>CM031624.1:47116131-47183631 GCA_018398815.1 Conus ventricosus | reverse complement strand
AGTGGCATATTTCTACCCTGTCTCTCATTGAAAGAAATGTCAGGGTATATAAACTCTCTGGGGCTTCCTGCCTCTTGGTAGGACAATTTTGGATTCCCTTTGAGACCGCACGTGCCCGGCACGAAATACAGGTAGTCCATGTAGCCCAGATCAAAGTTGAGGACAGAGAAGAAGATGAAATAATTATGGGGTGGTGTCAGGGTCGCGCAGCTCCTCATGCGTATCGGGTATATGGTGGATTTGCCCCACCAAGGAGTCTGTATGTAGCCTGTGAACAAGACGTTTCCTTACGAGCATCTCTTTGGAAGCTGTCAACCAAATTTGTCGTCACCAACGTGCGTGTGTGTGTATGTGTGTGTGTGTGTGTGTGTGTGCGTGCGTGCGTGCGTGCGTGCGTGCGTGCGTGCGTGCGTGAGTGAGTGAATGCGTGCGTGCGTGAGTGGGTGCGTACGTGCGAGAGAGAGAGAGAGAGAGAGAGAGAGAGAGAGAGAGAGAGAGAGAGAGAGAGAGAGAGAGAGTGGTGTGTGTGTGTGTGTGTGTGTGTGTGTGTGTCTGTCTGTGTGTCTGTGTGATAAACCGTTTTCAAACTCTTTTGTGCGTGTGTTGTGTTTTTCTGTCTTTGTGTCATGTTGTGTTATACTACTCTTAAGTTCAATTCATCGTTCACACACACATGTATACACCCCACGAACAAAAATATAATCGTAGCATAAGACTATACAAAGTAAATTAAGCTGGGATCAGTACGAAACCAGTAAACAACACCCTTTCCGGATTGGCTTATTAAAATTTCATTGGTAGCAATTTGGTTTTCAAGTTTTCGGTTGTGGTGGGTTGGAAGGAGACGGGTATAAAGCAGAAACTCAAAAAAAAAAGAAAAAAGAAAAAAAAGGACAAAATCGACCAATAACAAAGACTGAATTCAGTTTATGACGTTGCGTATTTCCAAATACACCTAATCTGGAGAGCCGGAATAGCTTGGTTGGTTGAGCACCGGACTCGTAATCTTGGTGATTCTGGAGTTGCGTGTTCGAATCTCCACCGGGCCATTTTTGGTACAGGGGAATTTTCCCCTCGGAGTTAACATTGGTTCCGAGTCTATTTCCCAAACAGTCCTTTGAATGATACTATAAACCGAGGCGTTCACACATAACATCTTGCACACACGTAAAATCCCGTCACCAACTTTCGGAAGAGAAGGCCAGTTTGGCCGTTGGTATGGATGCCGCGTTACACGTAGCATGTACTCTGCGTAAGAAATCAAAAGAATGAAAGGGTTGTTAAACTGAATGAACGGTACTGACTGAATGACACGGGAAACGACTGAATGAAGCGCCAGCAGACATCTCTTCAGTCGGCTCTACCCAGGTAGGCAGCCCGTGGTGTAAGCGGGAATACGGATTGTAAAGCGTTTAGGGCTTGGTCTCTTACCGTGGATAGGCGCTAAATAAGTACTCATTATAGCAACAACAACAACAACAACAGCAACAATAATAATAATAATAATAATAATAATAATAATAATAATAATAATAATAATAATAATAATAATAATGATGATGATGATGATGATGATTATCTCTCTCAAAGAGTACGCTATTCACTTTCGAAACGATTCAGATTTTTATAACATGACTAGAAAACCAAAACATAAATTATCAGGGATTCTGAGACTGAAAGCTGGAAGTTCAGGTTGTAATCATCAGCAAGTTAGTCTGGATAATCACAGTGGCCGATTAACAAAAAGAAGAGAGCTGAGTGAAAATCAGTCCCATGATGCAACCAGTGTACAGAAATGTAATAAAAACGAAACAGCACTACCAATGAAGGAAAAAAAAGATTCCAAAT
This sequence comes from Conus ventricosus, assembly GCA_018398815.1. Lineage (NCBI taxonomy): Eukaryota > Metazoa > Mollusca > Gastropoda > Neogastropoda > Conidae > Conus > Conus ventricosus. The sequence continues at coordinate 47,181,783 of CM031624.1, read as the reverse complement.
CAACCTTTACATTTTGTTTTGTGCCGACTGCACGTAATAACAATCCGCTCCAGCCACACGAGTTACTTTACCGAGGAACATGGCCACCTTCCACAGTCCCTGGGAATACTGTTTTGACGAATTAAATTTTCAAACACAACTATCCAACCCAGCTGGGTTTTTAGTTTTTTATTTTTTTAAACCAGAAATGGCGTCTTACTTGAACCTAACACTAAAACCTCCATGCAGACCACACACACACACACACACACACACACACACACACACACACACACACACACACACACACACACACACACACACACACACATGCACACACACAGACAGATAAACGCACACACACACACACACACACACACACACATACACGCGCGCGCGCGCGCGCGCGCACACACACACACGCATTATCATGGACACAACCCCCCCCCCCCCACACACACACACACACACCCGCGCGCGCACATCTGCTCCAGTTAATCAAACAATGCTGAAACGTTCCGATATAAATGATAATAACTATGATGATGATCAGGCAACAAGCAGCTGCCAGTTAACCTACCGATCCACGAAGAGATACACGATGGACGAAAAGCAATCAATTGTCGATCTGAAATAGGTTATCTATGATAGTTTCTTCCTTCTCTCTCTTTTTTTTTTTCTTTTTTCTTTTTTAAGGCATCAGTTGCCGGATCAATGGAGCACCTACGGCGGTGACTTTTTTCTTTCTTTCTTTTTTCCCCTAAGGTCGAAATCCACCTCTTCATTTTTTTGGTGCTTCACACTGTTCTCTTCATCTGGAAAAAAACAAACAAACAAACAAACAAACAGAAACAATTTCCACTACTATCTCTTTTTTCCCCTTCTTTCTTTTTTTCCCCTAAGGTCGAAATCCACCTCTTCATTTTTTTGGTGCTTCACACTGTTCTCTTCATCTAGAAAAAAAAACAAAACAAAAAAACAGAAGCAATTTCCACTACTATCTCTTTTTCCCCCTTCTTTCTTTTTTTTTCCTTATCCAATCAATCCCTTACCCATCATGCATTGTCTGTATGTTTTCTCATAAGTGGACATATTTTTTGCTGATTTTAGTGTTTTGGCGATTGATACAAAGTATCTGGGTTTGTTAGTGTTCTAATGTGTGGTGTACTGGCACTCTCACTCGAATAATGTGCTGCTTATATAAAGAGAGCAACATAAATGAAACAAAAGACTTCATCATGTTCTTTTCTTACAGTTTTTCCCAGAGAGAGAGAGAGAGAAAGAAAGAGAGAGAGAGAGAGAGAGAGAGAGAGAGAGAGAGAGAGAGAGAGAGGGGTAGAGAGAGAGAGGGAGAGAGAGAGAGAGAGAGAGAGAGGGAGAGAGAGGGAGGGAGGGACAGAGAGAGAGAGAGAGAGAGAGAGAGAGAGAGAGAGAGAGAGAGAGAGAGAGAGAGAGAGAGAGAGAGAGAGAGAGAGAGAGAGAGAGAGAGAGAGAGAGAGAGAGAGAGATGGATGGAAATGCGCGTGGGTGGAAGTCTGACTCTCACTCAGAAATTATGGATGCATGCACGACTTTTTCTAATTCACATACACACGCCCATTCATCCGAACATTGACAGCCAGGCAACAAAATAACTCTTTTTTGTTATGCCGCCCAAGCCATCAAACAAAACATACACAAATAAACACACGATCACATATAGGTTGGTACACCCACCCTCAGGTGTACTTATACAACAAATGAATACAATCTTAACTAACAACTGCCGGGTCCAGCACTGTTGACGACGACGGCAGCGACGAGGCAAGTCTGACACAGAGTCTCTTCAAAGTTGTGGCTCACAATGAAGAAGGGGAAAGAGAAAAAAACACCCCAAAAAACACTATCGTGGCGTCTTTGCCAGCACACAGCGACCAGCCTCACCTACGAGCTGTGGCTCAAAACATCTAAGAGCTGTGGCTCAACACTAATCAGAAGTGGTGGCACACACACACCACCTGTGGCTCTGCACCAACACAAAGCTGTGGTACACAGACCACACACACAGCGACGTCCTCGAACGCAGATCGCTGGCACAGAAACAGGAGCGATGTCTCCTCTTCACTGGCCCAACACTGACCGGTCACGGGCACAGTGCCAGGTAGGGCGATTGTCGGCGCTCAGGCCGGCCTCTCCACACCAGTAACAGGAGCGATGTCTCCTCTTCACTGGCCCAACACTGACCGGTCACGGGCACAGTGGCAGGTAGGGCGATTGTCGGCGCTCAGGCCGGCCTCTCCACACCAGTAACAGGAGCGATGTCTCCTCTTCACTGGCCCAACACTGACCGGTCATGGGCGCAGTGGCAGGTAGGGCGATTGTCGGCGCTCAGGCCGGCCTCTCCACACCAGTAACAGGAGCGATGTCTCCTCTTCACTGGCCCAACACTGACCGGTCATGGGCGCAGTGGCAGGTAGGGCGATTGTCGGCGCTCAGGCCGGCCTCTCCACACCAGTAACAGGAGCGATGTCTCCTCTTCACTGGCCCAACACTGACCAGTCATGGGCGCAGTGGCAGGTAGGGCGATTGTCGGCGCTCAGGCCGGCCTCTCCACACCAGTAACAGGAGCGATGTCTCCTCTTCACTGGCCCAACACTGACCAGTCATGGGCGCAGTGGCAGGTAGGGCGATTGTCGGCGCTCAGGCCGGCCTCTCCACACCAGTAACAGGAGCGATGTCTCCTCTTCACTGGCCCAACACTGACCGGTCATGGGCGCAGTGGCAGGTAGGGCGATTGTCGGCGCTCAGGCCGGCCTCTCCATACCAGTAACAGGAGCGATGTCTCCTCTTCACTGGCCCAACACTGACCAGTCATGGGCGCAGTGGCAGGTAGGGCGATTGTCGGCGCTCAGGCCGGCCTCTCCACACCAGTAACAGGAGCGATGTCTCCTCTTCACTGGCCCAACACTGACCAGTCATGGGCGCAGTGGCAGGTAGGGCGATTGTCGGCGCTCAGGCCGGCCTCTCCACACCAGTAACAGGAGCGATGTCTCCTCTTCACTGGCCCAACCTGACCGTCATGGGCGCAGTGGCAGGTAGGGCGATTGTCGGCGCTCAGGCCGGCCTCTCCACACCAGTAACAGGAGCGATGTCTCCTCTTCACTGGCCCAACACTGACCGTCACGGGCGCAGTGGCAGGTAGGGCGATTGTCGGCGCTCAGGCCGGCCTCTCCACACCAGTAACAGGAGCGATGTCTCCTCTTCACTGGCCCAACACTGACCAGTCAGGGCGCAGTGGCAGGTAGGGCGATTGTCGGCGCTCAGGCCGGCCTCTCCACACCAGTAACAGGAGCGATGTCTCCTCTTCACTGGCCCAACACTGACCGTCAGGGCGCAGTGGCAGGTAGGGCGATTGTCGGCGCTCAGGCCGGCCTCTCCACACCAGTAACAGGAGCGATGTCTCCTCTTCACTGGCCCAACACTGACCGGTCAGGGCGCAGTGGCAGGTAGGGCGATTGTCGGCGCTCAGGCCGGCCTCTCCACACCAGTAACAGGAGCGATGTCTCCTCTTCACTGGCCCAACACTGACCGTCATGGGCGCAGTGGCAGGTAGGGCGATTGTCGGCGCTCAGGCCGGCCTCTCCACACCAGTAACAGGAGCGATGTCTCCTCTTCACTGGCCCAACACTGACCAGTCATGGGCGCAGTGGCAGGTAGGGCGATTGTGCGGCTGGCGGCACAGTAGCAGGTAGGCGATGTCTCGCTTCAGGCCCCCTAACCAGTCATGGGCGGCTCAGTGGCAGACATTGACCGGTCATGGGCGCAGTGGCAGGTAGGGCGATTGTCGGCGCTCAGGCCGGCCTCTCCACACCAGTAACAGGAGCGATGTCTCCTCTTCACTGGCCCAACACTGACCGTCATGGGCGCAGTGGCAGGTAGGGCGATTGTCGGCGCTCAGGCCGGCCTCTCCACACCAGTAACAGGAGCGATGTCTCCTCTTCACTGGCCCAACACTGACCAGTCATGGGCGCAGTGGCAGGTAGGGCGATTGTCGGCGCTCAGGCCGGCCTCTCCACACCAGTAACAGGAGCGATGTCTCCTCTTCACTGGCCCAACACTGACCAGTCACGGGCGCAGTGGCAGGTAGGGCGATTGTCGGCGCAAGGCCGGTCTCAGTAACAAGCATGTCCCTCTTCACTGCCAAAACGGTCGCGCAGGCAGTAGGATTGTCGGGCAAGGGCGTGTCATATAATACTGTCGCTCATAAAATCGTTGAGCAGTATTCCGGGAATACTGCATTTTATGGAAGCTACATTTCTATGGACTTTCGGAAAATTTCGCACATTTTTTTCCAGCAATTATTGTCGCTGCAACAATATTTCACGTGAAATGCTATCGCTGCGATACAATTCCACGGCGACAGTATTATATACGACACCGGCCTCTCCACATCAGTAACAGCTGGTGGAGAATGGGTGTCAACCAGCTACGGCCCCGGCCCTAGCCTCAGTAGCAGTCAGTCCCCGTCAATCCAGGGAACACTATCAACCTGGGGAAAGTGACTGCTACCAGCAAACGGCTGAGTCCCTCTTCGGCCTTCTGTGACTTGTATTGCCGGAATCACTGCAGAGACTGCCTAACCGGTGCAACTCACTCGGCTTTTAGCAACGCGCCGTGAGTAGCAGTCAGCTAAATTTTGCAACTGGCTTCCGGACAACCATCTTCCGGCAAGCGCGGTCGCATGAAAATTTGTGACCGGATGAAAAACGGTCCGTCACGAGAGAGAGAGAGAGAGAGAGAGAGAGAGAGAGAGAGAGAGAGAGAGAGAGAGAGAGATCGACACAGAAAAGACAGACAGACAAATAGACGGACAGGCGGACAGACAGACAGATGTGACATCGTAGATATGTATATAAAATGTGTTAAAACCCGGCTCACCACTTTGCTTTTCTCCAATAAGGGCAGCCTCCACCCCCCTCTCCCACCACCCCTTCCCCCCTCCCCCTCTTCTTCTTTGTCAGCACTTGCCTACCATCGAGATCCGTGTCTTACATTTACCGATGTACATTCTCTTTTTTTTCCTTCACTGTGGACAGACACTGGAGCACACTGAGTGATATTTCACCAGATTCCACCAGTTCTGTCATGTGTGTGTGTGTTGTGTGTGTGTGTGTGTGTGTGTGTGTGTGTGTGTGTGTGTGTGTGTGTGTGTGTGTGTGTGTGTGTGTGTGTGTGTGTGTGTGTGTGTGTGTGTGTGTAATTGCGAAGCTTGAATCTCTGCAAATGGTTTTTCCTCACCTTTCCCTAACCAATGGGTTCCTGGAAGATGGGTTCAGCATGGAATTGGACCTTGTTACATGACCATACCGACGTACGCTTGTTTTGTATGACTTATGTCAGTAAATCCGACATGTTTGGTGTGATGTTCTGCTAAAAATGAAAATGATAAAACTTGAATTTTTGTTGACAAGAATCTACTCATCTGCTTAGTAAGAACTGCAACAAATATCCTACTAAAAGCATATAGATCAAATGGTGCTGTAAACTTGGAACTGAATGTCATTTATCGAAGCCCCCCCCCCCCCCCCCCCCCCCCCCCCCCCCTGAACTCGATATGTACTAAAATCAATTTTGTAAAGTTTAAAGTATAGGTGAAAAAACAGCAATTACATGTTCTCTACCCGTACCATCTGGTGACATTTCCATGCAAGAGATGGCTAAAAAGAAATGCTTTTATCAATGCCCATCCTTCTGCAGAATATGGTTGTGGTAGCAAACTCTGAGAAAAAGACGACGACAAATTCTGCAACCACACACACACACACACACACACACACACACACACACACACACACACACACACACACACACACACACACACACACACACACACACACACACACACACACACACACACACACACACACGCGCGCGCACACACACACACCACACACACACACACACACACACACGCACACACACACCTCACGTAAGTTCATTCCAGAGACTCATATATATGTTAGACATGCGAGTCAAAAATGATCTCTTGTTAATAGAAATCGATTAGCAGAGGTGTGTGCCATGTGACCCTGGACAAAACAAAGTGACCACACTTACCAGAACTCTTGGACAGGAACACGAGCTCCAAGCTCGGCTTAAGAGTCTTGTTCAGTGCAGAGAAACACATGGACAGCCTTGAAGACCCAATGATATTGCCGAAGAAGAAAAGAGAAGCTTTGATTTCGATCGTTTCTGTGAAACTGTATATGGTGGGAACTGACTCATGCCTTTCACAAATCATCTCATCTATCAGTCGTAAAGTTCTTCCTGTAGCACCTCCTTTATCATGGACAGAAAGTTGTATGAACTGGCACACCATAGTTTGCAAATGCACGATTGTGTTGGGTGGAACCTCAAGTCTGATTGTACAACATTCAAACATCGTGCCGTTGATGTTGTGGAGAGAAAAAAACGACCACGTGTTCCCTTAATATTTTGAAGTAACGTTGGGTTACGTATACAATCAGCTAGGTCATATGATTTCAGATCGTCCATGTTCTCATCTGCTGTTTGCCAAGCCGTACTGCTGTCTTCTGTCCACAAGCTGTGATCTACGCTGGTGGTCGTGTCAGCGAGTTTTGGAACTTTTGTCTTTCCGGTAATCCAGACAGGAGGCTGCTTGTGTGTTGTTACTGTACTTTCGCTTGTTGTATTATTCTGAGAGGAAAATAGGTTGGACGTGTCTTGAACTGCTGAGCTAGCTGCCACGTATGCGCCTGGGTTGGTCAGTATATTTGAAACGTCCCACAACATCAAAAACAACCATGCTGTCTTTTGCTGCAGCTGTGGACAAGCATGGTTCATAGTAATCCTATTATGGTATTTGGCGAATGACAGCGTACAACAATGATATAACTGGTGCGATGGCATGATTATGATATTGTCTTCATTTGTAATCAGGACAATCTCTCGTGCTCTCGTCCAGTAAGGGTGGCAAATATGTGACATTTTTATATCATCAGTGCAAAAACAAAAATACTATGTTCCTTGCCCAAATGAGTGTTTAGGATTCAAACTAAAATTTCAAAATACTTTTAATAATGTGATGCACGAAACTATATAGTATTGACGCATCAGAATGTTTTGGTGGAGTGACTAAAAAAAACAAAAAAACAACAACAATATGTTGCATAATCAAACTATGGTAGGCCCGTCATAGCATGGCGCATGCAAGCCAGAATCATGCTGATGCTGTAGTGATATATACATTGGCATGAGGCTAACCAGCCACGGGGCCTACCACTTGGTCCATGGCTCAAGGCAACAGTATTTCTGTGTTTTGATTCAGAAAACAGCTGTGTGTTCAAGACAATGCATAACCCCCTGGAGATGTGCGTTGAGTCAGATATTATCAAAGAATTGCACTGTAATGGAAAAATTACAGTGCAAGACACAACCCCACGAGGAATCTGCTGAAAGCTTTATTAGTGCTTCCCTTCTTCTCTCCCACCAGTGTCAGTCTACAAGAGAAATGAAGATGGAACATACCATGACACTAAACTTTGTTCACAAATGTGTAGTTACTAATTCAAGGGAAAACGTGCAAACAAACACACACAGACACACGCGCGCGCGCACGCGTGGACGCACACACAATAGCAGCCATCTTGACCAGCAAGGACCCATACAAAGTGTATGAGGAAAACCTGTGAACGTGAGAGGAGGACAACACATGCGGAGTGTTGATTCCACCACTCACACTCACAGCGCACAGCCAAAGGAAGCTAAGAAATAAAGCTTATCTTTAGACCGCCTCTCCCTGCCTATACCCCCACGCCTCACTTTCTCCTGCCGTGTTCATCGTATTGTGGCAAATATCCTCCTTCCGCCCTCCTTTCATTGAGCCCCCATGACTCTCTGTTTCAGTCGGTGATGGTACACAGTTATCCCAGTTGCAGACTCCTACTGGTTGTTCAATCTCTCTCCGCCCATCCTCCACTGTAACTTCTATCCCTTCTAAATCAGTCCTGCCCCTCCCATCTTCGGAAAAGACACCATCCTGCCTACCAGGAGATGACACCCATTCAACTCTGTCATTCATGCCAGAAACAGAGACCTGCAATGGACATGTGGTGGCATGGGCATGCAATACAGGGACGAGACTGCTATCTTCACTTCCAGCAGCAGAGCACCCGTAATTGCCATTCTGCCCACAAGGAAAGCGACAGTGTGCCTTGCTGAGGATCAGTCTGCCGTGAAACAGGCAAAGAGCACAGCCACAAAGAGGGACAGTGACCACAGTCCTTGCCCCACTGGACGCCTCTCTACTTTCCCTCAGGTGCATCACTGCTTAGTTTCCCCCTCAGTCTGTCCATTCACTCAACGCATTGGCCCATGCACTTTCCCATTCTCCCATTGACCCACATTACACAGATTCTTCCCTCCCTTACGGCATGACAGCATCACCAAGCGGTGAGATAACCCACATGTTTAACGCACCTGCTGTCCACTGCCATGAACAAAATTCAGATGAAGACAAATTTGTAGTTAGGCGTATGCTACAGGCCTTGCTCTGAACAAAGTATTTATTTAACTAGAAGAGCATCCGAAAAGAGATCAAGTAGTGGTTGAAGTGGGAGAAGAAACAATCAGAGATAATTTTTGAAGACAAGAAGCTGACTCCTACAAGGTGCTTGGAGATAGGCAGAGCTCATGAAACATCACAACAGCAGTCTCAGTCGATTAGTACAGGCCTGTAAGGATCCAGTGGCTCTGCACAAATCAACAGACTGCAGTGCAAGAGGAAAATAAATAACAAAAGAAAGGGGAAAAGCGGTTCAAGAAGCAGAAGAACGAATTCAACAAAAAGTGGTCACGTTGTGGAAAAAGACCTATGCATGCACGCAATGACTGTCAAGCCAAAGATGCGGAGTGTCATAAATGTAAGAAAAAGGGTCATTATGTAGCAATGTGAAGGTCTAAGAAAACAGTCAGAAGACTGGAAGAACAAGATCAGAAAAATGCTTTTAATTTGGGCTATATCACAACAGAGAAAGAGAACCCAATTCGGTTGGCAACATTCAAGAAGATTTATGGCATGCAAAAGTCATAAATGGAAAGCCAGTCACATATAGAGTGGACACAGTTGCGGGTGTGACGATCTTGTCAGAAAAAGGTTTTTCAAAAATAATTTCCAGAGCTGTTCACAGGCATTGGTAGAATGAAGACAAAGTACAGAATCAGTTTGAAGGAAGATGGAAAGCTTTTTTCTCTCTGTAACAGCTCATCGACATGTGGCACTTCCCATCAGAGGCAAAGAGAAAGCCGAGTTGAAAAAGATGGAAGATGGAGGACATCATTCGACCTGTAACTGAATCAACAGACTGGTGCGTGCCTATAGTTACTGTACCAAAGTCCAATGGCAAAATCAGGATGTGTGTTGACTACACCAGACTCAATGAAAGTGTCAGAGAACATTTCCCTTTGCAACTACCGATCGTCTTCTTGCTCAGCTATCAGCGGTCACTGTCTTCAGCAACCTGGATTGTAACAGCAGGTTTTGTCAGGTACGTCTTGACGAAGAGTCCCAGCTGATGGTAGCCTTCATTACGCCTTTTGGGAGATACTGCTTTAAGCGCCTTTCATTTAAAATTATTTCAGGCCCTGGCGTTTTCCAAAGAATGATGAGACACATTCTCACAGGGATTCTTGGTGTGGTATGCGATGGAGAGAATGTTCTAATTAGAGGGGGGGGGGGGGGGGGGGGGGACAAAGAAGAACACCACAGCCGACTTCGATTTGTCCTTCAGAGGTTGGAAGAGGAAGGAGCGACTTTACATGAAAAGTGTGTTTTCTTGGTCAACACGATCAAAATTCTTGGTCCGTTATTTGAACGAATGAAATAGAATTGATCCAGAAAAAGTAAAAGCCATTACAAACCTATGCAGACTGCAGGATGTTACAGAACTGCGCAGATTGTTAAGTATGGTGAACCATGTTGGAAAGTGTATTCCAAATTTGGCAGAAATCAGAAAGCCACTGAGATTTGCTGAAAGAAGAGATCTCCTAGACAACGTGTCAGCAGGAAACAGCCTATCAGACTATCAAGAAGCACCTGAGCCAGGCTCCAGTTCTCATTCACTACAGTTCTGAGAAACCAAGTAAAGTCTCAGCAGATGTCAGTATTCTATGCGTTCAGATCGCTCACCAAAACAGCAAATGTATGCGCAGGTAGAAAAAAGAAGCACTTGCGAAAAACAATTCCGGATTTCCTGGTTGGACTGCCAAGTGTCACATCGAAACTGACCATAAGCCTCTGCCTGCTTTACTGAAAACCAAACATCGGATAAGCTAATTCCACGCATCCAGCTTTTCCGCTTGAGAATGATGTGTTTTCTCCTATAACATTGTCCATGTCGCTGGGAAGAGCTTTGTCACTGCTAGTGCAATGTCTCATGCTCCTCTCAGTGTTCTTCCTGAACAAGATCGCCTTATGGAGTTTGAGACTCAACTGTGTGTCAAAGCAGTGTTGTAGACATTTCCTGCGAGTGAAAGAAGACTACAGGAAATCAGGGAAGAACAGGGCAAAGATTCGATCTGCAGACAAATCAAGCGATATTGCAAGTCACAATGGCCAAAAAAGAACCAAGAAAGATTGAAACCGTACTGGACAGTACGTGATCACTTGATTGTTGAAGATGGGTTGCTGCTGTTTCAGACACGCATAGTCATTTTCTCCGCATTGCAAGAAGATCTGCAACGTCTTCATGAAGGGCACCAAGGAGTAGTAGAACGCAGAGCATTAGCAAGGAGCTGTGTTTAGTGGCCAGGTTTGTCAAAGCAGATCGAGGAAAAAAATTTCAAGTTGCCCCATTTGTGAAAAAAGAGAGAGATCTTCACGACAAGAAAGAAAGATACCTGACTACCCTTGGCAAAGAGTAGGAATGGATCTCTTTGAATGGAAAGGTCACTCCTATCTACTGATCGTAGACTATTTTTTCCAGATGGATTGAAAATGCTCATCTGAAACAGACAACCTTCTTCGCTGTCATCAAATACATCAACGCGATTTTTGCTCGTCCAGGCATCCCTGAAGTAGTTGTCTGGGACAATGTACCCCAGTTCAATTCTTAGGGTTTTGTCAAAGTTACTACTTTACTCAATTGAAGCCCTTATCTCTGACACTCTAGGGGGAGGGGGGGGGGTTGGGCCACACCGGTTCATGACTCTGGATGTCCCTCTGCTGCCCCTTTTTTTCCATCTTGAAACGAGCCATGGCTGGGATTCGAACCCATGACCCTCTGGACATGCTCATTTTCCACTTAATGACTCCCACTCTAACCACTGAGCCACTTGGACACCTGATATTTGTAGGGAAATTAAGCCTTATGAAGTTCACTTTTGTTCCTTCTTGACCAGATCCAGCTTGAACACCTCTCTGCCGCTTCTGCCATTGCTTTCAGGGCTCTGGTTTTTTCCTTCCCTGCAACTGAGAGCTGTTTCATGAGGCTGTATGCAGACGTTCCTACAACCCCTCTAGCTCCAATTTCTGCAGTGAGGACTTTGACCTGATAGCCTTCTCTCCTCTGGCTGTTTGCCAGATCAGCATACTTTTCAGTCTTGTAGATTTGAGCTGCCTCCATTCTGTTCTCATATGGCACCGTGAGCTCGATCATGATCAGCTGCTTGGTTAACTTAGAGTGGAATACTATGTCTGGTCTCATGCCACTCTTGCTGATGATCTCTGGGTGACTCTTCCATTCTGGGAGGTCTGCAGTGCACCCCCAGTCATCTGCCCTGTCCCGCAGACTCTGCCTGCATGTTTCGAGTGGAACTGTTGTTCTTGGTCATGATTTGCTGCCTCCTGCCATGAAGAATGTTGCGGGTGCTTTTGGAGTCCTGATTCTCCCTTTTGTGGTGTTGGTACTAGCCAGACTACTTGTACAATCTCTTTGAGCACTTGGTTGTGCCTCCATGTGTACCTTCCTTGAGCCAGGGCTACTTTACATAAGCTTAGAACATGCTCCACTGTTTGTTTTTTCATGGCAAGGGGGGCATGCAGGATCGTCTGTTTTCCCCCACTTCACCAGGTTTGCATTTGAGGGCAGAAGGTCATATGCAGATCTAAAAATGAAGCTGACCCTGAGAGGGGCCATGTGCCAAATGTCATTCCAAGTGAGACTTCTTTGGAGTGCATTCTCCCACGTTGTCCATTGCCCTTGCTGGCTCTGCTGGACTGCTTTTTGGAGTCTTTTTTGGTCTTCTTCTTTTCTCATCTCCTGAATCATCATGTCTCTTCTGGCCTTTCCTTTGGCCTTTGACCACCATTCAGTTTTGGTCACCCCAATCCTTGTCTGTTGGTCTGTGTGTGTCCTGTTATTCTCTGATCTTGAGACTTTCTTTTGCAGAATCCATCGCCTCTTGAACTTTCCATTTTCTGCCTGTCTTCAGCTGGGGCTTGATTGCTTCTCCCACCTTGTCTCCTGAGTCCTCCAGCATGCTTTGAAGTCTGATCTTTCCTGCTTTGTGTTTCTCCAGGATGGATTTCAATGGTAGTTTCAGCTTTGCTTGGCGACAGTACAGCGCGATGTCAGTCAGACAGGGTGGGACACCAAGCCATTTCCTTGTGAACTTGTTGATTTTGGCTTCCATTGCCTCCACTGTGCTGGTGCAGATGTCGTATATCATCAGAGGCCATAGGAGCTTTGGTATCAGCATGACTGCAGACACCAGACCTTGTATTTGCCAGGGAGCCCACATGGTCAATGGTCTCCAAGCCTTCTTCCGCCATCTGCTTGGTTTCGTTTGCTCTTTGTGTGTATTTCAGCGTATCATCATACCATCTTCCAAGGCTTTTGACTGGTTCTTCTGTGACTGTTGGAATGGCCTGGTTGGCAACACTGAAGACCACAGATTCGGCCACTTTTCCTTTCCTCAGTGAGAGACTCCGTGATTTCTTTGGCTTGAACTTCATCTGGATGAGGCAACTATGTCGTCCAGCCTCTCCAGCACATGACGTGTTCATCTTCTCTGGATGAAATCACTGTAGTGTCATCCATGAAGGCCTTGAGAGGAGGCATCTTGTATCCATCGCCAAGGTCTGTTTGTCTCGCGTTGTTTGTTGCTGCTTTCAAGATGAGTTCCTTTGCCAGCACGAACAGTATCGGGGAAATTGCACAGCCCATTGCAATGCCCACTTCCAAGTTGATCCAATCTGTTGTGTACTCCTTGGTAGAGAACTGCATTGAGAAGCCATTGAAGTACTTCTTGAGCATGTCACGGATGTTCTTTGGCACATGGTACATCTCAAGAGCCAACTGTATCATCTCATGGGGCACAGATCCATATGCGTTTGCCAGATCAAGCCACACTACGTCCAGGTCTCTCTTTTCTGTTTTTGCTTTTTGGATTGCGTCCCAGATCATTGTGGCGTGTTCTACACAGCCAGCTACGCCTGGGATGCCACCTTTCTGGACTGACACATCCAAGTACTTGTTTTCCATCAGGTACTTGGTCAGCCTTGCTGCCTTGACAGAGAAGAAGATTTTCCTTCGACGTTCAGTACTGATATTGGGCCCGAACTGGCTGATGTCACTTGCGTTTTGCTCTTTGGGGGTGTAACACACCATCTGCCGTCATCCACTGGCACTGATCTTCTGGTTTCTCCAAGCCGATCGCAGCAGCCTGTGGAGCCAACTCCAGACACCTTGGGACATTTCTTGTACAGCTGGTAAGGTATTCCGTTTGGCCCTGGTGATGGATTTGGCTCTGGCTTTGTCGACCACCTTCTTGATTTCCGCCAACGTTGGAGCCTTGCCATTGAATGTTCCTCAGGGTTGGTTGGCCACACCAGCCTTGAATGTCAAGTGGTGCTTTGCTCTGTTAGTCAGAGTATGTTTTCCTCAGATGCTGCTCAAGAACTCTTTGTCCACACTTAGGGTCCAAAATTTTGGCTGCTCAACATTGCTCTGGCAAACTGGAAGGGTTCTCTGAAGAAGCACTCTTGTGTCTTCTTCTTTTTGCTCTTCCTCTTCCTCGCAGATTCCGCTTTGCTGATGGCGCTGTGTTTTTCTTTCAGGTCTTCCCACAGTTTTTCCAAGCCTTGTTTTTCAGCTGGCAGTGCGGTCGTCATTTGCTTTTGAGGTTTTTCTTTTGGACTCTGATCTTGTCCATCTCTTCTTGGCGTCTGGATTTCTTTGGAGGTTTTTCTCTTTGGGTAGTTTTACTCCATAGGCGTCTCTACATGTGGCATACACAATGTCTCCCCATATGTGGCTAGTTTGTGTTCCAGGGTGCTTTTTCCTATCAGTGCATCGAGTCTTTGGACGATTTTTGCATGCAGTTTCTCCCCAATCTTCAGTTTCGTTTACTCGTGGCAGGTTGAGTTTCAGGCGCCTGGTATCGAGGGCCTTTGCAAATTCCTCATCCGAACCAACAGCGTGGATGTCCTTGGCACTGTGGTTTAAATCCCGGCCTTGGTCTTCGACCGCAAGGGACTAAATTACAACAAACTAATAAATTCCAGGATTGGTACCGAGCATCACTCCAGCAACTTACAGAGCAGCTTAGTGTTGCAATGACTGCAAGATATATTCAATTATAAACAAAACTTGCTCTTATATCTTTGATTGAAAAAATAGGGGGAGATAAGCATTCATATCTGCAGTGGTAGATAATTCTGCCTAACTAACAGTATGTGCTTGAGTGGGTGAATGGGGAATAATAAATGCTTCTCAAAATGAGCCTTCAGCATGCTTATAGTCTCCAAGGGAGACAATCTCCAATAGGGAGGGAAACTCACTAACATACAACTCCTGCTCAGATACCGATATTTCGAAACCTGATTGTTTCTCCTCAGTGACCGCGGAAAGTGGTAATTTGACTCCTCTGCCTTTTCAGTTTTAAGAACAGTGCTATCCCAGAAAAGGCTGGTGTGCAATACCGTAGTATGTTTATTGAGTTTTCAAAAAACCAACCAAAGGTGCCACCTAAGAAGCAAAAGAAAATCATGAAAGAGCAAAACAAGCTACGTTTTCTAGTGAAAAGTAGAAAATATAAAAAGATATCCTCTTAAGACACAAGTGCTGAGGGCAAGTTCTTGGAATGAATCTGCAAGGGACTAAATTACACTAAACTAATAAATTCCAGGGATTACTACCGAGCACCATTCCAGCAACTTACAGAGCAGCTTAGTGTTGCAATGACTGCAAGATATATTCAATTATAAACAAAGCTTGCTCTTATGTCTTAGATTGAAGAAATAGGGGAGATAAGCATTCATATCTGCAGTGGTAGATAATTCTGCCTAACTAACAGTATGTGCTTGAGTTGGTGAATGGGGAATAATAAATGCTTCTCAAAATGAGCCTTCAGCAAGCTTATAGTCTCCAAGGGGGAGACAATCTCCAATGGGGAGGAAACTCACTAACATATAACTCCTGGTCAGATACCGGTATTTTGAAACCTGATTGTTTCTCCTCAGTGACCGCAGAAAGTGGTAACTTGACTTCTCTGCCTTTTCGGTTTTAAGAAGAATGCTATACCAGAAAAAGGCTGGTGTGCTTTACCGTAGTATGTTTGTTGAGTTTTCAAAAAACCAACCAAAGGTGACACCTTTTTTGAAAACTCAGATAATGACAGAAAATTTTCACCAGATGAAGACTGTAGAAGTTTTCATCATATGTTGACTGAGGAAATTTTCTCCAGATGCTGACCGAGGAAATTTTCACCAGATGTTGACCACCGGAAATTTTCACTAGATGATGACCAATGTAAATTTTACCAGATGTTGACCACGGGAAATTTTCACTAGACGATGACCAATGTAAATTTTCACCAGATGTTGACCTCGGGAAATTTTTACTTAACGGTGACCAATGTAAATTTTCCCCAGATGTTGACCACGGGAAATTTTCACCAGACGATGAGGAAATTTTCACCAGGTTCCATATTGACTGTCATGATGTAGATCTGTTACCGCAATCAATGAGATGGAGGGGTCCCTGTGTCTTCGCAACAGGATTAATACAGTGGTGCGTGGCTTCTCAACTGGACTTGTGAAAAGGCCAATGTGCAGGTCAGGCATCTGATCAGTCGTATTCAAGAGACCCTCGTCTAAAATCCTCCATCTTAGTCACGGCGTTGTGCTCCATCAGCTGTTAATCGTTTGCAGTGCCGTCCCAAAACAAAACAGCTGTGATGAAGCGTGTATGGTCAAGTCCACACACAGTGAAAAAATCCTTGAAACTGAAGGTGAAGGCAACCGTGTCTCAAAGTGGACGCTGTTTGATTGACAGAGGGTCAACTGGTAGGGAAAACCCCAATCAACTCCAGGCTAACTGAGGCGAGCCACGATTCCTCACAGTTGTTGTCACTGTGAGTACAGGGCCTAATAATCCCTGCATCATGTGGTGGTACGAGGTCCCCATTAAAAATGTAAGTCAGAGCGAGCCTCCCCCGGGGTGAAATGTGTAGATGTCAGGTGACGACCACTGAGATCCTCGTTTATCCCCAGATACCCAGCCTGGGGGGACACCCTTTGAGCACACACCCCAGTTGTAATATCATTTTAAAGTAGAAAGACACCTGACCTGTTCGCTGTAATCGTGCCATGACCAGAGGTGAGGGTCGAGGATGTTGTGCGGGCCTTCCTTCCAAACATTACCATTTGTTGAGCGTTGCTGACTGCGAGAATGTAATTATGTTGGTTCACGACCACCCATGTGATTCTGCCCGAAAACCCCATTTTCACATCCCAAATCGCGTCCATCACATGTCAGTTTTGGCCAAAATTAACACCTTTTTTTCAAAAAAATTAACATGTAAAAATTTGCCAAATATTGACAAAATTAGCACACTGAACGGGGGTTTCCGTGCAGAATAACATGGGCGACCCGTAAACAAACATATTTACTTCTCTTACAGGGACATGAAAAATCTATGGTTCACAGTCGCTCTGACTGAATTAGCTTGTACTTAACTTAAAAAACCTAACTAGTACTTACTTAAGAAATAACAAGAACCAAAACTAGTACTTAACAAGAACTTATAATTCTACTTCACTTTATTATAATTTACTTACACTTGCCTTAAAAAGTACTTTCTATAACTAACTTAACTTGTATTTTCTAGTTCTTAACTTGTACTTATCTAGTTCTTAAACTATTCCATAGAAAATGGATCTACTGCAGGAGGTTGCACTTTTTTTTCAGAAGGCGGCTCTTCTTCTTTTACTGTGGGGGCTTGCGGCTTTGTTGTTAGGTAGGTGTTAGGTATTTGTATGCTAAAAACCCACCCCCAGCAACAACAGCAGCCCCCCAATACAAAATGATACATCTTATCGTTTGATTGGTTCAGTCTGTTCCATTCAGCTAGTTTTACGCCCGGCCTCAACACGTCCAGGACTTTTAACCTTAGTAACATTACTCACTGTGGTACATTTACTTGGGGCGCATTCACTTGTGGTACATTCCTGCCTCTGCGGATTGGGCCTGTGGCGTCTTCTTCTCCTGATCGCTCATTTTTTTTTATTGCGATTAAAAATTTTAAAATGATCAAAATTAATATGATTTAAAAGTAAATTAATCCATGATGAATGGGTAACATCGTTCAAATCTGTAGTACATGTCACATGCAAGAGTTTCTATTGACTTGGGTTTTAAAACGGATCTTGGTGATAAATGTATTTTAAATCTTCTTCTGAATTTAACGGTGCTATCTTACTTACTAACTTAGATATAGCTAATCATTGTCTGACCCCCCGATCAACCATTTTTGACCCTAACTGCGCTTCGTACCCAGCGTAGTACTTTCAATGTCTGATGTGGACAATTGTTGAATCTGTTCAAAACTTAGGTTCAACACCTAAATACTGTCTAGTTTTTCCACAAGCAGCAGAGAGTATAATCTTTCTTTATGGCAGCGGGGCTACGGAGTAGTCTTTCTTGCTCCTCACACTTTTTTAGTTCGTCACAATCCATTTTAAAACAATAAAAAAATAATATTTCTTTTAAAACCATGAGTTAACGCTGGTTAATTATGGCAGCGCTATTGTTGGCGTTATAGTTTATTCAACCCTTGCAAAATGTTTGTTAGGGAAAAAAACCACCCAACATGGGAAAGATAGAAGATTTTGCCAAAACTAGTTGCAACTTTATTTTTAGCTTTAACAACAAAAGATTATAAGATTAAAAAACACTAGACAGCCTTTCGTATTATGATTATTTTAATATTTTTAGTTAATAAAAAGAGGAGTGAAAAAAGATTAATCAATTTCGATTTACCCTTCTGCTGTAATTAGCGGTCTTAGTATAGGCTATATGGTTGTGTTTAAGCAAAAAAATAGGGTTATTGAAAGGGGAAGATACCGGTAGTTGGAAACCTGATTGTTTCTCCTCGTGGACCGCAGAAAGTGGTAACTTGACTTTCTCTGCCTTTTCGGTTTTAAGAGAGAATGCTATTACAGAAAAAGGCTGGATGTGCTTTACCGTTAGTATTGTTTGTGAGTTTTCAAATAAAACCACCAAGGTGACACCTTTTGAAAAACTCAGATAATGACAGAAAATTTTCACCAGATGAAGACTGTAGAAGTTTTATCATAATGTTGACTGAGGAAATTTTTCTCCAGATGCGGACGAGGAAATTTTCACCTAGATGTTGACCACCGGAAATTTTCATAGATGATGAACAATGTTTAATTTGTACCAGATGTTGACCACGGGAATTTTCACGTAGACGATGACCAATGTAAATTTTCACCAGATGTTGACCTCGGGAAATTTTTACTTAACGGTGACAATGTTAATTTTCACCAAGATGTTGACCACGGGAAATTTCACAGACGAGAGGAAATTTTCACCTGTTGCCATATTGACTGTATGCTGTAGATCTTGTACCAGCAATCAATGAGATGGATGGTCCCTGTGTCCATTCGGCAAACAGGATTTAATCAGTGGTTGCGGGGCTTCTCACTGGATTGTGAAAAAGGCCAATGTGAGGTCAGGCATCCGATCAGTGTATCAAGAGACCATGTCTTAAAATCTCCATCTTAGTCCACTCGGCAGTTGTGCATCCATCAGCTGTAACGTTTGCAGTGCCGTCCCAAAATCATAAACAGCTGTGATGAAGCGTGTATGGTCAAGTCCACACACAGTGACACATCCTTGAAACTGAGGTGAAGGAAACCGTGTCTCTAAGTGGACGCTGTTTGATTGACAGAGGTGTCAACTGGTAGAGGACAACCAATCAACCTCCAGGCTAACTGAGGCGAGCCACGATTCCTCACAGTTGTTGCTCACTGTTGAGTACAGGGCCCTAATAATGCCTAGCATCATGCTGGTGGTTACGAGGTCCCACTTAAAAATGTAAGTCAGAGCAGAGGGCCTCCCGAGGCTGTATGTGTAGATGTAGGTGACGGACACACTGAATCCTCGTTTATCACCAGAATACCCAGCTGGCGGACCCCGTGAGCACACAGCCCAGTTTTAATATTCATTTTATTAAGTAGGAAAGACACCTGACCTGTTCGTGTAATCGTGCCATGACCAGAGGTGAGGGGTCGGGACTGTTGTGCGGGCTTCCTTCCAACATACCCAATTTGTGAGCGTTTGCTTGACTGCAGAGAATGTAATATATGTTGGTTCACGACCACCATGTGATTTGCCCGAAAACCCCATTTTCACCATACAAATCGCGTCCATCACATGTCAGTTTTGGCCAAAATTATCACCTTTTTTCCAAAAAAATTTAACATGTCAAAATTGGCCAAATTATTGACAATATTAGCACACTGAAACGGGGGTTACGTGCAGAATAACATGGGGCGATCGTGAACAAAACATATTTACATTCTCGTACAGGGACATGAAAATCTAATGGTTCACAGTACGTCTGACTGATATTAGCTTTGCTATTAACTTAAGCAACCTAACTAGGACTTACTTAAGAACATAACAGAACCTAAAACTAGTACTTAAACAAGAACTTATAATTTACTTACACTTTACTTATAAATTTTACTTACACTTTGCCTTAAAAAGTACTTCTATAACTAACTTAACTTGTACTTATCTAGTTCTTAACTTTATTTATCTAGTCTTAAAAACTATTCCATTAGAAAAATGGATCTACTGCAGGAGGTTGCACTTTTTTTTGGCTGAAGGCGGTCTTCTTCTTTTACTGGGGGGCTTGCGGCTTTGTGGTTAGGTATGGTGTTTGGTATTTGTATGCTTCTAAAAACCCACCCCCAGCCACAACAGCAGCCCCCATTACATTATGATACATCTTATCGTTGATTGTTCAGTCTGTTCCATTCAGCGAGTTTACGCCGGCCTCAACACGTCCAGGACTTTTATCTTAGTAAATTACTCACCTGTGGTACATTTACTTGGGGCGCATTCACTTGTTGGTACATTCTGTCCTGCGGATTTGTCTGTGGCGTCTTCTTCTCCTGATCGCTCATTTTTTTTTATTGCGATTAAATTTATTTTGATCAAAAATAATATGATTAAAAGTAATTAATCCATGAATGATGGGCATAACATCGTTCAAAATCTGTAGTACATGTCACATGCAAGAGTTTCTATTGATTGTTTTAAAACCGGATCTTGTGATAAGTCGTATTTTAAATTTCTTCTGAAATCAACTCGGTGCTATCTTACTTACTAACTTAGCATATAGAATAATCATTGTCTGACCACGTTCTATCCTTTTTTGACCCTAACTGCGCTTCGTTACCTAGCGTGTTCTTTTCCAAATGTCTGATGTGGACATTGTTGAATCGTTCAATACTTGTTCAACACCTAAATACGTTTAGTTTTTCCTCAAGCAAGCCAGAGTGTATAATCTTTCCTTTAGGCAGCGGTTCTACGGAGTAGTCTGCTTGTCCTCACACTTTAATAGTTGTCACAATCCATTTTAAAACATAAAAAATAATATAATCTTTAAAACATGAGTTAACGCTGGTTAATTATGCAGCGCTATTGTTGGCCGTTATAGTTTATTTCAACCCTATGCAAAATGTTTGTGAGGAATAAAACACCAAACATGGGAAAAGATTAGGTAGATTCGCCAAAACTAGTTGCAACTTTATTTTTAGCTTTAACAACAAATGATTCTATGATTAAAAAACTCATAGACAGCTTTCGTATATGATTTATTTTAATTATTTTTTAGTTATAAACAAGATGAGTGAAAAAAGATTATCAATACGATTTACCATTGGCTGTTAATTAGCGGTCTTAAGTATAAGGCTATAGTGTGTTAGCAAAAAACATGTTTAAAATGAAGCCGGCGGATCTAGGTAGGTTTGGACATTGAGGATATTGTTAAGGTTATAGTTGTAATTTACTGCAGGGATTGCCTCACAAGGACTTTCTTGTTTACACAGGGGATATCCCAGAAAAATGTAGTTTATAGAAAGAATTATTTATAAGGAAATTAATTTATAAAAAGATGGCGGGAGTAGTTATGATGGTAGAGGGGCTATTGTTAATGCCTTGGCCTTCTCTGGAAGCAATTATATGTTTAGTAAATTGCGGTTCGATGAAGAGAGAGAAACGTCATAACAAAGGCAATAGAAGATTTAGCTATAGGCAGCGACGCTTACGAGAAAAGTCGAATTGCTTCACTTAGACTGTTTGATAAAAGTTGAGAGAACAGGGTCAGCAGAGCACACATTTACAGGACGTTGATGAGGCAATGAATGAGTATTACTTAGTGAAGGAAAAGAAGTTTCTAACAACTCCCCCGCCAGAAACGGTTCTGAACTTTTATGAACCATCAGGAAGAACAGAGAAAATAGTCAGACATTGGTTTTAAGTGGGTGCTATGGGAAGCAATCTATATTCTTGCACACAATCTAAAAACAATTAAAAATACAATTAAAATACAGTCTTCTTATGGACAATACGAAGGTACCATACGAATACAAAATCTATTATTCTCCTAAGGGCTATTGGAAAAGGAAAGACTGCTATTGATAAAACTGAGTAAAGCCGCTAGAGTGTCTGATCAGATGCGAAAGAACTGGCTTTCAAAACAGGCAATTTGGCTAAATATATCTGCTGCCCCAAAAAGAAATAGACCTAGATTGTTAACTCAGTTCCAAATGACACCCACCAGATGGACTTGCTTTGTTTTTATTTCTTCCACATGTACAAGTTAGAAGAAAAAAGTTTTGTAAGTATTGCTCTGGAAGTTGTTGCATGGCTTCAAAGTTACAAGACGCTGAACCTTTAACGGATAAAAGCTCAACTGTGTGGCTGTGGCTTTACAACAAATATACATGCGAGTGGTCCATTAAAGTATCCTAGGTTGATCCAGGTGATGATGAAAAGAGTTTAAAGGCTTTGTAAACCAGCTGTTTTAAACATCTTGTTTACAGTTAAGAGAAGGGATCCCAGGAACCATCGATCACAACGCCCTAGTAGAAACTTTAATAAGTATCTAGCTGAACGCCGTTTACCTATCAATATCACAGAGAAAATTATGGACATAACGAAGTACAATACGAAGTACAGAGAAACGCAAACACAGAATGGCGTTTAGAAGCGCTGCCAGCTGTATTTACGCGCCATGAACAATGAAGAATTTAAAGCAAACAGGCCTTAACACCAGTCGAACGCAATCAAATTAAAAAAAAAATTGCCTTACTGAAGATGTGCAGGGGGCTCAAAAAATTTAGCGTTTGGACTAATTAGTAAGATACTTGTATGCTCCTGGAGAGGCAGAGGGCGATGTTAGAATTAGAGCCACAGACACTATATGGGCGTAGATGTGTAATGAATGTTGTAAGAATTATGAAAACAGGACCCTCCGTGTTTTTATTTAAGAGAAACTATTTCTTCTAGCGGTGGCTACTACGTCAAAAGGCCCGCCCCTAAAAGATCGGTTTGTTCGTGAAGAGCTTGCAAGTTGTCCCCCCTTGTCCCCCCGCCAAACAAAGTTAGTTAACAAAAAAATGTATTTTAGTTTTGTTAAACTTATATTTTTTTTGTTTAAACTTTTATTTTTTGTCTCTATTTGGGTTTAACTGATCAGTGTTTGTTTTTCAATGTTCTGGTTAATTGCATCAGTGTTCTACCTGCGTGAAGTAAACGTCTTTCTCCACTCCTTTGAGTTTCAATTTTCTGTCGGCTATAATCATCACCCGTCAGCCATAAGCTTCTGGAATTCTTCGTCCGTAATGTTTTCTTCCTGTTATTGTTTTTGCTTATCCTTAATCTTAATGAGCAAAGTTTTGCTGATGCTAGGCTGACAATGGCAGTGCTGCTTTGTATTTAGGAGTTAATTTTTTTAATAACAGCACTTACAACCTTAGACATGGCGCCTAACCCAACCCGAGACATCCTAATGCTAAGAGGCTGGCGCACCAACCCCAGTAGGCTAAAACAGGCAATGCCAGACCCAGCACTTACGCTAGCTACAGGCTGATGAGCAGTAATTACCATAAGAAAGAGTATTAAAGCTTTAGCATATTCTTTCTAGTAACTCTATACATATCCAAGTTCGCTTTCAATTTCGTTTTGAAGTTCAGTTTTTAATTTGCTTTATTTTTAAAAATTAATCTTATACATATTTCTTGTAATCCTTCTGGCAGCACTTCATCAACAGAGTTAAAACGCAATAATATCAACATACTTAATGAAAATAAGTCAAGTACTGTTAGTTTGTCTGTGGTCAAACATTATAGTAACCTGGTCGGGATGATGCAAGGGTGGTATTTATCTCCGTTTTTAGTAAATAACAATAACGAGCTAAAAGGGGCCATCCAAGTTTTCAGCCTTTTTTAGTATGCTCTAATAAAGCATGTCTGGCAATCTGTATGCCCTCCCTCGGAGTATTAAATAAGCGAAAAATCATCGTTCATTTGCTAGGTAGTGATTCTAGTTTTGGCGGTAAATTCTAGCCTACGGTGTCGCCACCACTTAAGCTAAAGGACTTCTTTCTATGTAGCACATATTCAGAACTCCGCTAGTTATTTCAATCTGCTTTTTCTGTTGTTGTTCCTGGGACAGGCTAACAAGAGTGGGGACAGCATTTAAGGCTTTTCTAAAAATTGTTGTTCTTATCATAGTATACATTGGGGTCGTAGTTCAAACTTTAAATTCCAGGTCAATTTCAGGAAGCAACGCCCATGCTTCTCTCTTTTATGAAGTTTTGTATTCCACGTTTGCCCAAAAATCGTTTGCTCTTAAATTTCTTAATCTTCTTCTAGGGGCAGGATTGCTGCCTTGCCGTTTTTTCGTCTTCAATTTCTGTTCGTTGTAAAACCCCGTTCATCTGTTATTCAATTCCATAAACATTCTTGGCACTCCTATTAGATCAAACTCAGTTGTGTCTGCTAGGTCTTTTAGCAATCTACTCAGTGCATTTAGGAGCTAGCTCACTTTTGATTCTTGGCCTCGAGACATTCTTTTTATACTATTAAAATTATAATAAACAAATTGTTATAGCAATCAATAATAACAATCTACAATAAACAAACGTTAATTGAACTGGGGGGGCATGTCCGTAAGCATAGCTTAGCATGCTTAGATCTTTCTAACTGTTCCTTTATTTTTTTTAGCTCATCTTTGTCTCTTATTATGTAATTTTCACTTTAAACAATCTTCAAAATATCTTTGTCCTTAGTGTAAAAATAATACAACCGATTTTAACTGCGATCAAAAGTCTTTTAAGACTGCATTGTATTTTTTGAGTTAGCCTCCACTAAACTAGGGGTGCCGGCCCCCCCCCCACCCGTAAGATAGCCGGGCTTTTCTTTTTTAACAATGTCTCGTTCAGCTGAACAGTCATCATGAATAAACAGTGTTCAGTTCTCAAATAGTCTATAGTAATGTTCTAAACAGTCGCTCAGTTTGCTGCGCCCGCGGGTAGAGATATACTAAAAAAAATATTCTCGTCTGTCCAACTAAGACTTCTCCTTTCTTTGTAAGGACTTGTTGTGCTCTTAATGGTTGTGCAGATAAGAACAATGTGCTCGTATGAAAAACTGTTTATTGTTTGTAAACAAATCAAGTACGAATACGTTTTCCCACACCATAATCCGCAGATAAGAGAACAGTGCGGATCTTTAGGAATGAAACTTCAAGTATCCATCTGTTTTTATTAGAAATTTCTCGGCATTTTAATTGAGCCGCTTCTTTTAGCCTGGTTTCTTGCAATGTTTACTGGCAACTTCACAAACCATAAAATTGTGCATTTTTATTGGACGTTTCCGTCTGCTTCTTTGTGTATATTTATCCTTTAACCATCTTGCCCTACCCTTTCTCCACTTCCAAACAACATGTTGTCAAAGGGTAGATCTAAAATCCAGCCACAGTCCATATTTGTTTATTAAATAGTCTTCGAGGTCTTACATCATAAAGGGCGCGAAGTTTTTTACATAACGCGGATCAACAGCAGGTCCCTTTGCTACTCAGCAATAACTTTCTTATTTCATCAAAGTGTTGGTGAGGTAAAAAGTCGCGCCCCCTGATAACAATGATCAGACTTGCCATTTATTGCACAGTCTAACCTTCTCATTTTTGGATTATAAAACGTTCTGATTCTCTCTGAAAAGGAGTTGTTTTCTTCAGTAAACAATAACAAAATTCCTTTTAAAGACTTTAGAGACTGATATAGATTTATGTTGCAAAGAGTGTCTCCTTGTTTTTATTTTTCTGTAATGGGGTTGTATAAACGTTTTCATAATAAAATAACCGTTTTATTTTTATAGGGGGTTAAGATTGTTCAGCCAGTTGGGGGGTTAGTAAAAACATCAAACCAAGAGAGACGTGACGTGATTTTTTAAGGGTCTCAGACGAAAAACAGAATCGCTAGGGTTAAATTTTAGTTTTAAGAAAGTTTTTTTAGGGGCCTTTGGGAAATGGCTATGCTCTTTTAGCAGTTAAAAAACCCGAGGGGGCAAAACGGGCCAAAAGCTCGCTATGCCTCATCTTTAAAAACCCGGGGACCTCCGCTTAAGCCTGTCTTTAGACCTTGGGCTTGTTTTTCCCCATAAACTTTCCTTTTTTTTTCAGGAGCCATAGTCAAAAAAAAAGGGCAAAAAGCGCCTCCCTTTGTACAAAAATTCCTGCCCTCCCTAATTTTCCATTGTTTTAAGTTTCCCCTAAATTGGGGAACAACGTAGCATTAGGGTCTTGATTAAATCTATTTGAAGAATTTTCGGGGCCGGCTTTAACACGCCAGCGCCAAAACCGGGAACTACGTAAGGGTTTTCCGGGTAAATGTTGAGGAGTATTTACACAAACGGTCTGCCTTTTCCTCTTACCCCCTGGGGCCTTCCTTTTTTTTTTAGGACGAGGGGACAACCGATAGTTCATTTTTTTAAAAAAAAAAGAATTAAAAAAAAAAAGGATGAAGATTTTTTACGCATTGACTTGGTGGGGAAAGAAGAAGAGGAAACTACCCCTCATTTAAAAGAGCTGAAGAAGGCAAGGGCCCCCTTAGTAAAAGGGCCAAAGGAGGGTTCTTCACCCTTAAAGCCCGTCAAAAACAGAAGAGATTCTTCATCCCAAAGCCCTAAAAAACTTTCGAGAAAAAAATTCAAACATCATAAAGCAAGGCGGGCTCCCAAAGAGTTTACCCAACGATTTTGGGAAGATGGGGGCATTTGTAAAAGAAAAAGGGCGGGGACGCGTAAAAAACTTCAACGCAAACCCAAACAAATTTTTAAAACAAGCACAATTAGGGGAAAAACCCCATGCAAGGAAACCTAAACCTTTAGACAGAGCCGAAGTTTTAGTCTTTACAAGCTTTGGGGAAGAGTTGCCACACAACAAAATACAAAAAAATTCCTCTTCAAGATTTTAAATCAAAACAGATAAACATTTTAAAAAAGCAGAAAAACTAAACAAAGAAAAAAGTTTTAAGAGAACCATTAAAAACAATTGACATTCCATTGCCTTTGCTGAAATCCTGGGCTTAAGAGGCTTTTAACAAATACCAATAAGGGGGCGAAACTAACAATACAATTGAGCATAACTTGGGGAGGGGGAGAGAGAGATAGAAGAAGAAAAAAAGAAACTGGCTGAGGCAGAGGAGAACAAATTGAGGCGAGAAGAAAAGGCTAAATACAGCAGAAAATACAGGATGTTAAGGCGACAAAGGGCGGCCAGATTAGAAAGTCTGTCTGACGTCACAGAGCGCAGCGTAAGCATCAACAAACAAGCAGAATCAGAGAAACGATACACACATACTTGTAATGAAAACACGACGCTTGCTTGAAAGAATAAGGACTCTGGTCAGGGAACAGGGATTACAATTGGTAGGATATTAACGGCTGTTGGGTTTGCCATCTCGACACGCGTCATGCTTGAAACAGGAAGTTGGCACTCAACGGGCCAGTAGCGCCTCCAACGCCCCAGCCTGGGAAAAGTGGGAGTAGAAAACAATGCATCATCTCGAAACTTATTAAAGAAGTTAGCGACCAAAGCTTGATGCGCTGCGGTAATAGGCAGTGTTGTTAGTTGGGTGTGTGGTGTCCTACTATAGGCAAAGTATGCTGGTTTAGATGGCGACCATCTGCGGGCGTAGGAGTGCTAGCGGCTGGATTAAATTTTTAGTAAAATTAGTACGGCTAATCCATAAATGGTAATAACACAAACAGAGGGCGTCTTTTCCTCGGGGTGGGCTGTCATGTGAAGGTAGATCAACCAGGTGGCGGCTTGTCTGGCTGTGGGCGCTTATAACTGGGTGGATCGGCTCTCTGGGGGGTTATAACTGATCGCTTTCCTTCAGGGTAGGCATTTTCTCAAAATGGATGGAGCGGCCGTGTTGTTTAAGTATTTTTTGTGGCCCCGAAGGCGTGATCGTCCCAGCTAGGAGGAGTTCAATTGGTTAGAAGTCTGTAATCAGGCCAATCAGTAGGCTAAGTCAGAAAGGTAGCATGGATAATCCAGGGCTACTACAAAGTCAACCGGTGACCGAGCTGGTCAAGAACTTCTTGAGACCTTTGTATGCGGAAGGCAAAGCCATCAGCAGAGTTAAGAGCATCTTCTAAATGGCTGGTTTTAAAAAGAAAAAAAAAAAAAAATTTTTGTTGGTTTTGCTACAGCAAAGCCTGTAGATTGATCTACTATTCTAGACTTGTCTGTCTTGTGCTCCCTAAAAGACACAAACTATGTGCGTATGGAGTCAGTGGAGTCGGTGGCACGCCGGGCATTGTTAGGCCGTTACGTGTTGAGCGAAAGGAAAGGGGTGTCCGGGCATTAGGGTTTTTTGGGGTGCGATGAACCCCAATCCGAACTTGTGCGTGGTGGGTGAAAAGAGGTGTGGCCAGGCCAGTAGGCAGAAGGATTTTCTCTATACGTTCACCCACAAATAACAAGTGCCTAACCCCATGAGTGCGGTCTAACGTTTGTCGAAAATCAGTTGAAGGTTTATGGAGAAAGGCTGCAGAGATGCGTTCATAGCAAATGGGGGCCAGTGGCTGTTAAATGGATAAAACGCTTGTCTCAGGAGGGGCACTTTGGAAGGGTGCAGGTAGTAGTCGTCTGGGACGGTAAGAACATGAAAGTTAGATACTGACCGTAACGAAAATATGAGGATGGTCTGAAATGGTTGCATGATGAAACAGACCGCAGCCAGTTGGTGACGCAGTAAATGGCAAAATTAACGGAGTCTGGAAAATAAAGCCATAGGGTTGGAGGCCCATGCTGATGGCACTCTGTCGCTCGTATTGGCGGATTTAAATATCTAGTTAGGCGGTTACAATCTAACTGGGAAGCCGTATAGCGTCTACTGCAATGGTTAGTAAGCTGAGGGTAAAGGTTTGGGTGATAAAACGCTCCTCTATCATCGGAAGTGGCACTGCTTATAGTTTAAAGGTTCCAGTTGTAAAATTAGTTTTTGAACAATAGGTAGAAAAAAGAGGCCAGCTAATAGAAACCAACAAAACAAACGGGGCCCCGTATCGTATCCCAATGGGACAATCGGCGCGGTAATTATAGGGTTGCCCTTAGAGAAATGGAGTGAAAGTGAGTGGGCTAACATTTCTGAAAAGGCTCTAAATAACTGGATTAATGTTATGACGGGCAAGGCAATCTACTAAAACAGTTAAAAAGATACCCGATGGTGTCTTAAACTTTTTGTTCGGTAAGAGAAGTGATTTTAAAATTTAACATTTTTTTAAAAAGTAATGAAGCCAATGCTTATAATTTCTAGGAATTTCCAGAACTTAAAGAAAAAAAGGGAGTATACTTGCCCTAGAAAAGCCTTGCTCGAAGTTTTGGGGCGTGGATAAAGAGTGGCGAAAACTCATTGCTTCATGCACACACGGCCTTGTAGAATGGGGCATTTATAGTTTAAAGGTAAGAGACCGTGCGGATTTCTCGGGAACCCCAATGTGTAGGCCCATTTACTACAGTTAAAAACAGTGCTAATTTGGGTTGCCGGCTCTCCATCTACTGTTCTAAAGGGTTTGCTACCAACTAGGCGGGGTTGTTGCGATTATCATGTAGACGGTGGACGGAGACAGCCAATTGGAAAGAATTAATTGGCGTAATAGAAAGTCAGTGATGTAAAAATAACCAATCAAGACGGAAAGGCCAGGGGTGGTGTGTCTGATGTATTGAGAGAGCTGAAAGTAGATGATCGTAGTAAGTAAAGTTATGTAAGGGCTCAGTCCCGCGGGCGGTTAATGTTGCTGGAAGGATTAGTCGAGTTAATCGTGGTAAAGTGTCTCACAATGTCCTACAGCATATGAATCGCTCAGACTAAACGTAAATGCCTCTTGTGATGGGAGAGACAAGGGATTTTTGGTTGTAACGCAGTTGTGTGTACGTGAGGAAGAGTAGAGCGAAGATTAACATTTGTGTGGATAAAATACTTTTGTTTCAAAAGAGCTTGCTTGGAGTTACGGGAGTTAGTTTTTTTTGACAACTTCTTACTTATGCCTTTACTGCTGCAGTACAGATGTCGGCTGGAACGCTGGTCATCTTGACCGCAAACCAACATATGCTTTGATATACTGTCCCATTAAGTTCAACCTTCATCGGTCCAATCTCTGGCTTGTTTACAGTTGAATTATAGGACTGCCTTTAGGATAGTCGCAGTGTCGGACCACCCTTCAGTTCCTTTAGAGCCACGTCGGGGTTGGCGAAGGCTTATAGATGGCTGCGGTGGGGGTACGCGAGATTAAAAGAGTCAGGTCTGTTAAAGGACTTCTTGCCTGCGGGGTACAACGTTGGAAAGGAGGCGTACAGAAATGCTAACTGATTAACGTTGACAGCTGCTAATAACAGTAAAGCCAAGTAACACCGGCGTGTCAACTGAAACATCGTTGCGTGCAGCATAATGCCAAACAGCCTGTCGGTAAATCTGCGAAAGGTCTTGATAGAGTTGGTTTAGAGGCAAACTTAATTGCGTGGGTTTCTGTTGTAACTAATTTAAAAACATCTTTACGGTATGACGTTCTCCATTGGTTTTTGCAAACAGCGGTGTTCAGCATTGAAAAATGTCGTTTCTGAAGCGTCAGTGCTTGGGTTCCGAAGATCAGTGTTCTTCTTGATGTACGGCCGCATAAAGGGCCCTTGATCACAGATAATTATTCTTTGAACCAGCAGGCAGTGTCAGTCCTGGCTTAAGTAAAACGGTAGGAGTCTGTAATGGCAACCACATATTTTAGTTTTGGTCTAAAATTAGCATCAAGTTTAGGAGGTTCGGTGGGCTCATCTTTTATTCCTTTCGGCGGCTAGGGGGTAAGCGGTTGGATATCGTGTTATTTGCTTCAGGATAATCTAAATCTACTTCCACAGATTAGTCCCCTATGGGATTAGCAGCGCGGAAGCGGTGACAACATACTTAACACAGGGTTAATCAAGCGGAGGCCCTTGGTATCAGGGTAAAGTTTCTCAGGGGAAGTGGTGGCTCAATGGCCCATCCATGACAGATTGTTGGCGTCTAAATGTACATTTAGATAGGTGGATGGTTAGTGATCATATCGTCTAAATACTTGTGTGTTGGCTGTGGGCAGTAAGGATGGGAGCCAAGCTAATGCCTCTCCCTCAGCCGTCTGCAATCATCTGAAGGGGGTAGATCAAAATGAAGTCATTCTGAATGGTGTTGGTGTAGACTTTAAGAAAGCTCCCAAGAAAGGCCGGGGCAGAGATTAATGGGAGGAGGCTAAACTTTGTAATGTGTCAGGCAGGGGATTGGAAGGCCTGAAAAGACTCTGCCAATACACCACGACGGCAGCCAATTAATACTGATCATGCTAAGCGGCCCATTGTTCCACAGTGTAATTCTGATCCAAGCTTCCTGGGCGGATTCAGAGTCTGTTTTTATCGTTGCCTCTAAGACTAGAAAAGAAAGCGCCGTACGGGAAGTGTAGTCTTCATCAACCCTGTCCCACGAGGTTCAGGGTAGTCATCAGGAGTGACGCCTGGACCCACCAAAGATGGATCAAAGTATAGTTTAGGGATTGGAAAGTCTTGGAACGAAGCCCCGCTAACTTACCTAAACAGCCATTAAGTTGGGGCAGAGTGCCTAACAGGATAAACTGCAAGAGGAAAAGCCCAGTGTAACTTTTCGAAGACTGTGCAATGCAGGGAACCCCTCTATAATCAGAAGGCTCTGCTTGCATGATATTATGTGAATCGAGCCTCTTAGGTTATGAAAAGAAATAGGCAGGTTCCACACCGTAGGGCAACCTTATAGTGAAGATTAAACCAATTGTTGGTGCCGCGGCCCTCGAAACGGGCCCAGTAAGGTATCGTGGTCGTCTTACAGCGTGCCTAATAATGTCCTTGTATTACTGATCCAGGGCAGGGTGTAGAGGAGTGGATAAACGTTCATGATTCTTCAGGAGTCAGAAACAATGTCTAAAGAATTTAGATTGGGGGGATAGTGATGGCGAAGGTGTGGCATCTGATCGAGAAATCGGGTGGCGGCGTTGGGGACCTCGTAAATCTCAGGGGTCGTGGGTACCGTCGACCTAACAACAATAAACGCATAAGAACAAATCTGATGTGGGTTAATAGGTTGTTTGTGTTGTTCGTTGCGGGTGTGGACCGTAGTACGGGGCAAGTATGATTCAATAGGCGGCAAAACCACGTTGGCTGCATTTGCATTTTGGGTATAGTCTTTACAACTAACTTAGACCCCTGGTTAGGAGTGTGAGGATTGGGTTGTCACAGTCTACAAAACGTTTACAAGGAGTTCTAGGGAGGGCTGCTGGCTTCTATAGCGGGGATTGCTGACCAACACCTTCTACAAAACTCTTTTGAGGCATGAGTCTTGGGTGTGTGGTAAAGCCCAGATGTCGGCTGAGGGGGTGCTGATGAAGACATAATGACGCTTTGTACTAGCTGCAAACTGGAGTAAGTCTAACAGGTGGGGTAAGTGTTGCGCCCGAAAGTAGGTGCGTTGGGAGAAACCCCTGAAGGCACGAGTATCACTTCTACAGACCCTGGTTATACGTTGCCGTTGATGGTTTGTTGGTGCTCTTCTAACCGAGATATACTGTTCTAGGCTTACGGGGAAGGGATTATCAAATTCAGCCGCTGGTATGTGTATTGGTCTAATTGGAAACTCGGTTCCATGCGTTCCTTTATAACAGGTGTTAATGCGCTTAACAAAACACACCACATAAAACACATGTGGCAGGATTTTTTATGTTTAGACGGCTCGATTTTAAAACTAACTCGGGGGGGGAGAGGAAGGTAAAATTGCCAACTATAGATAGAACTTTGGTGTGGTCGGTAAGGGAGGTCAAGGACCGTTCCCTTCAGAGACGCACCATACCCCTTAACTTTGTCGTTCTGTCACTTGCATGGTTAAACCTGTGTTAAGCATGTAGGCAGCCCAGTTAGAGGTAAAGGAAGTCGTGATAGCATGAATTACTTCGTTCTGGTTAGTGTGAAACCCAACTCCATATTACTATCATCGGGTGGTAGATAATCAAGCAGAACGGTCCAATAGCACGTTTACTGGCGGTTTCGCATTGTGAAGAGACTCTGAATTTTGTTGAAGATAGCAGGGGCTTACGCTTTCTCCCTGAACATTTGTGGGGTTAAGGATGCCATGTCTACTTCGCGAAACATATTGATTAATTGGGGTGGCACGGCGTTGCTCCAGTGGCGCTGGCGGCAGGAGGGCCAAACTCAGACGTGTTTGGAGCTCATTTTTTCACTCAATATTTACGGAAAGTAAAAAAATAAATATATTATCATAGTAAGTAAAACAAAGCGTTTTATTCGGCCACCATGCGGTGCAACATCATTCAGGCACGGGAACCCTTACAATAACGTCCGCCAAGATTGAGCCTTGTTTCTGAATCACGACCAGTCAATTGGCAATCACTTTGGGTGGCGGCTTTAAATAGGTCACTATGATCGTTTAGGAATAGTGTGTCGGTACATCATTTATCAAACCCAGATCTCTACAATGCAAGTTGAAAAAAACGCTTTCAGTGTCTCGTTATATAGGCTCCATTACAATTCTGGAATCAGAGACACTATGTTTCGGCAGCCATTTTATAATCTAAAATGAAATGTTAAAAAAATAATTGTAAATGCTACTGTGATTTATTGTCCCGTTGCTAATCGCAAAGCCTAATCTTTATGAAAGCAAATGTGACCCTAAGTACATGTAGAAACAGTCAAGAACAGCGGTGAAAGCCATATAATCGAATAATATGGCCGGAAACCAAAAAATCTTTAGCGCTGTGGGGGGCCCAATAATCCGTGTATTTGACTGATTGGCCGCCTTCACGCTATGTTGTGTATATTAATGTGAAGAAAAAGAGCAGAAGTGATGTTTCTAACCGGGGCTCCTTAGCATTTCGCTTGGCCCTTGCAAGTGAACGTGTGAAGTATAGTTTAATAAGCGTTCTAACGTCTTCGGCTTCGTCATGGTTGAAAACAAAATAAAATGAAATGAAATTTAAAAAATAATTAATCAGTTTTGTGGTCTCTCAGCCTCCCCCCCGTATCACGTCCCAAAGTCGCTCGCCCCTGCTGTCACTCCCACATCACTGTCCGGCCTGTTCGTTGTACTTGCAGTGTCTTCTGTCTGTCTCCAGCTCCTCTCCCACCTCTCACACACTCACACCGCACACACAGAAAAACAACCAAACAAACTAACACACACAATAAATGGGGAGGCCCGGAGGGGAGTGTGACGAGGGCTTTGTTGCGAGGTGCTCTTAACGACGAAATGCTAGGAACAGGCCTCCGAAATGGCACTTGAGCAGAATCCGGAAGCAATAATCACAGGACGGTGTGTCAGTTCTACTGGCGACCTCCTGAAAGGCAGCCTTTGTATGTGAAGCAGGGCGCGGCGCAGGAAGGGTAAAACGACACACACAATCAATAGCTTGGCGGGTGGTGCAAAACCCTAGCCCCACTCATGCGTTTGTGGCCGTCACTGAGAGGCCGTGGAGGGGAGGGGTGCGGGGTAGACTGAGAGGGGTTTTCCAATAGTCGCCATAGCCAGGGGGCTTGCAGCATGGTTTGATTTGTTTTAAAATTGCGGAAAGATAGCCGAAGAGGCCAACGAAAACTGAAGGATAAACCCAAAAAAGCACTGGGTGACAACAGCTCCGCAATTTGCGAGCATTAATCATCAGAAGACCACATTTCGCTTTAAGCCACGGACCCCAAGTTTCGTTTATCAGGCCAAGCTTTGTTTGCCGCTGTGCTATGCCAGGGGTGGGCAAAAGAGGTCAAGAAATTCCATACTGAACGTAGTTCAGGATTGTGGTGGATGCAGCCTGCTTGCTTCTTCCGATTTCTCACCCCGTTGCAGCCTGTCCACAACTTCATTTGCATCTTGTGATTTGAAAAAAAGATCTCAAAAATGTTTCGCTCAAAATAGCTGATTTGAACGTCAGCCTCTGTCGTGACATAAGATAGGGATGCGCGCTCCGGTGGGAAACTCTTTCGCTTGTCCTGTTTTTGCCTTCCTTTTGCGTGTAAACCGATTTGAAGGGGTTGGTTTGAGGCTTCGTTGGCAAGTTCTGTGGCCCTTTTGGTTGGGGGGGCTTTGGATCAAATAGGTCTGCAGGTTTGGAAAGTAGGATCGATGACTCAGGGCAAATATAAGCAGTTCTCTTTCTCTGTCCCCAAGTCTGTGTGGTGTTGGGGCGGGGTAACGGGAGGTTTTGTCCTGGTTTAGTAAGTAGAACTGGAATCCATATCAGGAAAGGAAAGGTGTAGGATGGGTGTAAAAATCGTAATAAATTTTGAATGGACAGCTTGGCGATTCCAGAGTTCGCTCGCAATCGGCAGATATGCGGGTCTTGAACATAAAGCTTTCTGGGATATTCAATGCTCTCACAGACACACACACCTGCACACTACAACAACCCGCTCTGCAGGCGCTCAAGTCAGAAATGACCGACTGGCGGGAGTTTTCGATCCCGGTCAACCAAAAATGACGGCATACCCCCTTCCGATTGGCTGGCGTGCATCGCGCGAAAAATATACTAATTTGTCGCATTGCAGGGGGCTGCTGACACGCACTGCAGGGGTGGGCGGCAGCCCCATTTAACACCGGAGGGGGCAGGGGGGTAATTGCAATTTATCGACTTTGCTGTGTCACGTAACATCGGCGCAGGACAGTGTGTTATAAACTGTTTAAGTCATATACGTTTTTAAAGTTCATGTTAGGTGGCTGGGAAGAGAATGGGCAGAGGTTGGTTCACGATAAATAGCGCCCCATTTATGCGGCACGGAAACCCCCCCGTTTCAATATACTAATTTCGTCAAGTATTTTAAGGGTTTTGAATTTAAATGGGTTTAAAAACAGTGTTAATGTGTGGGTCAAAACTACATGTGATGGACGTGCTTTTGTATGTGAAAAAGGGGGTTTTCGGCAGAATAGGATGGGTTGGTCGTGAACACATATTCATATTCTCGAAAGATCAATCAATCAATCAATCTCGCGCTCTCTCTCAAGCATGGCACACACTGGCCAACAGCACAACACTTAAACTTGATTTTACTCCTGTCAAACCCTTAGTCCTTCGTAATGTGCTTTGACAGAACATTTTGCCTCCAACAATGTGTCTCCGTGCGGTTGATGAGGTCTAGTTGTACGCTAGGGCAAAGCTGTTACACTGGACTGATTTTGTCATGGACTTACCTTCAGAACTTGCAGCAAAATCTGCTTAGACGAGCAATCAATCAAAAAAACAAATGGCATGTAGGGATGAGAATGAACTATTTTTGTGAAGCACATGCAGGCACGAGGGAGTCCCGGGATTCTGTTTCTAGTCATAGTGCTCAGCATCAATGAAACGACAGATACAAGATGAAGGCACCCTTGCAGTCTTGGCTGAAAAATATTCACAATAAATGGAAATGGAAGAAGATAAAGACGGGAGAGAAGTGGACACCCCTGCCCTCCCCACCCCCCCATCCCCATTGACAGCGATGCACAACTTCCAGCTGGCGGGAGTAGTGCAGGGCACTGAGCCAATTGCAGTGACCACAGTGGTGCCAGCAAGTGTCTATATCGGATCAAGGCCAACCACCCAGTCACACCGTTAGAGGGGGTTTACGGACTTTTAACAAATGCGAACTAACCAAATGTGGTAGGCGGGCGGTGAAAGCCTTGCAGGCTAAAGGGAAGGCTGATTGAATGCTAGTAGTTGTTATGGACTGATAAGAGAGTTGTACAAACTTCCCACTTCGTCACACATGTGTGCAGCTAAACGGCAGGACCCAACTGCAATGGCAACAACGTCTGCAGCTTCTGTCTCAGCCATTGGTCGCAGCGACAAAGACAGATAACTTCTTCTTCGCTTCTGTCCTAAAATACTGGTCATCGCCAAAACGAGTAGGTCACCAGCGCGCATGTTTGGGGTGAGGCGACGCAGACGGGTGGTCCCACGGACACTTTATTGCCAAAACCCAAAAGGGGTTCGCAACTGATATTCAATGAAGTTAAAAGCAAAGGGGCCAAAGGCAGGCCCAGGTACAGGAAAATGTCCTGGGGACGGTAAAAGCGAAAAGTCCTCAATATGCAGATCTCAAAACTGTCGTAGCAATTGAGGGTTTGTTAAAATGAGAGTGCAGTTGTGGCAATCGCTTGAGGCACCTCCGGCAGTGGAGTCCACAGCCGTACAGAACGAGGAGAAAATGATTGTATGCTGTCAAGATTTGATGCAGGGTATGGTATAAACATTGACCGCTCACTTCCTGGTGCGACTTTATTCAATACATAGTTGTTCCATGGATACAAGTACTGAGCGCGGCCTTTGAAGAAGATGTTAAGTTTGATAAAAGCTCTCTCTCCTTCCTAAGGGTTTTTCCATGCCTAATTTGCCTCATGTTCTTTCAGTAATGTCCCTTATCTCTGATGGTGGGTTCCCTGTGACGAACCGTGGGCTGCGCTCTTCTGAATCCTTTTCGAGGTGATCTATGTCCCCTTTAGTGGGAAGGATCCCAAACGGAGCAACCTAAATTCCAGTACTGGGTCTAACCAGTGGTTTTGCAGCAGTCGTCTTTAACCTTTTGGGGCAGGCCATTGAATTCCGTATATAAAACTTAGTTGTTATTGAGTGCTTTCGGTACATACGAAATTGTAGTGTTCACCAGCCGCCGTGGCGAAGGGGTTTGCGTCGCGACTCCCGCTGGGAGGTCGTGGGGGGCGAAGCCCATCAGTCATGGGTTTTTCGCCCCGACCGCGCCACCCAGAGTTGAGTTTTGCTGGGCGGACGCAGTGGGGAAGACGGGGGACCACACAGTCCAGAGGTCTTCCACTTATGGATGCGCTTCTGAGAATGTTGCTCAAAATTGCAGGACCAACACGCAGGTGCCGGTGTAATCTCTCGGCCTGTTGACGCAGGATATAGTATGAAAGGAAGCGTAATACAGCCCGGTCATGTAGTCTCAGACCGAAATGAAAAGCCGTAGCATCATCTTAATCATCCTCATTCCCATGTGATCACATTAATTAAAAAAGGTCTCAAATTCGTGGCCCTCAGTCCTGCTCTCATGGTGACCGCAGTGTTCGAAGTACTCCTCCCTCCTCTCCGCGGTCTGTGGCCTTGGTTTGCT
Source organism: Conus ventricosus (assembly GCA_018398815.1). NCBI lineage: Eukaryota > Metazoa > Mollusca > Gastropoda > Neogastropoda > Conidae > Conus > Conus ventricosus. The sequence goes on along the minus strand of CM031624.1, from coordinate 47,143,819 downwards.
TCCGGCGGGTCCAAAACGTATCGCGAGTCCAGGGGGGCTGTCGTTGGACGGACGTGGTGGTGCCCGCCGAGGGAGACTCACGTCACGCCGCCTCCGCGACAAGCAATTATACGTCTGTAGGGGGGCTTAGTAGTGGGGGTCCCTGCATATTTAGATCAGAAACAGGCGCCCACTGAACACCACCGAAGTGACTCCGGGTCGGCAGGAAGGGCAGTGTCCCTTGCCGGTGGGGTTGCCTCATGACACGGTGGAATTGACTGGTCCCTGGGAGTGCCGGGTGTCGGGGCTGCGGCGTGCCAGCCGGGCTATGGCTGTGGACGGGGTGGTCGAAGTGTGCGGCGTGGGTGCACGCTCTGAGGTTGCGCAGGGTTGGGGGAACAGCAAAAAAAAAGAAAAAAAAAAAGAAAAAAGAAGATAAATTAAAAAAAAAAAAAAAAATGGGAGGGGGTCGTTCCATTTTGAGACACATCTAGAATCAGGCCTAAATATTTTGACCAAGCATTAGTTTCTTTAAGCATTGTATTATAGAGAATAATCTGATCTAATTATGAGCGTTTGGGTGACAGAACGCAACACTTGGCACTGGGGGGAGTGAAATTCCATGTTCCAAGTTCTTTATTCCACGCTTTAAAGCGGTTAGAGCTTCCGGGTAAGAATGCGTGTAGTCATTCTTGCTGTCTGATTGGCGATATACTAACGGGCAGTCTGCAAAAAGCCGTATATAGTGCCAGAGAGGAGATGTCGACGTAGGTCATTTATATAAATTAAAGAAAAAACAAGGGCCCCAGAAACAGTGCCCTGGTGGGGAACACCGACAAACTGGTGTACAATGGATGACGACCCGTCCACAACAAACTGTCTGCGTTCCCCAACGAGGAATGATCGAAGCCCATTTTAGCAAAGAAAACCGCCAATGCCGAGGTGTTCTAATTGAAGCAGCTAGGCCTAATGGTCAACCTTCAAAGGCGTTTAGAAAATCTAATAAAATTGCATCTAGTGCGGGCGTGTTGTTTAAGACAGTATTAAAAAAAAACATTGAGAGTGGATTAAGTTGAGTCCTCACAACTCCTCGCTGTCTAAAACCAAGCGGGCGTGTAAGATTGAAGAAGCATTATTTGTCAAGATGGGCCATTATGCTACTAGTAGGATTGTGTTCAAAGAGTAGTTTTGCTGAGACGGATGTAAGAGATACAGTCGATATTTCGCGGCTTGGGGTGTGGGGCACCCGGTGTGAATAAGAGAACAAGGCCTCGCAGCCTCGCCTCCTCATCAGGAGTACTCCTGGTCCCCAGTGAAGCTTGGGAAATGAGTGGGTATAAGCCTCCTCTCCAATGCATTGGCACATAATTGTAAGAGCTTTGCAGAACAGCCAGCGGGACCAGGAGCTGGGTTGTCTGTTGATGTTGTCAGGAACGGATATACGCCTCTTGGTGTGACTTTAGGGTTTTGCTTTCTTCTTCGTCCGAAAACACCGTTCACGCAAAACGAGTAGGTCACCAGCGCGCATGTTTAAAAAGTACAAGAAAATACCAGAAAACATGCACTCAGACGGGGTGCCCCCGGAGCAAATGTGAGCAACAAGGGGCCCACTCGACAGTCAAGAAGACAAAAGGCAATGCCAAAGCAGGCCCCAGGTAAGAGTAAAATATCGGGAAGCAATAAATAGAATATGTCTCAAGATGCAATCGCAGAACGGTCGTATCAACGTGTTGTTTGAATGTGGAGATTGGCAGGGGGGGGCAAGCTTGGGCACCCCCGTCAGTGAGTTCCACTGCCGACAGAACGGGGATAAAAGAATGTAAGTGCTGTCAAGATTTGATGCAGTAAGTATAACATTGACCGCCACGTCCTGGTGCTCTTACATTTATATTCAATACGAGTGGTCTCATTGGAATATCAATTACTTTGCTCTGCCTGTGAAAAAGGTGTGTAATTTAAACCCTTCCCTGCCTGAACGTGTAACGCACTGGCCAGAAAGCCGCAGAAACAGAAAACCCGCTAACCCCCAACGTGAGGGTCACGGCCGAAACTTGCGTAACAGAAAGGCAGAAAATCACTTGGGGAGACGACCCGCCGAAAATGTTCCCACCTCTTCTACGGGGGTCAAGAACAGCCCCTTCCCTGCCGCAGCGAGCAGCCAGCTGACCACATGTTTAGGCAAAGGGCGAGGGGGAGAGGTCACAGCGGAGAAGCATAGGTAAGATGGCATGCTCAACCTAGCATCACGTCGTCGACGCGCCCCCGTTTCCAAGCGTCACCACTGCCCTTGATATGTTAGAGGACGTTCATAAAGTATCAAGAAGAGGGATGAAGAAGACCTTTGAGGAGTTCGATCCTGATACTAGCGATGAGGAGGAGACGGATTGGGAAGCACACGATCCACTTTTATCGGAGATACATCGTGATGAACGTGCTTCACGGTTGCGGTAACACTACACAATCAAGTAAAGAAAAGCGCCGGCAAGTGGGCGAACGAAGCGGAAAGTGCCGAACGGCGGGCCGTGAACGCACTGGGGGGGCAAACCCCCTCCTTTCTGACGAACGGGGTGGTGGCATGCACGGGTTCAGACGACGGTGCAGGACCCGTGGAAGCGGTCCGGGGCCGTGGCATGGGCGTGGTCAGCAACAGCTGATCAAAGAATGGCCAGTTTGTTTTGACTGGGAATTTTGGCTGCAAGGCAACTGTGCCTATTTTCAGCTGTACAAATTCCAGTCTTCAGTTCCTGCATGACCAAAACGGGTTTCAGCAAGTAGCTCGATTTTTCCGTTTGTTGGTTTGGGGGGGGGGGGGTTTTGTTTTGGGTGGTTTTTACGACATGAGTCGGCATCTTCCGTGACTATTATTTCTGTATTCTCTTCTTTGTTGCCCCATTTCCTACGGAAACTACAATAGGCAATCAATAACTGTATGGAGAGGTAGGACTGTGTGGGGGGAGTGGGTGTGGGCGAGTGTGGTGGGAGTGGGGGGGGGGGGTGGTGTGGGGGTGTGAGTGTGGTGTGGTTGGGGTGTGTGTGTGGGTGTGTGTGTGTGCACGCACGCACCTGCGAAGCATAGTTATTTCCTGTATGCAAGTTTTCCCATAGAAGTGGTTCATTTTGTAAATCACTGAAGCACTCCATCCACACCAGTTTATTTTGGTTTTTGGGGATCCATTGTGGGTGTTTGTAACATTCATGTGTGTGGATAACTGGTGAGTGTTGGGTGGGGCATATGTGGTCGTAGGGTGTATGGGGGTGGTGGTGGTGTATGGGTGTGTGTGGTGGGGTGGGGTGTGGGTGTGTGTGGGTGTGCGTGTGTGTGGTTGCTCACTGTGGTCTGCTTACTCGGGTGTGTGTGGGTGTGTGTGTGTGTGTGTGTGTGGGTTGTGGGGGGGGTATGTGGGTGTGGTGGGTGGGGGTGTGGTGTGTGTGTGTGTGGTGTGGAAACTGGTTTGTAATGTTTGCATGTGTGTGTGTGTGTGTGGGTGTGTGGGGGGTTGTGTGGGGGGGTGTGGGTGTGTGTGGGTGGGTGTGTGTTTCTATCACATGTTATTATGTGAACCATCATCAGAACAAACAAAACCATTATAGAATGATGTGGAAATTGTAGACAAGTATAAGTAAGTAATCCACAAATAATTCTAACAAATAGAACTCAACAAAGGGGTGAATTATGTACATGTTAGTTGAACAGACCGTGTAAAGCATGAGTAGGCCCCTTCTTACCCAACAAAGAGTACCCCCAATTAGGAGCAGATTGGCATCAAGAACAACATTCCGGGGGATTTAGATGACGGTCATGGTGTGTGCTGAGGGGTGAACAAGTAGTCACATCACATTTTCATTGTTTGACACGGATTGTGATATGGGGGGGCCAAATTGGTTATGTATACCTGAAAAACGGTTTGGTTTGTATATATATAGAAAAACCACCAATACATTAGCCCTGTCCATCCCCGATTGGCTCACAAAAAACGACATTAATGGGGATGATAGCACAAAAGGTTTGGAGTAAGAAGGAAAGAGAACCATAAAAGCGAAGTGTCATATTTCAGAAATACATAAGCAGGTAAGTGAGGTACTGAGCCTACCGCCCCAAAAATAAAATAGGCCCCCTGTCTAGGTGAAGTTGGGGGACCCCCATGAACAACAGATGGTTACAACAGAGGGAGAGGTATTGACAAACAAAATGAATCCCAGGTGGTGGGTCATGTGGTTGAGCTAACTGCAAAAGTAGGTTTGTGTTTGTGGTTTAGGGGGTGTTGTATTGGCGCAATGAGTCTAAACTCTCACGGGAAAACCAAACAAAAATCTGTTTTAAATCAACAGTGTAGTAAGGTGCACCTTCGCATAACCAACAAAAACCCATAGTGAATGATTGTGAATTTAGACAAAGGGATAAGTAAGTAATCCACAAAAAAGCTAACAAATAACTCAACAAAGAAATGAGTAAATGTAAACATGTGAGTGAACATACAGCGAAAAGCCATGAATTTTACCCCCGGTTTACCGAAAACAATAGTAACCACCCCCTAGTATGAGCAAGTATCATCAAGAACAAGCATTCCTTGGGATTGAATTGGACTGTCAATGTGTGTAGGGCGTTAGTTCAATGAAGTATAGACCACTTTTTCAGGGGTGTGGACGCCGGTCGGGGGGGCGCAAGAGGTTGTGGACACTCGAAAACGGGGATTTTTGTGGTACAATTTTTTATAATGATGTCAATATCGGCAATACTAATTTATCAACATAAGCAAGCCATTGTGGATAGACCATGTTAGACAGTGGGCATAACAACAAACATGCAAAAAATCAAAGAGATCATGTCCAAGAAAGAAGTGAGCAGTAACCAGTCATTGAACCGACCCCAAAAAGCTCAATTTTACCACGGCAGACAGATTGACAAATGGTGCAGTAGACTGGGCAGGGAAGGGGTTAAGAAAGCTCGTCTCTCTGCGAAGGGGTGGTCCATTCGAATAAGGCCTCATGTTCTGCCTATATGGTCCCCTGTGCGCTGAGGTGTTTCCCTGTTATCGAACCGGCTGGCGCGCTTCTGAATCTTTTCAAGGTTTGCAAGGTCCGTTAGATGGGATGGATTCCCAAACCTGAGCTACCATATCCAGTACTGGTCTAACCAGTGTTTTGTAGCAGTCCTCTTTAACCGTGTGGGGGCAGTCATTGATATTCGGTGTAAGAAAGCTAAGAGGTGAGTTGCTTTCTTACATACTAAATTGTAATGTTCTTCTTGTCCGGTGAGACGACGATCTTAATCACGCCTAATAGAGTGGGGCAGCATTAGTTGCTGTAAGAATGAGTATTATGGATGAGAATAATCTGATCTAATGAGTGAGCGTGTGGTGACATAGACCGCAACACTGGCTCGGGGGGGAGGGGGAAAGTCCCAGTGGTGCCATAGTTGCTGTCCTCACGCGGGTAAAGCGAGAGCCTTCGGGAGAAGCGTGTAGCCTGGCTGCGCTCGGAGTGGGGTTCGTAGAGACGAAACGGTCAGCGTGCTAATTAGAAAGCCGTATAGTAGGTTTTCCAGGAAAGATTGTCTGACGGAGGTCATTATAGAAATTAAGAAAAACACGGGCCCCAAACAGTTCCCCTGTGGTACACCTGACAAGACCTGGTTGACTATGGGAAGACGACCCTTCCACAACAACGTCTGCGTTCTCCCAACGAGGAAGGTTCCAGCCCAATGGTAGCATAGGAACCCCAATGCCAATGTGTGCTAATTGAAGCAGACAGGGGCCCGCATGTCAACCTATCAAAGGCTTGTTAGAAAAATCGAATAAAATTGCATCCTATTGGGCTGTCTGTTGTAAAGACAGTTTAGAATAGCTGGTTAATTTGTTATAAGTTGAGCCCCACAACTCCTGCCGCGTCTAAAACCATGCTGGCGTTAGTGAAGAAATCATATGTGTCATAAATGGGTCCATTATGCTACTAGATATTTTGGGGTTCAAGTAATGTAGCTGATATTGGATGTAAGAGAGCCAGGGCTAGAGTTCTCTGCTTTTGTTTTGCCAACCCTTGGACATAAGGGAACATGCTACGCATCACGCCACTCATCAGTTTACTCCTGGTCCATAAGCTGGGGAAAGTTATTGGTATACCTCACTCCAGTGCAGGGCACCTTATGTGAAGATGCTTGCCAGGAACGCCATCGGGACCAGTAGCTTTGGTTTTCATAATAGTGGGTCAGTAACTTCAATACTCCTAACCCTGCTTTGTTTAACGTTGATGTTTGCATTTCAGGAGGGTATCATCATCCGTTTAGTCTAACGATTATTAAAGGGGGGGGGGGAGTGAGAATACGAAACAAAACATGCTGTGTAGTAAGTTTGCTTTCCTTCAGGTTCCTGTAGTAGGTATTTCGGTTGGTTTCGCAGGTCGGGAATGCCCAATGTGTTGGCCGGTGTCTCTGACGCCTTAGTTGGATGGGACCATAATTTTCTTGTGCTGATGTTCAACCGGCCGAAAGCACAAAGTAATATAATTCAGGAGTTTATCATCATCCTTTTAGTCTATCGGTATGTATAGGTTGGGATTGGAGAAAACTGAACAAAACTGCTGGTTTGTAGTATACTATAGTATAGTAATAGGAGTAGGAGTGTAGGGACGTAATCAATGAACATAGGCCGTTAGCCTGTGCAAGTGGGCCCCTCGTGTATAATAGGGTAGACAGGTGTTGAAATGCATGCAAGATAAAGTTTCTTCGTAGTCAGCAAAGCGTCGAAACGTACGTTAAATTTCAAGTCTTCATCCAGCAAATTCCTGTGAAAAACAGTTAGGAGGTTTAGCGAAATTTAAAGTGCAGTGGCACACTGTTCCAGTGTAGGGCATAGACCGGTTACGGAACTTGGAAATCTCCCCATATTAGTAGGAATCTGCTTGATACAAAGTTGTTGGCTCCGAATTGCGGTGCTATCTGTTGGTAACAGCCTCAAAAAAATAGTCCCACTGTATGGCCGTTTCTGGTGAAATAATTTTGAACACGGCAATAAATCCCCTCTAAGTGGGCCTACCTGTTTAAAGAGGGCAAAATTGAAGTAATTTAACTATCTGTAAAGACATGTGGTGTACATGCTGGCAAGATGGGGAGTAGGCTCGTCGCTGTACTCTTCGATTGCTATGAACTGTCTTGGCAAGTGGTGGGACCAGATTATATTGGCCCATAGTCAAGATGAGCGGGTCGAACCAGACGGTGAGATAACTTACAAAACGTTCTGGAATGTAGTAAATAAAAGGTGTGCGAGGTGTGTAGTAAGCCAATCATGGGTTGGCTTGATTTATACACTTTTGAATGTGAGTAGCAAAAGGGTAAAGCTTTATCAAAGATTGACACACCCAGAGCGTTTGTCTTCCTCACATTTCGGGACCGCCTATTGCCACCCATCTAGTTCATGTGGTATGTCATGTTTCTGGAGTGTGTTTGCCAACAGGCAAAACTTTACATGTTGGGTAAACATGAATAGTGAGAGTCCCACTTGTCGTGAACCAGTTTTGGAGGCAATTGAAATTTGCTTTACAGACCATTATGATTTATAGAATGCTGATTTGTCAATATTGTGTGTGCATCGCAAAAATTTTACAAAAACTATTTACCGCATCTGGAAGGTCATGTATAAAAATAGTATACAGGACAGGGCCTAAATGCTCCCGGGGGAATATCCACGCATAACATCTTTCTCTGTTCGACATAACCAGTTACCTCACCTTTACGCTTTGTTTTCTATTTGACAAAAAATCTCAATCCAGTTTAGCAACTTACCTACTGTTTGCCCGGGATGCTTCCAATTATGTTCATAATACTCGCATGCGGAACCCGACCGTATCAAATGCTTTACGGGGGGGGAAATCAAGTAAATGATTTCACCAGAGGATCGTTGTCGCGAGCATTAACTAAATATTTCCTAACTTCAAGGAGTTGGTGGATGTTGCAAGACCTTTTGTGTATCGAAAGCCAGGGGCTGGCATACTGCAAACAAATGATTATCAGTGAAGTGAGATCTATGCCATCTCGGATAATGGTTTCTAGCACGTTGCATGCAATGCAGGTTTAAGCGGACCGACGATAGTTGCCTGGCTCAGATTTGACCCTAGCATAACTTCTGCCAGGATGTGCACATAGAGGGGTAATTTTCCCTGGGGCGCGAATGAGTGTATTCTAAGCTTAACGGACGGGTACAGCTAACCCTAGTTCGTGTTAGAACGTTTAGTGGTAGTAAATTGTGCTTTCCCTCAGGGTCCGTATTAGGTTATCTGTGGTGTTCTCAGGGTCTGGAAGCCCTATGTGGTCCTGGCGCTGTATCTCCTGTAACAGAAATTTGTGTGGGGGGTGGGGGATGGAGCACCTTCTGAAATCTCGAATGAACCATAGTCTAAGTGGAGGGAGCAAGCCACAGCTCTTGTCCTTTCGCCGACACCTGCGCTTAATATGGTATTACCTACCAGGAATCTTTGCAATACTCTTGCACGTATTGATTTGTATTTGGCACTGCGAGAAGGGAACAGGGCACAGCAGATAAAGCCGAAAGGAAACTCCAACTTACGGTATCGCCTTCCCTCTCTCTTTGGCGTTTCGTCGTAATGGTCGATTGGCGGACAATTATCTCCCTGTGAAGCCGCGCGGGTGGCGCTGGTCTTAAGTGTGTATACGCTGAACTTCCGGAGGGTGGAGCTAGCTGCAGTGGTCAACAAACGACCACATGCTTCTTATTTTGTTCACTTTTCCTGCGTTTTCACGATGAAACACAATGCCCAGGGGTTGCGGTGTAGTGGGATGTGCATCGAAATATGGCCAGTCATTTCCGAAAGATAAAAAACGACGCCGACAGCAGTGGACGTTGCGGCGGTACGGGGAAGACAAATGAAACAACAGATCGGTCCATCGTTTGTGCCCCAAGCATCGTTACTGCCTCAGACAACCGGAGCAAGTATGTCCAAAAGGGAATTATTTTTGTTGTCCACCTGTATGTGCATGCTTAAAAACCAAGGAGTGGACTCTCTCTCTCTCTCTTCCTCCTCTCTCGCGCTCGCGCTCTCTCTCACTCCCTGAGGCGCTTCTCATGCCCCTTGCAGACGAGTGTGATAACTGTGATCTACGAGCTAGATCAAAGTGTAGGTTTTCTAAAAGAAGTTGATGAAGTCTACACACAGATCAATAGAAATCCAGTTTGTTTAACTGTGTTCATCTTGATTCTTCGGGCGTGGATGCCAATGGTTAGTCTATCATGTGAAGGACCGGGACACAGGTCAGACGCACACCCATCTCCAGTTCTCCAACATGCTCCTCAAGACAAACAGGTTGATAAGGTATCATTTGAACCTAAACTCAGGAGGCATTTAAGTATATGAGCTGCAGGTGCTGTTGCGAAAACTAATCTGGAAACGAGTCTAAAAATAACGGTACGGTTTGATGACCTAATGAGCTACAGTCATGGGGTAAGATTAAAGTGCCAAAAGGCATAAGGGCCCAAACAGACCTAAGCAACATACCCTAAAGTAACGTGGTGCACGTAAAGGTCTGTGATTGATTCAGAAAAAAATGACAGTCTCAACAGTGCTGAAAGAAGGATGGGTGTTAACTTTCAAGAAACCGAAGGGATCTCATGAAATTGATCAGCGGACCATACAAGAACATAGATTGTTATTGCTGCTGAAACTTCTTGAAATTTATGGATTGCGTGTTGTAGAATAAGATGAACAATGGTAGTTTGGAACTACCGGATTATAATTTGGAGCAGCTTGATAAATACTGGGTCACTGTGGGATGGGCAGTTGGTCAGACAAAATGTGGGTGTATGGTGTGTGTAGGGAAGAAACATTTTGCTTGGGATGTGTCCTGTCAGACGAGGTATCATAAGCCTGGGCAGCTGTGTCACCACAAAACACAAAACCAATCTGTTATATAAAAAACAGTAGACAATGCTGGGGTGGGTGGTAAGAATTTTTCGTTGCATTGTGGTACATGTTGTAGGTGGGCATGAGTGGATTGTAGGTCCAGTTAAGACTACTAGTTACTTGTGTAGGACAAGGCCACACATGTACTACAAATTACAATGGACCTTGAAGAATGTGGTCTGCCAAATTAACAATGAACTCATGTGATTTTTAGAGACAAATAGATATATAAATGTAGATTTTCAGTACCGTACGGCAGAGGAACTAGACTGAAAAGGGGAGCTGTCCCTAGGGATATCAGGGACGAGGCCCCAAACCAGGTACAGGGGGAGAGAGAGAAGAGAAGCAGACACGAGAATGAACTGGGAAACTCAGAACTGCTGAAGAACAGAAGCACCGCAGCTAAAAAAGAAGCCGACACGTGCGTCAATTGTGATTTTTGTATAGCCTCAGAAGAGTTGTGTGTTGTCATTAGGTTATGGTCGACGGGACAAGGAGATTAGTAGCAGCACACACCGTGAAGGTGAACTTAAGAAGCAGCGAAGAACTATGTAAAGGAAGCAGTGGTGAGGGTATGTATGACAATCTAGACAAAACTGTGACAACAAGCCCTATCTTAAGTGTTGACTCAAAGGATCAGATAAACTTGTGCTTTGGTACACGGGACGAGAAAGTGTCAATGATATCCATGGCGCAGTTCGGGTCCGGTGGGGTGGAACAATGTGAATCATCTTAGATACACTTTATTTCTGAAAACGGCTCATGTTTGTCCCCCAGAAAATAAGTTCCTGTGGGGATGGCTAGTGAAGCTGAGACGCCACTACCCTCACTTTGGAATTAGGCCGCAGGTTTGTGGGTTCTGAGTTATCTGTGCAAAACATCTTTGTGGACAAGATTAACTGCTGTCATTTACAAGGTCTGGAAAGAAAGTGGTGGGCCGCAGGGTAAGCTTTTCGTTAACAATGCCCAACTGGGGAGGGTAGTAAAAAGTTGCCCAAGCACACAGGGAGAATTCTAGATGCAAGCAGAGATCAGAAGCAAGCAGCCATCCCTAACCCCGTCCCAAGAAGGCTCGTTTCGCACCTACAAACATGGAAATACCAGGAAATTCTTGCGGTGTCACCCCAGGGGGTCTGACCTCCGATGTTTCTGATGCTATGCAGGGGACTACAAGTGACCGTCAATTGTTGAAAGAAGGTGCCCCTGGCCAGCCTCGGTGAAAAAGGGCGATTCTGTAATGGCTGATAGGGGTGGAAGGTGCAGGACATTTTGCACCCAGATGATGTGCACGTGAACATTCCGCTTGCTTTCAAAATAGAAAAACAGACTCTCCCCAAAAAATCTAACAAATGGACAGAAAAGTGGCCATAAAGAGTCCAGGTGGAGAGGTCCTTTGGAAGGCAAAAGTCTACACTATATGCCAGCACCGACTAACCACCTAGAAACAAAACTTGCAACGCAAAATCATTTCTGTGTGGTTTCTTCGGGGCAATTTCAGGAGGACAGTTGTCAGCAGATTGGCTTTTGAACATGTTCAATGTGCAGTTGTTGATTTGTCTTCTGTATTGCTCAATGACTAAATAATGAAATCAAAGACCCCTCCGGCAATTCTCTGGTGCGTTGCGAGACGATGGCATTTAATGAGATGTGTGAAAAGGTGGGGTGTTGTTGTTTTTTTTTTTTTTTTTTTTTTTTTTTTTTAAGATGGTGAGTTTTTTTAACTGGTGACAACCCTGATGTGGCCCCTTTGCGTCGGCTGGCTATAAAAAACATTATCTAAGACCCCTCCTTTTTTGTAAATTTCCATGAGCTATCAATTTTCCTGTTTCACACTAATTTTCCCCTTTTCTCTTTTTAAAAAACCTTTCCCGTCTCCGGGGGTGTAAAATACCCGAAAACGTTTTTTTGCTTTAACTCTGAATTTTGAAGCCATTTCCATTTAAATTTTTCATGTTTTGTCCCTAATATATATATAATATCAACAAAAATTATTTTGTTTTATCAAAAAAAAGAAAAAATTTTAAAACAATTAATGCCCCATATTTGTGGGTGTGAGAACACCCATACTACCAAAAAAACCTTGAAAGCCGAAAAAAACCCCGTGGGGGGGCCACCATACTTACAAAGCTTGCGGCCCACGCTATGGAGTGACGTACGCGTGCTTGTACGAGAGATAAAGTCGCGTTGGTGAAATTTCCTTGCGGCTTTCTTCCTGAGCGGGGCGCTTTTCTGCCAATGTGACATGATGAAAAGTAACAAATAAACATTACGTTTTAAAAATTTAAAAAAAAAACACGGGCCCCCTTGGATGTTGCAATTCTAGGAAACGTCTTTTCTGACAAGGATCAAGTTTTTCAAATGTTTTACCAATACACACACACACACGCGCGGGCCCGTGCCGTACTAAAGCATGCTCATATTTTTTTAATATATTTTTCCTCTCACATACCCTTTTCTCTCTCTCAGGGCTTAAAACGGGAGGAAAAAAAAACCACTGAAACTGGGGGTTTCCCGGGGGGCATGCCCCCCGGGGAAAATTTTTTTTTAAAAAAACCGGTGAAATTTGCCTTTTGCGTTTCTGGACATAATTTCAAGAGTTTTTTAGTCTAAAAATTGCGAAAACCAAATTTTTACGGAAAGACATATTTGGGAAAAGGGGGGAAAGGGGTTTAAACACAAAAAATAAAAGAACATCCCCCTTTGACTTGAGTTTTTTACGGGTTTCACCAATATAGTTTTTGGAGAAATCCCCTTTTGGGGGTTGCTCAATAAGTTTCATTTTTTCAGTTTAAATGACACACAATTCAATTTTGAAGTTGGTGCACACAAAGTCGAAACTCTAAAAACTTTTTAAAAGTTCAGTCCAAAAAATAAAAAGGATAAACTTGCGGAATCACACATTTGAAAGCACTTATCCAAATTTTGATAAATGAAATTTGGGGAAATCAAAACAAATTTTAATTTCCCTAAATTAAATAAACACTGAAAACGGATTTCCAAGGACACAAAACCCACACACACCACACACACACACCACAAAAACCCCCCCAAAAGCTTTGTCATTTGGGGGTGGAGGCTTTTAAAGAAAATAAAAGGAACTCTGTTTCTTCTGCTGCTTCATTGTTGCACTGTCTTTCCACCCCCTTTCTTGTTATTTGTTTTTAACCCCAATTTTTGTCTGCTGTTTCCTTCTTTCCCTGCTGGCTTCCACTCCCCAAATTTTTTATTTCATTTAAACACTTTCTGCTGACAACTTGCTTTGATTTTTTGAACCCTTTTTTTTTTCCCTTGTGCCTCCCCCCTGGTTTGCACCTCCCATTTCTTATCCCCCTCTTTTTTTCCCCACAGGATTCAATTTTCTATCCGGGAAATTTTTACTCTGCAAAGGTCTTCAGTGACCTTTCTTGAGTTCCACTCACCCCTTGACGTTTGACACGTCTTCGCTAACGAATGTGATAAAGAGCTTTCTTCCCCGACCACCGTAACATTTCCCTTAAAACACAGTTTGCCCCAGCAAAACCCGGGTGCAATAACTTTGCGAAGAAAGTCCCAAGGGATTCTTCGTCAACTTCTGAAGCGTCCACTCCCTTTTTCCCATGTTTTTAATTCTTTGTAAAAAGATGCCCCATGAACAGTGACTGCGCGCTCCGCCATTTTTTTTTTTCCGGAAGTCCGACCGGAAACTTCTTCCAAAAAACAGGGGCCAACCTTGCGGAGTTCTATAACGCTTGCAAGCCGATCCGGATCCCTTTGCTCCTTGGGGTTTTTTTTTTTGTTTTTGGGAAAAACCCCAAAATCGCGGAAATTCCGCTCAACGGGGAATTTTTTTAAGCCCGCTCTTCTCTCTGTTTCCTTTTCCCCCGCACAAACAGCAATATGCTCACATGCACACACAAGATAAACGCACATTCATGCGGCCGCCTGTGCCATTATCACTGAGAAAACAACAAAACAACCGTTTGACGAAATGCAAACCTCTCTCACAGAAGTCAAATTTTGCATGACTACGGCAAAGGTCTTTATTTCCCCGAGAAAAACCAGGGGTTTACTGTACACCACGCGACGGCGAGGGGTTTTAGTTCCTACACAAAAACCATGGGTTATTTTCCCCCCACGGCGTCGGCGAGGGGTTTTTTTCCTACACAAAAAACCTGAGGAAAAGTAAAATTTGTGAGTTCAAGCTCCCCCATTTTATTTTGCACAAAACCCCCTTTTCACACCCAAAAACACGCTCACATATTATTTTGCCAAAATTTAACACCTTTTTTTAAAAAAAAATAACACCCCAAAACCTCAAATATTGCAAAATTAAACATGAAACGGGGGCACGGCTAGAAAAGTTTTTGGTATCGTGAACAAAACATATTTAATTCTTGTAAAAAATTTAAATGAACTAAAAAGTATATGGCTTGGCACCTGTTTTTTTTCAACCTGCTGGGGGGCCCGACTGACCGCAATTAATTTTGAACGGCGTCATTGTTTTTTTGCATGGTCTACGCGCAGGGCCTGCATTTTCACCAGCACCAAATCCAATCGGCAGGGGGTAGAGCCATTTCTGGGGGCTGGGGGCTTAAATTCTTGACTTAGCCCGAGCAGTCCCTTACCCCTTTTTCTTATGCGGTGTTGAGCGGAAGGCGTCTGGAAAACTGTTTGAAAACGTGTTTCTCTGTTAAATTTTTTTCCCGTGAAAGTGTTTCTTTTTTTGTGGAAAGGGGCAAAACGCTCAACAATTTTGTTTTACATTCAGTTGGGAGGTTTTTGATTTTATAAAAACAATGCGGGGGAAACAAAAAAAAGAAAAAAAGAGGCAAAACGGGGCTCAGGGGCTAGAAAGAAAAAATGGCTTTCTGTGTTCTTGCCGAGACTGGGGCCGTTGCCAAATCGCTTCAAGCTTTTCCCCCCATTTTCAGGGGGGCTAAAAATCATTATATTAGAGCAAACTGAAGAAAATTTAAAGGATGCTCCGATTGAAAATACAGAAGTACGGGTCAGAAGCGCCTAATTCTTCCCACTCAACGCCAACACCCCCGCCACAGTAACATCATGTTGATTTAGGGGTAGGGTGGGGATAGGCGGGTAATGGCAACTTGCAGCCCTGCAAAAACTTGCGCTATGGGGGGGGGTTTTTCAAAAAATTTAGAAAAGTCATGCAGTCGGTAGCCATCTCCCAAACCCTACAACTTCTGCTATGGCGGGGTTCTAAATATGTCATAGCTCCAACTGCTACGATATTGCCGTAGTTTGCACCCAAAGGGAAAATTGTTTGACGACTAACTACGATCTTTAAAATTCTACGGCGAAAAAAAAAAATTCAAATATACTTTCGTTTTTTTTTGACAGCGCTAAGAAACGCTCAAACGGTCGGTCGGAACTGCATTTTCCGTTTTTGGGTTTTTACTGTAGCGTGATTTTTTTTAAAATTGCCCTCTTCCCGTTTTTCCTCTTGATAATAAATTTAAGTTTTTAAATAAATACTGTAGTTTTAATGGGGGTCCGAAAAATTTTAAAAAGGCCCAAATTTCTTTTTAAAACGCGCGCAAAATTAATTTTGCTAGTAAAATTTGGGAAATGCTACGTGAAAATTGTAAATGCCTGAAGCCGCAGGGCGGGTTGGCACTCTGTTAGTAACGACATGCATGTAGGGTAGCCTTCTTAAACCTCAATTTGTGCTTGGGGTGACTTTGTCCCTGCTTACTCAGCTGTTTTTGCTTTGCCCTACCTCAACGCCCTCTTCGCCCGCACCTGTTAAAGGCTGCTCAGGGGGCCCTGGGGAAAACTTAAAAAACAGCCCCTGTGATTTTTGAAAGGCTTTTTAGCGGCTGTCTCGAATTTAGTCATTTAAGCGAAACCCCAAAAAAAGCCCCCCTTCACACCCCCCGCAGGCCCTCCTTTTATTGTGTGTGTGTGTTGTGTGGGGTTGGAGGGGGGGGGAGACGACAACAGAAAAAAGAAAAACAGATAGACAGACGAGATGTGGGATGAATGAGGGGGGGAAGATGGGGGGGTAAAATAGGGAAGAGAAATGATTAATTAATTTTTAATTTCAAAATTTTATTTTTTTTTAAAAATGAACCCCCGAGAAGTTAAAAAGCTTATTAAATATTTCACACTTTTTAAAATTGGAAAGGGCCAAAGAGAAATGTTAAGGAGCGGGTTTGAAACATCAATTACTGATCTTTTTTTCACAAAATATACAAACAAACTGAAGGGGCCTTAGTAAAATAAAAGATTTTGGCCCCCACAAATAAAATTTTTTTGCCTTTTTGTTGATTATATGGCTTTAAAATTGTTAATCTGACTGTTTCTATTTGTCCTTTCGGGGGTAACTTTTTCTTAATAAAGATTGGTTTTCGATTAGAAAAACTATAAATAACTTAAATTACAATTATTTTTTTATTTTTTTAGTTTAAAAAGGCTGCCGAATTAGTGTATCGTTTTAAAAAAATTGAAAAGAACTTTTTAAACGAGACAATAAAAGCGAAAACATTGATTTTAGTGAATCGGGGTTTGAGAATGATGTAAACAATATAATAAAAGATCAAGTAAACTATTTAAAGAAAACCCAAAAAGGATAAACTTTGACGTAGTATTCAAAAAAGCTAAAATTTAGCAGACGTTTTGAAGGTTAACGTGTCTTGAAGTGCTGCAACGCTTGGGGCAAGAATAAAAAGCTTTTTTTTTCTTACTTTTATATATATTTTTTTTTTTAATTTTACTAAATATTTTGATTAAAAAAATGAGCCTCACAAACCTCTGAGTTAAAATACTCCACCCAGCGCCCGTAAAAGGGAGTGAAAAACCCCTTAATCAATATTTTTTGCAAAGTAGACTGAAAAAATTTACCCCAAAAAATTTTCTGAAAGTGTCACATGCATTTCTAAAATCCCAGAGTTTCTCAGAGGAACCGCCAGAAAAAGTGTTTGCCTTTCTGATTGTTTATATAACCCCCATGATAGAAATAGGGAAAGTCGGGTTTTTCAACTAAAAGAAAGAATTTTAGCTATGG
This sequence comes from Conus ventricosus, assembly GCA_018398815.1. NCBI lineage: Eukaryota > Metazoa > Mollusca > Gastropoda > Neogastropoda > Conidae > Conus > Conus ventricosus. The sequence continues at coordinate 47,126,925 of CM031624.1, read as the reverse complement.
GTTTTAATTTCAAACTGGGCTGTTTACATGCTTACACATTTTAAAACCATGCAAATGAAAAAGCAAAGTTAAGGGGTTCGGGCTGGTCGAAGGGACAGTCCTTGAAATAAAATTGAGACAAAAAAATTTTCTTCCATTTGGCAATTCTTCCCTTCCTTCCCCCAAAAGAGTTATTTTAAAAAACGGCAGTTTTAAAAAAAAAAATTTCCTGACAGCAGTTTTTTTATGTGGTGTTTTTTAGCACTTTAAAACCCCCTGTTAAAAAAACGAGAAAGGTATAAATTTGCCCCAATATAACAAGAGCTGAATTTGATACATCCCTTTTCCAGTGAGTTAAAATAAAAATCTCAGTTTGAAGACAAAACAACCAATCACCGTAAACGATACACAGGCGTAGAAGCTGATAGTGCCTCAAAGGGGTTTCCCCCAAGCCCCATTTAAAGGCGAACCCGTTTAAACAACTGTAACTTAAAACGTTTACAGAAAGAAAAAAGGCATTATGATTAATAAAAAATAAGCAGACTTATGGGGTTTCATCAAAAATCGTGCTAAAAAAGAGTTTTTAGAAGGGTTTAGTTAGAACCCCCTTTTGAAACAGCACAGCCAAGAACTCATTGTAAAAATTTTTTAGACTTTGAAACCAAATCCTCACGCTAAGCCTGGGGGCAAGGTTGTTTTTAAAATAACACAAATGCAATGAGCCCGTACGATTTATGCTGACTTTTTAATGCTCTACCCCAGTAATTTGGGCCCCCAAAAACAAGAACAAAAAACAACCCTTTTTAACTTACCATCAATTGTTCTTTTGCTTTTTGTTTTTAGGTCAGACGGCCCAAAAACAAAACCCTGAGATTTACAGAGGCCCCAACGCAGTAGCAGATTTCTAGATCAGAGAACAACTTCGCAATCGCTACAACCAACTAAAAACTTTCAGCATTGTTTTTGACTCCGAAGACCAAAACGCTAGAATTTCCCCACTGTTGGATATGTAACAAAGAAATTTTTAGGAGCGCAGCAAGAGACCACGATCACATTTCTGAAAATTCGAGGGGCAGCGCACACAAATTTTAATCTTCAGCTTAAGGTTGACCCTAAGACATGGAAACTGCTATTTCTTTTTTAAACCTAAGGGCAGGGCCATTTTTTCATGCAAGCAGTGACATCTGAATAAAGAGGGTTAAATTGGGGATTTCACAGTCTTAAAAGTACAGACTTTTTTCTCTTGACTCTTTATCCTTTTAGACTCGCCCAACTCTGATGGGTGTTTAGATAATTCGGGTCTTTACAAGACTTTCCAACACTAAAAAATCTTTGACCCCTCTTTAGTGCGTAAAAAAAGTTTATCCTTTGAATACATGAACTCGTGGGACAGGTTTGACGAAGCTCACTTCCCCTAAAGGCTTTCTTTTTTGTCTAGAGGGAAAGAATAACTGACCCCGATATGATACGCTCAGAAAACCTGGACAGAATTACACGTGAAACAATGGCGACTATCTGACAATATTTATTGGTGACGTGTGTTTATTTGGGGGCTTTCGAATTACAGATCTACAGCATGAAAAATTCAACTTAGACTCATCACTTACATCCTGGGGCCTGCCTTTCTTGGAGCCTTCTTAAATCTAAAAAACACCAGATTGACTTAATTTCGATCTACCCACACTTCAGATGATTGAAGAAGGGTTGAGGGGAGGTATTTAGCTTGGGCCCACATCCCCACGAAAACAACAAAAGTATTTGACGATTATGATCCACAAAACCAACTATCTAATTACTTTGCGCCAACATCTGTATGGAGGGCCATGAGTCAAAAACCCCTTCCCCTAGAAAAATTTACAATGATAAAAGGACCTCAATGTTAACACCGTTTAGCAGTTGTCAAGCTTTCCCTGAAATCCAAAGGCAATTTGGAATAGATTTTTTAAAATTCTAAAAAAATTACAAAAATCTCCACAACGATTACCCCCGCCCAGAAAGATTTAAAAAGAGCCCTATTGAACCCCAAATTGTTCCCCTCTTGGCACAAGCAAAAAATTGGCCATTACAATGTACAGTTTTACCAAAAACGGGTTAAAATACAGCTGTTTTAGAACATTTCTTTTGACCCGAGCCTTTTTTGGGCCATACAAAGAAGAATACTATCTTGAACCCAGCCACTGACACTTCAAAAAAATTCTTAAACTAATGAACAAAAAGCTGTTTTTGGGGAAAAAAATGGAGAACGTACACAACCGCAAAGATGTTTAAAAAGTTACAAAAAAAAACAAACAATTAATTTGCCTCTAAACTAACTATCAAGACTTTAGAAATTTAACGACGCCTGGGGGGCATTAAGAAAAAAAAAAGATGTAAGTTGGCAAGCCCGTGTTTCGGCTTTATGTATTAAGCTGCAAAGTTTTTGATGTTGAATTTCTTTACGACTACTTTTAAAAAAGCGGGGAAAACCCCGAAGCAAAGGGCCTTTACACAGACATTACTCTTTTATTTAGCGTTCCCACAGAAGACTTCTATAAGGATTTAGAAACGAAGGCTAAAGGAACTGTGGGGGGTACGCACATGCGATATCCAAAGGCGTCCTTTACATTAACTGAAAAAAAAAGTGATTGGAAAAATGAAGGATGAAAATTTAAAGGGGGCATTATTAAAGAATAGTTGGCTTGCGGGCAAAGATGACAGCGTTGCCACCAACTTTTGTAAAGAAAAAGGGAAAGGCATAAGTAAAGAAGTTTTAAAAAAATTTAACTCACTAACTACAAACAAGCTCCTTTTTCAAAGTATTTCATCACACAAATGTTAATCTTCCTTACCCTTTTCCCAAATAAACACAAATGTGTTAACAAAAAATCCATCCAACAATAACAAAAGAATTTTTTCGTCGTTTTTGATTTCATAGCTGTAGGGCATTGGGGAACTTTTAAAAATTAACTCAACTAACACTTCCAGCACTATTAACGCCCGCGGGACGGGGCCCCTTTCTACTTTTCAATACGATCTTCTACTTTCCCGCTCATCATAAATCAGAACAAACAACTGGCTTTCCCGGCTTGATTAGTTATTTTTACATCCAAAGAGTTTAATTTAAGCCAATTTAATTTTTTAAATTTGGGGTCTCCCTCAAACGATATAACTGATTACGCAAAAAACCCCCCCTATTGGTAGCAAACCCTTTTGCGGGAAAAGGGAGCCAGCAAAAAAATTAGCACATGTTTTTAATGTTCTAAATGGACATACAAAAATTGGGTTTACAAAAAAATCAACTCTTTTACCTTTAAATTGATAAACACTCTTTGTACTAAATCTAAAAACCCCCCACACTGGAAAGCCAAAAAAATTTGAGCAAGTCCTCTAGGGAAAGTGTAATCTCTTTTTTCTTCTATGGGAAAAGTATAGTAATTCTGAGGTTTTTCCTCGTTTTAATTGTTTAACAAAATACCATATTTGCTAAGTAATTCTTTTTAAAAAACAAAAGTTGTGTAACCGTCAGGTATTGTTTTTACTTTCTTGTTTCCTTGACGTCCTTTAAAAAAAAAAAATTTAATCCGTTTTTTTGAGCCTTTTCAGATATTTTGCCCAATAAATTTTAAAACCAATTTCTCTAAAGGGCAACCCTATAATTACCCGCCCATTATCAATTGGGTCGTTAAGGGGACAAAAGCTCAATTTTTTTGGGTTTTATAGATCGCACTTTTTTTTAACATTTTAAAAACAATTTAAAAAAAAAATTTTAAAAAGGGAGTTTTTAAAATTTAACTGTTATTACAGGTAGAGGTTTTTTTAACCCCCAAAATCTTTGACTTTTAGCAATTTAAAACCCCTTGCATAGAGGATCAACGGGTTCCCGGGGTTAGACTTGTAAACCCACTAACAAATATTTAATCCGCCATAAAAAATGATAGAGTGCCATCACATGGTCATCCCACCCCATGGCTTTTTTTTCCCGAATCAGTTAAATTTGCCATTTTTCTGCGCAAATACTGGGTGCGGTGTTTCTAGAAACCATTTAAACCTCCAAAACTTTTTGTAAGGGCAGTAATAACTTTCATGTTTAACCTAAACATATAAATGAATAAAAGTGCCCCCCCTAACGACAACGGTTTTAAAACCATTTAACAAACCCAATGGACAATAAAGCATATAAAGAATTTGCAAGAATTTAACATTTATCCTTTAATATTTTAGACAAAAATTAGACCGCAATCAGGGTTGGCACATTTTTTTTGGGGCACAAAAAGAGAAAACTTATGACACGGGCCCGCCACACCCTTTTCACCCCAAAAAAACAAGTTCGATTGGGGCCAAAGAACAAAAAAAAACCCTAATGCCTGGGGCAACATTTATCTTTGATAAAAGTAAAGGGCTAACAAATGCCAGGGTGCAAGATTAATAATCCCTACGGACATGTTTGGTGTCTTTTAGGAGCACAAGCACAAACCCAATTAAAAGTAAAAACAATCAAAAGGCTTTGATGCTAGAAAACAAATTTCTAGCTAAATTTTAAAAAGCTATTAACTCTCTGTTGATTTGCCTGCCCGCATACAAAGGTTCAAGACTTCTTGCACTTAGGGGAAAAGGTTTATTTGTTGTGGGTTGCGGGTTAAAATTGCCTCTGATTAGAACAGAGGGGCATAATACAGAATTATAAAATGAAATCCTCAAAACTGAAGACACCAAGACTTAGGGCAAAAATAAATACTTAAAAACAAGCCCCCCTCCCTCATTTAAAAAAGTGCCTACCCCCCGAAGAAAGCGATCCATTATAAACGCCCCACAGCCAGAAAAGCACCCCGAAAAGGGCGCCACCTGTTTTATCTCCTCACACTAAAGCCACAAATAGCGAAAAGACGGCCCCCTTGTTTTTAACTTTTTACTGGGTTAGCCATACTTTATTTCACTAAAAAAAATCCCCAGCCGAACTCCTAAAGTCCCAGTTGTCAGCCCTAAACCCCACCTTTTCCCTTTGTAAAAAAAACCCAACTAACAACAAGCCTTTTATGCCGCAAGCACAAGCGCTTTGCGGGGTAACTTCTTTAATAAATTTGCTAGAATCAATTTTTTTCTAATCCAACTTTTACCCGGCCAGGGGGTTGGAGGACTACTGGCCTTTGGGGCACTACCTGTTAAAACATAAACAAGTGTAGAGATAGCAAACCCAACAGTGATATGCTAACTATTTTTATCCCCCGTTCCCTGAAAAAGAGTCCTTATTCTTTAGAGTGTAGTTTTTCATAAAGATTCTGTTTATAGTTTCTCTTATTTTGCTTTTTTGGGGGCTAGCTGCGCTCTTTAGTAGACAGCACTTCTAACCTAGTGACCTTTTTAGATTAAATCCTTAAAATTTTTTGCTGTATTCTGCCTTTTCTTAGCCCTTAATTGTTTCATCTGCCCCCCAGTTTATTTTTTTTTCTTTTATCTCTCAAACCCGCCACCAATTTTGCCTATTTTTTCTAGTTCGCCCCTTATTTTACTTTTAGCGGCATTTCCCCCGGATTTCCCGCATAGGAATGGGGAAAACAAATTTTTTCTAAGTTTTTCTAGTTTTTCCCCATAAAACCCTCTCAATTCGTTTCTGCATCATTTTTTTTGGCCCAAAAACTTTTAAAAGAGGTCTTTTTTTTTTCAGATCGGTTTGGGAAATCTTGCCCCAAGTTCTGTAAAAATAACAGCCCGGCCCTTAAATTTAGATGTTTAATCGCCTTTGGTCGGTAACGGGAATCTCTGTTAATTGTGCTTATTTTTAAAATTTAGTTGGGTCGGCTTTGTAGTAACTCTTTACAAAATTTCCTCTGCTAGTTCTTTATTCAGATGGTTGTTTTTTATCCATCTTAAAATCAAAAGGACTATGTCCTTCTGGCGGCTCTAGCCCTAAGCTTATGTGAATGAGTTAATTCTATTTGTTAATAGTTTGCACGAGATGCGCTAACTGAAGGGGGGTGTTTCTGATTCTTCTAATGAAGGGATTGAAGAGCCTTCTGCTGCTCTTTCAAGTTCTTCGCGCAATGAAGGAACTAATTCGTTTCACCTTCTTCAAATGAAGGACCTGGCAGACCCTTTTTTCTTCTTCAATAGGATTAATCGGGTCAAAATCTTCTCCATATTTTTTATTTATATTTTTTTTTTGTTTTATTAAAAAAATGAACTCATCGGTTGTGACCTCGATCCATACAGAAAAAGAGAAGGAACCCATGGGGGAAAGAGGTATAAGGCAGACCGTTACTAGTGTAATACTCCATCAACAGTTCACCCTGGACAAACATTAACAGTTATGTTCCCTGATCTTGGCGCTGGCGATTGTTATATCCCAGGCACGGCTAAACTAGCATTCCAAATAGTATTAAATCGATAGATCTAATGCTACTGTTGTTGTAATTTGGGCAGGGTATTGTTAAACATATGGAAAATTAAGCTGGAGGGCAGAGAAGTCTTTGTACTAGGGGGAAGCAGACATTTTTCCCCTCTATTCTGATCTATGGCTGCCTAAAAAGAAAGAAAAGAGAAAGTTTATCAGGGAATACAAAGCCCAAACGGTTCAATGATCTTGGACTGCCGCAGAGAGAGAGAGAGAGGGGAGAGATTTTACATGACGTTTATCCTAATACCTACAGAGAGACGAGAGAGAGAGAGAGAAAAGGAGAGAGAGAGAGAGAGAGATGTACATGTAATGATGTATCCTAAAGATGAAATAAACGAAATGCATGTTCACTGACGTTGTTTCAGAGTGAGAGAAAAAGGGAAGGGGGGGGGGGGGGGGGGGGCTTGGAGGGGTCGAGGTAAAGTACACAATGGAAAGGCCTGAGTGGCACGAGGCAAAGGGGCACGCGGAAAAGTGGCCGGGCGGAAAAAGTGGCACAAGGCAAAGTGGCAGGGGCCCAAAGTGGCACGCGGCAATCTGGCACGCGGCAAACTGGCATGTCTCCGGTCTCAAGCACAGGCTTAAAGCGGGTGATGCAAAGAATGATGTTAAAGATGAGGCGAGTAGAGAAGCATTTGGTAACAGATTCTGCATCCCTCTAGTTTTTGAAACTGTTAAAGACGCATATGCCATATTACCAAGGCGCGCTAAAAGAAAAAACTTTCTTATGAACTGACATTTAATCCTAGCGATTCTGTTGTTCTGTCTGAAGACCCTTTATTTAAAATACACAGTTAGCGACATCTCTCTTGAGTTTGATGTTGTTACTAACCCGAACTGGCTTAAAAACAATCTTAACCAGTTTTAAAAGTTAAAACGGTTATTTATTTGAAAACGTTATACACGCCATTACAGAAATAAAAACAAGCGAAACACTCTTTGGAACTACATCTAAATCAGTCTCTAAAGTCTTTAAAAGGAATTTTGTTATTGTTTATGAAGAAAACAACCTCTTTTCAGAGAGAATCAGAAGCGTTTTATAATCCAAAAATTGAGAAGGTTGACTGTGCAATAAATGGCAAGTCTGATCAGTTGGTATTTAGGGCGGACTTTTACCTCACCAACACTTGATGAAATAAGAAAGTTGTTTGCTGGAGGTAGGCAAAGAGATCTGCAGTTGATCGTGTATGTAAAAAACTTCGCCTTTTGATGTAAGATCGAAGAATACTTAATAAGCAAATATGGTCTGTGGCTGGATTTTAGATCCACATTTGACAACCCGATTGTTTGGAAGTGGGGGAAAGGGTAGGGCAAGATGGTATAAAAATAATATTCACAAGAAAGCAGACGGAAACGCCCCAATAAAAATGCATGTTTTTATGGTTTGTGATGCCAGTTAAACATTGAAGAAAACAGGCTAAAAGACGCTCCTTATTAAAAAGCAGAAGAAATATTCTAATAAAAAACAGATGGATAGTTTGAAGTTTCTTCCTAAAGATCGCACTGTTCTCTTATCTGCGGGATTACTGGGTGCGGGAAAAAAAAGTCTTTGTACTTGATTTGTTACAAACAATATACAGGTTTCATTACGGCACATTGTTATATTTTGCACAACCATTAAGCACATCAAGTCTTACAAAGAAAGGAAGTTTATTTGGACAGATGATAATATATTTTTGTTGATCCCAGCGACAAACTGAGTGACTGTTTAGAACATTACTTAGACTATTTGAGGGACTGAAACCCTGTTTATTATTGATGACTGTTCAGTGAAAGAGACATTGTTAAAAAAGAAAAGCTCTGTCAAAGCTAGCCTTTAGCGGCCGCCACGCCTTAGTTTCTGTGTGGCTCTTAAATCAGAAATACAATGCTGTCTTAAAAGACTTTAGATCGCAGTTAAAATCCCGTTGTATTATTTTACACTAAGGACAAGATAGTTTTGAAGAATGTTTAAGTGAAAAAATTATATAATAAGGGACAAAGATGAGCTAAAAAAAATAAGGGGCAGTTAGAAAAATCTAAGCACGCTAAGCTATGCTTACGGACTGACCCCCAGTTCAATACGTTTGTTTATTGTAGATTGTTTATTATTGATTGCTTATAACAATTTTTTTATTATAATTTTATATTATAAAAAAGTCTCGGGGGCCCGGGAAACAAAAGTGGAGCTAGCTCCTAAATGCACGCAGTAGAGCTAAAAGACCCAGCAGACACAAAATGAGTTTGATCTAATAGGAGTGCCAGGAAATGTTTATGGATTTGAATTTCAGATGACGGGGTGTTTACAAACGAACAGAAATTGAAGACAAAAACGGCCCGCAGCATCCTGCCTAGAAGAGATAAGAAATTTAAGAGCAACGATTTTGGAACGTGAATACAAACTTCATAAAAGAGAGAATGCTTGGGCGTTGCTTCCTGAAATTGACTGGAATTTAAAGTTTGAACTACGAAGCCCCAATGTTTACTATGATAAGAACAACAATTTTAGAAAAGCCTTAAATGCTGGTCCCATTCTTGTTAGCCTTGTCCCAGGAAACACAACAGAAAAAGCAGATTGAAATAACTAAGCGAGGTTCTGAATATGTGCTACAGAGAAAGAAGTCCTTAGCTGAAGTGGGGGGCGACACCGTCGGCTTAGAATTTACCCCAAAACTAGAATCACTACCTAGGCAAATGACGATGATTTTTCGCTTATTTATTACCCCAAGGGAGGGCGATACTAGTTTGCCAGAACATGCGTTTATTAGAGGCATACAAATAAAGGCTGAAAACTTGGATGCCCCTTTTAAGCTCGTTATTGTTATTACTAAAAACGGAGATGAAATAAATGCCCTTGCATCATCCGACAAGGTTACTATAATGGTTGACAAAGACAAACTAACAGTACTCGACTTTATTTTCATTAAGTATGTTGATTTTATTGCGTTTTACTCTGTTGATGAAGTGCTGCCAGAAGGATTACTAAGAAGATATGTATAAGATTAATTTAAAAAATAATCTTATTTAAAAATGGAGGCTCACAGTTTAGGTTAAAGCAAATAACTGAACTTCAAAAGGAAATAGAAAGCGACTTGGATAAGTATAGAGTTACTAGAAAGAAATATGCTAAAGCTTTAAATACTCTTTCTTATGTAATTACTGGCTCATCAGCTGTAGCTAGCGTAAGTGCTGGGTCTGGCATTGCTGTTTTAGCTACTGGGGTTGGTGCGCCAGCCTCTTTAGCATTAGGAGGTCTCGGGTTAGGTTTAGGCGCCCTGTCTATGGTTGTAAGTGCTGTTTTAAAAAAAATTAACTCCTAAATTACAAAAGCACACTGCCATTGTTGCCCTAGCATCAGCAAAACTTTGTTCATTACGATTAAGAATAAGCAAATCATTACAGGATGAAAACATTACAGACGAAGAATTTCAGAAGCTTATGGCTGATGGTGAGGATTACAGACGACAGAAAATTGAACTTCAAAAGGAGTGGAGAAAGACGTTTACTTCACGGCAGGTAGATACTGATGCAATTAAACAAAACATTAAAAAACAAACACATGATCGGTTAAACCCAAAATAGAGCAAAAAAAATAAATAAGTTTAGCAAAAATAAGTTTAACAAACACTATTTTTTTTGTTAACTAACTGTGTTTGGCGGGACAACTTGCAGCTCTTCACGAACAAACGATCTTTTAGGGGCGGGCCTTTTAGACGTAGTAGCGCCGCTAGAAGAGAGAGTCTCTCTTAAATAATATACGGGAGGGCCTGTTTTCATAATTCTTTCAACTTCATATACATCTACGCTCCATATAGGATCTGTGGCTCTAATTCTAACATCGCCTTCTGCCTCTCCAGGAGCATACAAGTATCTTACTTTTAGTCCAAACGGCAAGAGTTTTTTTATTACCTTGCACATCTTCAGTAATGCTAATTTTTTTTAATTTGATTGCGTTCACTGGTTTAAGGCCTGTTGCTTTAAATTCTTCATTTGTTCATGGCACGTAAGACTGCTGGCAGCCTCCTAACCCATTCTGTGTTGCGTTCTCTGTACTTCGTAGTGTACTTTGTAGTGTCCATAATTTCTCTGTGATATTGATAGGTAAACAGGCGTTCAGCTAGATTCTTATTAAAGTTTTCTACTAGGGCTTGTGATCGATGGTTGCCTGGGATCCCTCTCTTAACTGTAACGTGATGTTTTAAAAACAGCTGGTTTACAGAACCTTTAAACTCTTTTCCATCATCAACTTGAACCATTCTGGATACTTTAATGGGCCTCGCATGTATATTTGTTGTAAAGCCACAGCCGCAGCAGTTGAGCTTTTATCCGTTAAAGGTTCAGCGTCTTTGTATCTTGAAGCCATGTCTACAATTGTCAGGGCATACTTAAACTTTTTCTTCTAACTTTATCATGTGGAAGATACAGCAAGTCCATCTGGTGGGTGTCATTAGGAACTGAATTAACAA
>CM031624.1:47102866-47107365 GCA_018398815.1 Conus ventricosus | reverse complement strand
ACTATGATAATCAACCAATAACTCTCTCCCGTATCCTACACCTGTGTGCGTGGGTGTGTGTGTATGTGTCCTTCTGCCTCCTCGTTGTAGTTGTGGACTTGTATATATGTGCGTGTATGTATGTATATGTATATGTATGTGTGTGTATGCGTATATATATGTGTCTATATATATGTGTGTATGTACGTGTATATATGTGTATAATGTATATGTATATATGTGTGTATATGTATGTGTATGTGTGTGCACATGTGTGTATGTATATATATTTTTATATATATATATATATATTATATATATATATATATATAGACAATGGTAGTGAATACCAGCAGAGATTTTAAAAAATGCTCAACCGAACTGGGAGCAACATTTGTTAAAAAGTAAGGTTTAAAACTATCTACAGCGCTGTTTCATGCAATGCAATCATCAGGATGTGGTGGGTCTGTGCTGCCGGTGTTTTATAACTGCTTGTGTTGTCTGTCATCACGTGCTGTCTGTGTTTTTCGTGTGTTTCTGGTTCTTGTTCACTGATAGGAATTTCCACTTGTGCCTGCAGTTGCTAACCATTTCTATCCTAGTATTTAAAGTTGCCAGTTGTGGTTTGCATAGTATTATGTACTTTTCTGTTGAGCATAGGTTACATCTTTTTGAAATGTTGTTGTATGGTGCTGCTCTTTCTATGATTTTCCAGGATATATTGTATTCTATCTTTTTCTCTTTGAGCTTCCAGATGTATTTACTCAATTCTGTTTGGTTTTTGTATCTTTCTTTGTTAAATGACTGTTTGTGGTTTGCATATCTAGTTTTAAATTGGTTTTCAGTGATACCTATATATGTTTCTTCTGCGTTCTCTGATGTTACAGTGGCTTGGTACACAATGCTGTTGTAGAGGCATTTGTTGCTCAGAGGGCACTGTTCTTTCTTGATACAGTTGCAGGATTTCCTTTCATCACCCTCGTTTTTCTCTGTACTGCTTTTCATTTTGTTGGTTGAATCGATGATGTTTTTAAGGTTGGGCATACATGAGTATGATAATTTGATGCTGTTTTTGTTGAATATCTTGGATAATTTGTGCTCTTTTGGGAATGATGATGTTAGGATTCTAAAGAATTCTTTCCCTATATTTGTTTTCACTCTTCCGTCATATGGGGGGTTGTACCATATGATCTTTCTTTTCCTGTTCTTCTTGTGTCTGCTCATGTCATTATCTGGGTCATATTGTAGTTTGTAGTTGTAGCCACTTTTGTGTAACGCTTCTTGATATTCAGCTGCAGCGTTATTGAATGCTGTTTCATTGCATGACAGGTTAGATAATCTCTTATTTATGCCTCTGGGTATTGTTTTTAGTATGGAAGGTGGATGGTTACTTTTGATATTTACATAGACAGGTGTATCATTTGGTTTTTTTGTATGGTTTATATATGTGCTGGTTGAGATCAAACGTTATATCTAGATAGTTCACTATCTTTTTATTTGCTTCTATAGTGATTTTTAGATTTTGGTTTTGGAAGATTTTACACAGTTCTTTTTTCTTATTTTCAATGTTTCTAGGGTTGTCTTCCCAGGACGACACTGAGGGACAATCCTTCTCATTCCCGCGGGAACGTGGAGACACTTGGCCTCAACTACGAACCCGTGAGGATAGTGAGTACAACAGTCACAGAGGTGGCCGTCAACCCGGTGGCAAACAACCTCAAAGAAACCAACGCCACTACCAGGAACTCTCGGACAGGAACAATGCTGTTCGGACCCAGGACAATTTCGCTTTCTTCGAAAAGCGGTCAGGCACCAGTCGTAGTCCTCCACGCCGTTATCAGTATGCGAGAAGCCGCAGTCAACATGGACAGGTGAGAGCAAGCTCAACCATCGTCTGGGGATCAAATGACAAATCAAGAGGTCAGAACAGAAATGATCGTGTGCCGATTGTTCCCGGTACACGCTCCTACAGTGACGTGGCCAGAAGAAATGTTTCTCAGCACCGGAGGGTTGTTATGGTGAAAGACTCTGCCAGCAGAACCAACTCTGATGCTTCAGGAGGAAACAGACAAAACCTCAGTGTTCGGACAGTCTGCAGAGGTCAGAGTTAGCGACCACGACCCCTTCTGAGGAAAATGATGTCGCTGGAGACGACCACAGTGATAATCAACACAGAACATCTATAAACGGTTGTTCAGATGTAGCGAACGCTGACGATGAAGACTTTATTCCACAGAACAAAGACAAAATTGGAACAGACATTGAGGACGAAGACAGATACAGGGAAAATACAAGAGCCGTTGACATGATGACAGACCAGCATAGTTTTACGCCAGAACATAACAACTCAGCAGAACTAAACATTTCCGATCAGGACAGTAAATCCATTGATCCAAGTGAAGATGTCCATTCCTATTGTCTTTCACAAGATACAGAAAAAACTGAAACAAACATAATCCTGGACAAACAGAACGAGACAAACAAGCCATCTTCAGAAGATGGCCCCAGCCAAAATAGGACAGATGACAAACCAACAGACAAAGATCACAAGCAAGACAGGGGACGGACACAAGACAGGAGAGTTAAGGGATCGAGAACGGAACAAGAATCTCGGCCCTTGGCTCGTACTCCACGACCACGGTGAGCTGCATCCAACCCCAAACTGGTCATCAGAACAAACACAAAAGTACTGAAAGGCAAAACACTCAAAGCAACATCGTGGATTCTTTCAAAAAGGCTGAGTCCGGAAACCAACCAAAAAAGACAGCCAAACCCAGCCCCCCAGGTCTATATCCAGTGAGAAAAGAGTTTCGGGAGATAATAAATAGGAAACGGGCCGGGCCACGATACATGAAAATAAGTCCTTGACAAATGAGGGTAAAACACTTAAAGGTCCTGGAATTAATCCTACGACTGGCACTCCAAACCAATTTTGTGAACAAATTTAAGTGGGGATAAGAGCAATGTTTCATTTCTAAATTATAATGTTAACGGGCTTCTTCAAAAGTTAGATAACATTGACTTCATTAATTTCATCATCTCGTTCGACTTTATCTGCCTTACTGAAACGTTCATTGGATTTAACTTCGAATCATTACTTTTTAAAGATTTTATAATATTTACGTCAAAAGCAAAGAAACTCTCTCAACAAGGGAGGTACTCCGGTGGTGTCATAGTTATGATTAGAAAATGTTATGCTGATTTCATAGAAAGAATTCAGACAGACCAGGAAAACGTTGTAGTTTTGAAGATTCGCAGAGACTTATTTTGCACGGACAAAGATGTGATGTATGTTTGTTCTTATATCCCCCCACATGACTCAACATTCTGGAAGACCCAGCAGGGCTCTTATGGTGTTGAACTATTAGAACAGTGCTTAACAGACTTGCATGACACTTATGATGAGTTCTACATGTTGCTGAATGGGGACCTGAATGCAAGAACTGCAGACAAAAATTATTCTTTTTCTGATGACAGAAACGATTTCGATCCAACATTCCCAGCTCACAATAGCTTTCCAAGAAAATCACAAGACAGTTATGTAAATAATTTTGGTGACCAACTCATTGAATTATGTGATATGTTTGATTGTATTATACTGAATGGACTAAGTGAATCAAATTTTGATGATAACTGTACATATATAGGAGCTTCCGGGGAAAGTACAGTTGACTATTTTCTTGCATCCATTGATTTATTTTCATCTGTTCATTTCATGTCTTTTGATGTTGAGAATATAATTGAATCGGATCATCTGCCAGTTAGTCTGAAAATAGAAATAAGTAAAAAAGATAATGATTGCTTTCCTGATACGCAACCAACTCGAACAACAGTGAAGGAAAGATTTGCTTGGAATAAGGATTATGAAGATGAATTTGTCAAATCATGGGAAAGTGGAGATATACAAAACAAATTACGTAAAGCAGCAAATAATTTAGACAACGATGTAGATAGCTCCTTGGAAACATTTGTACAATGCTTAAAAGAATCTAGCAAATGCATGTTGAAACGCAGCGGTACATACAGGAAGAAGAGGTCGGAATGGTTCGACGATGAATGTCACAAAGTCAAAAAAGAAACTAGGAGAAAATTAAACTATTTCAGAGCATTACACAAAGAATCCTCAATTCAGAAAGAAGAAATTAAAACTAAGGTTGAAGAAGCCAGAGTTATATATGTCGATGCAAGGAAGAAGTATAAACACTTATTAAGGATGAAAAAACAAGCTTTTAGAAAACACAAATTAGAAATATTAACCAAGGAAATTAATAATTCGTCGGAATTTTGGAGGCATCTTAGAAACATGGGATGTGCAAAAAGACAAGAAATTGTTAATGACATTAGTATTGATGAATGGTTTAATCATTTCAAGACCGTTTTCCAAAACAGCAATGAAGAAGGCGGAAGGGACCACCATATTGAAACGGATGTGTTAGACGAATCAGAACATGATTTAAATATTCCGTTTTCGGAAGAAGAAGTTAAAAAAGCTATAGATAAACTAAAAACAGGCAAAGCTA
>CM031624.1:47082866-47090366 GCA_018398815.1 Conus ventricosus | reverse complement strand
TGCCAAAAGAAGTGCTAATCTAGACTGATTTGGGAATTCATAAAATTTGAATGGTATATATACTAAGCCCTTAAAGGGGTCCTCACCCATAAATAGTATGTTTGGGTTGTTCAAAAGTATGATCGAGCGTGTTTCGAAGTACGTGTTACTTTTCTTCAGGGACTCGCTTCTCTCCGTGTTTCGGGTCGTGCAAGTAGCCAAATCGTGACTCGCCACGGAGATTGCCGAGCACAGTACGGAAAGAGACGAGAGTCGGGGATTCCGCATGTGACGTATAAATGCCAAGACTACCGTGAATGAAAGACATGTCCCTAAAAGCTTTCGCTATGAGGACGTAAAAACTCAACTATTTTCCGGCGATAATGACAGATGCTGCCAGCTACGAGTCAAGTTCCAACGAAGTGGACATCGAACGTGAAATTTTCACTGAAGTGTATGGAGTTCAGCCATACCAGTTTGAACCTACAGCTCCTTGTACAGTACCACCTCCCTCGCCATCAGACGCTTGTGTTTCTTTCCAGGCAGTTCGACATTTTACAGGTTGACCATATTATGTACATGTACACACATACGCACGACACAGATAGTACAAGATATAAACATGCACATACATGCATCTGTTCACACACACACACACACACACACACACACACACACACACACACACACACACACACACACGCACACACACACCACGCACGCACGCACGCACGCACGCACGCACGCACGCACGCACACACACACACACACACACACACACACACACACACACACACACACACACACACACACACACATTACCGTAGTATGTAAATAACTTTAAAATCATTATGTGATAAACCACATTTTCCTTCAGTTGTTTAGATCTATCGGATAATGCCTTTTCCTTTGAACAGGAGTTTGTCAGCTACTGCATCATCACACTAATTCTCTTCCCTGGTGTAGAAATCTTTTCAATAGCTGTTCAGTTTCAGTGCACACTAAGTCACCATCCTGTATCCAAATACTGATAAATAATTCATTTACTAAAGCATATGGTTGTTGGGCGGGAACTTGAACTTGCAGGGTGCCTGATGTTAGCAGACACTTTCTTGTTAATAAGAATCGTAACTTCAATTTTGTTGGAAACAGTAACAGCAGGGGGAAAAAATCAGTCACAAACATGCAACAGTTTCAGTGGCAGCAGGCAGTGTGACTGACTGACTGCCACTATGACAGTAACAATGTATGTTTCAGTTTGATGCCAACACTCAACAAAAACCAACAACTATCTTTACAACCAACCATACACTGAGAATGAAATGAAACACAAAAAGATCAATCACCCATTCCACAAATCTTACCTTCTTTACGTCTCTGAGTTTGGCTCTCTTGCTCCTGACAGAATCCATGTCACTGTTGCGCTTGAGGCTTGCACTTACAGCTGGCGAATGAACAGAGAGTGCTTTAATACATCTTTCTGTTATAATAGTTGGCACAGCATCCTCTTTCAGCTGTCTTCGGACCCGAATTCCAGCTTCCACTTTTACCTTCCAGGTGTGTTGGTCTTTGGAACTGTGCTCTTCGAAGTGACGACCGCAAATGCCATGATAACTGTCCCGAACAAAATCTTTCCTTGTTGTGGTGACAAACTTTATCCACAATCGCCTAAACTGGCTGGAAGCACCTGGAAAAGCATGAACGCTTACTCTTTGCTTATTAGCACACATTCGCCCCATCTCACTTCGCCGAACACGAAGAGCGACTTGGCTTTTTGATGTCATCAATCGGGAAACCCCCCTTTTATCGAAATCGAGGCTCTCGTTCCTGTTTCAGCCTCTTGCTTTCCCAATCCATAGGAAATGCTGCTCTCACTGCAAGATGAGAGCACAGGCGGCTGATTCGGGGCTGGGTTTCGCAATACGACCACATACCAAAATCGTGTATTTGGTCAAAAGAGATTTGTAAAAATGGGTGAGAACCCCTTTAACTTGTGCAAGACAAGTCTTCTCTCTCTCTCTCTCTCTCTCTCCTCTCTCTCTCTCTCTCTCTCTCTCTCTCTCTCTCTCTCTCTCCTCTTAAACCCAGTGATTTGTTACAGTCCAATATATTTTGTTTGCGATATATAACAAAGCATGCTACCTCTCCTCGCACTATTTTCACCAGCAAAAGTAAAGCATACTTATGAACAAAAGTGTACACGCAAAATAAACCATCAAAGATAATACACGAATTGCAGAATCAAACTACAATAGTTTTTGTTGTTGTTGTTGTTGTTGCTTTTGTTTTGTTTTGCTCTCTTTCATTTCTTGATACTTGTGTACAAAGTGTATATGCAGAATAAACATTCAAAGATAGTACACGAATTACAGAATCAAACTTCAGGAGTTTCTTTCTTTTTCTTTTTCTTTTTTGTTGCTGTTCTCTTTCGTTTCTTGAGGATAGTATGGTTACTCTCATTTATGTTTATTGTAGGAAGAATGAAAGAAGATTCAGTTTATGAACTAATCTGCTGGGGTTGTAAACAAAGTACAGTTTTAAATGATAATACAGCATTATCACAGGCACAGTTCTAAAGAATAATACAGGATCGTCAGCCAAATAGATATTGACTTCTGAACACACACACACACACACACACACACACACACACACACACACACACCACACACACACACACACACACACACATACACTTAGACGTGTGTATCATGTTTTCCAGAGCTGTTCTCTTTTGAGGTCTACAAATTTAACACACACACACACACACACACACACACACACACACACACACACACACACACACACACACACACACACACACACACACAAAATAGAGACGCATGCACCCATGTTTTGTCCATTTGCACACATTAGACCAATTCTTAAACACCTTTTATCAGTATTATATATAGGTATATGCTTGTGAGACATGAATATTCCTTAATTCGATTCGTGAACAAAAATGCACTAAAGGATGGCCGTATTAACAGGATCGAAGTTCCTTTCTTAACTTACCAAAGTGCCCGTCTTGCTCCGAATTGAATGAAGATAAGTGATTGCTGGTTCCTTTTCGTTGTCCTGGATGCTGTGTATTTTGCCTGAAGAAGACCTTATGTGACGAGATGTTAGGAGTGGTAGATGGGTCCTCTAGTGGAAGGACTGGGAATAATTTCTCTAGGAGAATTGTATTAACATTTCACCTCCACCCTCTCTCTTACTAGTAGTAGACGCAACTTTCCGGTACTAGTCATCGAAAGAAATTTATATTTATTTAGGGTACTGTCAAAATACTCAATAGTGGCTCTGAGATAACTTTCCTTAGCTTGTACTCTTAAAAGTACGTGCAGCTCCGAGAGACAGAATTGAAGAGAGAAATTCAAACATTCAACACTGATTGAACAACAGAGAACTGACACAAGTTAAGTGCAGTTTCACACATTAACTTTACTGGCTTACACATAGGTTAGTAAATGCATGCCTGCTCTATAGGCTGAATTATAGTTCTCACTGTTTCATCATTAAGTGAGGAGAAAGTTCGAGTGAGCTGATTGTCCAGTTGGACTATTTTTTGACTTTTCTAAGTTGGAGAGGATTGTTGATCTCTCTCTGGTGGCTGGTGACTCGACTGACCTGCTTGTGACCAGTTCTGTAGTGCTGGGCTGTGGGTGTCTGCACCCTGTCTTGCCCGAGAGATTGAATCTGGCATCGCCTGGTTTCTGGGGTTAGCCACAGTCCCAGTCTGTGATAAAAAAAACCCTGGTCTGTAGTTAAATAGCTGATGTGACTGGCTTGTCGAGTTCACACAGATACCCTTATCTTTCGAAGAGGTGTGAGAACTCACACCAAGTGTTTGCACTTTTTGTAGAGTTTCTACTATAACTAGCAAACTACTTCACAGATAATTTCATTCATCATTTTGATAAAATGTCTCCAAGTATTGTCACAAAAGTTACACTGCTAAACCCATGGCATACATATGATCATTGCATAAAAATTGAAATGTAAACATGGTTTCAACTCACATTTTTTGGGAGAATAGGGAAGCTTTAGACTGGGAGTAGAGTGGAAGAGAAACCATGCCCCCACTCTGGGTTTCCCTCTGTCTTCACTTAAAAACCTGGTCTGAGAAACAAGTGAATGTGCAAACCCTGTGTGTCTGCTATATGGTATTTAAAACTGCAGATCGTTTCTGATCTGGCTGACAGAGTGTCAGTCAAACACGAGAGTGGAGGGGGAGGGATCTATTCCTACCTGGGAAACTGTTGAACTTGGCGCCGAGTTCAATGGCGGTATTATGAGTAAAGCACTTGTCCGACACAATGTCATATTCCCACCCCTGCACACAACCGTTGCTCACGAACGGATAACTATTAAAAGAGGGGGGGGGGGGGGGGGGGGGGGGGGGGGGGAGAGAGGGGGGGAGCGAAGGGGGAAGGAAGGAGGGGGACACGAGGGCCCATGTCTTTGTTCTAGTAACACATGGGTGGCAGACAACTAATCTGAGCAGGAGAGGAGATAGGGAGGGGGGGGGGGGGGGGGGGGGGGGGGTGAGTGGCTGGGCGGAGGGTGAGGGGGGTGAAAAGGGTTGGGGTGGGTGGGCCTGGGGGGGGGGGGGGGGGGGGGGGGGGGGGGGGGGGGGGGGGGGGGGGGGGGGGGGGGGGGGGGGGGAAGGCCTGGTGCCTTTGTATCAAGGGATAGGAGGGGGGGTGAAGATAGTGGTGGGAAGGAGGGTGGGGGGTTAAAACTGACAGTATTGTTACAATGCAATGTAAATTTTTTCCGCAGTCAATGAAACACATTTGGGAGTGAGAGAGGGTTGAGAGGGGAAAAGTGGGCGTATGTTTGAAATCTATTCTGTGGTTTGGGATTTGAGTGGGACCGATCAGGTGGATTTGTCAAGCATTTCGTCACACCTAAGAGGTCGAAACGCGTCGTGTTTTGTCTCCCGATTCGTTTGTCTACGTTTTTTGGTGGTGCTTTATCAATAACTTTTCATATTTGTTTAGATTTCTGCATGCAGTTGCCTCACTTTG
Organism: Conus ventricosus; assembly: GCA_018398815.1. Taxonomy (NCBI): domain Eukaryota; kingdom Metazoa; phylum Mollusca; class Gastropoda; order Neogastropoda; family Conidae; genus Conus; species Conus ventricosus. The sequence continues at coordinate 47,085,351 of CM031624.1, read as the reverse complement.
CAACTAGATCTTACCAAAGCAATTGCCTTAAAAAAGAAAATGACAGGATAGCGTTTCAACATATGTTACATACAAAACTGCGTTGAACGATTCTGTTGCCATGAGAGGGGTCATGCATAAGCCCCAAAGAAACATGCTGACATAGTTAGTCTGGCCGTGATCGATTCACCAAGTCAGCAGGGTTCGGAACAGTTCAATTCACACTATGAGTTACTTTACAGATGCTGTTTGTCAGGAATTCTTGCGAGGCTGGCGATGGGCAGCGTTTCATAGCGCACTCTAGCTGTGAGCAAAGTTAGGACTGGGTGAGATGTCGCTAGAGTATCTTAGGCCATTACTGGTGCACGAAAGGTTATACTGTTCTGTGATCGGTGCACGAAATGGAGTACCGTTCTGTGACTGGTGCGCAAAAGGTAATACCATTCTGTGATTGGTGCGCAACAGGTAGTGCCGTTCTGTGATTGGTGCGCAAAAGGTAGTGCCGTTCGGTGATTGGTGCACGAAAGGTATGCCGTTCTGTGATCGGTGCACGAAGGTAGTAGCGTTTTGTGATTGGTTCCGAAAGGTAGTGCTGTTCTGTGATTGGTGAACGAAAGGTAGTAGCATTTTGTGATTTGTGCACGAAAGGTAGTAGCGTTTTGTGATTGTGCACAGAAGGTAGTTTGCGTGTTGTGATGGTGCACGAAAGGTAGTGCCGTTCTGTTATTGGTGCATGAAAGATAGTACTGTTCTGTGATTGGTGCACGAAAGGTAGTGCCGTTCTGTTATTGGTGCACGAAAGGTAGTGCCGTTCTGTTATTGGTGCATGAAAGATAGTACTGTTCTGTGATTGGTGCACGAAGGTAGTACCATTCTGTGATTGCTGCACGGAAGATAGTGCTGTTCTGTGATTGGTGCACGAAAGGTAGTGCCGTTCTGTTATTGGTGCATGAAAGATAGTACTGTTCTGTGATTGTTGCACGAAAGGTAGTGCTGCTCTGTGATTGGTGCACGAAAGGTAGTGCTGCTCTGTGATTGGTGCACGAAAGGTAGTGCCGTTCTGTTATTGGTGCATGAAAAATAGTACTGTTCTGTGATTGGTGCACGAAAGGTAGTGCTGTTCTGTGATTGGTGCATGAAAGATAGTACTGTTCTGTGATTGGTGCACGAAAGGTAGTACCATTCTGTGATTGCTGCACGGAAGATAGTGCTGTTCTGTGATTGGTGCACGAAAGGTAGTGCTGCTCTGTGATTGGTGCACGAAAGGTAGTGCCGTTCTGTTATTGGTGCATGAAAGATAGTACTGTTCTGTGATTGGTGCACGAAAGGTAGTGCTGTTCTGTGATTGGTGCACGAAAGGTAGTACCATTCTGTGATTGGTGCACGGAAGATAGTGCCAGTCTGTGATTGGTGCGCCAAAAACAAAAGGATGGTCCTGCAATAGGAGGCAGGAGAGTTTGATGCAGAAGCTATGTTTTCAATCCGAACTGTATATACCTAGCACAGCATTTCTTTGCAACTCCCGCCTCTCAATATGATTTTCATCGCTGCAGCCACTAGTAACCAATGGCGAATTCTCGCTGCCATGAAAGTCGTCTCTGTTTAAACTCTCGATGGTGTTCTCCTAAAGGAAACTGGCACCTAATGTTCTCACCATCATTGTAACAAACTGCAGAATGGCATATGACTTCTGGTTTCAAGTAGCAGGGATCACTTGAAAACACAGTAAACATTTTAATCTTCTGTGGGGTAATCTGAGATTTATGATGATGATGATGATGGGGGATGATGATGATGATGATGATGATGATGATGATGATGATGATGATGATGATGATGATGATGATGACGATGATGATTGCTATTATTATTGTTGTTGTTGTTATTGTTATGCTCTTCTTCTTCTTCTTCTTTTTCTTCTTCTTCTTCTTCTTCTTCTTCTTCTTCTTCTTTCTTTTTCTGTTTGTTATTATTATTATCATTATCATAATTGTTATTGTTATTATTGTTGTTGTTGTCGCTGGCGTTGTTGATGTTGTTATTGTCATTATCATTATTATTATCATGATGTTGATGATGATGATGATGATGATGATGATGATGATGATGATGATGATGATGATGTGATGATGATGATGATGATGACGATGATGATGATAACGACGCTGATCATTATATTTGTATCATTATTTTTGGCATATGGGAAAAAAAGGATTTGGCCGTATACACATAGTTTAACAAATGTTTCTCACCGTCCACCTGTGCACACAATTGTTTTTAATATGCATGGAAGATTAAGTCGATTGTTTACATGGAAAGAAGCTGAACAGCTATTTCCCCCTTCCCTAAACTGATTGGCATAGTGGCGAGTAATCGAATCCTGAAAATTTTTTTTTCACAAATAGCGTGTGTAATTAGAATATTGTGTCTGGCGTAAACTTCATTACGCAGACGTATGGGTCGTCATCAAATCCTACCCACCCATCAATTCCTAGGCCACCCATAA
>CM031624.1:47052866-47065366 GCA_018398815.1 Conus ventricosus | reverse complement strand
TGTGTGCATGGTGTGTGTGTGTGTGTGTGTGTGTGCGTGCGTGCGTGCGTGCGTGCGTGCGCGTGTGTGTGTGTGTGTGTGTGTGTGTGTGTGTGGTTGTGTGTGTGTGTGCGTTGTGCGTGCGTGCAGTGCGCGCCGTGTGTGTGTGTGTGTGTGTGTGTGTGTGTGCGCTCGTGCGTGCTGTGCGTGCTGCGTGGTGGTGTGTGTGTTGTGTGTGGTGTGTGTGTGTGTGGTGTGTGTGTGTGTTGGCTGGGAGGTTCCGTTTCACCGAGCGACCTCTACGTGATAGATCACTTCCTTTAACTGCCCTAAAGTAGGTGACAACCACTGATCGCTCTTTGTCAAGTTACACTCTTACCCCATACGCCTGCGCCACACGCTTGCACCCTTTTTTTTTTTTACGGAGGGATGAGTTCATACAGTCACAAAAAGTTTGTCGCCTTTTTCGTTGTTTTTGACGGCTGTGCATGATGATGCCATCGATCAGCAACGAAAGAACGATTGTCTCCCCTTTCTCCATTCATGCAGGAGTTTCTTGATATCCTTGAAGGCACAGTGGCAAAACACCAAAAAGATGCAAAGCATACAAAAGTACTCCCACTTTATCTTGAATATACGCGTTAGATATTCCATAAGAAGAAAAACGGTTTTGGGCGCTATAGCGTTTGTAACAACAATTCTGGTAAAATTCGGCCATCTCCGTGACCCTAATAAGCATACCTACACATTTTCAAACGATCGGCCAAGTACTTTTTTGAGATGTTCACAAAGAAGAAAAACTGTTATGGGCGTTATAGCCGTGGTAACGGATATAACAGTAAAATGAAACATCGGGCATCATCTGTGACCCATAATAAACATACTTACACATCTTCAGAAAGATCGGCCAAGTTGGGTTTTTTTTCTCGAGATATTCCATAAGAAAAACGGTTTTTCTTCTTTATGGAATATTTCAGAAAGTACTTGGCCGGTTTTTCTGAAAATTTGTAGGTATGTTCATTATGGGTCACAGATGATGGCCGATGTTTACCAGAAAAGCAGTTACTAGTGGCTATACTAGTGAGAGTACGTTTATATGCTTTGCATCTTGTTTTTATCTCCAGGAATAACATATGATTCTTGTTGTGTCTTGTTATGCTTCCGTTTGTTTTATCCGTCTTCCAACTTCATTGTTGTACACATTGCTCGCTGCCCCAAGAGAAAAAGTGCAGGTGATACTGGGGAGTTTTATTCAGGATATCAAACATCAGAGACTGGACACGCTGTGACGTTTTTATTAAGACCCATTCATAAATGATGGTTGAATGCTCAGGCAAGAACGATAGACCGTAGCAGGAAAGTCAAGCTTTCGTCCGCACCCTTCACTTTCTTTCCACAGATGGAATCCAGAGGTTTGATTTAGATACAACAACTGAATTTAATAAATTATGAATAAAGATGATGATGATCTGCGGTGAATATGTCTTATGGTTGCTTTGTATGTTGATGTCGGTTTGTTCCCTATGAAATGAGTTACATATAAAAGAAATTGATCATGCACATACACCAATAACGACAAAGTCTCTGTCCTTCTCCCTTCACTTCTTGCAGTAGCACAAATTTATAGACTGTCCGCTCGTGCTACAAAAATATCTTCCAGAGGATACACACAAAAAAAAATGTAGTCATGCACAAGATGATATATATGTAAGAAAAATGTCTGAGTGTGTTATGGCGTGCTTGGATATGGAGGGATGTGTTTATGTGATTGTCACTCAGCTTCACGGGATCGTGTAGCGTTCCGGAGTTCCGCTGACGTTCACAGTTCTCTTCCAGATCTCGGTAAGGTCGACACACCAGCACGTTCCTCCCGACGAAGGATGTAGCGGGATAAAGACGTGTGCCGAAGGTGAAGATGAAGAGGAGTGGTGTAAACAGGAGTAGGAATAAACGGGTGTAAGATGAAACCAGACCTGCAAGATAACAATTGTCTTAGATCTTGCACTATGGTGGCACATCACTATTCCATCCATCACACGTTCTAAACACACTTTACAATTGCACTAGCTTGCTCTATCATTTACAATTGATTTCCTTCAAAAATCGCTTTACGATGAAGCTCATCAACAAAGAAGGGAAAATGTATACGAATATTCCAATCTGCCTTGACTGAGTTATTCGCCAAGGCTTAGTGCTTGATGAATTACAATTATATTTAATCCTTGAATGGATTAAATCAAATGGCGTTAATCTTCATATTATACAGATCACTTAGATCCACGAAAATGCTTCGTTCATAACTTGAACTCGTTTACGATTCTTTAAATAATAAATCTGCATTCACACAAATATCACATCTTCTAAATATGGTTGCATACAACGGTGAGCTGAAATAGAATTTACATAATATGGATTAGTACATGGCAAACGATATGATGAGAGCAAACAGATGAAGATGACAGCTCTACGATCAATCATACGTGTTGACCGGTAAACCTGAAATATTTAATTCAGAGCATATTTAAATGATCGCGCGCACAAAATATTATTGAACTGGTAAATGTGCCTTAATGCGATTATGTTGAAATAGATTTTGTTGCTCTATACGAAAAAAATGATTTAGACCTATTTACCTCAACGCAGGCCTTAGTGCCCACAGTTTTCGACTCGCCCACGGAACGATGAGACTCGTTCAGACTCTCCCCGAAAAAAGTTGCAGGTGCTGTCGAATGCTCTGTGGTGCCCTTCAGTCCGGCCTAGACTGATGTCTTCAAAAGGTTACTTGCTCTCGAACTTTTAGACCTTTTCTACGGAGCCAATTCCACGACGTCCGGGCTGATCAAAGATGGCAGGATTCAACGGTTACTATTTACTGCACATGCGCGGGCAGAGACACTACTGACACTTGGACAGTCGCGATTGGTCAGTACGACGGTTTTCGATGCCCTACAATTGTAAATTAATTTTATTATTAATACAAATGCAAGTCTGCATGACGCTTGAAATTATAAACGTACTGCCGTAAAGCAAAAACTAACAATTAGTTTTGTCGTTTGGACATAGAAATATTAATCAAGCGCCGAGCGAATAGACGTCATGTATCGATTGCGTCATTTTCTTAATGAAAAATGAACCGAGCTTATGAATGAATGTCACAAATACCCCCCTACTTAGCGAAAAATCCTATTTAAGCAAAACACTAAGAAAGGTGACAGTCCATTAATAAGTCAAACAGGATTAAACAATCAAATTATGCACAACTCTTTTGCATTTCTCAAATATACACATCTGCAGGATTCCGGAGTGCTTTACTCTTCTATAACTGTACTTCTGCTCATGTAGTCTGCACCAACATTATCTTTTCCAGCGATGACTCTGATTGTGAAATCATGATCTTGCAGGAGTATTGCCAACGTAACAGGCGACCATTTGCAGTCTGTTCTTTTTCAGACATTGCAAGGGTTGATGGTCTGTTTCCAGTATAAGTTCGTACCGTAGAGATAGGCTCAAACTTTTTGACTGCCCACACGACTGCCAAGCATTCTTTCTCTACTGTGGCGTAGTTCCTTTCGGGCTTGTTGAGCTTTTTACTGGCGTAAGCCACTGGCTGTAGCATTCCGTCATGCTCTTGAAGTAGAACTGCTCCCAGTCCCAGATCGCTGGCGTCTGTGCGTAGCACGTAGGGCTTTTCTCTGTCTGGCAACCGCATGATAGGTGCGCTGACGAGTTTGTTCTTCAGCGTCCTCATGGCCTTCTCACATGCCTCTGACCATACAATCTTCTCAGGCTGGTCTTTCTTTGTCAGATCTGTCAATGGTACAGCAATCATGGCGAAGTTCGGAACAAATTTCCGATAATATCCTGCCAAACCCAGGAATGACCTGAGCTCTTTCTTGGTCTTCGGTCCTTTCGGCTTTCTCAAGCTTTTCTAGCTTGTCCGCCTCTGGCCTGCCTGACCTCGTCCAACCTGATGTCCTAAGAACGGTATTTCATGGAATCCAAAAAGCATTTGGATGGTTTCGCAGTGAGCCCTGCCCCTTGCAGTCTCTTAAGTACGGCTTTGATTGCCTCAACATGTTCCTCCCAAGTCTCAGAAGCGATTAAAATATCATCAATAAAGTTGTGGACATCTTTTGATTTCATGTCACTCATAATTTCCTCATCATCCTTGTGAACACGGCACTTGCGTTCCTCATGCCAAAGGGCATACGTCTCCACTGATACTGTCCCTTGGGGGTACTGAAAGCTGTCTTTGGTTTGTCTTTTTCGTTCATTTGAATCTGCAGAACCCCTTTGACAGATCAATTTTGGAAAAGTATTTCGCTTTTCCTATCTTTGCAAAGATCGTCTCGATGTCTGGTAGTGGCTCTGCGTTCGAATTCCGTCATGAGATTCAGTCTCCTGTAGTCGATACAGAACCTGACTGTCGAGTCTTTTTTCTTAACTAATACAATGGGCGCATTGTATGGTGATATGGCTGGTTCTATCACTCCCATGGCTAGCATTTGATCAACCTCTTTTTCAACCGTTTCTATTTGAGAGTGTGGCACCGGGTATTGATGTACCTTCACTGGTTGTTGTGATGCCAGTCTCAATTCGCAGGTAACTAGATTGGTTTCGCCTGGCAAATCGGTGATGATTTCGTCATGACGACGAACAATGTTTTCCAGCTCTGTCCTCTGTTCCCTGGATAGCTGTGGTCCATATACGACATTGCTGGAGTCCTCGGTTCTCTTCAAAGGTATGAGTGGTATATGATCAGTCAGATACTCTTCATGGTCCTCCTCCTGCATAACAACTGCGACGTAGTTTCAATCCCTCTCTTTCGAAGTACTCTTTGAGAAGATTGATGTGATATGTCTTCTCCTTGCTGTTGATCTCAATCTTGTAGTCGACTGGATTGACTCTTCTGGAAATGGTGTACGGTCCTTTCCATGTTAACTGGAGCTTGTTATGTTTCTGTGGAAGCAGCACTAATACTTTGTTTCCAGGAATGAGATGTCTCATCTTCGTTTTCCTGTTGTAGTGCTTCGCTTGTCGTCCGGCAGCCTTGTCTAGGTTGTCACGAGCTATCTTGCATGTTTCTTCGATCCTCTCCTTCAGATCGATGACATATTCCGCCGTTGTTCTGACGTCTGTTTCTAGCTCCTCGTCTGTCCATATTTGTTTCAAGACCTGCATTGGTCCACGCACATGTCTCCCATATAGTAGTTCAAATGGTGAGAACTGAGTGATTCTTGTGGTGCTTCCCTGTAAGCAAATAATACTGCAGGAAGAAATCTGTCCCACTCTTTGGGTTGATCCAAACAAAGTTTCTTCAACATGACCTTCAACGTGCCATTGAATCTTTCCACGAGTCCGTTTGTCTGAGCGTGGTATGGCGTTGTGGTGATCCCTTTGATGTTCAAGAGTCTGTTGACCTCTTGCATTGTCCCAGAAAGAAATTGACTACCCTTGTCCGTGAGAATTTGTGTTGGTATTCCCACTCGCGTCCAGATTTCCCACAAAGCTTCACCCACTGCTTCTGTGTTGATGTTACGGAGTGCCGTTGCTTCTGCGTAGCGCGTAGCATAATCGATGACGGTGAGAATGTATCTCTTCCCTGATGATGACATGGGGTTGATGGGTCCGATGATGTCCACTGCAACACGATGGAACGGTATTTCGATCAGTGGCATCCTCTGAACTGGCGCTTTCCTAATACTATTTCTGCCGATACATCTCTGACACGTATCGCATGACGCACAATATCTTTTGACGTCACCTTCCACTCCTGGCCAAAAGAAATCATGTAGCAGACGCTCTTTCGTACGTCTTACACCGAGGTGTCCAGACATAGGTATGTCATGAGCTACTTGTAGTACGTTAGATCTCAGTTTCCTGGGTACCACAACTTGGGTATGCTGCGTCGTTGGTGTACGCACCTTCCTATACAGTATTCCCTTCTTGATTATAAATGATGTTTCAACACCTGTTTTGCTGGTACGTGCGTTCTCTGGTTTACGGGCCAACTCAAACAACTTCTTGAGTGATGGTCTTTTATCTGTTCTTCCTTCAACTCTGCAGGAGATACAATGCTGCAAGTTGCTTCTTTGATCTTGAGCGGTTTCATCTGCCTGCCGGTAACTGCTGCCGCTTGGATTGGATAAACGGGTACATTAATGATCCCTCCTCTTTCTTGCTTGCGGGTATTTCCGATCAATACTGGGCAAACGGGTTTTTCCATAACGAGTACTTCAGTCTTGTCTGAAAAGTAGGGTGTCTCCATATGTACACTCGCCACAGGAAAGATTTTGTTTGACTGATGACGATGCCAGTGATACCTCTTTTTTCTGACCTGTGTAACAATGTTCTGGAACTAAGTCCTTCCTCACGATCGTCATGGTAGAGCCTGTATCTCTCACAGCATCCACGTTTCTCCTTCAACTTCTACCGTGCAATAAGGGTTGAATTCAATCCCTTTACAACTATCACACAACTGTTGATCATCTTTTAGTTGACATTGTGCAGCCGCTGTCGTAGTACACATCGCTGTGTCATTTCTCTTCTGTGTGCACTCCCTCTGGTGATGTGGTCCTCCACATCGGTAACATTTTATCTGGAAGCGATAATTTCTCTTATCGTTGCCTCCCTTGTCAGGTACAGATCCCCCAGGCTTATCCTCCTTCCGAGCTTCCTTGTGTGGACCTCTGTTATCATTCCCATGACCATACCTACGATGATCAGGTTTGCTATCACGATAACTCCTCTCCACAAGTCTCGTCTGTTCAAATAGATCTGCCGCTGCAACAGCTTCCTTTCCAGTCTGTGGATCTCTCTCCCTGACAAATCTCGCCTGATCAAAAGGCAATGCTTCCAGAAATTTCTCTAGGATTAACATTTCTTTTAAATCCTTTTCTGTCCTGTTGGACAAATTCAACCCCTCTCCAGCCACATTGACAAACGATCCCATAGTGACAATGACGTATCAGTGCTCTCTTTGCGTGCTGTACGAAATTTCTGTCTGTAATGACCAGCACTCAGTTGAAACTTAAAGCAAAAGTGCCTGTTTGATGAGGTTATAGTCCGCCGACTCTGCCGCGGGTAGTTTTACATACGCTCCCCTAGCTCTGCCCTTGAGTAATGGAGCTAACCTGGCACCCCATTCCCCCTCGTTCCATCCATTAATGACTGCCACCTTCTCAAATTGAGTTAAATATGACTCAAGGTCGTCTTTGTCTTCTAGGTAAGGTAACTTGACCTTAGCCGACACTACAGTCTGAAGAATGGATTGGGCGCTAGCACTTGGTTGAGCATCACCACTGCTTCCTACTTTAACTCTAGCTAACTCTAGCTGTAATTGTCTCTCGGCCTCTCTTTCTTCTCGATCTCTTTCCTTTTCACGTTCTTCTCGTTCTCTTTCTTCCACGCTCCTTTCTTTCTTCTCGATCTCTTTCTTCCTTCTCGCGTTCCTCTCGTTCTCGTTCCTTACGTTCCTCTCGTTCTTCCTTTTCCTTGATATAAAGAGCGAGTTCCGTTCCTTTTAGGCCTAGCTCTAGTGCCTCGGCTTTCCATTGTTGGAATTGCGCACTAGTCTGAATTTGTTGAGACTGACTTTCGTCAGTGGCAGATGCCTGACGTCGGGACTTTCTTGTCGGCATGTCGCCTACCACTGCAAGTCCTGATGTCTTAACAAATTTTAACAATACAAATAACGCGGAAACCGAATACCGTCACGCGTTAGTGCCAAATGATATTGACACACGTTTCAAAACACAGTGTTAAGAAACAACTTTCCCACCACGACTGGGAAACACACTACACAACCCCGTGTAGTAAAATGGGGATAACAACACTCGAAACCCCAAACACGTGTATTCAAAACACGTCAACAAACCAAACCACGGTTTGCACACACAGCTACGGAACGAACGTGCTAACTGACGAACGGACGTGCTGAAAAATATATCTCCAATATCGTACGTACGATTCACGAAAATAATACTGCGCCCGCAAAATAGCCCGTGGTGCCACGTCGCACCCACGTTAATAGCTTACGTTGAAATGCCGCTTTAGAGTATCAATACTTTACTCTAATCACTGTGTCCCAATCCGACACAAATACAACACACTGCACAATTCCAATGCAGTAAAGTCAAGATTGCACTAACTGGCAACTTGAATAAAAATCTTCTTCACAACAGATCTAGTGAAATAGATCTAATAAGAAGTTAAATTATGTCGTGGTAAATATGACGTGAATTGGCCAAGGTCGTTTCTTTCTCTGCACTGTGTTGAGGGCCTTTTCTAGGATCAGGAAAATAATGAACAAATAGCATCGCAACTAACGAAATAAATATAAATGACTTATGAACAAAAAATGTGAAATTTAAATTTTTTCTATTTATATGCTTAGATGGTCAACACATATAATAGATCATAGAGCACACCGCCCAACCTCCCACTAGAAAAAGAGTGAAGGTTGCGGTCTACAATCCTTGCCTGCGTCACTGAGTCTTCCAGGTACTTTCAGATCGAAAGATCCCCGGGACGAGCCCCCAAATAATATGTGACGTTTTTTTTTAAGACCCCATTCATAAATGATGGTTGAATGCTCAGGCAAGAACGATAGACCGTAGCAGGGAAAATCAAGCTTTCGTCCGCACCCTTCACTTTCTTTCCACAGATGGAATCCAGAGGTTTGATTTAGATACAACAACTGAATTTAATAAATTATGAATAAAGATGATGATGATCTGCGGTGAATATGTCTTATGGTTGCTTTGTATGTTGATGTCGGTTTGTTCCCTATGAAATGAGTTACATATAAAAGAAATTGATCATGCACATACACCAATAACGACAAAGTCTCTGTCCTTCTTCCCTTCACTTCTTGCAGTAGCACGAATATGGACTGTCTGCTCGTGTGTATCATCTTGTGCATGACTACATTTTTTTACTCATAAAAAAAATGTAGTCATGCACAAGATGATATATATGTAAGAAAAATGTCTGAGTGTGTTATGGTGTGCTTGGATATGGAGGGATGTGTTTATGTGATTGTCACTCAGCTTCACGGGATCGTGTAGCGTTCCGGAGTTCCGCTGACGTTCACAGTTCTCTTCCAGATCTCGGTAAGGTCGACACACCAGCACGTTCCTCCCGACGAAGGATGTAGCCGGATAAAGACGTGTGCCGAAGGTGAAGATGAAGAGGAGTGGTGTAAAACAGGAGTAGGAATAAACGGGTGTAAGATGAAACCAGACCTGCAAGATAACAATTGTCTTAGATCTTGCACTATGGTGGCGCATCACTATTCCATCCATCACACGTTCTAAACACACTTTACAATTGCACTAGCTTGCTCTATCATTTACAATTGATTTCCTTCAAAAATCGCTTTACGATGAAGCTCATCAACAAAGAAGGAAAAATGTATACGAATATTCCAATCTGCCTTGACTGAGTTATTCGCCAAGGCTTAGTGCTTGATGAATTACAATTATATTTAATCCTTGAATGGATTAAATCAAATGGCGTTAATCTTCATATTATACAGATCACTTAGATCCACGAAAATGCTTCGTTCATAACTTGAACTCGTTTACGATTCTTTAAATAATAAATCTGCATTCACACAAATATCACATCTTCTAAATATGGTTGCATACAACGGTGAGCTGAAATAGAATTTACATAATATGGATTAGTACATGGCAACACGATATGATGAGAGCAAACAGATGAAGATGACAGCTCTACGATCAATCATACGTGTTGACCGGTAAACCTGAAATTTAATTCAGAGCATATTAAATGATCGCGCGCACAAAATATTATTGAACTGGTAAATGTGCCTTAATGCGATTATGTTGAAATAGATTTTGTTGCTCTATACGAAAAAAATGATTTAGACCTATTTACCTCAACGCAGCCTTAGTGCCACAGTTTTCGACTCGCCCACGGAACGATGAGACTCGTTCAGACTCTCCCCGAAAAAAGTTGCGGGTGCTGTCGGAATGCTCTGTGGTGCCCCTTCAGTCCGGCCTAGACTGATGTCTTCAAAAGGTTACTTGCTCTCGAACTTTTAGACCTTTTCTACGGAGCCATTTCCACGACGTCCGGGCTGATCAAAGATGGCAGGATTCAACGGTTACTATTTACTGCACATGCGCGGACAGAGACTACTGACACTTGGACAGTCGCGATTGGTCAGTACGACGGTTTTCGATGCCCTACAATTGTAAATTATTTTATTATTAATACAAATGCAAGTCTGCATGACGCTTGAAATTTAAACGTACTGCCGTAAAGCAAAAACTAACAATTAGTTTTGTCGTTTGGACATAGAAATATTAATCAAGCGCCGAGCGAATAGACGTCATGTATCGATTGCGTCATTTTCTTAATGAAAAATGAACCGAGCTTATGAATGAATGTCACACACGCCTAAAATGGTTCTCTTCACCAAACGGAATTCAATTAGTCATACATGCTGTCAAAGAAGTGTTTAATATTCACAATGTCCTACCTGCTTATTCACTCGTTGTCCAACGTCTCACAGTTTGGTTTTTCTCACCGTGAGGGAGGACTCGTCCGCCCGTGCTTGTTCCCTCCTACCATTGGTTTGGTCAGTCTGACCACCTGGTCTAGCGGATGGGGATACTGCCTAGAGCGATCCTCTGCCTGGCACTGGTTGGTCAACAACCTGACCGCTGGATCGTTTGGGAATTTCTTTGTATTTTCTTTTTTTATGGATACGCTGACAGATGCTCAAACATTTAATGTTCTGTCGTTTAATATCTGCGTTTGTTTATTTGTTTGTTTATTTATATATTTATTTATTTATCAATTTTCCACTTTTTTCTTTCGTTCTTTCTTTCTTTCTGTCTTGGTTTCTTTCCTTTGTTAATTGTTCATTTGTTCATTTATTTATTTATTCAGTCATATGTTCCTTTACTTATTATTATTATATTTCTTTATAGCAAATTTATAGCGTTCCTGTACCCATCGTCAACACAGCGCAGGCCTCCAAGGGTGGTACAGGACTGCTCTAAAGGCAGGTGAAGACAGTGCTTCTCTGGGTCCTCCCTAGCACCTTCGGGTGTTTCTTTTTCTTTTCTTATATTTCTTTATAGCAAATTTCCAAAATGCTTCGAATCTGTCCTTTGGTAGCTGTTTTATAAAACAGTTAGATGTAATTTCCTCTCACATTGTTACGAGCAGTCCACCGATGCATTTGTACTCCTCTGCACCATATACCGTGACTCCTCTGACATAATCAAGCCATGTTTTATCGATAAATTTGTTGTCGTCGTCATTATCATTATCAGCATCATTATCATCATCATCTTATTATTATTATTATTATTATTATTATTATTATTATTATTATTATTATTATTATTATTATTATTATTTTACTAATATTGTCGTTGTTGTTGTTGTCACTGTTGTTGTTTTTATCATCATCATCATCATCAGTAGTAGAAGTAGTAGTAGTACCATCATCATCATTATCACCATCATCATCATCGCCATTACCTACCTTGCATTCAACTAGCAGTGTTGTATTTGGCACATTCCTTCGGATATTTCAATGGATGTACATATAGAAGGAATATGTGCCAATGTGGGGCCAATTCGTGAATTGAGCCACCCCTCCTTTATTCATTTAACATTGTAGAAACGAAATATCAAATTACACACACACCACACACACACACACACACACACACACACACACACACACACACACACACACTGTTCATTTTGTTTTCTGCTCATTGCATGGCTATTGTATTTATGTTACTGTGATCTCTTTTTGAGAATATTCGCCACTAAAGCTTGCTCCGCTTATGATGTGATTGTTCAAACTGTCGTGATTCCAGTTGTCTAGCTGTTCTGTGATCTTAACCACGGGGTGGCTGCAGTGACCATGGTCATACATCTCACGATGGTCATGTTGACGACAGTGATGAAAATAATGAAGATGATAATGATAGTGTGACGGTTGTTTGCTGTTACTGTCTTTACGTCTGTCTCTCGTCGCGTTGTGAATGACGGTTGTTGTTGTTATTGTCTCTACGTCTATCTTTCGTTGTTGTAAATGACGGTTGTTGTTGTTGTTGTTGTTGTTGTTGTTGTTACTGTCTTTACGTGTGTCTCTCCTCGTTGTAAATGACGGTTGTTGTTGTTATTGTCTCTACGTCTATCTTTCGTTGTTGTAAATGACGGTTGTTGTCGTTGTTGTTGTCTCTACGTCTATCTTTCGTTGTTGTAAATGACGGGGTTTTGTTGTTGTCGTTGTCTCTACGTCTATCTTCCGTTGTTGTCGTGTCTTGAGAGTTTAGTGCACAGGCGTTAACCAAACGTGTGACGGGAAAGAAGACTGCAAGGAATTCACGGACGAGAAGTTTTGCCGAGGATCACAGACCATCACCTACTTCAACGTCACCAAACCGCCAGCGCTGGTCAATTTGGATCGGACGGGAAGTTTCACTTTGATCGCCCTGCCCGAGGCCACAGTGGGATGCCCGGAG
>CM031624.1:47030366-47047866 GCA_018398815.1 Conus ventricosus | reverse complement strand
TGAAGACCCTGAATTATGTTTTTGATTTTCCGAAAAACATATTTTAACTTTATTATGTGTTGATCCTAAATCGGTCTTACAGGCACTTAAATCTTTAAACCAGAAAATACGATCGGAATTGATAATTGAAATTAAACACATTGATAATTGAAATTAAACACACTGTTCATTTTTTATCATTGAAAGGCACCAGAATAACTTTCTGTTGGATGCCTTTCCATTGTGAAATTGTTTCAAATGAATGGGCTGATCGAGCTGCAAGACAAGGAGCGAACAATCAGGATGGTTTAGTTCCAGTTAAGGTACAGTTAGATTTACAAGAAGGTTATACATTTTTAGTAAATGTATCATACGAAATGTTTGACGAGAAACTTAAAAATCTAAAATGCCACTACAGTCAACACTGCATACATTCTAAGAACAAAAGAAATATTAGATCTTTTTTTTTATTATATATATATATATATATATATAGAGAGAGAGAGAGAGAGAGAGAGAGGAGAGAGAGAGAGAGAGGAGAGGAGAGAGAGATATCAGTATATTTAAAATGCCTAAAACAATTTTTTAAGTGCTCAACCCTGATGACAGCGCAACACGCTTGAAACAAATTTGTAGATAGGTTTTAAGATTCCTCTTTTAACTTGTTTTAACTATATATATATTTTTTTTTTATTTATTTTTTTTTTAGAGTGTTCGTATGGTTTTGAAGAATTGGTTATTCGGGGAACTGTTCACTTGTTCCCCATTACTTTGCTATTGTGAAAGAAAATGTATCCTTCGAATGCGTTGACTATGGTTAGTTTGGTTCTATTTTGACTTGGTCAACTGCACTTTGCCTGTGCCCCACACTGGTACATTCCTTTGTCAAGGCATTGCCTGTCCAGAGTGGGATGCCAACGAATGTGAAATTCTGGAGAAAAAAAAATGTTCATAGTTTTATATGTGCGAACAAAACAGTGACAAATTTGAACTTTTACCATACATCTGATAAAATAGCGAATAAGCTTTAAAGGGATTGTACAAAAGCAAAATAGATCAACAGCTCGATAGATAACTTGATATATATATATGAATAGCTCGATAGATAGATAGATAGATAGATGAATGCATGGATACATAGATAGATATATGGTAGAACTAGTACAAAGACAAAACAAAACGAAAACAACACGTACGCGTACGCGCGCACACACACACACACACACACACACACACACACACACACACCCCACACAGAGCCAGAGTGAATGGTTTATCAGCGATTCGTGTGCTGACTGGGGTTAACAAACCCCTGAAAATGTGAAATCGATGGCCAATGCACCTCCAACCGCTTTGAACTGAGCTGGACGCGTGGTTGCTACAGAGAAGGCGACTAGCAGTCACGAGAAAACAAGCCCCGTAGGCAGGGAGGGCTATTTACCGTAAGTCCAACAATAGCTGACTTACAATCGATTATTTTAAAACTTTCTGGCCGGATCTGCAGCCTCCAAAATACTGTCCGAGAACAAAGCTGGAACAACAAGTAAGTTGACCAAGGGCAATACCGTAGTATGTTTGCTGAGTTTTCAACAGCAAAAAAACAACAACCAAAGGTGCCATCTAAGAACCAACAGAAAATCATGGAAGAGCAAAACAAACTACATTTTCTTGTGAAAAGTAGAAGATATAATTAAAAAGATGACATCTTAAGACACAAGTGCTGAGGGCCAGTCCTTGGAATGAATCCGCATATATATATTCAATTATAAACAAAGCTTGCTCTTATGTCTTAGATTGATGAAAATAGGGGGAGATAAGCATTCATATCTGCAGTGGCATATTATTCTGCCTAACTAATAGTATGTGCTTGTTGGGGTGAATGGTGGAAAATAAAATAAATGTTTCTCAAAATGAGCCTTCAACAAGCTTTTTGTCTCCAAGGGGGAACGATCTCCAATGGGAAGAAAACCCACTAACATATAACTCTGGTCAGATACTAATATTTGGAAACCTGATTGTTTCTCCTCAGTGACCGCGGAAAGTGGTAATTCGACTCCTCTGCCTTTTGGGTTTTAAGAATGCTATCCCAGAAAAAAGCTGGTGTGCAATACCGTAGTATGTTTGCTGAGTTTTCAAAAACCAACCAAAGGTGTCACCTAAGAAGCAAAAGAAAATCATTAAAGAGCAAAACAAGCTTCATTTTCTTGTAAAAAGTAGAAAATTAAAAAAAAAACTCTTTAGACACAAGTGCTGAGGGCTAGATCCTGGAATCAATCCGCAAGGACTAAATTACGATAAACTAATAAATTCCAAGTTTAGTACCGCACCATTCCAGCACTTACAGAGCAGCTTGTGTTGCATGACTGCAGAATATTCAGTTATAAACAAAGCTTGCTCTTAGTCTTAATTGAAGAATAGGGATAAGCATGAATTTTTACTAGGGCAAGAAAATTCGTATACACAGCCATTTGTAGGCAGAATAAATGCACGTGCGTGTGTGTGTGTGTGTGTGTGTAGTGTGTGTGAGTGTGTGTGTGTGTGTGTGTGTGTGTGTGTGTGTTGTTGTGTCGTGTGTGTGTGTTGTGTGTTTGTGTGTGTGTGTGCGCGCGCGCGCGCGCGTGTGCGTGCCTGACTGCGTTAAATGCGTGTGTGAGTGTGTGTGTGTGTGTTGTGTGTGTGTGTGTGTGTGTGTGAGTGTGTTGTGTGTGTGTGTGTAGTGTGTGCGCAGCGCGCGTGTATATCTCTATTATAGTGTGCACGCACGCGCGTGTTTGTGGTGGTGTGTGTGTGTGTGTGTGTGTGTGTGTGTGTGTGTGAGTGTGTGTGTGTGGTATGCACGCACGCGGTTTTTGTGTGTGTGTGTGTGAGGTGAGTGAGTGAGTGAGTGTGTGTGTGTGTGTGTGGTGTGTGTGTGTGTGTGTTGTGTGGTGTGTGTGTGTGTGTGTTTGTGTATGCTGGGTGGGTGTGTGTGTGTGTTGTGTGTGTGTGTGTGTGTGTGTGTGTGTGTGTGTGTTTAATGCCATTGGAAAAGAAAAAGGAGCTTGGGCACGAGAGAGAGACAGCATGAGGGTGGAGGATGAGAGAGAGAGGGAGAGAGCGACGAGAGAGAGAGGAGCAGAGAGGGAGAGAAGCGAGGCCAGAGGGAAGAGAGAGAGGAGAGACAGGACTGACAGACAGACTCGACGACAGACAGACAAAAGACAGACAGAGAAACTTTCGGTCCCTAGCTTACACCCATTTTAAGCTTGCCTTTTCTTTTAAAAAGATGGCAGAGTTTTTGGCTTGAAAACAAACAGATATTTTCATCTAGGCAGGCTGCGAGGTCCACTCATGTTTAGAAGCGCATACACCACACTTTGGTCTGCTATATTGCAAGGGTGAAGGGTAATGTATTTCCTATTTTGGGACATGCGTAGACTATTGCTTCTTTTCTTTTGTGTGGGTCCTCCCAACCTGCAATCCCTCTCCCGGCACCCCACGTTTTTTCTTCCCCCCACCCCCCTTTTTGTCCCCTTTTCTTTTGGGAAGGTTCTCCATCCTCCTACTTTCCCTCCTTTTTGTCAGCTTTTTTTTTCTCTCGAGCACCCATGCACAAATCTGTACGTTTCATTGTTTTATGAACGTTAGCGTGCGGATTTTGATATTTTAACGTAAAGATAGGCCTCACAGAGCGTATGACTTTATGACTGGACTAATGCGGCCAAGTGCTTCTTGTCGTTCGCTTGTCCGACAGGTGGCGTTTATGTCATCATGGGTCGTTGTTGGGTCAAATTGCTCGATATAAAGAGTTTGTTCATTACGACTGGTGCCTTTGCCTCAAAACAGCTGGCTGCCGATGTCGATATTAGCATTGCCAGCACGTGATTTATCTTCACCACTCATCGTAAGGAGCACTGTCAAGTTTACCTGAGCATGCGTGATTTTGATTTGAAAAAAACAGCAACGAAGTTTCACCGGTCTAGATTCAAATTCAGCTGTTGTGTTTTAACGATAGAACGATAATACCATCAATGACGATAAACAATACGGCGATGATGATGATAATGATAATATCAATAATTAAAAACAAATTAATGATAATGATAATAATAATGATTGTAATAGTCATGATAGTAAAAATGTTCATAATAATGATAACGAGAGAGGTAAATATCTTATGTTCAAAGCCACCATTTATTTTGCACCGAAAACCCCCTATTTCACATACAAATCACGTCCTTCTCATGTCACTTTTTACCAAAATTAACACCTTGTTTTCTAAACAAAATTAAACACAAAACCTCTAAATTGACGTAATCGTTACTTTAAAATGGGGGTTTCGATCCCACCCCTCAAATATGATCGTGAACACAGTTATTTACATTCTCTCCAGGGACATAAAAAATTAAGGGTTTACAGCACTATTATCGTCCGCGGGACTGAGCCTTACTACTTTTCTAATAACTCTTCTACCTCAAGCACTATTAATAAATAAGATCAATCAACTGGCCTTCCATCTTGATTAGTTATTTTTACATCCAATGAATGTATTGCCCCCTCATTGTAATTCTTTAAATTGATGTTTCGTCAAAACTGTATAATTGATAATCGCAAACCTCTGCCTTAATTGTCGGCCAGCACTTTAGAACTGTAGATGGTTAAGCCATTAAACAAATTAGCATTTTGTTTTTAACGGTTGTAAATGGACATACAAATTGGGTTTACGAGAAAATCAGAAGGTTTATTACCTTCAACTTGATAAACATCTTCTTTTGTTACTAAATTTAAGATCTGTCACTATTGTGGAAAAGCCATGATTTTAGCCAGGCCTTTAGGGAAAGTGTACTCTCTGCTTTATTTAGTTGGAAATGTATAGTAATTCTGAGGTTTCGCTTCGTTTTTTTTAACTTTATGCCAATTTCGTTAAGTACTTTCTTTTAAAGAACTAAAGTTGTAATTAACCTTTGGTATTTGTTTTTGTCTTATTTGACTGCCTTGTTCGTCATCAACATTAATCCAGTTATTGATGCTCTTCAGATATGTTAACCACATAAACTTTAAAGCAATTTCTTTAGGGCAATCCTACACACTCCCGCGCCAATTGGAATTGGGTACTTAAGAACACACGCTCGTTCGTTTTGCTTGGTTATATTGATGTACATCTATTTTATAACTATTTAAAAACTAATTTAAAAATGGAGCCATTTAATATAACGAAAGTGCTACTTACGATGTAGGAGCGTTTTATAAACCCCAAATCTTTTGGACATTCAGGTTTACTATCCATTGCAGTAATGAATCAATTGGCTTTAAGTCAGCTTTGTAACCATAACTATATTTAAATCCGCTAATAAAGAGTGATAGAGTGCCATCAGCATGGGCATCCCGCCCTATGACTTTTTTTTCCAAGAATCAAGTTAAATTTTACCATTTCTGCAGAACTACTGGTGTGCAGTGTGCTGTTTCAATGCAAACCATTTAAAACCCTCCTAATCTTTTAGTAAAGTCTGTATATAATTTCATGTTTTTTACCAGTACTGGACGTATTCTAACTGAACTACAAGTGCCCCTTCAAGCGACAACGCGTTTAATCCATTTAAAAGCCAAGGGATAATAATGCATATGAAAGAATCTGCACTGATTTAACATTAATCCTTCAACTGACTTTAGACAAAAGTTAGCCCCCACCCAATATGGGTAAGGCACATTGTATGTGTGGGCGTTTGCAACAAAAAAGAGAATATAATTATGACTACTGGCCTAGGCATCACCTATTTTCCAACCACGACAAATCAAGTATCGAATCCCCCCCTAGGGGTCAATTGAAAAAATACACCCCTGCTTGCGCATCTTTTATCTTTAGATGAAAGTGAAGGTCTAACAATGTCAGGAGTGCAAAGACTTAATGACTTCGCCCTACGGACATACGTTTGGTGCGTATTAGGAGCACAAGACAGACCAAGTCTGCATAGAGATCTATCTACAGGTTTGACGTCTGAAAATAATTTCTAGGCAATTTAGTAGATGTACTATTTAACTTGCTGTGATTTGCCCTGCCAGTATACAAAGTATCAAGACGTTCTTGCACTATGGCTAGGTCAAAGGTTTGACTTTGTTGTAGGCCATGGATTATACATGCTGCCTTCTGCACCTTAGATGCGGATTGGCTTGATTCAGAATTATAACATGAAATCCTCATAGCTGGGACGACCCAAACTTAGGGCACTATTCAAGGTTAAAACAGGCCCGCTCCATCATTTAAAGAAGTACCTAGCCTGATGAAGCGATCCAGTTATAAGCGACCCACAGCCGGAGAATGCAGCCAAGAAAGCACTCCACTTGTTCATGTGCCTCACATGACAGTCATATTGCGAAAAGAAGCCTTGTTTGTATTTTTAACATTTACTGATTAGCCATACTTTATTTCACTAAAAATTAATCCACCAGCTACAATTCCTATCGTCCTCAGATGGTCAGCCATATCACCAGCAACGTTGCCTCTAGTCGACAAACCCAACTAACACACTACTATTATGCCAGGCAGAGCATCAAGCGCCTTTGCAGCTAAACTTTCTTTAATAAGTTGCTGTGGTGTAAAGTGTTTTCTATCTAACTTTTACCAGGCTGTGGTGTTGGGGCGCTACTGCCCTGTTGGGGCACGCCCTGTATAGCAATAAAACGAGTGTATAGAGATAGCAACCTCACGGCTGTTAATATGGCTAACTTTTATTAACCCTGTTCCCTGAACAGAGTCTTATTCTTTCTGCTAGCGTAGTGTTTTCATAAAGTATTCTGTTTATTGTTTCTTTATTCTGCTTGGTTGTGATGCTAGTTGCGCTCTGTTAGTAGACTGCACTTTCTAACTGGCTTTTTCTTAGCAACCTTAAATTCTTGTATATTCTGCTGTATCTAGCCTTTTCTTCTAACCCTAATTGGTATCGTCTGCATCAGTAGTTTATTGTTTTCTTCTTCTATCTCTCTCTAGCTCACCAAGTTTTGCCACCAAATTGTTTTCTAGTTCACCCCTTATTGTCCAGTTTGTGCAGCATTAAGAATATTTAAATAAAATCCCAGGATTTCACGCATAGGCAATGAGAGAATCTTCATTTGTTTTTTAACTGTGTCCTCCTCACTTAAACTCGTTTCAATTTCTGCTATTTGCTCATCGGCTTCTTGAGTTAATTCTTGAAGAGAGTATGTTTGGTATTTTAGATTGTGTTGGCAACTATTGCCCCAATGTGCTGTAAAAGACTAACAGCCTCAGGCCTTACAATTGCTCATTAAAGTTATAATTGCTTGCGTCAACAGCAGGGAGATCTCTAAGCAATTGTGCCCTGCCTTAAAAACTGGGTTGGGTCTAGTTTTGCAGTAAGCCGCACACGCTTTCCTTTACTGGTTCTTTACATACATATGATTATTTTTTTCTGTTGAATATATCAGAAACCCTATGTGCTTCTGGCTGCTCTCGTCCATATTGGTATATAATGATTCAATTTTATTAGCAATCGTATTTGGCTTTAAACCTACTCCTTGGCCTGCTGCCTGCTCTGCCAATTTCTTCTTGCAATGAGGGACCTAGTTCTTATCTTCTTCTCACCAACTGGATCAATGGGTCAAAATCTTCAGCATTTTTTATTTATATTCTTTTTTGTTTTATAAAAATGAAATCATATGGTTGTGACCTCGATCCATACAGAAAAGGAGAAGGAACCCCATGGTTGTAAAAAGGTATAGGCGGGGGTCTGTAATTAGTGTAATACTCAATCCATCAGTTCAGCCTGGACATAAGTTTTAATAGTCAAGTTCCTGAATCTAGGCGCTGGCGATGTATATAATGCCAGGGCATGCTGAACTATCATTCAAAATAGATAATACTTCGACTGTTTCTACTTGCTACTGTTGTTGCTAATTTGGGCAGGGCAATCGGTGTAAACATATGGCAATCAAATGCGAGGGCAGAGGAAAGTCTTTTTACTAAGCGAGGCAGACATTTTGCCCTCTATTCTGGACTATGGCTGCCTATAAAGAAAGAAAGAGAAAGTTTTTCGGGGATTACAAAGCCCAAACGGTTCAATGCACGGCTTATTCAAGCGGGGGAATGCAAAGATGTTGTTAAAGATGAGGCTGTAGAGAAACTTTTGGCAACAGATTCTGCATCCCTCTAGATTTTGAGTTGTGTTAAAGTGCATATGCCATATTACCAAGGTGCGCTAAAGGAAAAAACTTACTTATGAAACTGTCATTTTATCCTACCGTTTATGTTGTTCTGTCTGTAGACCTTTTGCAAATACACATTGCGACATTTCTTTGAGTTTGATGTTGTTACTAACCCTGAATGGCCAGTCCAATCTTAACCCTAGTATTAAAATTTAAACAGTTAATTTATTATGAAAGAGTTATACAACATCCTCCCGCCCAGAAAACACGAGAGACACTCTCTGGAACATTACATCTAAATCAGTCTCTGATGTCTTTTAAAGGAATTTTGTTCTTGGTTGACTGAAAGAAAACAACTCCTTTTCATAGAGAATCAGAAGCGTTTTATAATCAAAATTGAGAAGTTTCACTGTGCAATCAAATGGCAAGTCTGATCAGTTGTACTCGGGGCGGGACTTTTACCTCACAAACACTTCGATGAACCATAAGAAAGTTATGTTCGCTGGTGGTAGGCAAAGGGTTCTGCGTTTGATCGTGTATGGTAAAAAACTTCGCCTTTATGATGTAGACTCGAAGACTACTTATAACCAATTTATGGCGCTGGTGGTTGGATTTTAGTTCCACATTTTGAAAACAGATTGTTAGGAAGTGGAGAAAGGGAAGGCAAGATGTATAAAAATAATTTTCACAAGAATGAGATGGAACGCCCCAATAAAAAATGCATGTTTTTATGGTTTGTGGATGCTCAGTTAAAACATTGAAGAAAACAGGCTAAAAGACGTGGCTGTTTTTAAATGTAGAAGAAAATATCTATTAAAAACAGATGTAATAGTTTGAAGTTTCTGCCAAACGATCCGCACTGTTCTTTATATGCGGTTTACTGGGTGTGGGAAAATCTGTCTTCGTACTTGATTTGTTACAAACAATATAAAGGTTCATTACGAACTACATTGTTATATTCTGCACACCATTAAGCACAACAAGTCTTACAAGGAAAGGTAGTTTATTTGGGACAGACGATAACTATATTTTTTGTTGATCCTAGCGACAAGCTGAGCGACTGTTTAAACATTATATTAGGACTATTTGAGGGAACTGAAAACACTGTTTATTATTGATGACTGTTCAGCTGAACGAAGACATTAACCCCCAAAAAGAAAGCTCTGTCAAGCTAGCCTTTTAGTGGGCGCACGCCTTAGTTTCTGTGTGGCTCTTAACTCAAAAATATAATGCTGTCTTAATAGACTTTTAGAGATCGCTGTTAAAATCGTTGTATTATTTTACACTAAGGACAAATATAGTTTTGAAGGATTGTTTAAGTAATAATTTTATAATAGGAACAAAGATGAGTTAAAAAAAAAAAAAATTAAAAAATAAAAAAAAAAAAAAGAGCAGTTAGAAAAATCTATGCACGCTAAGCTATGCTTGCGACTGACCCCCAGTTCAATACGTTTGTTATTATTATTTTAATGTTAAAAAGATATGTCTCGGGGCCAGAACAAAGCACACAGCTCCTAATTGCGTTGCTGTAGAGCTAAAAGACCTAGGCAGACACAACTGAGTTTGATCTGATAGGAGTGCAGGAAATGTTTAAGGTTTTGGGTACACAGATGATGGGTTTTTACAACGAACAGAAATTGGGAGCCAACAAACGACAGCAATATCCTACCCTTGAAGAGAATAAGACAATTTAAGGGCAAACGATTATGGCAAACATGAATACAAACTTCATAAAAGTGAGAATGCTGGGCGTTGCTTCCTGAAATTGCTTGGAATTTAAAGTATGAAATACACACACACGCTGCCCCAATGTTAATATACTTTGATAAGAAAACAATTTTAGAAAAGCATTTAAAATCTGGACCCTTCTTGTTTAGCCTTGTTCCAGGAAACAAACAGAAAAAAACAGATTGAAATATTTGGCCAGGGTTTCTGAATATTTGCTACAGAGAAAGAAGTCTTAGCCTGAAGTGGGGAATGACACCGTCGGCTTAGAATTTACCCAACGCTACAGTCCACTACCTATGGCAAATGACGATGATTTTTCGCTTATTTAATACTCGAGGGAGGGCGATCCTAGTTGCCAGAAACATTTCGCTAATTAGAGGTTTACAAATAAAGGCTGAAAAACTTAGCTGACCCTCTAGCTCGTTATTGCTATTACTAAGAAAACGGAGATGAAAATAAACCCCCTAGTATCATCTGACAAGGTTACGGTGGTGGTGACAAAGACAAACTAACAGTACTCGCTTTATTTTCATTAAGTATGGTTGATTTTATGCGTTTACTCTGTTGTGAAGTGCTGCCAGAGGATAATAAGAAGATATGTATAAGATTAATTTTAAACTAAGCTTATTAAAAAAAGGAGGTTCAAGTTTAGGTAGAGCAAATAACCAGACCTTACACGTCACCCACTCCCCTTCCAAGGATAAGTATAGGGTACCAGAAAGAAATATGCTAAAGCTTTAAATACTCTTTCTTATTGTAACTTTACTGGCTCCTGGCTGTAGCAGGGTAAGTGTGGGTTAGTGTTGCTCTTTTAGCTTACTGGGGTGGAGCGCAAGCTCTTTAGCCATTTAGGGGGTCTTGGTTTAGGTTTAGGCGCCATGGTCTATGATTTTAAGTGCTGTTTTAAAAAAAGTTAACTCTAAATGAAACTAAAGCACACTGCCATTGTAGCCTAGCATATAGATAAGACATTTGTTCATTAAGATTAAGAACATAGAGAGATGACAGAGTATTTCTGCTCGATTGAAAAACATTACAGCGAAGAATTTCAGAGGAAGCTTATGGCGATGGTGAGGATTATAGACGGCAAAAAACTTGAACTTCCAAAAGGGAGGCGAGAAGACTTTTACTTCACGACAGTAGACATGACGCAATTAAACCAGAACATTGGAAAAAACAAACACTTTGAGTCGGTAAACCCAAAATAGGCCAAAAAAAAAGTTTAAAAAAAATAAGTGTAGCATTACTTTTTTTTAATTCACTGTTGTTGGGGCGACAACTTGAAGCTCTTCTCCCCCTGGCTCTTTAAGGGCAGGCTATCTTTTTGATGAGGAGTCTATCTTAAAATAAATATACAGGAGGGGGTTGTTTTCTTGATTCTTTCAACTTCATATACGTCTACGCTCCTTATGGGTATTGTAGCTCTAATTCTACCATCACCTTCTGCTCTCCAGGAGCATACAAGTATCTTACTAACTTAACTTTAGCCCAAACGCAGGGAGTTTTGTATCCCCTGCGCATCTTCAGTAATGCTAAAGTTTTTTTAATTTGATTGCGTTTACTGGTTAAGGCCTGTTGCTTTAATTCTTCATTGTTATGGCACGTAAGACTGCTGGCATCTCTAACCCATTCTGTGTGCGTTCTCTGTACTCGTAGTGTCCATAATTTCTCTGTGATATTGATAGGTAAATCCGGCGTTCAGCTAGATTTTATAAATTTGTCTATAAGGGCTTGTGATCGATGGTTGCTGGGATCCCTCTTTTTAACTGTAACTGATTGTTTTAAAAACAGTGGTTACAGAACTTTAAACTCTTTTCCATTAATCAACTGAATCATCCTAGGATACTTTAATGGGCCTCGTTTGTATATTTGTTGTAAAGCCACAGCCACAGCAGTTGAGCTTTTTATCTGTTAAAGGTTCAGCGTCTTTTGTATCTTGAAGCCATGTCAACAACTGTCAGAGCATACTTAATTTTTTTTCTAACTTTGTCATGTGGAAGATACAACTACCTTGTGGGAGGTCATTTGGAACTGAGTTAACAAATTAGGCCTTATTATTCTTTTTGGGGCAGCAGTTAATATTTGCCCAAAATTGCTGAATTGACCGCCCAGGTCTTTCCGCATTGATTCAGACACTCTAGCAGCTTTACTCAGTTTTTTTCAATAGCAGTCTTTCCTTTTCCAATTTCCCTTTAGGAGAATAATATATTTTGTACTTCGTATTGTCCATGTATTTTAAATGCATTTTATTTTACACTAAGATAGTGAGCAACAAGATAGGACTGAGGGTCATGCAACTGCAATAAGAACTATCTCTGCAGTATTCTGTTCTTCAGATGGTTCATCAAAGTCAGACCAGTTCTGGTGGTGGCGATGTTTATGAAAAGTCTTTCTGTCATAAGTAATACTCATTCATTGCGTCATCAAATGTTGGGCTCTGCAGTCCCTGTTCTCTTAACTTTTTATTAATAAAGTCTAAGTGAGCAATCGTCTGTTCTCATAAGCGTCTCTTGCTTAGCTAAATCTTCTATTGCCTTGTTATGACGTTCTCTCTCTTATCGGACCTCATTTACTAATCATATAATTGCTTCAGAAAAGGCCAAAGCAATTAATCAATAGCTCCTCCACATTAGAAACCAATCCAGACATCTTTTTTATAATCTCAATATTTTCTAGATTAATCTTTCGATTGTATCTAATATTTTTCTGGGATAATCCCCTGTGTATCAAGAAAGTCTTTGTCGCAATCCTGCAGTGATTAACTATAACCTTCACAACGTCCTCAATGTTAACCCTCCTAGGTCAGCCGCCTCATTTTAAAACATGTTTTTGCTAACACGCTATAGCCTATACTAAGACCGCTAATTTCAGCCAGTTGGTAAATCGTATTGATAATCTTTTTTTCACTCATTTTTTTATTAACTAAAAAAATAATTAAAATAATCTTACTTACGTATGACTGTCTATGTGCTTTTATCAGATAATTTTTGTTTTAAAGCTAAAAATAAGGTTGCAACTAGTTTTGGCGAAGCTTCTTCTTTTCCTGTTGGCGGTTTTATTCCTAACAAACCCATTTTTTTGTTTTAAGAGTTGAATAGACTATAACACCCAACGATAGGGCACTGCATAATTATGAGCGTTTTTTAAAAACTCATAGTTTTAAAAGTATTATATTATTTTTATTGCTTTTTGTAAAATGGATTTGTGACGAACTTCTAATGTGTGAGGAGCAAGCTGAACGACTCGTAGTCCATTGCCATAAAGAAGTTTATATCTCTAGCTGCTTGTGGAAAAAACTAAACAGTATTTAGGCACTGACTAGTGTTGTACAGATTCAGCAACTGTTACTTCCAGGACGTTGAGATGTACTACGCTAGGTACGAAGCACTGCTAGGGTCAAAAATGGTTTAGATCTGTGGGGAGGCAGACAATGATTAGTTTATATGGCTATGTTAGTTAGTTAGATGGCGCCAGTTGTTCAGATGAAGATTATAAAATCGACTTACACAAGATCCTGTTTAAACAGTCGCTAGATACTCTTGCGTGTGTGACATGTTATTACAGATTTGGACGATGTTTTGCCCATTCATCATGGGATTTAATTACTTTTAATATATTATTTTGATCATATTAAATTTAATCGCAATAAAAAAAAATGAGCGGATCAGGAGAAGAAGACGGTCGCCAGGACCATCCGCAGGAGCAGAATGTACACAGTGAGCCCACAAGGAATGTACCACAGGTGGGGTATGTTATAAAGACTAAAAATTGCAGGAACGTGTTGCAGCTGTGTCATAGACTAGCTGTTTTAATTGGAAAAACCGACTGCAAAAAGCAAACCCAATAAGCCAAAACAAAATGTTAGATACAACCATCGCGCCCCACCCGCCAACACAGCACAATTAACGACAACACTATTAACAACCAACACAATCACATCACAATCAAAGATAAGATGTATCATTATGTATTGGGCAGCTGCTGTTGTTGCTGGGCGGTGGTTTTTTTAGGCATACAAGTACCTAACACCATACCCTCCAAGTCGCCCAAGCCCCCATCAGTTTATAAAGAAGAAGAACAAGCTTCTGCAAAAAAAGTGCACTCCTGCTGTAGACCCTTTATCTATGGAATAGTTTTTTTTTAATGAAACTGGATAAAGTACAAGATTAAGAACTAATAAAGTACAAGTAAGAACTAGCATAAGTGACCAGTTAAGTTTGTTATAGAAAGTACTTTTTAAAGTTAAGAGGCAAGTAAATACATGTTAAGTGCAAAATATTAAGTTCTAGTTTTAGTATAGTTAGGTTCTTAAGTAAGTTCTTGTTAAGTTCTTAGTAAGTACTATTAGGTTATTAAGTTAAGTACAAGCCAAGTCAGTCAAGTTAATCTTTTAAAGTTCTCCAATGCCCTACAGCCTATGAAAACTCAGGGTGAGGATTGTTCTCTTGGTTATTGTTAGAGACTAGTGTTCTTGTTAACAGCAGTTGTTGTTTCTTGATGACGAGTAGAGCGCAGATTATCGTTTGTGTGTTAAAATACTTTGTTTTCAAAGAGAGCATGCTTGTTAGTTATCGTGAGTTATATTTTTTTTTACAACTTCTTTACTTTTGCCCTTTTAGCCTTCTTCATTACAGATTGTCGCTAGCAACGCTAGTACATCTTGACCGCAAACCAACATATTTCTTTTATAAACTGTCCCTTTAAGTTCATCCTTCATCTTTCCAACGCTTCTTGTTAAAGTTGAATGTAAAAGGACTGTCTTTAGGATTTAGTCGCATGTGTCGTACAACCATCAACTCATTTAGCTTCCTCAGTTTTCTAAGTCTTTGTAAAAGTATTCTGTGGGGACGTCTAGAAAAAAAGAGTCTGTTGTCTGGTGCAAAGGACTCTTTGCTTCTGGGTACAGTGGTTTTAATGTAGTCGTACAGAAATTCTTAACATTCAATAACTTTGACATTTCTATACAGTAAAGCCGATAAATACGGCTTGTCCAACTTACATCTTTTTTCTTCTTCATAATGCCAACCAGGCGTGGTCGTTAAATCTTCTTTTGTATTGATAGTTTTGTTATAGAGGCCACTTATTGCTTGGTTTTCTTCTTGTAACTAATTTCACATCTTTCGGTTTTGTGTGGTTTTCATATTTTGCACCATTACTGCTGGTGTTCTTTCAGTTGTTAAAGGATGTCTTTTTCTGATGCATCAGTAGCTTGGGTTCTAGGATTAGTATTCTTCTTTGATTGTATGGCCTCATAAAGGCTCTTGTTCACAGATAATCTATTCTGTGAACAGCTCTTAGTTTCCGTCAGTGTCTTACCGTAAAACTGGCTACAGTCTGTAATGACACACATATTTAGTCTTGTGTCTAAGATTAGGCTCAAGTTTAGGTGGTTCACGATGGGTCTCATCTATAATTCTTCTGCGGCGAGGGGGTAATCGTTGTGTCGAGTTTCGTTGTTAATTCTTTAGGTATTCTACGTCTACTTCCAGATTAACCTATTGGGATTATCAGGCGAACAGCTGTGACAACTTATCCTAACACAGTATTAACTTCATAAGGCATTTTTATCATTTTAAGTTTCTCAGTGGTAGCGGTTTGGTTCATGGCCCATCCATTACGATTGTTGGCGTCTAAGTACATTAGAATAGTGGATGGTTAGTGGGATCATAATCGTCTAAAAACTGTTGTTAGCTTTGCAGTATGATGTGAGGACATGCTAATTCCTCCCCTCAGCTTCATCTTCAATTTCTGAAGTGTGGGTAGATCAGCTATTAGTCAATCTGAGTTTGTAGACTTTAAGAAGGCGTCCAAGAAAGCCTCGGGGGCCAGAGATGTATGTGATGAGTCTAAGTGTATATAATGTTTCATGCATGTAGAATCTGTAAATCTGGAAGGACGTCTGCCAATAAACACACCGTCAGCCATCAAATATTGATCGTGTGATAGTTGCCCATTGTTTGACAGGGTAATTCTGTCAGGCCTTTTGAGCGAATTCATAGTCAGCATTCAGTTATGTCTTTGCGCCTCTAAGACTAGAAGAAAGCGCCGTTTAGGAGGAGGCGGTCTTCATCAACCTATCCCACGAGTTCATGTATTCAGACACCTATACGCACCAAAGATGGATCAAAATATTGTTTGTGTTGGAAGTCTTTGTAGTAGATCCGCTAACTTATCAAACACCCCATCAGTTGTTGAGGCCAGAGTCATAATAGGAATAAACAACCAAGTGTAAAAGTCATGTACTTTTCTGAAGACCTGTGAAATGCAGTGTAACCTATTATATTCTGAAGTTACTGCTTGCCATGATAAATTGAGATCGTAGCTCGTTAGTATGGAAGAGATAGGCTGTTTCCATTTTTTAGGTAACTTAGCTGAAGATAACAATTGTTGTGCGCGGCCCCTCTGAACTTTCCAGTAATGTGATCGTGGTCTCTCACTGCGTTGCCTAATAATTCTTTATTACATACCCAAACAGTGCGTAGATGAGTCATAACGTTCTTGGTCTTCAGGAGTCATGAAAATTGTCTGAAAGATTTAGTTGGTTGGATAACTGATTGCAAAGTTGTTTCATCTGCTCAAAAATCTACTAGCCGCTTGGGACCTCTGTAAATCTCGGGTGTCGTGTGTTGACCGTCTGACCTAAAAACAATAAACGCATAAGAACAGATCTGATGGAGGGGTTTAAAAACGTTGTTTTTTGGGTTTTTGCTGTTGTGGACCGTAGTACTGCGGTAAGAGCGATTCAAAGTCAGCATTTAAAACCCCGTACGGGCTCATTTGCATTTGTGTAAATTTTAAAACTAACTTTAGACCCTGGTTTAGGGGGAAGGAGTTTTGGTTTCACAGTCTACAAAAATTTACAATGTTTCTTATGACTGCTGCTGCTTCTATAGTAGGAATTCTAACCAAACATCTTCTACAAAAAATTTTTGTTTAGCTGGATGCTTTGATTTTAAAAACCATAAGTCTGCTTATTGTTCTGATTAAAACATAATGACTCTTTGTACTATCTGCAAACAGGATTAAGTCTACATGTTTGTTAAGTGGTTCCCAAAGTGGGAGCGTTGGGAGAAACCCTTAGAGGCACTAGACGGCTTCTACAGGGCCATGTGTATACGTTTACGGTGATTGGTTTGTTTTGCTCTTCAAAATGAGATATACTGTTTATACTTACTGGGAAAAGGTTATGTTATCAAAGTTCAGCTCTTGCTTATATTGCTCATAATTAGATACTCTGTTTGCATGATTTTTGACAGGATGTAAATGCGCTAAAACACACCACATAAAACACATGCTGTCAGAAATTTTGTTGTTTAAGACTGCCCGTTTTAAAATCTAACTCTTTTGGGAGAGGAAGGGAAGAATTGCCGACTATAGGGTAGAACTTTGTTTGTCTTAATTTGATTTCAAGGACTGTTCCTTCAGACCAGCCAGAACCCCTTAATTTGCCTCCTCACTTGCATGGTTAAACTGTGTAAGCATGTAATCGGCCCAGTTAGAGTTAAAGTCGTGATAGCTTATAACTTCTTTCTGTTAGTTGAAACCAGACTTCCATGTTACCATCATCAGGAGTTATATAATCAATCAGAACGGCCAAACAACCCCTTTTTCTGGGTCACTAGAGACTTGGGGAAAAATTTTTGGAAAAAGGCCCCCC
>CM031624.1:47015237-47017737 GCA_018398815.1 Conus ventricosus | reverse complement strand
TCCCTCTAGCTCCAAGTAACGTAGATGCATCGAAACATCCTGGCGAAAGAAAGGATTTCCGTAGCACACACCCTGACCCGGACACAACTCGGCTGCCTTACACATCAACTCATCGTCGTGAAGAGGACAGTGGGTGAAACCGTCACAGAGATGTTTCACAGTGCACACAGATAGCTCTGTCGTGTCCACGACATCTGTACAAACCCCGGGCAGGTGTAGAGGTGGCAGTACACCTCGTCCTCGTGGCCCGGGCAATCGATCACACGGTTACACCGGTGTAGACAGGGAGACAATAACCGTTCCCAGGACACCGGAAGTGTGCTTCCGGGCATCCCACTGTGGCCTCGGGCAGGGCGATCAAAGTGAAACTTCCCGTCCGATCCAATTGACCAGCGCTGGCGGTTTGGTGACGTTGAAGTAGGTGATGGTCTGTGTATCCTCGGCAAAACTTCTCGTCCGTGAATTCCTTGCAGTCTTCTTTCCCGTCACACGTTTGGTTAACGCCTGTGCACTAAACTCTCAAGACACGACAACACGGAAGATAGACGTAGAGACAACGACAACAACAAAACCCCGTCATTTACAACAACGAAAGATAGACGTAGAGACAAACAACAACGACAACAACCGTCATTTACAACAACGAAAGATAGACGTAGAGACAATAACAACAACAACCGTCATTTACAACGAGGAGAGACACACGTAAAGACAGTAACAACACAACAACAACAACAACAACAACAACCGTCATTACAACAACGAAAGAATAGACGTAGAGACAATAACAACAACAACCGTCATTCACAACGCGACGAGAGACAGACGTAAAGACAGTAACAGCAAACAACCGTCACACTATCATTATCATCTTCATTATTTTCATCACTGTCGTCAACATGACCATCGTGAGATGTATGACCATGGTCACTGCAGCCACCCCGTGGTTAAGATCACAGAACAGCTAGACAACTGGAATCACGACAGTTTGAACAATCACATCATAAGCGGAGCAAGCTTTAGTGGCGAATATTCTCAAAAAGAGATCACAGTAACATAAATACAATAGCCATGCAATGAGCAGAAAACAAAATGAACAGTGTGTGTGTGTGTGTGTGTGTGTGTGTGTGTGTGTGTGTGTGTGTGTGTGTGTGTGTGTGTAATTTGATATTTCGTTTTCTACAATGTTAAATGAATAAAGGAGGGGTGGCTCAATTCACGAATTGGCCCCACATTGGCACATATTCCTTCTATATGTACATCCATTGAAATATCCGAAGGAATGTGCCAAATACAACACTGCTAGTTGAATGCAAGGTAGGTAATGGCGATGATGATGATGGTGATAATGATGATGATGGTACTACTACTACTTTACTACTGATGATGATGATGATGATAAAAACAACAACAGTGACAACAACAACAACGACAATATTAGTAAAATAATAATAATAATAATAATAATAATAATAATAATAATAATAATAATAATAATAATAATAATAATAATGATGATGATAATGATGCTGATAATGATAATGACGACGACAACAAATTTATCGATAAAACATGGCTTGATTATGTCAGAGGAGTCACGGTATATGGTGCAGAGGAGTACAAATGCATCGGTGGACTGCTCGTAACAATGTGAGAGGAAATTACATCTAACTGTTTTATAAAAACAGCTACCAAAGGACAGATTCGAAGCATTTTGGAAATTTGCTATAAAGAAATATAAGAAAAGAAAAAGAAACACCCGAAGGTGCTAGGGAGGACCCAG
Source organism: Conus ventricosus (assembly GCA_018398815.1). Taxonomy (NCBI): domain Eukaryota; kingdom Metazoa; phylum Mollusca; class Gastropoda; order Neogastropoda; family Conidae; genus Conus; species Conus ventricosus. Next base: position 47,015,954 of record CM031624.1, on the reverse strand, counting down.
AGAAGCACTGTCTTCACCTGCCTTTAGAGCAGTCCTGTACCACCCTTGGAGGCCTGCGCTGTGTTGACGATGGGTACAGGAACGCTATAAATTTGCTATAAAGAAATATAATAATAATAAGTAAAGGAACATATGACTGAATAAATAAATAAATGAACAAATGAACAATTAACAAAGGAAAGAAACCAAGACAGAAAGAAAGAAAGAACGAAAGAAAAAAGTGGAAAATTGATAAATAATAAATATATAAATAAACAAACAAATAAACAAACGCAGATATTAAACGACAGAACATTAAATGTTTGAGCATCTGTCAGCGTATCCATAAAAAAAGAAAATACAAAGAAATTCCCAAAACGATCCAGCGGTCAGGTTGTTGACCAACCAGTGCCAGGCAGAGGATCGCTCTAGGCAGTATCCCCATCCGCTAGACCAGGTGGTCAGACTGACCAAACCAATGGTAGGAGGGAACAAGCACGGGCGGACGAGTCCTCCTCACGGTGAGAAAAACCAAACTGTGAGACGTTGGACAACGAGTGAATAAGCAGGTAGGACATTGTGAATATTAAACACTTCTTTGACAGCATGTAGACTAATTGAATTCCGTTGGTGAAGAGAACCATTTTAGGCGTGTGTGACATTCATTCATAAGCCGTTCATTTTTCATAAGAAAATGACGCAATCGATACATGACGTCTATTCGCTCTATTAATATTT
>CM031624.1:46990268-47015137 GCA_018398815.1 Conus ventricosus | reverse complement strand
TAATGAGGCGTTGGCCCCATTAGTTTCTGGTGTGCAGCCTTTTCAGGTCGTGCCTTGGCATGCAGCGCGGACGCTTGCTGCAGTGGGAAAAGCTCGCGATCATCTGATTGGCGGAACAAGAGGAGTATAAATCACGGGACACCGAGCACTTTGGGGGCTGGCCAACAAGTTTGGACAAATCGTCCACCCGTCCAACGAGTGGGCGTTATGCAGACAACACTCGCTCCCTTCAGGTGTGTGTGTGTGTGTGTGTGTGGGGTGTGTGTGTGTGTGTGTGTGTGATTTTGATAACAGCAAATTCTTTTTCACAGCCTCAAATTTTATTGAATGCAGTAAATATTCATCTGTAAATAAAGTCGTTGGAACGCCATCCCGTCACCTTCTCTCTCTCTCTCTCTCTCTCTTCTCTCTCTCTCTCTCTCTCTCTCATCTCTCTCTCTCTCTCTCTCTCTGTATGTGTGTGTGGGGTGTTGTGTGTGTGTGTGTGTGTTTTGTGTGTGTGTGTGTGGGGTGTGTGAATTCACCCCCTTTCAAAGGGTGGCTATGGCCTTCATTAAATTTAAAACTCTCTCTCTCTCCCCTCTCTCTCTCTCTCTCTCTCTCTCTCTCTCTCTCTCTCTCTCTCTCTGTGTGTGGGGGTTTGTGGTGTGTGTTGTGTGTGGTGTGTGTGTGTGGGTGTGTGTGGTGTGTGTGTGTGTGTGCAGCCATTCCTCTTCTCTTCTCGTCCCCTACTTACGCAGGCGAAATGCGCACGTGCTTGCACGACACGCGTCGTACAAGGGACGTTACTTCTAGTCTTATTGATGTTTTTGCATGTTATAAAATATAGCCTAGAGAATGGGCAAATATAAAAAAAAATGTTCATGGTTTCCTTAAACGCATAAGACAATCTGTCTGCAAAACCGGAAATCCTGTTTGTATAAGCCAAGTATTGTCAACCCTGGACCGGGTTTTTTTTTTTTTTTTTAATGCAATTGGTCTTTTTTATTTCCGTTTTCTTTTTCCCTTTGAGCAGCTGACGTTTTAAACAGATGGACTTGGTAAAGTCGTATGCATTGTAAAGAGGCCGTTTAAAATAGAATTAGAGTAGACTTTTTTCTAACATAATTTAAAGGCAGAGCCAACTGCACATCCTTGCCCTCGATCTGTATCTTAACTTTTTAAATCATCAGTTTTAACACACACACACCCCACACACACCCACACACACCACACACACACACCCCACACCCACCCACACACACCCCACCCCACACCCACCCACCCACACACACCCCACACACCCCACCCACCCACACCCCACACCCACCCACCCACACCCACACCCACACACACCCCACACCCACCCACCCACCCACACCCCACAAACCCCCCCACACCCCACACCCACCCACCCACCCACACCCCACACCCCCCCACCCACCCACACCCACACCCACCCACCCACACCACACCCCACCCCCCACCCACCCACACCCCACACCCACCCACCCACCCACACCCCACAACCCCCCCACCCACCCCCCCACCCACACCCCACACCACCCACCCACCCACCCACACCCCACACCCACCCACACCCCCACACCCAAACCCCCCCACCCACCCCACACCCACCCACCCACCCACCCCCACACCCACCCACCCCCCCACACCCCACACCCACCCCCCCACCCACACCCCACACCCACCCACCCACCCACACCCCACACCCACCCACCCACACACTTTCCTTTTTCTGGCCACTTCTGAAGCCCCGTTGTGAAAGAAGAAACTGTAGTCAGTAAAAAAAAATAAAATAAAAAAAAGCACACACACACACACACCACACACACACACACACACACACACACCACACACACACACACACACACACACAACGATGGCTGCATTTCATGGAGTTATAAAGAATGCCCCTCAATTCATGCACCAATCAATGCCTGCATTGTGACAACATTGTGGCTGTTCATAATCACAACAGATTTCCCTTTCTGTATCCTGTAAACCTCACCGGGACTGGTACCTTATAACGCCGTCATTCACCTCTCGGATGCTCTACGTCTTAATGTATCGCCAATGAGTGCACCAAACTCAATTTATGATAACAGATGTGAGTGAGTGAGTGAGTGAGTGAGTGAGTGAGTATGTGTGTGTGTGTGTGTGTGTGTGTGTGTGTGTGTGTGTGTGTGTGTTTGTGTGTGTATGCGTGCGTGCGCACGCGCGCGTGCGACTGTGTGTGTGTGTGTGTGTGTGTGTGTAAAGGTTATGATTCTGCCCAACGTTTGAGAACAAAGATTTGCAGTGGTTATATAGTACGTTAACCCTTTAACGTGGAATAGAATTGCAATGAGGGGTAACCTAGCTGGAAGGTTGGAATGCCAGTTAAGAGGTTGGTCACTCAGCAGACAATTAGCCCATGTTGGTCTGGAGCAGACCGGTTTTGAAGAGACAGCCATTGGACTTCAGCCAAATCGTAATTGGTGTCGCTTTGCTGAGGAGGTTTTGAGCCTCTCTTTGACCATGGCTGTCTGGATGGGTTGGCCAGGAAGATTAAGTATAGGCCAGGAGACAGCCCCGGGAGACCATGGAGCCGTGGTTGGTGTTGTCTTTGCTGAGGTGGACTTAAGATTTTAGAGAGGTAACATCTTCAGGTGGGAGTCGTTGCTGAATTTGCCCTAGGTACGGAATCTGAAGGGTCTGTTCCTCTGCACTCCACCAGACCCAGCTACTTACATGGCGGTCGGCCCCGTTGATTGTTGGGCCATAGGGGATAGGTCTGTTCAAGAGTAGCCCAGCGAAGCCAGATCTTAAACACTTTAGACGCTTCTAGTGGTTCCATTGTGACTCAGGCCACAGAGGGGTGTTTCGAAAAATCTCGAAAGTGGCTGGAAGGCCTATATATCTCCCAGAGTTCTGGCTCTGAGATCATTCTCCTCACTGAGTGGAGTGTGTGAAGGCTGTGTGACGCTGGTTCTGTTATTCAGGTGTTTGTAAATTTAAAGGGCTAAAAGCAACAGCCATTGTTGGGCAGGGGTGTAGGCCTAACAGGTGAAACGCGAGGAGCTATAGCGTGTAGCAAGCACTGTCCTGAGGTCGGTGGTTGGGGGAGCATCTCATTACTCCCCCGGCTCGTTACTCCCCCGGCTCGTTACTCCCCCGGCTCGTTACTCCCCGGCTCGCCTAACCCTAACCCTATCCCTAACCCTATCCCTAACCCTATCCCTATCCCTAACCCTATCCCTAACCCTAACCCTATCCTAACCCTATCCTAACCCTAATCCCTAACCCTAACCCTAACCCTAACCGGGGAGTAAAGAGCCGGGGGAGTAACGAGCCGGGGGGAGTAATGAGCTGATCCCGGTGGTTGGTATGTTTGGTTCGATCCAACTGTAAGGGGTGTGGATGGATGGATAAGGAGGGTAGAAGGGAGTGGAGTAGGAGATGGGGAAGAGAGCGAGTTGACACAATCAACTTCCACACCAACACCAGCTCGTTGGTTTCCTCTCTCTTTGTATTTCAAATCATGGTTAGATCGAACCAACTATACCAACCACTGACCTATTAAGACAAACAACAATAATCATAAACATGATGTATTATATAAAATCACACACAGAAACTATAATCATTCAAGTTAAGCTAAGACAATATCAAACATTCATATGGGATTGTGAAATATACATTAAGACAATAGGACTTAGCTTACAAAAATATCTTAATATTGTCCCTGCAGCACATACATTACAAAAACTGAAAGTGCAGGATTTACAACAAACATCAACACAAAAGACCTCGCCGTTGCGAACGGTAGGAGGTAAAACATATCTTTGCAATCAATAACATAATCATAACAATAACCAAAAGGGATCACCGTTGCAAACGGCAGGATCAACAATATAATAATTTCATTATCATAACATTAAGAAAAGGGATCCCTGTTGCGAACGGCAGGATCATCAACATAATTATTTCATTAACATAGCATTAACATTGAGACTCCCCGTTGTGAACAGCAGGAGTTACATACGGTCAAAAGCATGGCTCATGATTTCATAGCGAAGAACAGTGTTTAATGAACATACATATAAGCACACACACTCAAAATGGAACTCCCCGTTGCGAACGGCAGGAGTTACATACGGTCAAAAGCATGGCTCATGATTCATATCGAAGAACAGTATTATAAGTGAACAGACATATAAGCACACACACTCAAAATGGAACTCCCTGTTGCGAACGGCAGGAGCAATGAACAATAATGAAATTAATTAACATCTAATTTTCAACAGCAGTTAGACAACTGTAGGGAAAAAAAAAAATCATATGTGTAGTGTCCACACATATGATGAAACTCAGAAAGGACACATCTTGCACATGAACAAACCACACTAAAGCTATCTTCCTTTCTGGCACACACACACACCTCAGGACAGTGCGTGCTACACGCTATGGCTCCACGTTTCACCTGTTAGGCCTACACCCCGGCCCACAATGGCAGTTGCTTTTCAGCCCTGCAATGGACGTACGGTGTAAATATATTGAACAAGTGAACACTCACGGACTAACAGATCCAGCGACCGAATAAACAAACTGACTCCAGTGGCTACTCGCGTACAAAATAGGCACAACAACGCACAAGCAGCCGAGCAGCATTCAAGTAATTAACTGCCTAATTACTCAGCCAAGTAACCACGTAACCCTTCAGTCGCTCAAATAATGAAAAGGCAGAGGTGTCAACTTACCACTTTCCACGGTCACTGAGGAGAAACAGTCAGGTTTCAAAAAATTGGTATCTGACCAGGAGTTATATGTTAGTGAATTTCCTCCCCATTGGAGATTGTCTCCCCCTTGGAGACTATAAGCTTGCTGAAGGCTCATTTTGAGAAGCATTTTTTTTTATTTTTCCCCATTCACCCACTCAAGCACATACTGTTAGTTAGGCAGAATTATCTACCACTGCAGATATGAATGATTATATCCCCCTATTTCTTCAATCTAAGACATAAGAGCAAGCTTTGTTTATGATTCAATATTTCTTGCAGTCATTGCAACACCAAGCTGCTCTGTAAGTTGCTGGAATGGTGCTCGGTACTTATCCTTGGAATTTATTAGTTTATTGTACTTTAGTCCCTTGTGGATTCATTCCAAGAACTGGCCCTCAGCACTTGTGTCTTAAGAGGTTATCGTTTAATATTTTCTACTTTTCACAAGAAAATGTAGCTTGTTTTGGCTTTCATGATTTTCTTTGGCTTCTTAGGTGGCACCTTTGGTTGGTTTTTTGAAAACTCAACAAAACTACTACGGTATTGCACACCAGCCTTTTTCTGGGATAGCATTGTTCTTAAACCGAAAAGGCAGAGGAGTCAAATTACTACTTTCCGCGGTCACTGAGGAGAAACAATCAGGTTCGAAATATGGGAATCTGACCAGGATTTTTATGTTAGTGAATTTTTTCCCCATTGGAGATTGTCTACCCCTTGGAGACTATAAGCTTGCTGAAGGCTCATTTTGAGAAGCATTTATTTTATTTTTCCCCGTTCGCCCAGTTAGGTAGAATTATCTACCACTGCAAATACGAATGCTTATATCCCCCTATTTCTTCAATCTAAGACATAAGAGCAAGCTTTGGTTATCGAATAAGGTTCTCTCTCCTTGATCGAATACTCTCTCTCTCAGCCCTATCTCTCTCTCTCTCCTTGATCGAATAAAGGTTCTCTCTGTCTTCCTCTCCCACCCCTCCATCTCTGTCTGTTGACTACTCTATGTTGTGTGTGTTGTCTTATTCAGGACGTGGACTGGAGAGACGTTGAGGTCAAGCGACTGGAGCCCCTTATACAATCCAGCATTTACTTTGCAGATGGACATCCAGTGAGCAGTGTGACATCACAACCTTCATCAAGGCTGCTGACTGACGTCGTGCTGGTCTCCGTGTCCTGCAACCAAGGTCATGTCCACCACCAAGGTCAGTCACCTCCAACAGATCCTCGACCACCATGTGTCTCCCAGAGAGGCTACAGAGGGAGACAGTTGTCTTCCTTCTTCTCTGCGCTTGTCTGAGAAGCTGAGGGAAGTGAAGGTCAACGCAGACGTGCTGAATGGCGATGGCTGAAAATCTACACGTCACGATCCAAAAGAAGATCTTCATGTGGAGAGTGGGGCTGTAGTGGTCTGTGTCCTGACAGATGTTTACGGTGGAGACTAAGACTGTCGTGGACTGTGTCCATACAGATATTTACAGTGGAGACCACCAGGACTGTCATGGTCTGTGTCCTGACAGATGTTTACGGTGGAGACTAAGACTGTCGTGGACTGTATCCATACAGATATTTACAGTGGAGACCACCAGGACTGTCTTGGTCTGTGTCCTGACAGATGTTTACGGTGGAGACTAAGACTGTCGTGGACTGTGTCCATACTGATATTTATAGTGGACACCACCAGGACTGTCATGGTCTGTGTCCTGACAGATGTTTACAGTGGTGACTAAGACTGTCGTGGTTTGTTTTCAGACAGACGTTTACGGTGGAGACCAGGACTGTCCCTGGTCTCTGCGCAGACCGATCTTTACAATGGAGACCAGGGCTGTCGTGGACTGTGTCCCGACTGCACTACACTGACAGATTAAAGTCTACCACTTCTCCGGAAAAAAACTGTGTTCTGTCTCAAATGAACCGCTCAATACTGTATTATACTGATAGATTGAAGTCTACCACTTCTCTAGAACTGTGCTCTGCCTCAAATGAACCGCTCATACTGTACTATACTGATAGATTGAAGTCTACCACTTCTCTAGAACTGTGTTCTGCCTCAAATGAACCGCTCAATACTGTATTATACTGATAGATTGAAGTCTACCACTTCTCTAGAACTGTGTTCTGTCTCAAATGAATTGTTCGACAGAAAGAAGAGTTACCTCTTCTGTTCTGATCTACCCCATTAACTTATCAGTGGAACAAAATACATTGTCAATGCATTCAGTGCGTACTATAATTACTACCAGTGGTCTAAGATGTCCTGTGTAGTGCAATGTCCAACTGGATCGCATGATGTGATGCGTATGATGATTTCCAATGGTTTGAGGTGTTCAGTGTGTTGTAAACTGGAATATTGCGCATGAGATGCCCAGTGGTCTGAGATGTTCAGTGTTATAAACTTCAACGCTCATTGGGATGGCGTATAGCAGGACCTGATAATACTTTCATGTTCGATGTCGCTATAAGTAATGAAAGCGTGTCACATGTTTTAGGGACTAACACTAGAGACATGACATCTGAGACGTCAAGTGATGTACAAATCAACGGTCAATGTGATGGCGTATCACAGTACCTAGTGTTGCTTTCATGGTCAATGCCACTAAGTGTAATGAAAACGTGTCTTACATTTTAGGGGCTAACACTATACAGATGACAGCTGAGATGTTCAGTGATGTATAAATCGTATTGCAGCACCTACAGAGAATGTAAATATCTATGTTCAAGACCACCCATCTTATTTGCACGAAAACCCCCCTTTTCACATACAAATCACGTCCTTCTCATGCCACTTTTAGCCAAAATTAACACCTTTTTACAACTAAACTTAACACGCAAAACCGCCAAAAATCGACGTAATCGTTAATTTAAAATGGGGGTTTCCGTGCAAATATAAGATTTGGTGATCATGAACATAGATATTTACATTCTCTCCCTCGGCTAAGTAAAGCCTTAATCAACTAGACAGAGCGTTCTCACAAGAACGTTTGGCCTAGTTTACTGCACTGCTTTGTAGCCCCGAGCGATCTCACAAGAACGTTTGACCTAGTTTACAGTCCTAGCAATTAGGTCAAACGTTCTTGTGAGATCGCTCGGTCTAGGCCACTGCTGCGCCCCTCTTTTTCCAACCAGGCTTGCAACTGGCTTTGGCAGAGTTACAGCAGTAACTGCTGTAGCCGAGCTTTTTTAGCTGTTATTTTAACAATGGCTAGTAGGAGAGAGTTTACCGAAGAACAGGTTAGTACTATCCCCATTATAAATGCTCCAAATATACAATGACGGATGTACTACTACCAGCCATTGTTAAAATAACAGCCAAACACAGTAGTTGGTAGGAGCACAGTCAAACACAACTTCTCGCATGACAGTCAGTGAGAGAATGATGAAATCTACCTCTGCGGCGGCACATGCGCATTGCGACAATAGATTTTTCTGGAATGATCGCCCCTACGATCATGCCACATATGAGTTACACCACACATGAACATGCGCGACTGAATTGCGCATTGCAACAATAGATTTTTCTGGAATGATGCCCACGATCGCGTCACACATGAGTCACGCCCAAAACAACCGTGAGGCGACCAAGAACACAAGCGTGCAGCGGCCGGCCACGTACGTCCAGCTACCTGTTATTGATTTCTCTCTTTAAATTGTTGCGTTGAAAAAACTAGAGGATGGCTTAGTTAATTATTTTTTAATTGTTGTTTTGATTCTGGTTTTAAAAAATGAAGCCCGAAGTAGTTACAAGAGGCTTTAGTAATATACTTTACGAGTTGGTGGGGAGAGGGAGGGTGATTAAAGATCAGTTACAGAGCAGGTTTGAGAATTAATTAATGATCTGTTTGGTCGACATAGATATGCGGGAAAGGTAAAGGCAGGCCATCAGTAAAATCCAGATTCTTGGCCCATCGGTTATAGAGTTGTTTGCTATTTTAGTTGATAATATGGCTCCTGAAGATGCTATTTGACTTTTCTACTGACCTCTGAAGGATGTAGCTATTTGCATTAATGACGATCTGGTTTTATCGATTAGAAAAGTCTAGAATAACAGCTGAATTTACAATGATTTTTTTTAATTATTTTAGGTTTAAAAATGGCTCTGTGAACTCAGTGAATCTAATTTAAAGACTTGCTATATGAACTATTTGAGAAACAATGAAAGTATTAAACATTGATTTTGTGAATTTGGGTTGAGAATGAGGTAAACAATATAATAAAAAGATCATAGTGAACTATTTATCCGAAGCAATTAAGTGTTGAAACATTGACTGTAGCGATTCAGAAAAGCTAAAAATATTAGCAGGGGTTATTGTCAGGTGAAACGTGTCTGAAGTGTTGCAAGCTTGGGCGTGATAAAAGGCGTTGTACTTACTTTTATTTAAATTTATTTTTTTTAATTTACGTAAATTTGTGGCTTTAAAAATGACGTCACAAGTAAATTCGAGGATAGAAAAAATATATAACGATGGATGAATTATTTTGGTTAGCGATCAAGAAATTAAGCAATCGTTTAGTGAAGTAGACATGAATTTTATTAACCCTACAAACGGTCAGGTAAAGCGTTTGACACATGCGATTCTCTAAAATCCCAGTGTTTCTTCAGATGGAGCCGCCTGTAAAGTGCTGTTGGCCGTGCTATTTGATTATATAAACGCCTGATGAAGGTAACATGCAAGTCTGGGTGTCAATAATCAGAAAGAAGTATTAGCTATCGCGACCTTAAATTCTGACTGGGCGTCTGACTACTTGCTTAACACAGTTTAACCATTGCAAAGTGAGGAGGCAAAGTTAAGGGGTTCTGGCTGGTTGATAGGGACAGTCCTTGTTATTAGATTAAACAAACAAAGTCTATCCTTGTTGGCAAGTCTTAACTTCCTCTACCAATTAGAGTTAGAGTTAAAACGAGCGTTTAAACATATAATTTGACAGCATGTGTTTTATGTGGTTGTGTTTTTGCTATTTATATCTGTTAAAAATCATGCAAACCGAGTTTCCAATTATGAACAATATAAAGTAAGAGCTGAAACTTTAAAACATACATTACAGTGAGTATAGAAAAGTATATGCCCTCAGTTTGTTGAATGAGCAACAAAACCAATTCTCCGTAAACGTATACACATGGCGCTTGTAGTAGACATTCTAGTGGCCTTAGGATTTCTCCCAACGCTCCTACTTTTGGCGAACTACTTAACAAACATGTAGTCTGGATCCTGATTTGCAGATAGTACAAAGAGTCTTTAGGGTATAATCAGAACATTAAGCAGATTATGGCTTATACTACAAAAGGACATAATTTTAAACAAGGGCTTTGTAGAAGATGGTGTCTGGTCAGAATCCCAAATATAGAAGCAGCTGCCAGTCATATGAAACATTGTAAAGTTTTGTAGACTGTGAATGAAACCGAAAACTCCCTCCCACCTAAACCGGGCGTCTAAAGTTTAGTTTTAAAATTTTCACAAAATGCAAATGAGTCCATAGTTGGTTTATGCTGACTTTGATTCCATCTTGCCGCAGTACTATGGCCCTAAACAAGAGAAAAAAATATCAACCTTTATAAACCCACCATCAGATATGTTGTTATGCGTTTTATTGTTGTTATGGTCAGTTGGGGGATACAACACACCCAGAGATTTATAAGAGGGCCTCAATGCAGCTAGCAGATTTTTACAACATTGACACAACTTCGCAATCAGTTATCCAATCAACTGAACCTTTCAGACATTGTTAAGACTCCGGAATGACCATGACCGTTTATGGATCTGCCACTCTCTGTTGGATATGCAACAGAAAAATTATCAGCGACGCCTGTAAGAGACCACGACACATTACTGGGAATGGTTCAGACGGAGCTGCACCACAACAAGTGTAATCTTCAACTTAAGGTTGATCCCAAAAAATGGAAACTGCCTACTTCTTTCATAACTTACGAGGTTACGATTCTCAGTTCATCATGATGCAGTGACTTCTGAAATAATAAGAGGGTTACCTGCATTGCACACTCTTCAGAAAAGTATAATGACTTTTTACTCTTGACTGTGTATCCTTTTATCACTCTGCCCAAACTTTGATGGGGAGTTTAGATAAGTTAGCTGGGGTTCTCGACAAGACTTCCAAAACTAAACAATATTTTGACCATCTTTAGTGCTGTTATAGGGTGTTTATACCTATGAATACATGAACCTTCGTGGGTTTAGGTTTGATGAAGACTCGCTTCCTCCTAAAGGTGCTTATCTTTTCTAGTCTTAGAGGTAAAGACATAACTGACTCTGAATCTGAATACGCCAGAAATTGCTGGACAGAATTACACTGTCGAAAAAAAAAAAAAACCCGATGGGCATCTATCACGATCAGTCTTAATGGCGACGTGTGTTTATTGGCAGACGTCTTTCAGAAATTACTGAGCCACATGCAGAAACATTACAGCTGAGATATCACATTACAACTAGCCCCAGGCTTCTTGGGATTGATTCTGAAAGTCTACAAACCATAGATTGACTTAAATATATGATTCTACCACACTTCAGATGCTTGAAGACGGCCTAAGGGAGGTATTGATGGCCTCACATCCCTTACTGCAAAGCCAACAAAGTATTTAGCGATTATGATCCCACCAAACCATCCAACTATCTTAATTTAACTTCGACGCCCACAATCTGTATGGATGGGCCATGAGTCAACCACATCACTTGAGAAACTTTACAATGATAAAAGGGCGTCATGATGTTAATACTGTGTTTGGAATGCTGTCAGCAGCTTCGCCTGATAAATCCAATAGGACTCATTTAGAAGTAGATTAGAATATCCTTGATGAAGACAGATCTCCACAACGATTACCCTAGCGCCCAGCACCACCCCCCCCAAACCCCACCCCCCCCACCCCCCCAGAAAGTTTAAAGGTTGTAGTCCCATCGTACTCTAAACTTGTGCTAATCTTCGACACAAGATAAATATGTGTGCCATTACAGACTCCTACTGTTTTACTTAAACACGGGGAATGAACTCTAAAGTGCTGTTCACAGCAATTATAATTATCTGTGATTCAAGAGCCCTTTATGAGGCCATCATCAAGAAGAATATGATTTTAGAAACCAAAGCCACTGAGCTTCCAGCAAAACGACTTCTTTAAACTGATGTACAAAACAGCTGTTTGGGGCAAAATATGGAGACTCCACAAAAAGTAAAGATGTGAAATTAGTTACAAAAGAAATCCAAGCAATTATAGTTGGCATCCTAAACTTAACTGTCAAGACCCTTAGACGAATTAACGGACAGCCTGGTTTGGCATTATGATGATAGAAAAAGGATGTTAAGTTGGACAAGCCAGTGTTTGTTTATCGGCTTTACTGTTTTAGAGTTGTCAAATTTATTGATGTTAGAATTTCTGTACAACTACTTTAAACCACTGTACCCAGAAGCAAGAGTCTTTACACAGACACTGACCTTTTATTCTAGACGTCCCCACAGAAGACTTCTATAAGGATTTAGAAACGAGTAGCCTAAAGGAGTTGATGGGTGGTACGACACATGCGACTATCCAAAGATTCGCCTTTACATTCAACTGTGAACAAGAAAGTGATTGGAAAGATGAAGGATGAAACTTCAATGGGACAGTTATAAAAGAATATGTTGGCTTACGGTCGAAGATGTATAGCGTTGCTAGCCAGACTTCTGTAATGAAGAAGGCTAAGGGCATAAGTAAAGAAGTTGTCAAAAAAAATATAACTCCACGACAACTACAAGCAAGCTCTCTTTGAAAACAAAGTATTTCATCACACAATGTTAATCTGCGCTCTACTCTTCATCAGTAAACACAACTGCTGTTAAAAGAATCACTAGTCTTAACAATAACAAGAGAACTTACGTCATCTGAGTTTTCATATGCTGTAGGGCATTGGAGAACTTTAAAAGATTAACTTGACTGACTGGCTTGTACTTACTTAAGAACCTAACTAGTACTTACTTAAGAACATAACTAGTACTTACTTAAAGAACTCTAACTAGTACTTAACTAGACTTATAATTTATTGACTTAACTTGTAATTTACTTGCACTTAACTTAAAAAGTACTTTCTATAACTAACTTAACTTGTACTTATCTAGTTCTTTTGTCTTTATTAGTCCTTTAAAAAAACTATTCCATAGAAAATGGGTCTACGCAGGAGGTTGTATTTTTTTGCAGAAGAGCGGTTCTTCTTCTTTTACTGTTTTTGTGGGGGTTTGTGACTTTGCTGCTAAGTATGGCGTTAGACATTTGTATGCTAAAACCCCCCACAACAACAACAGCAGCAATCATAATAATACTTCTTATCGTTTGATTGTGATTGTGTTGTTGTTAATTGGGTGTTGTGGCGGCGGCGATGTTGTTATTACTATCTAACAATTTTTGTTTTGCTGATTGGTTTGCTTTTTTTTAGTCTGTTCCATTCAGATAGTCTATGGCCCAGCTCGCAACACGTCCAGGACTTTTAACTTAGTAACATACTCACTTGTGGTACATTCACTTGTGGCTACATTCACTTGTGGTACATTGTTCCTCGCGGACTGTCCTGCGCGTCTCTTCTCTGATGCATATTTTTTTATTGCGATTAAATTTAATATGATCAAAATTAATATGATTAAAAGTAATTAATCCATGATGAATGGGCATAACATGTCCCAAATCTGTATACATGTCACATGCAGAGTTTCTAGGACTTGTTTAAAACTGGATCTTGTGATAAGTCATATTTTAAATCTTCTTCTGAATCAACGGCGCCATTTACTTACTAACTTAGCATATAGACTAATCATTGTCTGCCCCACTGATCTAACCATTTTTGACCCTAGCTGTTGCTTCGTACCTAGCGTAAGTATTCTCAACGTCGAAGTGACAGTTGTTGGATTTGTTCAACACTTAGTTCAGTGCCTAATACTGTTTAGTTTTTCAACGCGAGCCAGAGAAGTATAATCTTTCTTTATGGCTGAGGTCTACGAGTAGTCTGCCTTGCTCTCACACTTTAATAGTTGTCACAATCCATTTTAAAACCGCAATAAAAATTAATCTAATACTTTTAAATCCAATGATGTTTAACGCTGGTTAATATGCAGTGCCTATCGTTGGTGTTATAGTTTTTATTCAACCCTTGCAATATGTTTGTTAGGGATAAAAACGCTCAACATGGGTGGAAGATAGAAGATTCGCCAAAACTAGTTGAAACTTTATTTTTAGCCTTTAACAACAAAGAATTATTCTGGATTATTAAAAAGCACATTGACAGCCTTTTCGTATTTTGATTATTTTAATTATTTTTTTATTAATAAAAAGATGAGTGAAAAAAAGAGTTCATTACGATGTTCCACTCTGCTGTAATAGCGGTCTTAGTATAGGCTTATAGCGTGTTAGCAAAAAACCATGTTTAAAATGAGGCCAGCTGACCTAGGAAGGTTAGTCATTGAGGACGTTAGTTGTTATGGTTATAGTTGTTAATTACTCTGCAGGGATTGAGTCAAAAGATTCTTGTTTACATCAGGGGAGTATCCCAGATAATATTAGTTCATAGAAAGATTATCTATGAAATTATTGATGTCTGAAAAGATGGCGGGAGCGTAGTTTTGATGGTAGGGAGGAGTATTGTTAATGCTTTGGCCTTCTACGGCAGCAATTATTTGTTTAGTAAATTGCGGGTTCGACGAGAGAGGAGAACGGCCATAAAAAAGGCATTGGAAGAGTTAGCTAAGGCAAGAGTGCTTTCGAGAAAAGATCGAATTGCTCACTTCGCCATGATTAATAAAAAGTTAATGAGTAACAGGGGCTGCAGAGCAACACAGCTACTGACGTTGATGAGGCAATTGAATGAGTATTACTTGTGACAGGGAAAGAAGTTTAGAACATCGCCACCGCAAGAACTGTTGACTTTTTATGAACCTTCGATGAACAGGAACAATAGCAGTAAATTGGGTGTATTGTGGGGTGCCATGGGAGCAATTTATATGGCGTGCACAAACAATCTAAATAACAATTAAAATGACAATGAAAAGTAACAGTCTTCTTATGGACAATACGAAATACAATACGAAGTACAATACGAAGTACAAAATTATTATTTCTTAAAGGGTATTGGAAAGGAAAGCGCTATTGAAAAACTAAGTAAAGCTGCTAGAGTGTCTGATCAGATGCGAAAGTAACTGGCTTTCCAACAAGCAATTTGGCAAATATATCTGCCCTGCTCCCAAAAGAATAAATAAGGCCTAGTTTTGTTAACTCAGTTCCAATGACACCCACCAAATGGACTAGTTGTATTCTTCACATGACAAATTAGAAGAAAAAGTTTAAGTATGCTCTGTCAGTTTGTAGACATGGGCCTTTCAAGATACAAAAGACGCTGAACCTTAACGGTTTAAAAGCTCAAACTGCTGTGGCGGTGGCTTTACAACAAATATAACATGCGAGGTCCTCTTAAAGTATCAAGGTGATCCGGTGATGATGAAAGAAGTTTAGGTTAAGGGTTCTGTAAACCAGTCTGTTTTTTAAAACATCATGTTACAGTTAAGAGAGGATCCCAGGCAACCATCGATCACAAGCCCTAGTAGAAAACTTTAATAAGATCTAGCTGAAGGTCTCTGTTTACTTGCAATATCACAGAGGAAAAGATATTATGGACCATACGAAAAAGTTCAGAGGCAACGCAAAACAGAATGGGTTAGAAGATTGCAGCAGTCTTACGCGCATGAACAACGAGGAATTTAACAGCAACAGGTCTTAAACAGTAGTAAAACGCAATAAATTTAAAAAATTAGCATTACTGAAGATGTGCACGGGACTCAAAAACTCTGCCGTTTGGACTAAAGTAAGTACTTGTATGCTCCTGGAGAGGCAGAGGGAGATGTTTGATAGTAGAGCCAGATCTATTTGGAGCGTAGATGTTCTATGAAGTTGAAAAAGAATTATGATAAACAACCCCTCCGTGGATGATTTAAGAGAGACTCTCTCTTCTAGCGGTGCTACTACGTCTAAAAAGCTGCCCTAAAAGGTCGTTTGTTTCGTGAAGAGCTGCAAGCTGTCCGCCAAACACAGTGAGTTACAAAAAAAATAGTATTTATTTTTTTGGCCTATTTTGGGCTTAACTGAATCGTGTGTTTGTTTTTCAAAGTTCTGTTTAATTTGCATCAGTGTCTACCTGGCGCGGTTAAAGTAAAAGTCTTCTTCCACTCCCTTTTGAAGTTAATTTTTTGTCGTCTGTAATCCTCACCATCAGCCATAAGCTTCTGAAATTCTTCTGTTTGTATGTTTCATCATTGTAATGATTTGCTAGTCTTAATCTTAATGAACACAAAGTTTTGCTGATGCTAGGTCACAAGGCAGTGTGCTTTTGTAATTTAGGGTTTATGTGTTTTTTAAAACAGCATTTTCAATCATAGACATGGCGCCTAAACCTTAAACTAAGACTCCCTAATGCTATAGAGGCTGGGTGCCAACCCCAGTAGCTAAAACAGCACCGCTAGACCCAGCCTGACGGCTAGCTCCAGCGGAGGAGACGTAATTACATAAGAAGAGTATTTAAAGCTGCTTTGCATATTTCTTTCTAAGTAACCTATACTTTCTAAGTTCGCTTTCTAATTCCTTTTGAAGTTCAGTTATTGGCTCTTACCTAAACTGTTGAACATAATTTGTCTAATATAAGATTTATTGGATTCTTTTCTTTTACTATATCTTCTTATTAATCTTTGGCTGACTTCATCAACCTCCAGAATTTAAAACGCAATAAATAAACTACTTAATGAAAATAAAGTCGAGTACTGATAACTTTGGTTTTTGTCCAACAATACAGTTACCTTGTCTGATGATACAAGGGTTGTTTATGTTCATCTACGTTTTTAGTAATTGCAATAACGGTGCTAAGAGGAGCTTCCAAGTTTTCAGCCTTTTTTTGTATGTCCTCTAAATAAAGTATGTTCGGGTAAATAGGATCACCTCCCTCGGAGTATAAATAAGCGAAAAAAATCATCGTTCATTTGCCTAGGTTGCGACGGTATCATTGGGGTAAATTCTACCGACGGTGTCACTCCACTTCAGCTAACAGAACTCCTTTCTCTGTTGATTATTCAGAACCCTGCCAAAGTTATTTTAATTGTGTTTTTCTGTGGTGTTCTGGCAACAGGCTAACAAGAAAGGGGCCTGCCTTCTAAAGCTTTCTCAAAAGTGTTTTTCTTATCAAAGTTACATTAGGCTTCGTAGTTCAAACTTTAAATTCCATGCAATTTCAGGAAGCAAAAGCCCACAAGCTTTCTCTTCTTTATGAAGTTTGTATCATGTATGCCAAAAATCGTTTTGACCTTAATTTCTTATCTCTTCTAGGTAGGTTATTGCTTGTCGTTTTTTTGTCTTCAATTGCGTGTGCGTTTGTAAGCCCAGTCTCTGAGTATTCAAATCCTTAAACATTTCCTGGCACTTCCTATTAGATCAACTCTGTTGTGTGGCTAGGTCTTTTAACTCTGCTGCAACGCATTTAGGAGCTAGCTGCGCTTTTAATTCTGGCCGCCCAGACATTTTTTTTAAGAGTAAATTATATTAAACAAATGTTATAAGAATCAAAAATAACAATCTTACAATAGACTAACGTATTGCAACTGGGGGGGCGTCTGTCCGTAAGCATAGCTTAGAGTGCTTCGTTTTTCTAGCTGCTCTTTTATTTTTTTTTTTAGAGCATCTTTGTCCCTTATTATATAATTTTCTCTTAAACATTCTTCAAATACGATCTGTGTCCTTAGTGTAATATATACAACGATTAACTGCGATCGAAAAGTCTTTTTATGACAGCATTATATTTTTGACGTTAAATGCCACACAGAAACTATGGCCGTGGCGTCACTAAAAGGTACCTTTGCAGAGTGCTTTTCTTTTTTTAACAATGTCTCGTTCAGTGAAATGTCTTCAATAAGGAACAGTGTTTCAGTTTCCCTCTTATTGTCTATTGGAATGTTCTAAACAGTGCTCAGCCTTGGCGCTAGGATCAACTAGAAATTTATTCTCGTCTGTCCAAATAACTTCCTTTCTTGTATGATTTGTTGTGCTTAATGGTTATGCAGATTTTACAATGTGCTTCTCGTAAGAACCCTTTATATTGTTTGTAACTAATCAAGTACAAAGGGCTGTTTTTCACACTGTAAATCCAGCTGATAGAGATAAAACAGTGCGGCATCTTTGGCAGAAGAAACTTCAAATATCCATCGTTTTTGAATAGGGTTATTCTTCTGGCAGTTTTAATAAGCCACGTCTTTTAGACTGGTTCTCTTCATTGTTTAGCTGAGCAACACAAACCATTAAAAATATTGATTTGTATTGGTGGCGTTTCCGTCTGCTTTCTTGAGAATATTTATTGTTATACCATTTGGCCTACCCTTTCTCCAATTCCAAACGATTGTTGTCAAATGTAGATCTTAAAATCTAACAACAGGCATATTTGGTTATTAAAGTAGTCTTCAGTCTTACTTGATAAAGTCGCAAGTTTTTTTACATAACGATAACTGCAGGATCCCTTTGCCTATACCTCCAGGCGAAAACTTTCCTTATTTCATCAAAGTGCTTGGTGAGGTAAAAGTCTCCGCGACCCGAATACAACTGATTTAGATTGACATTTATAGCAAGTGACCTTCTCAATTTTTGGATTATAAACGCTTGTGATTCTCTCTGTCAAAAGGAGTTGTGTCTTCAGGTAACAAGAAACAAAAATTCCTGTTAAGACTTAAGAGACTGATTTAGATGTATGTTCCAGAGAGTGTCTCGCTTGTTTCTATTTCTGTAGTGGAGTGTCATAAACGTTTTCATTAATAAATACGTTTTACGTTGATACGGGTTACGTGTGTTCTGCCGTTCAGGGTTAGTAACAATTCAAAACTCAAGGAGATGTACTAACCGCGTATGTAGCTTCAGGATCTTTCAGACAGACGACTGATCCGCTAGGATTTTAAATGTCAGTCCATAAGTAAGTTTTTCTTTTAGTGCGACATGATAATATGGCATATGCGTCTTTATCAGTTCAAAAATCTAGGTGGGATGCCGAATCTGTTGCCAAATGTTCTGCTATGCCCTCTTCTTAAACATCATCTCTTTGCACCTCCGCTTTAAGCCTGTGCTTGAGACCGTAGTGGGTTTTGTTTTCCTGATAAATTTCTCTTTTCTTTCTTTTTTGCAGCATTAAATCAGATAGAGGGCAAAAATGTCTGACCCGCCTAGTACAAAGACTTCTGTGCCTCCAGTTTATTGTTATATGGCTTAACGATAGACCTTCTAAATTAGCAAAACAGTTAGCATTAGGGAACTGTCGATGTATATCTATTTTGAATCGATAGATTAGCCAAGTGCTGGCATTTTAACATCATCAGGCCAAGATCAGGGAACTTGACTTATTAAAGTTGTCCAGGCTGATCTGTTGATGGAGTATTTTTACACTAATTACAGTCTGTCTTTATACCTTTTTACGCATGGGGGGGGTTCCTTCTCTTTTCTGTTGGCGTCGGAGGTAACAAACCGTATGAGTTCATTTTGTATAAAACAAAAAAAGAATTAAATAAAAAAATATGTTCTGTAGATTTTGACCCGATGCATCCTATTGAAGAGCAGAAGAAGATGAAACAGAACTGGGGCCCTTCATTGCAAAGAGAGTTTGAAGGAAGCAGCGCAGGTCAAGGAGTGGATTAGAGCATAATATCGTTGCTAGATAGAAATTGATTATTATTTAGCCAATGGGGCTGAGAGCAGCACAAGGAAATGCACTTAGGGTTTCTTGATTTTTCAACAGATAAAAAGAATCATTTGTATTTAAGACCGGTAAAAGGAAAGAGTGTGGGATTACTGCTAAAGGGCCGGACAACCCAGGTTTTTAAGCAGGGCCACAATCTTAGCGATCTCTCTGTTGATGACAAAGGCTAATTTAAACTGTATAGGACATTTAAGGATGAGGCTTGTTAGTTTTTACAGAACTGGGGGCAAGAGTTGCCAACCAATCTGAAATACAAAACATACCTCTTCATGATTAAATCGAACTGCAGATGAACTAATAGCAGAAATTGAAACGAGTTTTAATGAGGAGACACAGTTAAAAACAATTGAAGATTCTCCATTGCCTATGCGTGAAATCCTGGACTTAATGAGGCTTTACGGACAATAAGGGTGAACTAACAAACAATTTAGCAAAACTTGGTGAGCTAGATAGAGAGATAGAAGAAGAAAAGAATAAACTGGCTGATGCAGATGATAACAATTTAGGGCGAGAAGAAAAGGCTAAAATACAGCAGAAAATACAAGATTTAAGGTTGTTAAGGGCGGCCAGGTTAGAAGCGCTGTCTACTAACAGAGCGCAGCTAGCATCACAAACAAGCAGAATAAGAGAAACTATAAACAGAATACTTTATGAAAACACTACGTTAGCAGAAAGAATAAGGACACTGTTCAGAGAACAGGGGATTACAATAGTTAGTATGTTAACAGCCTTTGGGTTTGCTATCTCTACACTCGTTTATGCTTTAACCGGCAGTGCACCAACCGGACCAGTAACTCCTCCAACACCTCAGCCCGGTAAAAGTTGGATTAGAAAACAATTGCATCATCTAGCAAAACCTATTAAAGAAGTTAGCAGCCAAAGCGCTTGATGCTCTGCCTGGCATAATAGGCAGTGTTGTTAGTTGGGTTTTGTCTACTATAGGCAAAGTTGCTGGTTATATGGCTGACCACTGGGGACGTTAGGATGCTAGCTGCTGGATTAATTTTTATGAAAAAAAGTATGCCAACCCATAAAATTTAAAAATACAACACGTTTTTTCGCTATATAAAGTCAGGGTGGGGCAGATCAACAGGGGGTGTGTTTTTTCGGGGCCTTTCTGCTGTGGGCACTTATAACGGATCGCTTTCTTCGGGTTGGTATTTTTTTTTAAAAGGGAGGGAGAAAGCCTTGTTTTTAAAAACCTTTAAAGTGTCCTAAGTTTGGTCTCTCCAGCTATGAGGTTTTCATTGTTAAATTCTGTATCATCCCAAATCTGCATCTAAGGTCAGAGGTAGTGTAAAAACCAGGCCTACAACAAAGTCAACCTTGACCTAGCAGTGAAAGAACGTCTTGTCCCTTTTGTACGGGCAGGTAAATCAACAGCAAGTTAAAGCATCTTCTAAATTAGCAGAATTGTTTTCTGGCATCAACCCCTGTAGATTGATCAACAGCTAGACTTAGTCCTGTTTGCGTCCTAATAACACCAAACTAGTTCTTATGGAGTTATTAAGTCTTTGCACCCTGGCATTGTTGGGGGCCTTCACTTTCTCTAAAAAAAAGTTGCCCAAGCATTAGGATTTTTTTTTAAAAAGACCCAATCGAACTTTTTTTATTTGTTGAAAAGAGGTGGGCCAGGCCAGTAGTCAAAACATATTCCTTTTTGCACCCCACAAATACAAGGCCAAACCCCAGATTGGGGCCCAAAAAATTTTTTTGCTAAAATCATTGAAGGTTTAATTTAAATTCTTGCAGATTTTTTCTATTTTATTTTTGCCAAATTGGTCTTTTAAATGGATTAAACGCGCTGTCGTTTGGGGGGGCTACTTGTAGTTCAGTTAGTATTCGTCGTACGGTAATAAACATAAAGTTATAAATGACCTTACTAAAAGTTAGGAGGGTTTTAAAGGGTTTTGCATATGAAACACCGCACCAAAATATTGCCAGTAAAAAAGCAAAATTTTAATTGATTCTGGAAAAAACATCAGGGGGCGGAGGACAGCGATGGCCTCACACTCTTTATTGGGGGGTTTAAATTTTTAGTTGGGGGTTTTACAAGTCGCCCCAAGCCTATGATTCATCTACTGCAATGGTTAAATTGCAAGCCAAAAATTTTGGGGGTTTAAAACGCTCCTACATTGTAATAGCGTTTCGTTATTTTTAAAAGGGTTTCCTTTTTTTTAAATTATTTTTAAAATAGTTATAAAAAATTACATCAAATAACCAAGCAAAACGAGCGCGTGTTCTTATCTATCCAATTGTAAATTTTTGCGCGGGAGTTTGTGGATTTCTTTAAAGAAATTGGCTTTAAAGTTAGTGGTTAACATTTTGAAGGACTCAAAATAACGGTTTAATATTATAACGAGGGGGGCAATCAAAAACAAATTTCAAATCCTGAGGGTTACTACAAATTTGTTCTTTAAAAAAAAAGGTCTTGACAAATTTGGC
Source organism: Conus ventricosus (assembly GCA_018398815.1). Classification (NCBI taxonomy): domain Eukaryota; kingdom Metazoa; phylum Mollusca; class Gastropoda; order Neogastropoda; family Conidae; genus Conus; species Conus ventricosus. The sequence continues at coordinate 46,993,200 of CM031624.1, read as the reverse complement.
ATATTGTTAAAAATTAACGAGGAAAATCTCAGAAAACTATGAATTTTTTCCCACAGAAAAAAGAAAGAATACATTTTCCCCCAAAAGGGCCTTGCAAGAATTTTGGGTTTTTCCCCAGGGCGGTGGTAGAGTTAATACTTTTGCACAAGAAAGGGCTTTATCAATTAAGGTAAAAACCACTAATTTTCCGTGAACCCAATTTTGTAGTACATTTACAACATTAAAAACAAAGAAAATTTGTTTGATGGTTATCCGTAAACAGTTCTAAAGGTTTTGCCGGCAACAGGCGGGGTTTTTGTGATTACGATTAATCTCTTTTTTTTTGGAAAAAACAGTGAATTTAAAGAATTAATTATTACCATAAATTCATTAGATGTAAAATAACTAACCAAAATGGAAAGCCGGGTTGGTTGTTTTTGATTTTTTAAAAGGGCTGGAAAAAGAAAAGTGTACTGTAAACCATTAGATTTTTTTTATTGGTGCGTGAGTGGGGGGGGGTGGGGGGTTGGGGGTTTTGTTTCTAGGCCAATCAATCCCCAAACCTTTTGACCTTTGACAGCTCCAGCAGCGGGGTTAATGGGCTTTTTAGGTCGTTCAGCGGAGCTCCCGAATAACCCGTTTTGTTGGGCGTTTTCTGGGTGGGGTACAGAAGCAGGCTAGTATGGAAGTACTCAATTTCTCCTGCCACGCAGGTTCAAACACGCCAGTTTACTTTCCAAATGCTTTAAAGTTGGGGGTTTGGTTCAGATTTTAAAAAGAGTTTTCGTTTTTTGTATAACTCATTGAAAGAAAACGCGAGTTTGTGAAATTTTGGATAAAAAAAAAAAAAAAGACAATTTAATTAGTCTTCTTGCACGGTTAGCTCAACCAGCAAATCTTTTTTAGATAGGACTCCCATTTTTTATTTTTGACTGTTTCAAAATTTTCTTTTTTTCTTTCTGAAGCCATGCCCTAAAAAAAACCTGAAAAAGAATTTTTTTTTCACTATCTTTTCCTGAGTAACAACACTGTGTAAAAGGGGGGCATTTCTTGAACACTTTCAAAGGTTTTGGTTTTAAACAAAAAGGTTCGGGAAGTAGCTCACAAAGCTGTTTTTTTTTAAAAAAATTTTTCAATAACTTCAACTGAAAGTTCCTTTTTTGTTGAGGAAAAAAAAAACGAAATGCTTTCCTTTGGCTTGAGGGGGAGAACAAGGGTTGCCCCATTTTTTTCTCAAAAACTTTGCCAGGGCCCCATGATAAACAATGTATTTTTCCACAGATTTGGCTGTTGATCAAAAGTTTTCCCTTTCGAAGATAACAAAATTTCATCCATTTTTCCCCAAAGATAGTACTCACTTCCAGCGCTAACAAACTTATTTAAAACACACTACCCTGACTCGCCATGTTTTTAACCCCAAAACAAATTCTCCTCGATTCGAAGAAATGCTAGCACACCGCACACGTCTGCACAGCGCAAACCCTCGAAACTGAAAAGCCTTTTGGCTGGGAGGTTCGTATCCCCGGCAAAAAATTGTCATAAAACCCCCGTCTTGGTTGAACGTGCACGCGCATGGGCGATCTAGGCCGATATTAATAATGCACTGGGGGCAGCTCTCGTGTTTGCACCTCCGCGCACACAGTTGCAACGACCAATATGATTTGAATCAATATTGGGCTGCACTGTCAAGCCAAATAAATGATTTTTTATTTTATTCCTGGAGAGAATGTAAATATCTTTGTTTACGATCACCAAAAAACTTATCCTCACGTAAGCCCCCCCCCTTTTTCGTCTAATTGCGTCGATTTTAAAGGGTTTTTGGGGGGTTTTTTTTTTTGAAACAGGGTTAATTTTTGGTCAAAATTGACATGAGAAGGACGTGATTTGGAGGAAAATGGGGGGTTTCGTGCAAAATAAGATGGGTGGTCTTGAAAGAAGATATTTACATTCTCTCATCATCATCATCACCACCATCGTCACATCATCATCATCATCATCATCATCATCATCATCATCATCATCATCATCATCACCACCACCACCATCATCACATCATCATCATCATCATCATCATCATCATCATCATCATCATCATCATCATCATCATCACCATCATCATCAGCAGCAGCAGCATCACCGTATTCATTATCAAAAACCGTCATCATCATCATTACCGTCTCATCAGCATATCGTCATAGTCATCCTCATCAAGCAATCTGTATACGTACTTAATACTGATGAAGAAGAAACTCAACGTGCTAAAACAAACAAACAAACAGATAAATGCAAAGAGAAAGAAAAAAAAAAGAAAAAAAAAATACCGAAAGAGAAATGAAGCTCAGGATCAAAATACAAACTGCCATTCCCTACATTTGTCGGATTCCTAGCATCAGTAAATTTCTTCCATCTTTTTTGAAAACACACACACACACACACACACACACACAACACACACACACACACACACACACACACACACACACACACGTGCGCGCGCACGTACAACACATCCATTCGCTACGCCAATAATCATAACGCTGTACACTTGTATGCATAGATATGAGTTCTATATGGCCATGTATATATGCAACAGAATGGGGACACAGTGATCATTAGAGTATGGAACCGGCTGACATATTACCCGTAACAGTGGAACAGCATAGGGGTACATGTGGAAGGAGGGTTGGGAGGGTGAGGGGGAAGGGGGAATGAGGAAAACCTGCTCTTTGCGCAACTGACATGCTGACCCATACTGATGTGAAATATCTAGAATAAAATCTCAAACGTTAAAATAATTGGAAGAAAACCCCTGTTGAAGAAGGAAAGTGGGGGGGGGGGGGGGGGGAGGGGGGGGAGGGGGGGAGGGGGGGGATAAAAACATCTTCGGAGTGCATGAGATTTAACAGCCAACAGTCCTGCCAGACTCCATCCAGTCTCAGAACAGACTGGCACA
>CM031624.1:46985247-46989268 GCA_018398815.1 Conus ventricosus | reverse complement strand
TCTTGTAGGGTTTTATTATACTGAACAAGTTTTGACGAGAGTATGATAAAATAATAACTGGATTAGATTAAATTTGTTATAAAACTATGGAGCAGTTAAACTTTATGACAAAAACCCCTCATTGTTCATTGATTTGTGGACAGACTGGTTGTGGGAAAACAATATTTATCCTCGACCTGTTACAAACAGTTTATCGTTATAATTTTGCTCATATTGTGATTTTCTGCACAACACTTAAATGGAACAAAGCATATTATGATAGAAGGTTTATATGGACGGATGATGCCATATTTTTAGTTGATCCCAGCAATAAATTGAGTGAGTGTTTAGAAGCCTTTTTTAGATTGTTTGAGGGAACGCAGACACTATTTATTATAGATGACTGCTCGGCAGAAAGAGACATAGTTAAAAAAGAAACGCTTTGTCGAAACTAGCTTTCAGTGGAAGACATGCTGGGATAAGTGTGTGGATTTTATGTCAAAAATATAACTCCGTTTTAAAAGACTTTAGAGAACAGTTAAAGACTGTAGTTTTATTTCACATGAAAGACAGAGACTCATTTGATGAATGTTTGCGCGAAAATGATGTTATTGAAAATGACCAGGAAAAACAAAGGATTAAGCAAAAACTGAAATCTGAAAAGTTTAGTAAATTAGTATTGAAAACGGATAACCCTACACAGTATGTTTGTTTGTAGGGTTTACTAGGAGAGAACTGATAAATACCAATTCCTGACTCAAAGCCGCTCGAAACTGGTTGAGAGCGGTTTTGAGTCAGGATTGGTATTTATCAGTTCTCTGACCCTCTTCTTCAATTCTCTCATCTTAGTTGTTAATTCATTTCTCCATCAGCTTCAAATCATGCGTAGTGTGGTTTCAAAACTTAGCGGATGTGGTGTAGCGTATGTGGACTAGTCTGCACGCAGTGACATCTTGATCAAATAGAAACTGAAACTTAGACATTTCGTTCGGTGTATCAACAGAAGAAGCAGGGTGTGTATGAAGTTATCTGACAGTCTGTACGTGCTGGTCTGGGTGGAAAGGGGGGGGGGGGAGAGTCTGATGTCATCGGCTATCGCGGTGGGATCTCTGTCTTTCACATCCCCGGGAGAGGGAGTCCAAGGGCCAGCACTCTCACTCTTGTGCCCTCTCCTGTTTCCAAGGGCCAGCACTCTCACTCTTCTGTCCTCTCCTGTTTCCAAGGGCCAGCACTCTCACTCTTGTGTCCTCTCCCGTTTCCTGTGTGGCTGAGGTACGGCGGAGGTAGTGTGTGGTGCGTTTAACGTCATTTCAGATGAGGCAACTCAACTAGCAGTTCCATTCCACATAGGTCAGGCTGATGTTTCTTTATTAAGCCAGGTGGAAAATCGTTTGTGATTTCACAAGCTCATCATAAAAATGCAGAACTCATAATAAACAAACAACTCCGCTAAAAAAAAATCTGCAAAATTCACTCACGCGCCCGTACAAATTACGAACATCAGCATGAACACGCGCGCGCGCGCACACACACACACACAACACACACACACACACACACACACGCACACACACACCCCCACACACACACACACACACACGTGCACAGCACGCACGCACACACACACACACATCCCAACACACACACACACACACACACCACACACACACACACGCGCGCGCGCGCGCGCGCGCGCGCGCACGCACGCACGCACACACACGCACACGCGCGCGCATGCACGTACGCACACACACACACACACACACACACACACACACACACACACACACACATTTTATGTGCGCGCCACACACACACACACACACCACACACACACACACACACACACACACACACACACACACACACATACACACACATACATTACATTACATCACATCACATCACATCACATCACATCACATCACATCACATCAGACCTTCGAAAAACAAACAAACAAACAAACCACGGTATCCTGACAAAGAAACAAAACAGACAACAAGCAGTTACGACACGGTAGCTGAATTACTGACATCTTCAGCCTCATCAGTTTCACTGTGCCGAGCATTTTAAGCATTGCCCTTAGTTTTACTCTTCCAGAAATTTTTTTTTTTTTGTAAAGTGGAAACTAAAAAGGAATTCAACGGCAGAAAAATGGTATATAAAAGGCCACATGAGCGCAGACATACCGCACAATGGAACACTAAGACTTCGCTCCGGGCCCTGTTTACAAGTTTCACTACCTAACCGCAGACCAAAACAAACAAACAAAACAAAAGTTGGTATGCCATACATAAACTGCTATAAGATTTTTGTTTTTTTTTAAGTTGATGCGAATTGCCCAAGCAAATTACAAATCATGAAAATGGTTTATCCTTTCATTTTAAAATAGCACACAGTCATTCTCCCATTGCTCCCCGTTTCCATTTCTGTCTGCAGTGACCCCCCTCCCCCTCCCCCCCCCCCCCCCCCCTCCCCCCCCCTCCCCCCCTACACGTTGAAACAGACAGTAAAGGGAGACAAACATGAATTGAAAAACAACAACAAACAAAAAAGAAAAAAAAAAAAGCACAGTCCAAGAGAATGACAGGAATGAGGAAATTACCAACAAGGAAATTCCAGAAGACGGAGAGGGGGGGGGGGGGGGGGGGAGGAGGAGAGGGAGCATTTGTTACTGAACGAGCCCTTCCCCCCCCCCCTTCCCCCCAACGGCAAATGCACACAGAGACTCGATAAAGTTCATGGAAGTCCGCAAAGTGCACGCTGGAACATCTGTGGTCAGTCTATAACCGTATATTGCATTCTACCTCGCTGTCCTTGGAGGAGAGGGGGGGGGGGATGGGGGATCAAAAGGCGGAACTATGGCCATTCTTCAAAAGAAGGAGGTGGGAGGGGTGGATTGAAGTGGGGAGGGGGTAGTAATGCCCCCCACTATACTTACTGTATGCCTAATACGAAAGCAAACCTGAAGTGAATCGGGTAGGGAGACCTTAACAGTATACCAAAGCAATAGTCCTCCAAAGGGAAGAAAACTTATGCAAGATCACAATGCCACTCTTCTAATTTTCGGCCACGTGGCTTTTTCAAGAGAAAAAAACAACAACAACAACAAAAACCAATGCAATTACGTAATGTCCATCTTTGGCAACTGGTCAGGGCAAAGAATTGACGTCATAAAAATATTACGCAAGTTCTGACATCATAATATGTGATGTCATCCACAAGGGGAAAAAAAGGGGGGGTGGGGGGGGGGGCAAGTTGTGTGTATGTATGTGTGTGTGTGTGTGTGTGTGTGTGTGTGTGTGTGTGTGTGTGTGTGGTGCGTGTGTGTGTGTGTGTGACCGATTTCGGTTCGAACACATCATTCCAAAGAACGACCATGTGATGCTTTTCTTTTGTTTTTCTTTTTATCAGTCTTCTTTTCTTTGTTCGTTCGGTGCGGATACAATTGTGTGTTTTCCTCAAGTGTCAGGAATGTGATCAAGATACACACACACACAGAGAGAGAGAGAGAGAGAGAGAGAGGAGAGAGAGAGAGAGAGAGAGAGAGAGAGAGTCACAAACCGTATTCTCAAGTACTTAATCTCTCTCTCTCTCTCTCTCTCTCTCTCTCTCTCTCTCTCTCTCTCTCTCTCTCTCTCTCTCAAGAAGAATTCTTGTGTATGCGTCTCACGTGCAGAGGACAAAAACGAGAAAGGGGGAAGGAGGAAGAAGGGGGGGGGAGGGGGAAGGGGATGAGGGGGGGGGGTGTAAGGAGATGGAGTAAAGCTTCGTTGGCCACACACTTCTGAATTTGTCTCACTAAGTCCATACATGCATATACATATGTATGTGAATGTAATGAATGGCTTGCCTGTAATTGTCACAAGAGAGAGAGAGAGAGAGAGAGAGAGAGAGAGAGAGAGAGAGAGAGAGAGAGAGAGAGAGAGAAGGAGGAGAGGTCGGGGAGATGGGGGGGGGAGGAGAGGCAGGCGGAAAGAAGAGTCCTTTCAGGAGGAGATAATCGCCCCTTTGTGCTTGTGGCCAGTCTTTGAGCCGTTT
>CM031624.1:46977747-46980247 GCA_018398815.1 Conus ventricosus | reverse complement strand
AACACAGCGCAGGCTCCAAGGGTGGTACAGGACTGCTCTAAAGGCAGGCGAAGACAGTGCTTCTCTGGGTCCTCCCCAGCACCTTCGGGTGTTTCTTTTTCTTCTTTGCCTAACTAGGCTGACCCTGGAGAAAGGTTCATGACGGTGAGAAGACCCACTGACCACAGGGAAAGTCCTGTTGACGTGGAAAGACTATCAACTTGGATTCTCTCTTGAGGGCACATAGACCGTAGGCGAAAGCTTGGCTGTGTCTGGAGTGGCACTGTCTTCATCTGTCCGTGGGCAGGGGTGGTTGGGTCTTTGGGTGTGCGGCAGCTGGAGGTGGTGTTTTTCGCCGTGGGCTGCAGTCATGAAATACGGGGCTGGTACACCCCATGGGGAGCTACTTTAAGGCTGTTATGAGCTGCATCCTGTAGTCTAATTTACCTCTGTTCAGGAGCGTTATGTCCCTTGATATCTTAATGGAGTGTCCTAGTCGTGCCTGTACCCATCGTCAACACAGCGCAGGCCTCCAAGGGTGGTACAGGAGCTCTAAAGGCAGGGAAAGACAAGTGCTTCTCTGGGTCCTCCCAAACCTTCGGGTGTTTCTTTTTCTTCTTTGCCTTAACTAGGCTGACCCTGGAGAAGGTCCAGTGACGGTGAGGAAAGACCCACTGACACAGGGAAAGTCCTGTTGACAGTGGAAGACTACAACTTGGATTCTTCTTGAGGGCACATAAGCCGTATGGCGAAAGCTTGGCTGTGTCTGAGTGGCACTTAGTCTTTCTCTGTTCGTGGGCAGGGGTGGTTGGTCTGTGGGGTGTGCCGGCAGCTGGAGGGTGTGTTTTCGCCGGGTGGGTCTGCAGTCATGAAACACGGGCTGGTACACCCATGGGGATGCTACTTTAAGGCCTGTTATGATCTGCATCCTGTAGTTAATTACCTCTGTTCGGAGCAGTTATGTCCCTTGATATCTTAATGGAGTGTCCTGTCGTGCCTGTACCCATCGTCAACACAGCGCAGGCCTCCAAGGGTGGTACAGGACTGCTTAAAGGCAGCGAAGACAGTGCTTCTTGGGTCCTCTCCCAGCACCTCGGGTGTTTCTTTTTGTTGCTTTGCCTTAACTAGGCTGACCCTGGAGAAAGGTCCAGTGACGGCGAGGAAAGACCCACTGACCACAGGGAAAGTCCTGTTGACAGTGGGAAAGACTACAACTTTGGATTCTCTCTTGAGGGCACATAAGACCGTATGGCGAAAGCTTGGCTGTGTCTGGAGTGGCACTGTCTTCATCTGTCCGTGGGCAGGGGTGGCTGGGTCTGTGGGGTGTGCTCGGCAGCTGGAGGGTGGTGTTTTTTCGCCGGTGGGCTCTGCAGTCATGAAATACGGGCTGGTACACCCATGGGGGATGCTACTTTAAGGCTGTTATGAGCTGCATCCTGTAGTCTAATTTACCTCTGTTCAGGAGCAGTTATGTCCCTTGAAAATCTTAATGGAGTGTCCTGTGCGTGCCTGTACCCATCGTCAACACAGCGCAGGCCTCCAAGGGTGGTACAGGACTGCTCTAAAGGCAGGCGAAGACAGTGCTTCTCTGGTCCTCCCCAGCACCTTCGGGTGTTTCTTTTTCTTCTGAAAGGAAGCGTAGAGTACAGCCCTGTCATGTAGTCTCAAACCGAAATGGAAATCCGTAGCATCATCTTAATCATCCTCATTCTCATTGATCAACATAAAAAAAATGTCTCAAATTATGTGGCCCTTCATGCCCTGCTTTCATGGTGACCTCAATTTCGATGTCATTTCCACGTCTGTGGCCTTGGTTTGGTTCCGTCGGGGTCACTGGTATCGGCGAGTCCATGGGGGCTGTCGTTGGACGGACGTGGTGGCGCCCTCCGGAGGAGAGCTCACTCGCGCCGGCTCCGCGACTAAACAATTATTGTCGTCAGTAGGGGGCTTAGTAGGTGGTGTCCTGCATATGTTAGATCAGAACAGGCGCCACTGAACACCACCGAAGTGACTCGACAGCAGTGCAGTGTCTCCTCCGGTGGGTTGCCTCTTGACGACTTGACATTGACTGCTCCCTGTGGATTGCCGGTGCCGGGCTGCGGAGGGTCTGACCGGGCTGTGGCTGTGGACGGGGTGTCAGAATGAGCGGCGTGGGTGCAATGCCTCTGAGGTGGCGCAGAGGTTGGGACAGAAAAAAAAAAGAAATGGAAAAGTCGGAGACGCCCAAAAGCGCAAAAAGGTCAAAAGCGCAAACCCCGAAAGCACGAATTTAAAAGCCAAAAAAACACAAATGATCAATGTTACCCGAACCCTCGTACACAGACCAAATATTGCACGTGCATTGACGAATTTTTGTTTCATATCATGCAATTAATCCGACTTTGAATTCATTACTGAAACTGTGAACTTGGAACTCGATTGAGCTGAAATTTGAACACGTGGAATGTTCATATTTCCAAAGGTAATTGAGAAAACGAAGCACCGAAAGTGGCTCCTGTTGTTTATGTTGTTCACTTATTTA
>CM031624.1:46954734-46977647 GCA_018398815.1 Conus ventricosus | reverse complement strand
ACCGTCAAATCTTATGAATTCAAACCATAAATAGACAATGTACAGCAGGAAGGGTAAATATAAGGGAAATGAAGAAATTGCCCTTGTATTGGAAAATAAGCGCAGTCAACACGCACTTAGAATCTTCAAATTCTCTCTTTCCGTTTGTAGGTTCGCGTTTTCAGTCGATTTCAAACTCGCGCTTTTCAACACGCGCTGAAATTGACAATCACTTAAGTTCCTGATTTTTGTGTAGATTGTGGTCAAAAGTTGGTGAAGTTACAAGCAGCGAGAGGTTTGGCAAGTTGCTGATTTTTGTTTGTTTTTGGTTGTTGAGTTACTTCTTTTTTTTTCCCCATTAAATTCATTCGATGTACGTCTGGAAAAAAAAAGATTTTAAACACTACAAGGCAAGGCAAGGCAAGGCAAGGCAAGGCAATTATTACATATGTCTGAAAATTATTTTTTTTGGGTCTTCCAGCCTCCATTTTTTTTCCCCATGTCCTTCCATTTTCTTCTTTTTTCTTCGTGGGTCCTCCATCCTCTCATTTTTTTTCCATTTTTTTCCTTTAGCTTCATCAACTGTTATTCACCATGTAAGTCTGTACGCTGTTTTACCGATGGACATTCTCATGTGAACTGTGGAATTTTAGAGATTGACACAGAGCGTCTAGGTTTATTAATGTGCTAGTGTTTGGTGTACTGACACATTCATTCTGTTTGTTACAACAAAGAAAAGAAAAGACTGAAAGAAAGCAAGAAAGAAAGACAGACAGACAGAGAGAAAGAAGGGGAAAAAAAACAAGATGCAAAGCATATAAACATACTCCCAGTACAGTGAGAAAGAGGGGAGACAATTTCCAGTTTGTGGAAGAAAAAAACTTGACAGTGCGGTGGTTATTTCCCATGTCAGATTTGATTGTTTTAAATTATCATTTGTAGCCGTTAGTAACAGCTATTCTGGTGAAATAAAACATCGGACATCAGCCGTGACCTATAATGAACATACCTACAAATTTTCAAAAAGATCGGCCCAGAAGTTTTGTCTGGAGCGAGTGGAACACACTTTGACCACAGACAGACAGACAGACACACACACAAACAGCATTTCTTCGTTCCTATTGTAAAGTAATCCCTGTTCTAAAAGAACTGGGAGTAGAAAAAAGAAAGGAAGGAAAAAAGGAAGACTAAAACGACAAAGAATTCGTAGCAATGTAAAAGCTAACGAAATAACGAAATAAATACACAGTTGTTTAGCGACTACGAAACACAACAACCTCCAGGCCTAGATGAATACACAGTTGTTTAGCGACTACGAAACACAACAACCTTCAGGCCTAGATGAATACACAGTTGTTTAGCGACTATGAAACACAACAACCTCCAGGCCTAGATGAATACACAGTTGTTTAGCGACTATGAAACTCAACAAGCTCCAGGCCTAGATGAATACACAGTTGTTTAGCAACTATGAAAAACAACAAGCTACAGCCCTAGATGTGCCCAGATGCTGAATCTTCTGGGTGGTCCTCCTGTGTGTTGGTGTGCTGGATTGACCGCAGGGCGTGGCATGGTTGGGTCTGCACACGCTTGCTGTACTGAAGTGCACAGTGACAGTAGTCATCTGTAGGACTGCGCCTTTGCCTTTTCTCAGTGTCAGGGGAATCTGTTGTACCAATGGCACACAGTGGTCAATATCAGCAGCAGCAGCATCTTGTCATCATCATCATCACCACCACCATCATCAGCAGCAGCAGCAACAACAACAACAACAGCAACAGCAACAGCATGTTGTCATCATCATTGTCGTCGTCATCCTCATCCTCATCCTCCTACTCCTACTCCTCCTCATCATTATCATCGTCGACATCATCATCATTACCGTCATTATCAGCATATCATCATCATCATCATCATCATCATTGTCGTCTTCATCATCATCATCATCATCATCATCGTTATCATCATCATCATCATCATCATCATCATCATCGTCATCATCATTACCGTCATTATCATTATCATCATCATCATCACCATCATCATTACCGTCATTATCATCATCATCATCATCATCATCATCATCATCATCATCATCAAGAGAATGTAAATATCTTCGTTCAAGACCACCCATCTTATTTTGCACGAAAACCCCCATTTTCACATCCAAATCACGTCCTTCTCATGTCAATTTTGACCAAAATTAACACCTGTTTCACAAAAAAATTAACACCCCAAAACCTTTAAAATCGACGCAATTAGCACAGTAAAACGGGGGCTTACGTGCAGGATAAGATTTGGTGATCGTGAACAAAGATACTTACATTCTCTCCAGGAACATAAAAATTAAGGGTTTACAGAATTAATTAATTTTTTAATTGTTGTTTTTAATCTGGTTTAAAAAATGAAGGCTGAAGTAGCTACAGAGCTTATTAATATACTTTACGAGTTGGATTGGGAGCGGGAGGCTGATAGAGAAGAGTTAAAGAGCAGGTTTGAAGAAATTAATTACTGATCTTTTTGAGCGCATAAATATGCGAGAAAGCGTGAAGCAGGCCATCAGTAAAATACCAGATTCTTGGCCTCAACCGGTTATAAAGTTGTTTGCCATTTTACTTGATATAATATAGACCCTGAAGATATTAATCTGACTGTTTCTACCACCCTGACAGGAGTAGCTATTCACTTTATGAAGAATCGGTTTTACGATTAGAAAAGACTATGAATAACAGCTGAATTTACAATTAATTTTATTTATTTATTTAAAATTTTATATTTAAAAATGGCTGCCGAACTCAGTGAATCTGATTTAAAAAAATGTAGTGAAACTATTTGACGAAACAATGAAATTATTAAACATTGATTTTAGTGAATTTGGGTTTGAGAATGATAAAGACAATATAATAAAAAGATCATAGTGAACTATTTAACGAAGCAGTCAAAGTGATGAACATTGACTGTAGCGATTCAGAAAAAGCTAAAATATAGCAGGTCTTATTGTAAGGTTAGGGTGTCTTGAAGTGTTGCAAAAGCTGGGTGAAGAATAAAAGCGCGTTTTACTTACTTTTATTTACATTTTTTTTTTTTATTTGCGTAAATATTGTGGCTTTAAAAATGGACGACCACAAGTAAATTCGGAGGCGGAAAACTAATATACGATGGAAGAAATATTTAGCAGCGACAAACAATTAAGCAATACGTTTAGTGAAGTAGACATGGATATCATTAACCATACAAACGCTCAGGAAAGCGTTTCACACGCCATCTCTAAAATTCCAGAGTCTCTTCAACGCAAACCACCAGGGCTTATATTCATGAACAGACTTAACCGGAGGTTAAACCGACTTCCGCTGTTAACTCTCTAACCGAGGTTAGCTCCCACAACCGCGCATTCATTGCCATCGGTTACGCTAACCGGTAGTCTTGACCGGAGGTTATTTTAACAGAGGGGCCCTCGCCGTTACACTGCCTGACCAGAAGTTAAATATGGCGGCGTTCGTGTACATGCGAAATTTCCGACGGCGGTGTTTTGCGACGGGAACGAGTGTTTCGCGATAGAAATATTCCAATTGACTCGTTTAAACGACGCGGAAACTGTTCACTAAGTTCAGATTCGTCGTGAGCACATTTTGAGTCTCACAGACGCAATAAACGAGGAAACTGAACACCTGAATGAAGGGGAGCACTGTTGCCAGGTAGGCGTACAGCAAGTAGATCTATGCTTAGCCATTCGTTTCTGTGTTACTGGCACATTTGAAGACGCCAGTTGGAGAACTGCTTCATGTCAGCCAGTCAACTGCATCCCGTTCAAATTGGTATTATTGTTGGTATTTATTATGTATGTGTCCATGTTGGATTCTACATATATTTTATGAACAAGGTGGTCAATAATGTAGCCTAATGTAGAGTGCAAACAATAAGTTAGATCTGTAAACTAGATAAGTTCATGTTGTCATGAATGTAAAAAACCTGAACATTGCTTTGAGTAAACAGTAAACAACAGAAGACAAAGAGATGTTTCAGTGAAAACACATGAAATACACACAAACATGTTCTCAGTTGAATGTTTATTAGACAAATGGTGTTCAACTATATGTGTATATATATACACCAAAAACAAATACAATTTTGGCATCAACATTGCAAATGAATGAAGAAAAAAAATGCTGAAGGAAAAAAAGGACACTTGCATGCATGCACTACTCGCTGCAATAATTGGCCTATATCTTAAGCTCGCAAAAACAGTCATGAGCAAAACAACATTGTTTTACACCAACTGATAAATTTTAAGACATTATTAACACACCTATCAAAAATACATGGCATTAACAACCTTCATTCATGTTGACTTTCAAAGTGGCTACCCTCTTAGGCCCCATCATTTAACATTGTCTTCAGTAATAGCAGTGTTTTGACCATACAAAAATTGAAACAAAACCAAGAACAAATTTTCACACACACACACACACACACACACACACACACACACACACACACCACACACACCACACACACACATGAATACATATGCACACAACTAAGTGGACTCTTCCACTCAGCACAATCACACAACACAGAGAGAAAGTTTGACCTTTTCAGTCAATATCAAAAACAGAAAGAGAGAGAGAGGTAATCTAGAAACAGCTTCAATGTTATTGTGGGCAAGGAGAGGAAGGGAGGGAATGAAAACTATCAGTTTCTGTGGAGGTGGTTGGCTCTTCAGTTTCCCAGATTTTTTTGTTAACCATAATCTTGCCACCTTTTGCTTGCTTCAATGTCTCTTGATTTTTTTTCAATTTCATACCATTTTTTCAGAAAAACATTAATATTTTTGTCACAATTTCACTATGATTTTTGTTTCAATTTACTAGATATAATATATTAATGAGACTGATTTCCAAATATGTTTATATGACAACACCATCCTGAAATACCAAACAAACAAAAATATGCATAAAGACAACAAGACTTGCATAAGTACACAGTGCTTAGTTTTTGCTGTTAGGTAGCAAATGCTATTTTAGTCACATGGATCATACTTGACCAATTTGGAAAAAGACCTCCATGCTGCAGAATCATATTTTCAGTGTCAAGGTGAAAGTTCTCATTTGACCTTGGACATGTTGTGCATCCGTTTTAGATGTTAGGCTGAGACTGCCTTTTTCTTGTCTGTCAACTGGCCAAGTGTGGTTTGAGAAAGGTTAAAATAAACTGAAATATTGCCATTATCTGTTAGGTGTTATGTGGCTTCAATTTTGCACCTTTTTGTTTTGTGGTCTTGGTGTGTGTGTGTTGTGTGTGTGTGTGTGTGTGTGTGTGTGTGTGTGTTGTGGTGTGTGTGTGTGTGAAAATTTCCCTTTGTTCAGACAAATTTTCTTTTCATTTTCAGAATATTTTCTTAATTTTACTGATATGATTTACCTTCTAGGATTTAGGATGTCTGAGTCCACAGGCATAGTTGCATTCAAATCACATTCCTTATTATGTTGGCTGGCTGGTCATTTGAGCTGCAAGAGAATGATATTAGTGTCAGAAAACCCTCATCTGTCATTGGGAGGTAGTGAGTAGTTCATGGCAATTTCTAATCCTGTGATCACATAACATCCCCAGGAAATATTTTATCCATGTGGCAGTGTCTGGTATATACATGAACATTTTGTTTGCTATTAAACCATTCATACAGTTTGAAAATGTTAACAGAGGGAATGTATCCACTCAGAATGAATGCATCACAAGATATACTGTATTACATGTCATAACAGCCATCAGATTGTTGTACAGTAATCCATGTCATAATAGCCATCAGATTGTTGTACAATAATCTGTCATCATCTAATTTTTGTACTAGAATCTACATGTATATTGTATATTTTGTGGTGCAAGCTTTCTGAAAGAAGAAACATGATTAGCTTTTCAATCATTTCTCAAACAACAGGAAAGCTTAAGTTACAAATGTTTGTACATTTCTAGTGCCCCAAATCGATTCACATAAGCTCAAGGTTTATAATCGGAGTTGAAAACAGACTACCTAACACGTTTAACAACTTATGCAGACAGTACACAAGCTCAAGGTTTATAATCGGAGCTGAAAACAGACTACCTAACACGTTTAAAAACTTATGCAGACAGTACACATTAAGTGTGGATCCAGCATAGAAATGTTCAGTTTATCAAAACATGACAACTTAATGCACTGTTGAGTATTTTGTAACATCAGTGATCACTTACTAAAAAGAAATGTTCTGTGAATCACAATTATATGTAAACATTACATTACATGTCTCAGTGTGATCTTCAGGTTAGATGAGCTTAATGTAGAAGAAAGCTGCATTTGGAGTTTGTTTCATTTGAGAGATCTATAATTACATGCAATGTATGCAAAACAACTAAAGAAATTAAATATACATTCATTAGCCAACGGCTATTTATACTTCACTATCAGCAATACTATACACTCACACACACTACACACGCACACACACACACCACACACACACACACCACACCCACACACCCCCACCACACACACACACACACACACACACACACACATTCATGCATGCGAGACAAACAAAGAAACTTGGGTTGGGTATATCAGGAATCTAGAATTGAAATTACAAGCTCACTGCAAGTGCTGGCTGGTAGTCATGTGCTGCTGTCTGAATGTGTCATGACCACACCCTGAAAAAGGTATATTTCATATTGATCAAATACATTACAAGTCAAGCAAAGGTACATAATATTCATCATCTACAAACATCTAATTAGTTGCTTGAGTAAATAGGTTATTTTTTCAAATTATGGAAAGTTACAATATTCTACAAATTTCTCACACATATTTTTTTCTGTTGGTCAGGTAGAAACAGCTCGGGACTGTGGGACGTTTTTATTTAAGTATCATCATTATTGACATAGTGTTATCATAATATTAAATAACAGTACTTTCCAACATTAGAAATTGCTTTACAATGACTGAAAAGTACAATAATGAGCGAACTCAAAATGCTATCTCTGTTCCAAGTCTACCTAGAACAGTTCCATTATGTACATACCTACAAATTCATCACACTTGTTAAAGAACACACACACACATGCACACACACACACACACACACACACACACACACAACACACACACATACACACAAGCACGCACGCACATACACACAACACATACACACACACACACCACACACACACACACACACACACACACACACACACACACATCCTTTCAAGACAACCAATTGCAAAAAAAAAAAAAAAATTCATTTACATGACTCACTGCATGACACTTAAACACACATTAACTCGGTCACCTACCCCCCCCCCCCCCCCCCCACTCCACAGACATACACTTCCACACTCATGCATTACACTTGCTAAGTGCCTACAATATTGCTTGGAATAACCTCCAAAACCACATACATGATATATGCACTTGCACTTTGGGCTATGCATGATAACGCACACGCACATCTACACATTTGGATGTTTGTACGTGCATGCACACAACACACGCTCTTTCTCCCTCACACACAGTGGCACACCACACACAGTAACATGCACATGTAATACAGTGATACACACAGCTTTTACTGCAGGCTTTTCAAGTGTTCTCATCATGTTTGACTCACCTCTGATACCTTGGATCAGGTCTCTGTCACCACCAACAATCATGTCGATCAGCTCGTCTGTGGGTTTAGAAGGCACTGCCCTACTGCCCGTTTTCATACGGCCTGCCGTTCCATTCCGATGGTCTCTCTTTAGATTTGTCCATTTTTCACGGACTTAGATCTACTCTCAGTCTTCGACATCGTTGTTTACTTCGGAAATGCAGGAAATAGGTAGCATACGCATGCGCTGAGAGCGAGATTACGGGAATCCCCTGTCAGTCTAAAAATAGTCGGCCGGGTAACTAACCGATGGCAGACCGCGGCTCACGAATGGCAATGGATTCTAACCAGCGGGTCCAGTTTAACCGCTGGTTCCGTACCCGCCGGAGGTAAAACTAACCGGAGGTCAACAGCGGGTTGTCCATGAATATAAGCCCTGTAAAAGTGCTATTGGCCATTCTGATTGATTATATAACGCCTGATGATAGTAACATGGAAGTCTGGGTTTCAACTAAACAGAAAGAAGTAATCAGCTATCACGACTTTAATTCTGACTGGGCTGATTACATGCTTACACAGTTTAACCATGCAAGTGAGGAGGCTAAGTTTAGGGGGTCTGGCTGGTCTGAAGGAACAGTCCTTGAAATCAGATTGAGACAAACAAAGTTCTATCCTATAGTTGGCAATTCTTACCTTCCTCTCCCAAAACAGCTAGTTTTAAAACGAGCAGTCTTAAACATACATAATTCTGACAACATGTGTTTTATGTGGTGTGTTTTAGCGCATTTACATCCTGTCAAAAATCATGCAAACAGAGTTTCTAATTATGAAGCATACAAGCAAGAGCTGACCTTTGATAACATAACCTTTCCAGTGAGTATAGAAAGTATATCTCAGTTTGAAGAGCAAAACAAACCAATCACTGTAAACGTATACACATGGTCTGTAGTAGACAATATAGTGCCTCTAAGGGTTTCTCCAAACACCCCTGCTTTAGGCGAATCACTTGACAAACATGTAGACTTGATACTGTTTGCAGATAGTACAAAGAGCCATTATGTATTAATCAGAACAATAAGCAGACTTATGGCCTATACATCAAAGGATCATGCTAAGAAAGAGGTTTGTAGAAGGTGTTTGCTTAGAATCCTAACTATAGAAGAATCTGCCGAGCATAAGAAACGTTGTACAGGATTGTAGACGAGAAACTAAACACCTCACTCCTACAACCAGGATCTAAAGGTTATTTGTAACAAATTTACCAACAAAATGCAAATGAGCCTACGTGGTTTAAAATGCTACTTTTGAAACAATATTCACCACTGTAACTGACGGTCCACAACAAGAACAAAAAACAACCTTAATAAACACCATCAGATCTGTTCTTATGCTTTATTGTTGTAAGTACGACGGTCAAAACACACACGACCAGAAATACAGAGGCCATTCCAACGCAACTAGTAGATTTTTAGACGCAGAAAAACTAACAAAACCAACCACAATACACGTATCATTTACTCCAACAAACTAAGTCTTCAGACATTTGTTATGCTCCTGAAGACAAAGAACGTTATGCCATATCATACTAACATACTGTTGATTTGCGGAATAGAGCTACAACCTAACAGTTAGACTTGACGTGGAGAGACCACGATACACAATACAGGAAAGTTAAGAGGGGCGGTGCACAACAATTGAAATCTTCCAATTCATGTTAGAGCCACCCCAAAAAATGGAAACTCCTATCTTCTTTCATAACATATACGAGGCTACGATTCTCATTCATCATGCAAGCAGTGACTTCTGAATATAAAAGGTTACTTGCAATTGCACAGTTCTTCAGAAAAGTAAATGACTTTTACTCTTGACTCTTTATCCTTTATATGACTCTGCCCAACATCTGATGCAAGTTTGGTATAAATTAGCCGATCTCAACAATACCTTTTCTCCATCACTAAAAAATATTATGACCCATCTTTGGTGCGTAAAGGGTTTAATCCATATGAATACATGAAACACGTGGAAAGGGATTTGATGAAGCACGCTCCTCCTAAAGGCGCTTCTTTTCAAGTCTTAGAGCAAAGACATAACTGACTCTGACTATAGAATACACTCAGAAAAGCCTGGAACAGAATAACACTGAGAAAACAATGGGCGACCTATCACGATCAACTACTTGAATGCTGACGTGGTGTTTAATTGGCATAAGTCCCCTTCAGAATTAACAGAACTACAAGCAATGAAACATTACAAACATAGACTCGACACATTAACATCTATGCCCTGCCTGGTCCTTCTTGGGCATGCTTTCTTTGATAATATCTGAACTACCAACACTTCAGATGATTGAAGATTGGCTGAAGGGAGGTATTAGCATGGCCTCACATCCTTACTTGCAAGCCCACAACAAGTTTTTAGATATTTATGACCCAACTAAACCACCAACTAACTAATGTACATATAAGTAACGGCCAACAATCTTGTATGGATGGGCCTATGAGTCCAGGGCTCTCCCTCCATACGTACAACCTTCAATGCACACTGGACAACGCTACTAATAAAATTCAAGGGCATAAAAGTGGTTGGACAGTTGATGTTAGATCAACAGTAAGGTTTATTATTCAAGAAGTATACTTAGAAAAACCTTATGAACCAGCATGACCTCCACAACGATTAATCCTCTAGCTCAGAAGATTAAGATGAGTTCCCTCGAACCTCCTAAACTTGTGCCTAATCTTCGACATAAAACTAATAAGTGTTCATTACAGACTGTTACAGTTTGTTACTTAAGACACAGACGGAAACTGACTGCTGTTTTCATAAGAATCATTGCTTTTGACCAAGAGCCCTTTATGAGCCATACATAAGAAGAATTACTGATCTTTAGAACCCAAGCCAACTGACTCCACAAAAAAGTCTTCTAAAAAACTGAGTAATAACAGCTGTTTTGGAAAAACTAATGGAAATTCTCCCCCACAAACGTAAGATGTGAAATTAGCATTTCAAAAGAAAAACAAGCAATTAAGTTGGTCACTTAACCTAACTATCAAGATTTTAGAAGATTTAATTAGTATAAAACGACAGCCTGGTTGGAATAATGATGAAGAAAAAGTATGTTAAGTTTGACAAACCGGTGTTTATATATATCGGGCTTTAACCGTATTAGAGGTTGTCAAAGTTTATGATGTAAGAATTTCTGGTACGACTACTTTAAACCGCGTTTACCCCAGAAGCAAGAGTACTTTACACAGACACTGATAGTTTTTATTATTTTTAATTCTAGACGTTCCCCACAGAAGACTTCTATAGAGGATTTAGAAACATAATTAGCCAAAGGAGTTGATGGTGTACACTCATGCGACTATCCCAAAGACAGCCCTTATACATCAACTGTAAACAAGAAGTGATTGAAAGATGAAGGATAACTTAATGGGACAGTTATAAAAGAATATGTTGGCTTATACGGTCGAAGATGTAGAGCGTTGCTAATCCAGACTTCTGTAATAAAGAAAGCTAAGGGCAAAGTAAAGAATGACAAAAAAAATATAACTCACGACAATCTACAAGCAAGCTCGTCTTTGAAAACAAAGTATTTTCATCCACAAATGTTAAATCTGCGCTCTAATCTCGTCCATCAAGTAAAACAACAACTTGCTGTTAATTAGAGAAATCACAAGTCCTCTTAACAATAACAAGAGAAAACTTACGTCAGACCTATTTTCATAAGCTTGTAGTGCATTGGTAGAAACCTATAAAAGATAAACTTGACTGACTTGACTGTACTTAAACTTAATAACTTAACTATACTTACTTAAAACCAAACAAAAACTTAATAGTAACTTACTTAAAACCTTAACAAGAACCTAACTAGTACTTACATAAGAACTAACTAAGTACATATTTAGAACCTAACTAGTACTTAAAAAAGAACTTTATAATTTACTTACCTTAACCTTGTAATTTACTTGCACTTACCTTCAAAAGTACTTTCATATAACAAACTTAACTTGTACATATCAGTTCTTCTTAACTTGTATAACTTTATTTAGTTTCTCTTAAAACTAATCCATAAAAATGGGTCTACAACAGGAGTTTCAACATTTTTATTAGCAGAAAGGGCGGTTCTTCTTCTTTTAACTGTGGGGGATTTGTGACTTTGGCTGCAAGTATGCGTTAGACATTTGAATGCTAAAAACTCCCCACCCAACAACAACAGCAGCCAAATTACTTTAATAATACATCTTGTATCGAATGTTTGGTGATTGTGTTTGATGGTATAATTGTGTTTTTGTTGGCGGCGGCGATGTTGTATTAACTACTAACAATTTTTGTTTTGCTGAATGGTTTTGCTTATTTTGTCAGTCCTGTTCCATTCAGATAGTCTATGACCACCGCAACACGCCCAGGACTTATTAGACTTAGTAACATTTACTCACATTGAGGTTACATTTACTTGTGGTCACATTCGCATGCTCCTGTGGACTGTCCTGCTGACTGTCCCTGCGGGCGTCTTCTTCTCCTAATTGGCTCATTTTTTTAATTGCGATTAAATTTTAATATGCTCAAACTAAAATATGATTAAAAGTAATTACACGCCCATGATGAATGGGCATAACAAAGCCCAAATCTGTAAGTACATGTCACATGCAAGAGTTTTCTACGGACATGTTTTAAAACCGGATCTGCGATAAGATCATATTTTTAAATCTTCTTCAGAATCAACCGTCCCAACTAACTTACTAACTTAAGCATATAAACTAATCAATGTCAGTCCCTGATCTAAGACCATTTAGACCCAACAGCGCTTCGTACCTACGTAGTACTTCTCTTCAACGTCTGAAGTAGAACAGTTGTTTGAATCTGTTCAATACTTGTTCCCACACCTAAATACGTTTAGTTTCTACACCGCAGCTAGAAAGGATTATCTTTCTTTATGGCAGTGGTCTAACGGAGTAGTCAGCATGCTCCTCAACATACTTTAATAGTTCGTCACAATCCATTTTAAAAAGCAATAAAAAATACTATAATACTTTTAAAACAATAGTTTAACGCTGGTTAATTATGCATGCCTATCGTTAGGTGTTATATTTATTCAACCCCTTGCAAAATGGGTTTGTTAGAGGATAAAACCGCTCACATGGGGAAGATAAATATTCGCCCAAAACTAGTTTGCAACTTTTATTATTTAGCTTTAACAACAAAAGATTATCTGATTAAAAAGCACATCAGACCTAACCCTTTCGTATTAATAGATTATTTTCATTATATTTTAGTTATAAAAAATTAGTGAAAAAAAAGGATTATCAATACGAATTAACCACTCTGCTGAAATTAGCGGTCTTAGTATAGGCTATAGCGTGTTAGCAATAAAATGTTTAAAAATGAGGCCATCTGAGCCTAGGAAGGTTAGAACAATGAGGACGTTGTTAAGTTTATATTTGTAACCTACGCAAGGATTTGCGTCAAAAGACCTTTCTTGTTACACAGGGGATTATCCCAGAAAATATTAGTTCATAGAAAGATTAATCAGAAAAAAATGATTTATGAAAAGATTCGGTGAGTAGATTTAGATGGTAGGAGGAGCTATTGTAAATGCTTTGTCCTTCTCCGGCAGCAATTAAATGTTAAGTAAAATTGCGGTCCGCGAAGAGAAGAGAACGGCTTAACAAGGCAATTGGAAAGAGTAGACTAAGCCACAGAGATGCTTACGAGAAAAGACGAATCTTGCTCACTTAGAC
This sequence comes from Conus ventricosus, assembly GCA_018398815.1. Taxonomy (NCBI): domain Eukaryota; kingdom Metazoa; phylum Mollusca; class Gastropoda; order Neogastropoda; family Conidae; genus Conus; species Conus ventricosus. Next base: position 46,964,314 of record CM031624.1, on the reverse strand, counting down.
ATTATAATAAAAAGTTAAGATAACAGGCACATGACAGATCACACATATACAGACGTTGATGAGCAATGAATGATATTACCTTATGACAGGAAAGAATTCTAAACATCGCACCGCCAGAACTGTCCTGACTTTTATGAACATCAAAGGAACAGAAAAAGTCAGAAATTGGTTTTTATTGTGGTGCCCATGGGAGCCAATATATATTCCTGCACAAACAACACTAAAAAACAATAGTAAAAATTAGCAATTAAAATACAGTCCTTCTTATGACAATCCGAAGTACCAAACGAATTACACAATACTAAGAACAAAAATATATTATTCACTAAAAGGGTATTGGAAAGGAAAGACTGCTATTGAAAAACTAAGTAAAGGGCTGCTATATTGTCTGAATCAGATGCGAAAGACTGGCTTTCAAAAACAAGCAATTTGCAAAAATATCTGCCTGCACCAAAGAATAATAAGGCCAATTTGGTTAACCATCAGTTTCAAAACACCCACCCAAATGGACATGATTTATCTTTCCACAAGACAAAATAAAGAAAAAAGTTTAATAAGTATGCTCTGACAGTTGTAACAAGGGCTTCAAGATACAAAGACGCTGAATACCCTTAACGGATAAAAGCTCAACCGCTGTGGCTTTAGGCTATACACACAAATATACATGCGAGGTCCTTTAAAAGTATCGCAAGCTGATATTTATCCAGGTTGATGATGGGAAAGATTTCAAAGGTTCTTTAAACCAGCCTGTTTTTTAAAACATCAAGTTTTACCAGTAAAGAGAGGTATACCCAGGCAACCCATCGACACAAGCCCTAGTAATAAAAACATTAATAAGAATCAGCTGAACGTCTGTTTTACCTTCCAATATCACAAGAGAAAATTATGGACACAACTAAGTTAACAGAGAAACGCAACACAGAATGGTTAAAGATTGCCAGCAGTCTTACGCGCCATGACCAAACGAAATTTAACGCAACAGGTCTTAAACCATAAACGCAATCAAAATTAAAAAAATTAGCATTACAGAAGATGTGCAGGGGACTCAAAAAACTCTAGCCCCGTTGGACAAAAAAGTAAATACTAGTATGCTCCAGAGAGGCCATAGAGGGCATGTTAAATTAAGCCACATAACCTATATGGAAGCGTAGATGTATATGAAGTTGAAAAGCATAAGAAAACAACCCTCCCGTGTATTTTTAAAGAGACTCCTCTTCTAGCGGTGCTACAATGTACGTCTACAAACCTGCCCCAAAAAGGGACTTTGTTCTGAAGAGCCTGTCCAAGCTGTCCCGCCAAACACAGTGAGTTAACAAAAAAAATATATAATAATTTTTTGGCCTATATTGGGCTTAACTGAACGTGTGTTTTGTTTTTCATGTTCTGTGTTAATAGCATCAGTGTCTACCTTGGCGTAAAGTAAAAGTACTATCCTCCTCCACTCCTTTTGTAAGATAATATTTTTCGTCGTCTGAAATCCTCACCATCAGCCATAAGCTTCTGAAATTCATCGTTGAGAATGTTTTCCTCCTTAAAGATTATGCTTATTCTAAACACACTTAATCTTAATGAACCAAAGTTTTGCTGATCTAGGCCACAATGCAGTGTGCTTTTGTAATTTAGGAAGTTAATGTTTTTTAAAACAGCATACCCATCATAGACATGGCGCTAAACCGTAAACGAAGACTTCCCTAATGCTAAAGAGCTGGTGCACCAACCCCATAGCTAAAACAGCAACGCAAGACCCAGGCACTTACGCTAGCTACCACTAGGAGCCAGTAATAACATAAGAAAGAGTATTTAATGCTTTAGCATTATTTCTTTCTTCTAGTAACCTATACTTATCTAAGAAGTCCAACTCACACTCCTATTTCCTTTTGAAGTACAGGTTATTTGCTCTAAACCTAAACTGTTGAACATATCATTTTTAAATAAAGATTATTTTATTAAAAAATCTTATACATATCTTCCTTATCTAATCCTTCTGGCAGCACTTTTCATCACAAATAAAACGCACTAAATCAACAACTTAATGAAAATAAAGTCGAGTACTGTTACTTTGGTTTTAGTCAACCATCACAGTAACCTTGTCAGATGATACAAATGTAGTTATTTCATCTCCGTATTTAGTAATTGCAAAACAGCTTAAGAGGAGCATTCCAAGTTTATTTTTTTCAGCCCTTTTTTTGTATGCCTCTAATAAACGTATATGTCTAGGTAAACTAGCTATCACCCCTCCCGCGGAGTAATAAAAAGCCGAAAAATCCATCGTTCATTTGCCTAGGAAGCGACGGAATCATTGTGTGGTAAATCTAAGCCGCAACGGTGTCACCACCCACATCAGCTAAAGAACTCTTTCTCTGTAGCATATATTCAGACCCTGCCAAGTTATTTTAATCTGTTTTTTCTTGTAGTGTTTCCTGAACCAGCTAACAAGAAAGGGGCCTCATACAAAGCCTTTCTACAATTGTTTTTTCTTATCAAGTATAACATTAAGGCTCGTAGTATCAAACATTAACTTCCAAAGCAAATTTTCAGGAAGCAACCCCAAGCATTCTCTCTTTTATGAAGTTTGTATTCATAGTTTTCCAAAACGATTGGCCCTTAAATTTCTTATCTCTTCTAGGGTAGGATATTGCTGTCGTTATTTTTTGACTTCATTGCCTGTTCGTTTGTAAACACCACCCCGTCCATCTGTGATTCAAAACCATAAACATTCCTGGCACTCCAATTAGATCAAACTCTGTTGTGTCCTGCAAGGTCTTTAACTCTGCTGCAATCGCATTTAGAGCTAGCTGCGCATTATAATTCTGGCCCGCCAGACATTCCATTTTAATAATAAAAATTATAATAAACAAATTGTAATAAGCAATCAATAATAAACAATCTACAATAACAAACGTAAATTGAACTGGGGGTCAATTCCCGTAAGCATAGCTTAGCGTGCTTAGATTTTTTCAAGCTGCTCTTTTATTTTTTTTAGCACATCCTTTGTCCCTTATTATATAATTTTTTTCAACTTAAAACATTCTTCAAAATATCTTTGTCCTTAGTGTAAAATAATACAGACCGAATTTAACTGCGATCGAAAGTCCTTTTAAACAGCTTATATTTTTTGTGATTACAAGACCACACAAAACTCAGGCGTGGCGTCCACTAAAAGGTACCTATGAGAGAGTGCTTATATCTTTATATAACAATGTTCCCCCCCTCGTTCAGCTGACCAGCTTCTCAATAATAAACAGTGATTCAGTATCCCTCAAATAGTCCTAAGTAATGTTCTAACCTTCCGCCTCAGCTTGTCGCTAGGATCAACTAGAAATATATTATCCTCTGTCTAGTCCAAATAAACTTCCATTCTATGTAAGACTTGTGTGGCTATAATGGTTATGACAGAATATAACAATGTGCTCGTAATGAAACCTATAAATTGTTTTTGTAACAAATCAAGTACAAAGACATTTTCCCCCCACACCCTTTAATTCATCCCGCAGATAAGAACAGTGGCGGATCTTTTGGCAGAAACTTCAAACTATCCATCTGTTTTTAATAGGTTTATATCTCTGCATTTTAATAAGCCCCGTTCTTTTAAGTCTGTTTTCTCAATGTTTAGCTGAGCATACACAAACCATAAAAATATGCATTTGTATTGGGGCGGGTTTTCCGTCCTGCTTACAAGCGAATATATACATTTTATATACATCTTGCCCTACCCTTCACCACTTCCAAACGATCTGTTTGACAAAAGTAATCTAAAAACTAAAACGCACAAGCCCATATTAGGTTAATTAATAGTCATCGAGTCTACATCAAAAAGACGAAGTTATTTTACATACACATCAAACTGCATGATCCCTTTGCCTACTCCAGCGAACAACTTTCTTATTACATCACAGTGTTTTGTGAGGTAAAAGTCCGCGACCAAATACAACTGATTAAGACTTGCCATTTATTTGCCCAGAGTCGACCTTCTCAATATTTGGATTATAAAACTCTTGTGATTCTCTCTGAAAAGGAGTTGTTCTTCAGTTAAACAAGACAAAATTCTTTTAAAGTCTTAAGAGACTGATTTTAGAGATGTATGTATCCGAGAGTGTCTCGCTTGTTCTTCTATTTTTTCTGTAGTGAGATTATAACGTTTTCATAATAAATAACCGTTTTATTTACTTTTTATACTGGGTTAAGATTGTTCTGGCCAGTTCAGGAGTTAGTAACAACATCCAAACAAGAAGAAGACCCACATAACCGCGTATTTAGCTTCAGGATCATCAGACAGAACGACAGAACCGCTAGGATTAAATGTCATTCCATAATAAGTTTTTCTTTTAGAGCGCCTTGATAATATGGCAAATGCGTCTTTAACAGTTCAAAATCTAGAGGGATGCAAATCAGTTTGCCAAATGCATCTGACTACTGCCTCATCTTTAACATCATTCTTTGCCTCCTCGCCGCTTTAAAAGCCTGTGCTTGAGACCGTTTGGGTTTTGTATTCCCTGAAAAACCTTTCCTTCTTTTCTTTCTTTTTTAGGAGGCAGCCATAAAATCAGGAAAAGAGGGCAAAAATGACTGCCTCCGCTAGTACAAAGACTTCATGTGCCCTCCAGTTTAAAATTGTTATATGGTTAAGTATACCTTCCTAAATTATGCAACAACAGTACATTAGGAATCTGTCGATGTAAAAATCAATTTGAAGTGATAGTTTAAGCGTGCGCTTGCATTATAACATCATCAGGCAGCCAAGAGATCAGGGAACTTGACTATTAAAGTATTGTCCAGGCTGAACTGTTATGGAGTAATTACAACTAATAAACCAGTCTGACCTTAATACCTTTTAGCGCCATGGGTTCCTTCTCTTTTTCTGTATGGGTCGAGGTCACAACCGTATGAGTTCATTTTTTTAAATAAAACAAAAAAGAACAAAAATATAAAAATATGTCTGAAGATTTTGACACCGATAGATCCTAATGAAGAAGAAGAAGAAGATGAAACAGAAACAGGGCCCTTCATTGCAAGTAAGAGCTTGAAGGAGCGCAGCAGACAAGGAGTAGATTAAGCCAAATAACGTTAGCTAGATAGAATTGAATCATTATATATCCATATGGGGCGAGAGCAGCCAGAAGCACTTAGGGGTTATCTGATTTTTCAACAGATAAAAATAATCATTTGTATTTAAGAACGGTAAAGGAAGAGTGTGCGGCTTTACTGCAAAGCCGGACCCCACCCCATTTTAAGCAGGGGCCACAATTCCTTAGAGATCTCATTCACTGTGTTTAGACCAAAGTCAATTAACATTATTGACAATTTAAAGACTTGAGGACGGTTAGTCTTTTACAGAGACTTGGGGGCAAGAGTTGCCAACCACAAACTGAAATACAAAACATAACCTCTTCAAGAATTAAATCGAAACAGCAGATGAACTAATACAAAAATTGAAAGCGAGTTTTAATGAGGAGACAACAGTTTAAAAACAATGAAGATTCTCCATTGCCTATGTCTGAAACCTGGGACTTAATGAGCATTAATAAGGACAATAATGGTGAACTAAACAAACAAATTTAGCAAAACGTTGGAGACCTAGCTAGAGAGAGCAAGAAGAAGAAAAGAATAAACTGGCTGATGCAGATGATAACAATTTTAGGGGTCGAGAAGAAAAGGCTAAAATACGCAGAAAATACAAGATTTAAGGTAAGACGTAAGGCGCCAGGTTAGAAGCGCATTCTACTAGCAGAGCTCAGCTAGCATCCACAATCAAAGCAGAATAAGAAACCTATAAACAGAAAACTTTATGAAAACACTACGTTAGCAGAAAGAATAAGGACACTGTTCAGAGAACAGTGGATTACAATAGTTAGAATGTTAACAGCCGTTGGGTTTGCTATCTCTACACTCGTTCTATTCGTTAAAAAAACACCGCAGTGCAATCCAACCGGACCAGTAACTCCTCCAACACCTCAGCCCGTAAAAGTTGGATTAGAAAAACAATTGCATCAACTAGCAATCCCAATTAAAGAAGTTAGCAGCCAAAGCGCTTTGATGCTCTGCCTGGCATAATAGGCAGTGTTGTTAGTTGTTTTGTCTACTATAGGCAAAGTTGCTGGTTATAAGGCTGACCCATCTGTGGACGAAAGGAGTGCTAGCTGCTGGATTAATTTTTAGTGAAATAAAGTATGGCCAATCCAAGAAAAGTTAAAAATACAACGAGGCTGTCTTATCGCTAGTATTGACTGTCAGGGTGAGGCAGAATCAACAGTGTGTGCTATCAGGGCTGCTTTTCAGGCTGTGGGTCAACTTATAACTGGATCGCTTTCCTTCAATTGTTGGGTACTTTTTTTAAAAATGTGAATAGCAGGCCTTGTGTTTAAAACCATTATTGTTGTCCAAAGTTTTGTACGTCTCCAGCTTATGAGGATTCATTTTTATAATTCCTGTATCAGCCAATCTGCAGTCTAGAGGTACAGAGGGTAGCAATGTATAAATCCATGGCCTACAACAAAGTCAAACGTTTGACCTTAGCAATGTAAGACGTCTTGATACCTGATGCTGTGCAGGTAAATCAACAGAGAGTTAATAGCAACTTCTAAATTAGCTAGAAATTGGTTTTCTGGCATCAAGCCTGTAGATTGATCAACTATGCTAACTTAGTCTCAGCTTGCGCCCTAATAGACAACCAACGTATGTTCTTATGGAGTATTAAGTCTTTTGGCACACCTGCAATGTTAGGCCCTTCACTTTCATCACGAAAAAAGTTTGCCCCAAGCATTAGGATGTGTTTGATCAATTAGACCCTAATCGAACTAGTTTTTTGGTTGAAAATGAGGTGTGGCCAGGTCAGTAGTCATAAGCATATTCTCTTTTTGCAACCCCACAATACAATGTGCCTAACCCATGGAAAGCGGTCCTAACTCTTTGTCTTGCAAAAATCAGTTGAAGGAATAATGATAAATTCTATGCAAGATACTTTCATATGTATAATTGTCCATGGTCATATAATGGATTCAAACGCCGCCAGTCGCTTGGAGGGCTACTTGTAGTTCAGTTTAGTATTACGTCTGTACTTGGTAATACAACATGAAAGTATATACTGACCTTACTAAAAGATTATGATGGTTAATGTATGCATATGAAACACCGCATCCCATTAGTTGCGCAGTACAATACAAAATATAGTTGATTCTGTAAACATCCTGGGGCGGGATGACAATCCGATGGCACTCTATCACTCTTTATTGGTGGGTTTAAATATTTAGATAGCGGGTTTACAAGTCGACCCGGAATCCGTATGATTCATCTACTGCAATGGATAAATTTGCTGAAGTCCAAAGATTTGGGGTTATAAAACGCTCCTACAATTGTAAGAAGCGCTATCGTTTATATTTAAAAGTTTCCATATTTTTAAAATAGTTTTTAAAATAGTTATAAAAAGAATGTACATCTATATAAATCCCAAGAAAACGAGCGTCCGTGTTCTTATCGTATCCAATTGTCAATTGCGCGGGAGTTGTAGGATTGCTCTTAAAGAAATAGAGGCTTTAAAAGTTTTGTGGTTAACAATTGAAGGGCGTCAAAAAATAACTGATAATATTAGTAACGAGCGGGGCAATCAAAAAACTAATGTGCAAATACCTGATGGATACTAACCTATATGACTTTAAAAGAAGTGCTTGACAAATTTGGCATAATGTTAAAAATAAACGAAGGCAAATCACAGATATACAATGAATTTTATTCCACTAGAAGAAAAAGAGAATACACATTTACCTAAATGCCTTGCAAAGAATATTGGGTTATTTCAACTGCGTTGGTAGAGTTATAAGATTAAAGCACCAGAGAAGGCGTTTTATCAATTTGAAGTAATAAACCATCTAATTTTTCATCGGGAACGCCAATTTGTATGTACATTTACAACAGAAATAAACAGAAGCAAATTTGTTTGAATAGGTGACGTCTCAAGTCCCGTCAACAGTACTAAAGGTATTGCCGGCAACTAGGCGGGGTTTTTGTGATTATCGATAATCTCAGTTGGAAAAAACAGTGAAATTTATAGAAATTTAATAATGGACCAATACAAACATTAGATAATAAAAAAAACTAACCAAAATGGAAAGCCCGGTAGTTTGTTCTGATTGTTAAAGGTGGAGAAACAGAAAGTGTACTGTACACCATTAAAAATATTATTTAATATGTTGTGAGCGTGAGTGGGCCAGATGTGATGTGGTGGCGTTTGTGGTTTTAGTTAACTAGGCCAATCAATCCCAGATCCATTTTGACCTTTGGACAGCTCCATGCAGGCGGGGAAATAGTGGCTTTGTGAGTTCTTCAGGCGGAGCTCTGCGTTGCCTGAATAACCCAGTTTTTGTTTGGGCTTTTCTGGCTGGAGTATCATGAAGTCAGGCCTAGTATGGGAGTGACTCAATTACTTCCTGCCACGCAAGGATCAAGCACGCCCAAGTTTATCTTGCCAGAATGCTTTAAAGTTGGGGGTTGGATTGTGCATGTAATTCAGAATGAGTTTTTCGATTGTTGAATAACACATTGAAAGAAATTCGCGATTTGTGAAATTTTAGAAAAGAGAATAAAAATAAAATGACACTTCAATTAGTCTTCTTGTCACGAGTTAGCTCAACCACAAATCGGGGGTTGAATCAGGGGAAATTTTCTCAGATAGGACCGAAGAATGAAAAAAGGGGGGGGGGGGGGCCAGTTTTTTAATATTTTGCCTGTTTCAAAATTGATTCTTTGCTTTCTGAAGCCAGTGCCCTAAAAAAAGAGCCTGAGAAAGAGATTCTTTTCACTAACTTTCACTGAGAAAACAAGCACTGTGTAAGAAGGTGGGTCATCTCTTGAACACTGTTTCAAAGTTTTTGGTTTTATTATCAAATGTGGTATCGAAGGTACTCACAAAGCTGTTTTTTTTCCAAAATAATTAGTCAAAATCTTCAACTGATAGTTCCGTTTTTTGTTGAGGAAACAAAAACGAATTGCTTCGTTTGGCTTTGAGGGGGGAGAACAAAGGCTTGCCACTCAATTTATTTCTCAAAACTTTGCCATGGGCGCCTCAATAAACAATGTTATATTCCACGAGATTGGTCCGAGTTTATCAAAAGTTTCCTTGCAAGATAACAACTATTTCATCCATTTCTCCAACGATAGTACGTCACTTCCAGCGCTAACAGAACTTTTAAATCATCACTACCCAGACTCGCCCAAGGTTTTTAACCAACAACAAGTTCCACTGATTCTGAAGAAATGCTAGCACACTCGCACACGTTTGCACAGCGCAACCCTCGAACTCTGAAATGACCTCTGGCTGGCCAGGTATTCGTTAAGTCCCCGCGAAAAAATGATGTCATAGTAAAACCCCCTGTCCGATTGTTGAACGAGGCACGCAGCGATGGGCGATCCTATGGCTCGATGATTAATACTGCACTGGCGCAGCTCTCGTGTTGCACGCTCCGCTGCACACAGTTGCAAACGACCAATATTGAATTAAATCAATATTGTGCTCAGCTGTCAAGCCATATACATGGAATTAGTTGATTTTATGTACCCTGGAGAGAATGTAAAATCTTTGTTCACGATC
>CM031624.1:46941416-46953734 GCA_018398815.1 Conus ventricosus | reverse complement strand
ACCAAAACTTAGTCCTGCACGTTTGGCCCAGTTTTTACTGTGCTAATTGCGTCGATTTTTATTGTTAATTCGTTTTTTAATGGTTTTTTGGCGGTGTTTGTTTAATTTTTTTTGTGAAAAAACTGGTGTTATTTTTGGTCAAAATTTGACATGAGAAGGAACGTGTTTTGGATGTTGAAAATGGGGGTTTTTCGTGCAAATATAAGATCGGGTTATGGGTCTTGAACGAAAGAATATTTACATGTCTGCTTCCATTCATCATCACCACCCGTCGTCACATATTACATCATTCATTCTTTCATCATCTTATCATCTTCATCTTCTGACATCTTCACCACCTCCACTCTTCTTCACATCTCATCTTCATCATCATCAGCATATCATCATCTTCAGCATCATCTCATTCATCTCATCACCAAGTATTGCATAGCCAGCTCAGCAGCTTCACCGTTATTCATTTATAACCGTACATTCATCCATTTAACCGTCATCATCAAGCATTTCGTCATAGGTCATCCTCATCATAGATCAGATATCTGTATAGTACTTAATACTGGGATGAAGAAGAACTACACGTGCTAAAACAAAACAAACAAAAAGATTATATTGACAAAGAGAAAGAAAAAAAAAAAAAAAAAAAGAAAAAAAAAAAATACCGAAAAAGATGAATGAAGCTCAGGATCATAATACAAACTGCCATTCCCTACATTTGTCGGGTTTCATAGCATCAAGTATTGCTTCCATCTTTTGGAAAATCACTCTCACACACACACACACACACACACGTACACACCACACACACACCACACTACACAACACACCACAAGTGCGACGCGCACGTACAACACATCAATTCGCTAACGCCAATATAATCATATCGCTGTACACTTGTATTGCATAGATATGAGTTCTTATGGCCATGTATTAATGCAACAGAAATGGGTGACACAGTGATTCATTAGAGTATTGGAATACCGGCTGACATTAGTACCCGTAACAGTGGAACCTGCATAGGTGTACATGTGGAAGGAGGGTTGGGAAGGGTGAGGGTGGGGAGGGGGGATGGGGGAATGAGGGGAGAAGGAAAAACCTTGATCTTTGCGCAAATGACAGGCTGACCCCATATGATGTGAAAAATATCTAGAATAAAATCTCAAACGTTAAAATAATTGGAAAAGAAAGAATAAGAGAATGAATAGAAAAAGAAGAAAAAACCCTGTTGGAGAAGGCGGAGGGGAGGACGGGGGGGAGGGAAAGTGGGGGGGGAGACAGGGGGGGGGGGGAGGGCAGGGGGGGAGGCTGGGGGGTAGGGTTATTTTATTACATCTTCGGAGTGATGAGATTTAACAGCCAACAGTGCCAGGAATCCATCCAGTTCTCAGAACAGGGACTGACACCACATGAGAAACTTTGTCAGCGGCGAAGATTTTTTAATTAGACTTGATCTTATCAGGGAGAGGCTGGATGTGTGACTTCTTGCATAATACTGGCTATTGACAATGGAAAAGCAAAAAAAAAGTTGCAAAGCATATGAACGTTTTATCTCCCTAGTATGCAGTACAAAAATAAAAGAAGAAGGGAATAATTATATATATTGATATATTATATATATTATATATATATATAGTATATAATTTATATAATATATATATATATATATTTATATTAGATTTATATGTATTTTATCTGTCTATGATGTTAGACTTTTAACATGCATTGATAACTGTTGCTCCCCCATGGGGTTCGATCACTTTTAAAATCATTTTAGGGGCTCTTTGGTTATATTCATATATATAGTATATATTTATATTTATATATATATAATATTATAATTATATATATATATAGATAATTTAACTTATTTATATATATATAAAAGTCACTGTCACTATTAATCACTTTCTCAAAGAATTGCGACTCAAAGAGGAGATAAAAAAAAAGAGAGAAAGAAAGAAATGAAAGTACCAGAGACCTTTAACAAACAGCCCTCACGAAAGTACGACAAGGCTCTACAATTCCGTGGTCACGTTATAATTATGTATCCATCGGTGCCTGATTATGACAAGATGGCGGCACTAGGCCCATAGATAGTTTTCTCATACGTCAACGCTTAAAATCAATGCATTTCCTTTCAATTTCGAAACACAAACACACACCTCCCCACCCCCATCTTTGATTGTTATGATTTTCATTTCTGATGTTATGGAATGATATTAAATTACAGTCACTCGAACATATCCAGCTATAAAAAGTTTGGCAATGCCTTACGCTCGCAAGATATCAATAAAATTGAAAATCACTGGTTTTGAATGGGACCTCAAGTCTATTGAAACACGCACTCGGGGACATGTGTATTATTTAAAACAAAGATTCATTTACACAAACATAACCTCACGAACCAAACAATAGGCCAAACCAAAAAGAATGGCATGAATAAAAAGGGATTTACTGCGTTTTCACGTGTCAATCTTAAGGGACACCCTACACTTTTCTTTTACATGTAAACTTTAGGGACAACCAACACTTTTCTTTACATGTCAAAGTTAAGGACACCCAACACTTTTCTTCTACATGTCAACTAATTAAAGACACCACTTTTCACTTTTACTCATGTCAAACTTTAAGGCACACCCAACCCCCACTTTTCGTTTCATGTCAGCTTAAGGACACCACTATTTCGTTACATGTCAATTAATGGGTACACACTTATTCTTTACATGTCAACTTAAGGACTACCAAACACTTTTCGTTACATGTCAACTCAAGGACACACTTTTCTTTACATGTCATCTTAAGGACACCCACACTTTTCGTTTACATGTCAAAACTTTAAGGACACCACAACACTTTCTTTTGACATGTCAACTTAAGGGGACACCAACACTTCTTTTCTTACATGTCAACTTAAGGACACCACTTCCTTTACATGTCAACTTAAGGACCACCAACCAGTTTCTTTACATGTCAACTTAAGGACATCCAAAACACTTTTTTTTACATGTCAACTTTAGGACACCCAACACTTTTCTTTACCATGTCAACTTAAGGACACCCAACACTTTTCTTTACTTGTCAACTTAAGGACACCAACACTTTTCTTTAACATGTCAACTTAAGAACACCACCACTTTTTCTTTCTTTGTCAACTTAAGGGACAACCAAACTGTTTACTTTAAACCTCTAGATATATAAACAAAAACAACAATAAAAACCAAAGGAAAATATCGGCTGACATGTTTCGAGAGCAACCTAAAGAGTGCATTTCCGGTTAGAAAACACAACGATAAACAACACCACCACCGCAAAACATGTCATTACCAAAACGTGACTGATAATGTGCGCCAAAACAAACATCGCAAACACCGCCACCCCACCACCACCTTCTCAACCCTGCTCCCCTGCTGCCACCACACACACACACACTCAACACACACACACACCACACACACACACACCACAACACACACAACACACACTCTCTCTCCTCTCTCTCTCTATCTTCTCATCTCTCTCTCTCTCTCTTCTCTCTCTCCTTCTCTCTCTCTCTTCTCCAGCCCAACAAACGCTTTCGCGATTGTTCTTAATTGGGAAAATCGAACAGCACATCCCATCAAGACCCTATCAAAAAGATACAAAACGGACTCCCTCCCCCTATTGCACCCCCCCCCCCCCCACATTGGATGATAGTGATTCCGCCCCTGGCCATAATGTGTCCTTAACCGACGGGCCCACTGTTGTTTGCTGGGAGCCAGAGTAAGCAGACCGCCGTCTCATTGCCATGTTGATAAGCATCTTGTACACTCTATAGTCAATAATGTATGCAACAGAGACTGACTCTTACGACGACGGGTTATGTTTATCAGCCCCTTTATTCTATGGGCAGGTTTGGTTTATAGTGACGACCCAGCAGATAAGATCAAACCTTTCCCTATGTGGGACAAAAAGGGGATAAAAATTTCCGACCCTGGTCTTAATGATGTTCGGGACGATGACCTTTGCGAAACTGCCCTTTAGGTCTGGGAAGCGAATCAAATTTGCAGGGTTGGTCTTCTCCTCTGTGTGTGTGTGTGTGGTTCGTGTGTGTGTGTGTGGTGTGTGTGTTGTGTGTGTGTGTGTGGTGTGTTGTGTGTGTTGTTGTGGTGTGTGTTATGTTTTGTGTGTGTGTGTGTGTGTTGTTTTGTGTGTGTGTGTGTGTGTGTGCTGCTGTGGGTGTGTGTGGTGTGTGTGTGTGGTGTTCTGTGTGTGTGAATTGTTCTTCTCCTGTACCGTTTGTAAACTAGGTGTTATTCATGTCACGAAGGACGCCCAAAACATCTGCTACGCCAAAAACGTCAATTTGCAACCTTGCTCCGAACAGTCCATACGAGTGAAAACCAGATTTTTTGAACGCCTTGATATGCAGACATACTCATATATCTATCGACTGTGTTTTAATTTCAAAATCACTTTGTATACCGATTACTATACAAAATTGAATCCTTAAATTTAAATTATAAAAAAAAAATCGTTAGGCAGACTCTAGTCACTAGCACCAAATACATAAGATGTGTCTCTATTCTTATAAGTGGAGGTTGAAGTTTCCTAGAATTTAAAACACACTATCGGGGTAGATGGAAATGACAATGATTTCGTGTTCTGACCAAATCGTTTAACGCTGTGTTTCCACGGTTACCACACACTCAATATCCCCCCTACAGAGGCTTATTCTTTACTGAGCCGAGGCATGAATTTTTTTTAAAAAAGATTGACACCTACAGACTTAATTTGCTGTTTCAAAACGAAATTTAACGAAACCATGGAAACCTCAAAACCCAACACAATGAAAAAGAAAAACAATAAGGCAAAGTTAGGGTAAAGGTCTTGACTCCCATTAGGAAAACCTATACACAAGAGTAACTTTATTCAAAGACTGGCTCAGCCTTTTTAAAACTTGAATATGTAGACCAAATTACAAAGACGACGAAACTGTCTTTCTAATAGTGGGGGGGAAAAACAAGCGCTGGCCAAACAAAACCCTGTGGCATTGCCAGCAGTCTTGAATAAAAGTTACTCTGTGTAGGTTTTTCTTTGGGAGCAAAGACTTACCCTACTTGTTTATTGTTTTATTTTTTTTTTTTTTTTATTGTGTTATTGTTCCCTGCCTAATTTCATTTTCAAATTTCAACACAATAAAGTTTGCAAAGTTGTCCACTGGTGTTTGAATCTGTTAAATGATCAATCGAGCATGTTGAATCGGAATCATTTCGAGGAAATTGGGTTAGACTATTCCGACGGTTTGGTTACGGTTGATTAATTCGCATTTCTTCTTCTTCTTTGTTTTGGTCTTTTTTTGTAGTTGTATCTCAAGAAAACTAAAAAGCTATAGATTTGAAAAAACTTTTTCTTATTTGAGTTAGGTTTCATATTCTGAGTTTATCTTTTAATCAGGAATAGTCGGATTTCGCCAGATTGACGGCCCAAACTGCTTAATAAATGACTCTCTGTTCTCGCTTCCCCAGCCTCCCTCCCTTCCCTCTCTCTCTCTCTCTCCTCTCTCTTCTCTCTCTCTCTCTCTCTCTCTCTATCTTCTCTCTCTCTCTCTCTCTCTCTCTCACCACAAACCACACCACACAAACACACACACACAATCACACAGGAGAGAGAGAGAGAGAGAGAGACGTAGAGTGATGAGGGAGGAGAAGGAGAGGAGAGGGAGAGAGAGAGTGAAGTAGAGCAGAGGAGAGAGAAGAAGAAGAGATGAGGTCGTGAAGAGCCGAGAGAGAGAGTGAGAGAGTGTGAGGAGAGGAGAGTGAGTGGAGAGAGAGAAGAGAAGAGGAGAGAGGGAGAGGAGAGAGAGGAGGAGAGAGGAAGGAGAGGAGGAGAGGAAGTGTGAGAGAAGAGAGAGGAGGGGAGAGAGAGATGAGAGAGAGAGAGAGAGTGAGACAGAGAGAGAGAGGAGAGAGAGAGTGGAGGAGATGAGAAGCGAGAGATGAGAGAGAGGAGAAAGGAGAGAGAGAGTGAGAGTGGGAGAGAGATGAGAGAGAGAGAGAGTAGAGAGAGAGATGGAGCAGAGAGTGAGTGAGACGAAGAAGTGAGGAAGAGAGAGAGTGAGAGGAAGTAAAGATACTCATCAAAAAAGCTTGAAAAACTTTTTCAAGTTTTTCATAAAACAATATTTTTTTCTACTGTTAAAACAAAACCGTCAAATGTAAACTGTTGTTCATTAGAAGAATCCAAAATAACCCGCTTCACCATAGACTGGTCGAACACGCCATGTTGGGTGTTTTCCATTCTGTTTGTGCTTTGTTGTTTTTGTGGTTGTTTGTTTTTCGGCACACCTCAGCGACTTCATTCCCGATCCCAAACGTGATATTCAAGGCCTATGACATGCAGTGTCGTTCCACAAAAACGAATGACTGTAGACATCAATAAATTGCAGCGAGGAGGGGAAATCAAGTGCAAAAAATACAAATTGTAGAGGGGGGAAAAAAAGCAGGCGATTGGAACATGAAGGCAAAAAAAAAAAAAAAAAAAAAATGTGGAACTCAATCAACGATTCGGGGGAAAAAAAGGGCGGGGGTTGGGGGGTGGGGGGAGGGTGTAGGGATGGGGGTTGGGGGTGGGGGGGGGACTGGAGATGACATCCCTCCCCCCACCTCCACCCGCTTACTCCTCACCACTCCGCCCTCACCCCATCCCTATGCCTCCCCAGGAAATTGAGGCGGAAGTGAGGCAGTTTGAAGGGTTGGGGGTTGGGGGTGGGGGGGAGAGAAGGGGATGGGAGGAAGTTTACGGGGCTGACTTTGGGTCATATGTCGAGATCTGGCGTTAGTTTCAAATCGTAACATTTTCCTCACTCAATTCAGGCCCATAACTACTGACGTAGTCGTTGGGCCAATCCTAAGGGCCGCAGACGCAACTCCCGAGGTCTCCATTGTTCTTGTCAGCAGCCGCCGGCAGCAGCTCACGTGTATTTGGGAGTTCGGTTCCATTCTTGGAATGTTCTCATGCCAGTTCGTCCGCTGTCTTCTCTTCTTCAGCGGGAACGTAAAATTTTACTTCACGGAGTGATCTTAAGCTGTTTGGGGTGGTAGGTGGGAATATGTGGGGGTGGGGGGCTATTTTTATCGAAGAATTGCAACGGTTTTCCCCCCCTAGATTTGGACTTTACTTCTTAATGGGTTGATTAAATTTGTAGCTTGAGAGAAGAGAGAGAGTGAGAGAGTGATGAGAGAGAGAGAGAGGAAGTATAGAGAGAGAGAGAGAGAGGAGAGAGTGAGAGAGAGAGAGATTTTTCAGGCGCTTTATCAGGAAGGCTTAAGGGCGCCCCTAATTAAAACAAGGAAGCGGTCACAGTAGTTTAGCAGGGATTCATTATTGTGATTAAAGCTTAATTTTCAAACAGAAGCTTGAGGAGTGGAGTTTGTTTTAAAATGGAAAGCTTTCTGCAGAAACAATGCTAATTTACGTATACTCTTTGTCTTTCGATGCCATAAGTAGCAAAACGATAATAAACATGGGTTACAACTGTATTTATTAGGAATAAATTTAACCGAAGATCGATTTCCGAACTAGAAATGTTTTGAAACAAAGTGAAGCGCGTCCTCCTTAGACTCTTTGGATAATGGACACACAAACTCATTACCATATTATATTAGTTTAAAGAGATTGCAATTGGCAAATGAGTGTTAAGTTCAAGATAAGTAGTATTTATTGATTATTATCCAAATATTAGTAACATGAAACGTTAGTATGTATCCACATCAAATGAGAGAGTATTTTGCTCTCGCAAAATGACCAGAGGTATAACTTCTATATATTTCATACCTTTCACTTGATTTTCTGTGACTTTCCCAACCCTGCCCATCTATAAATCATTAATTGAGAGAGAGAGAGAGAGGAAGAGGAGAGAGAGTGAGGAGAGAAGAGTGAGTGAGAGGGAAGAGGAGAGAGAGAGGTGAGAGAAGTGTCAAGGAGAGAGAGAGGAGAGGATGGAGGAAGAGAGAGAGAGAAGAGGAGAGAGAGAGAGAGGAGAGAGAGGCTAGAAAGAGGAGGGGAGATAAGAGACGTAGAGAGAGAGTGGAGAGAGAAGTGATTTGCGTGTTCCGTGTGTGTGTGTGCGAGTTTGCGCTCATGTGTGTGTGCGGCGCGTGCTCGCACACGTGTGCGTGCATGCAAGTGTGTGTGTTGTGTATGTGTGTTGCGTGCGTGCGTGTGTTGGTGCTTGTGTTGTGTGGTGTGGCGAACTGTGTTGTGGTGTGTGTGTGTTTCTCTCAGAATGAGTTCGTAGCTCATGCGCGCGGTATGTGCGCAGTGTGTTTGTGTGTGTGTTTGTGTGTTGTGTTGTGGTGTTGGTGTGTGTGTGTGTGTGTGTTGTGTGTGTGTGTGCTGTGTGTGTGATTCTGACGTACTAACATCGCCTTAAACCTTCTGCGGAACAGAATCGGCTTGGAGGGCCTGACACCCCACCACCGCCTGAGTTGGTTTGTCGAAAGATTACACTTTTATGAAATATTTTATTAAAAAAATAAAAAAACAAGGAATGATGAAAAAAAAAGTTGGGGTGGGTGGGTGGGAGGGGGAGGGGGGGTGGGGGGTGGGGGGGACTATTAAAAGAAATTAAAAGAGAGAAAGAACTTCGAAGGGGCATCTGTGGATAAGGGGTGGGGGGCGGGTTGTGCAAGAAGGTTGGAACCAGGGGACGAGGAGGGTTGCTTGCAGAAGGGTGGGAAAGTGAAAAAGATGCTGGGAGGAGTGGGAGTTGGTAGTGGTAGGGTGGGGGAGGGGAAGGTCATGAGAGGGGGGGGACAGGTCAGTGAACCAAGGTTGTTCAAAGGGTTTGAACAGAATCACGATTTCTTATTCTTTTTTTTTTAAGTGGAAAACATCTAGGGGAAAAAACCTATTTGCTTGTTATCAATGTTTGGAAGTGATGAGTTAAAAAAAAAAAAAAAAAACAATGAACGAAAAATTTTATGTTATTTGAAATGTTTTGTTGGGGGGAGTAGGGCAACAGAAGAAGAGAACAAGAAAGATACAACATTTTTTTTTTTTAAAGAAAAGAAAGAAAAGAGAAAAGAGAAGGAAACGTGAGGGGAAAAAGATCAAAACGAAAGAAGAAAGAAAGAAAAAGAAAAGGGGGCGATTTTTCAACTCGAGGGCGGGCTTTTTTAAATCGCTGTTGTACCGATACTCAAGAGTTACTTGTTTTACATGGCGAGAGGGCAAGCAAATTGTTCATGGACTGAATGGAACGGCCCGTGAAGCCAGTAAGGATGATGAGAGTCAGTACATTAGGAGTGACTGTATGAAGGGGCGGAGAGGTTGAGAGCTGTGAATCTAACTATGACAGAAGGAGTGAGTGAGTGCCTAGTCATGTTGTGAGAGCATGCAAGTTGTGTTGCGTTTTTGTATGGGCTATGTGTGCGTGAGTCATGTGTGTGTGTGTGTCTTGTGTGTGTGTGTGTGTGTGTGTGTTGGTGTGTTGTGTGTGTGTGTGTGAGGTGTGTGTGTGTTGTTGTGTCTGTGTGTGTGTGTGTTGTTTGTGTGGTTTGTGGTGTGTGTGTGTGTGTGTGTGTGGCGTGTGTTTGAAGGGGGTGGCGGGTGCGTGGGGTGCGTGAGTGTGTTCTGTGAGGGGGGAGGTGAGGGATGTTTTGATCTGTTTTTGTTGTTGTTGTTTTTTCGGCACACTCCAGCGACTTCATTCCCGACCCAAACGTGATTTTCAGGCCTATGACATGAGTGTCGTTTCCACAAAAACGACATGACTGTAGCACATCATAAATTGCAGCGAGGGGAAATCAAGTGCAAAAAACAAATTTGAAAGGGGGAAAAAAAGCCAGGCGATTGGACCATGAAGGCAAAAAAAAAAAAAAAAAAATGTGGACGACATCAACGATAGGGGGAAAAAAAGGGAGGGGGTTGGGTGGGGGAGGGCGTGGGATGGGGGTGGGGGTGGGGGGGGACTGGAGATGACATCCCTACCCCCCACTCCACCCGCTACTCCTCACCCTCCGCCCCTCACCCCATCCCTGGCCTCCCCAGGAAATTGGGCGGAACGTGAGGCAGATGAAGGGTGGGGTGGGGGTGGGGGGGAGAGAAGGGGATGGAGGAAGTACCGGGGCAGAACTTTGGGTCATATGTCGAGATCTGGCGTTAGTTTCAATAACGTAACATTTCTCACTCACTCACTCAGGCCCATAACTACAGACGTAGTCGTTGGGCAAACCTAAGGGCCGCAGACGCAACCTCCCCGAGGTCTCCATCTGTCTCTGTCAGCAGCCGCCGGCAGCAGCTCACGTGTATGGAGTTCGGTCCATTCTTTGATGTTCTCATGCCAGTTCTTCCGCTGTCTTCCTCTTCTTCAGCGGAACGTAAAATTTACATCACTGAATAATCCTTAAGCTGTTTGGGGGTGGATAGGAGGAGATGAGGGGGGTGGGGGGCTATATTTTATCGAAGAATGCAACCGGTTTCCCCCCCCTAGAATTTGGACTTAATGGGTGATAATTTGTAGCTTGAGAGAGAGAGAGAGAGAGAGAGGAGAGAGAGAGAGAGAGAGAGAGAGAGAGAGAGAGAGAGAGAGAGATTCAGGCGCTTTATTCAGGAAGGCTAAGGCCCTAATTAAACAAGGAGCGGTCACAGTGTTTAGCAGGTATCATTATGTGAATTAAAGCTAAATTTCAACAGAAATCTTGAGAGAGGAGTTTGTTTTAACTGAAAGGCTTTCTGCAGAAACAATGCTAATTTACGTACTACTCTTTGATCTTTCGATGCCATAAGTAGACAAAACCGAAATAAACATGGGTTCCAACAGAATTTCTCAGGAATAAATTTAACCCGAAGATCGATCCGAACAGAACATGTTAGAACAAAGTGAAGCGCGTCCTCCTTAGACTCTTTGGATAATGGACACACAAACTCATTACCATATTATATAGTTTAAAGCGATGCAAATGAGTGTTAAGTTCAATGATAAGTAGTAATTATGAATATTACTCCAAATATAGTAACAAGAAACCGTAGATATGTATCCACATCAAATGAGAGAGATATGCTCTCGCCAAATGACCAGAGGTATAACTTCTATATATTTCATACCTTTCACTTGATTTTCTGTGACTTTCCCAACTCTGCCATCTATAATCAATTAATTGAGAGAGAGAAGAGAGAGAGAGAGAGAGAGAGAGAGAGAGAGAGAGAGAGAGAGAGAGAGAGAGAGAGAGATTTGCGTGTGTCCGTGTGTGTGTGTGCGAGTGCGCTCATGTGTGTGCGCGCGTGCTCGCACACGTGTGCGTGCATGCACGTGTGTGTGTTGTGTATGTGTGTGCGTGCGTGCGTGTGTGCGTGCATGTGTGTGTGTGTGTGCGTGTGTGTGTGTGTGTGTGTTTCTCTCAGAATGAGTTCGAAGCCATGCGCGCGGTTGCGCATGTGTGTGTGTGTGTGTGTGTGTGTGTGTGTGTGTGTGTGTGTGTGTGTGTGTGTGTGTGTGTGTGTGTGTGTGTGTGATCTTGACGTACTAACATCGCCTTAAACCTTCTGCAGACAGAATCGCTTGTAGGGCATGAACACACCACCGCCTGAGTTGGTTTGTCGAAAGATACACTTTTATGAAATATTTCTATCTAAAAATAAAAACAAGGAATGATAGAAAAAAAAGTTGGGGTGGGTGGGTGGGGAGGGGGGTGGGGGTGGGGGGACTAAAAAGAAAAAAAGAGAGAAAGAACTCGAAGGGGGCATCTGTGGAAAAGGGGGGGGGGGGGGTTGTGCAAGAAGGTTGAACAGGACGAGGGAGGGTGCAGAAGGGTGGAAGTGAAAGAATTCTGGGAGAGTGGGAGTGGTAGTGGTAGGGTGGGGGAGGGGGAAGGGTAGAGAGGAGGGGACAGGTCAGTGAACCAAGTTGTCAAAGGGTGAACACGAATCACGATTTACTTCTTCTTTTTTTTTAAATGGAAACATCAAGGGAAACAACCCTATTGCTGTCTCAATGTTTGGAAGATGAGTAAAAAAAAAAAAAAAAAAAATGAACGAAAAATTTATGTTCTTTGAAATGATGTAGGGGGAGAAGGCAAACAGAAGAAGAAGAAAAAAGAAGAAACAACATTTTTTTTTTTTAAAGAAAGAAAGAAAAGAGAAGAGAACGTGAGGGAAAAAGATCAAAACACGAAAGAAAGAAAGAAAGAAAAAGAAAGGGAGGCGATTTTCAACACGAGGCGGGCTTTTATAAATCGCTGTCTGTACCGACTACCCTCAGGAGTACTACTGTTTACATGGCGAGAAGCAAGCAATAGTTCATGGCTGAATGGGTGAGCAAGTAAGCTGATGAGAGTCAGTACATTA
>CM031624.1:46928916-46931416 GCA_018398815.1 Conus ventricosus | reverse complement strand
CACGCACCCCGGCGCGCCCCGCATTTCAAAAACCCCGGCAAGCATGTCCGCGCGGCAGACACACAAAAACTCACACACCGCCGCGCCACACACACATGCATAAAACTCGCGCGCACACGAAACCACACTTTATTCACCCCCAACGGGGGCAAGCAGAAAGATCTCACAAGCATTTGGGGTTAATTTTTTGGTTTGGAATAAAGCTTGCAAGGCGCAAAGGGGAAAAAGATATAAAAATTTAAAATCTATAAGTCGGCCCCCAAAATCTTTTAGAAAAAAAAAAGAAAGGGGAAACAAACCCCAAAAAGGGGAAAAACCCACAAGAAAAAAAGGCAATATTGGTCTATTTTTGACATAAACGAAGTATCAAATCAAAAAGGACATGCAAAAAGTCGGGGAAAAAAAAAAAAAACATGAAAATTTGGAATTAACTTCCCACTGCCCCAATAAAAATTTGGACAACTCAGATATACCTACAAATCTAGAAAAACCTGAAAAATTTGTGAAATGTTTCCAAATTTTGTAAAAATAGGGGGACCTCAAAAAAAGGGCCCAGGACAAAAGAGAAAATCAAAAAAAAAAAATAAAACTTATAAGAAACAAATAAAATAAATAAAATCGAAATTTTAAATGTTTGAAATAACTTTGGGTACGAAGAAAAAGAATGTTTTTCAAGTCTTAAGAAGAAAACGACCTTTGGGTTTAACGGAATCGAAAATTTAAAATTTTAGGGGAGGGTTTTCCAGAAACGTTATAGTTTTTCCTTCATTTTTTTCTACAGAAATGCGGTCTGTTTGGAAATTTACCCCTCCGTCTGGAAGCACCAATCATTATTCCAATAAACAAGCAAGGAAAGCCCAGGGGCAAAAAAAAACAGCTATCGCAAATCGCCTTAACATCCCACACATGCAAACTAATAAAAAATTGTTTTAAATAGACAATTTTAAATTACTGCGAAAAAAACCCAAGTAACCTGTCATCCAACGGGCAATCAAAAAGGGAAAGTTTCAACAATTTAACACCCTCTTTTAAAAATAACAACCCAAATAAAGAGCATTCGAAAGGGCAAAAAAATATACTACGACTTTTTTTGATGTCCGAAAAGCATACGTCAATTTGGGGGCCCCACGCCTTCCTATAAACTTAAACAAAAGGGCAAAACAGGAAAACACAAACAATTACTTTGCCACTTTCAACTAATGGGTTTTTAAACAGGTAAAGTTTAAAATTTCCCTTTTCCAAACCCCAAACAGCAAAGAAAGGGTCTGCCTCAGGGATGGGTTATTTCCCCAAAATTTTGTTTAACATCCTTTTAGCTAAACTTCCAAAAGGACCTCCCCCAAAAAGATCCCAAATTTTAAAGCTCAATTTGCGTGATTTTTTTTTGGGGATGAAGTGAAATTTAAACGAAAAACCCCCTCGGGCCCTTTTGAACTATACAAAGAAAGTTTTATCAACGTGAACTTTGATAAAATCAACAACTTTATGATAGAAAATGGACAAACATTATCATTGGGAAAAAAAAAAAAAATCACGCTTTTACCCCCAATAAAAATTTCCTGAATTCAGGGTTTTAAAGGTCAAAACATAAAAAAACCAAATTGGCAAATTTCCCTTGGGGGTCTACCCACTTCAAAAAATTTCGTGGGAAAACCACAACGACTACATAACAAACAAAGCTAGAAAAAGTTCCCTTTAAATTTTTTGAAGGTAATAAGCAGGGCACCCGGGGGGCAGGGCACAAAGGCACTAATTCTCTCGTTTTTTCACTTGGAAATTCACGGGGGTTTACTATTTTGGGCCCGGAGGTTTTTTTTAAAAAGGGGGCCAGCGCACTTGTTTAAAAAAACTGCAGAGCCTGAATTTCCCAAACTACAAAAATTGCCGGGTGTACCAAAAAAACCGTCAATTTTTTGGAACTTAACAGAAGCAGGGTTCAAAACCCCCGATGAACCCAAAAAAAAGCCTCAGTTCAAATTTATCCCCTTTAAAAATTCTACTTTTGAAAAATTTTCCCCCCCAAAAAAAGGAAAAAAAATCGAAATTCAGAAACCGACTTTTCAAAAAGAGCTAAACAAAAACACATTGAAGTCCATTAAAAAAAAATTTGCCTCAAATAAATTTCTGTAATACAGAGCTGAACGGGGAAAAAATTTTCCCAAATTTAAAACCCTTTTTTTTCCCCCAAATTTCCCAAAAGGTAAAAAAATCCCCAAACCCAAAATTTGACATTGGCCCCAGATTTGTCCCAAAAACCATTCCCCCAATCATTAAAAAAGCTTAGTTCATTCCCACTTTGGGAAATTTAAATATAAAAACTATCTAAAGATAAAAAACACCGATGGAAACAGTTCTTATGATGGAAAAAAACGGTTTGGGAGCTTGGGGAAAAAACCCTCATTAAAAAAAAGAAAAAAAAAAAACAACATTTGGGAAACAAAATTTTCCATTTTTTAAATGCGAATCTTTCACGGGTACATGCAAAAACTATTGATTTTAA
>CM031624.1:46891416-46913916 GCA_018398815.1 Conus ventricosus | reverse complement strand
ATACACACTCTGTACAGGCAGTGTCCGCAGGAGTATCAGCCTGCGTACGCAGAAAGATAAGGAAAGAAAGAATAGGAATGGTTTGAAAGTGGGGTAACTGACAGAGAAACTGAAACAGGAGCTAAAACAGGACTGCGTCGCCAACGAAGAACAAACTACAAAACAAGCAAAACGCGTTTCGACCTACTGGGGCCTGCTCCAAGCAAGGCAAATAACTTTCTCAAGACGATGAAAACGAAGAATTTAACAGACAGTCACTTCTGTCTTCAATCAGGGTGCAACATCTTGGCTTGGATGAACGGCTAAAAACTTCAAAATGGAATTGAGGTTGAAGGGGAGACAATGCAGGTTACGATGGTAAAACTGATCTTAAACAGAGTAATGAAAATGAAGATGATGATGACGATGATAATCATCATCATCATTATCATCTTGATCATCATGATCATAGTTAAAATAATCATAGTAATGATATATTGGTTGTACGATCAAACAGCAACAACACTACTCCTACTACTATTACTACTACTACTACTACTACTACTCTACTACTACTACTACTACTACTACTCTACTACTACTACTACTACCACTACTACTTGTAGTACTACTAATAACGATAATAACAGAAGAAGTTGGTGAGTTTGGCCGATCACCTGAGCGAGCCTCTGTGACGTACTCCTTGCACTTGCTCCTGTCCAACATGGCTGCCTTGATCTCATCGATGTTTCGAGGCCAGTGTCCCTTTGAGAAGATCAATGAAGTCTGTTGTCTTCCTTCCCCTGTTCGCACTCCCTCCAGTTGGCTGCCACAGTTCAAGTTGTGAAGCAACCTCCTCTGGATGTCGCATACAGTGACCGGCTAGGCAAAGCGTATGTGTTCTTATCTTGTCACTAACTTTAGGGAGGTGTCCATATAGCTCTTCGTTAGTCATGTGCTGCTTCTAAGCGACATGAAGGAGAAGAAGAATGAGAGGATAGCTGCAATACCATCGTTACGGTAGGAATATCTCCACTACTACTACTACTACCACCACCACCACCACCACCTCCACCACTACTTTTGAAAATGATGAAATTATAATACAACGACAGCAGCAGCTGCAGCAGTAGTAGTACAAGTAGTAGTAGTAATATCGGTAGCAATAGGTGGAAAGACGTCAAACTGTCCAATGAGCGTAAAGCTAACAGTACTATTGACACAGAAGAAAAGCAGAAAACAAACAAACAAATACACAAACAAGGAACAAACAAACAAAAAAGGGAGGGGGACGAGGGAGGGGGGGGGTTGGGAGAAGAAAGAAGGAAATATAGGTAAAAGCAGAACCATATGTAACTAAAAGAAAACCAGAGCAAGAAAAGGGGTGGATAGATAAGTGAATGAAAAATAGATCGGTACAGATGATGGAGACGGTAAAAGGAGAACTGAGAGGAGAAAACAGCTGTAACATATACATGAGGTAGATAATGAGTGGTATGGTAGAGCGTCTGTGGTGAGTACGGTGGGGTGTGTGTGTGTGTGTGGGGGGGGGGGGGAGGGGGGATAGACACGTGCTATTTTTAGATGTTGATGCCAAGTGGGCGGAAGGTCCCAAGTCTGGCAGAGAGATGGGATTCCTGCATGGCACGGTCAAAGTTGTCACTCTGTCATTGTCAAAGGGCCAGGACTTGGACGTGACTGATAGCATGTAGGGGATGGTTGAAGTGCCGAGCGACTGGTTTGGGTTGGTGATGGCGGATGTCGGCCAGCTGTTCAGAAACGTATGGGATGTTTCACCTGCATAGTTCTTGGTTGCACCGTTCACAAAGGATAGAGTACAAGATGTTGTGGCTCTGACAGGAGAATGTACGATTAATTTTGAACGGGCCTTTTGGGGTCATGTAGGATGGTGTCTGGCTTGGTGAGAGGACAGATTTTGCAGTTGGGTTTTGAGTAAGGTAAGGTGCCGGGTGATTTAGGTGTGGTGATTTTGTTCAGTCTGAAGTGCACAAGTAGGTCTTGGAGGTTCTTGTCGCTTTTGAACGTGATCGTGTGCTTGGCCTCAGAAGCAGGTTTGTGGTGTTTCTACCATGGGCATGTTGGACTTGAGGATCCTGCATAGGAAAAAGAGTGTGTTTCAGGAAGAGGAAGGCAGGCGGTGGGTCTGTCTGTTTCCTTTAGAGGCTGAAGTTTCAAGGCAGTGGTCTAAGACACAGCTGTGGTGTGGCTGGGAACATCATTGATGAAGCTGTATCATCCACCGAATGGATGGGCCTCTAAGAGTGGTGCTCTGATTTTCCGACCAACTCTGCAGTTGGCCGTGTCTCTCGGGTCTGGTTGACGCTGGGATATATTATGAAAGTAAGAGTAGAGTACAGCCCTGCCATGCAGTCTCAGACCGGATTAACAATCCGTAGCATCATCTTCATCATTCCCATCCTCAGCATTAACAACAGAATCAGATTCCGTGGCCCTTCATGCCCTGCTGTCATGGTGACCTCGGGTTAGGTTGCCTTTCCGCATGGCCTGCTTGGATTCTGTCAGGGACTGTCGTTGGACGGAAGTAATGGAACCTCAGGAGGGGGAACTCACTCGTGCCGTTTCTGCTGATACGCAGTTATTGACCTCAGTAAGGGGGGGGAGTGGAGGTGGGGGAGGTTTGGTAGGTTGTGTCTTTCGTATGTTGTTGGATCAGAACAGGCGCCACTGAACACCACCAAAGTGACTCGGCAGCAGTGCAGTGTCTCCTGTGATGGGCTGCTCTTGACGACTTGGCGTGGACTGCTCCCTGTGGATTGCCGGTGACGATTGGCGTGGACTGCTCCTGTGGATTGCCGGTGACGACTTGGCGTGGACTGCTCCCTGTGGATTGCCGGTGACGACTTGGCGTGGACTGCTCCCTGTGGATTGCGGGGGTCAGAATGAGCGGCGTGGGGTGCAGTGGCACTGAGCTGGCAAAGAAGATGGGAATTGTTGGGGGGGGGGGGGGGTGCGGTTGTTTGCTTTTTTTTTTCTAGTCGCATCTTTGCTGGGGAAGGGGGTTATCTTCCCCCCCCCCACTCCCCCCCCTGCCACCCCTACCTCCTCGCAGCCATCAGTCTCTAAAGGCGGTCTTAGCCCTGATCTTTGTAGAACTAGTGAAGACAATGATTGATTTATCTGTCGTGTTCGGTTCACTGTTCTTCATGACGACATTTTTTTTCTCCTAAGTATTGACAGCCCTGAAACGCAGCCCGATGCGAGTCAGCCTGGATTAAAAAAAAAACAACTAAAAATTGGTTCGTCCGAATCAGAACAAAAACAAAAAAAACAAAAGTGAAAGACCTTTACCGTGATCTTGATATTCCCATGGAATGGTAATATTAATATACACTCAAAGGCACCCCCTTCCTCTTCCTTCCCCCCCCCCCGCCACTCCCCCCCCCCCCCCCCCCCCCCCCCCCCCCCCCCCCCCCCCCCCCCCCCCCCCCCCCCCCCCCCCTCATTTAGTGAGAAGCAACTGAAAATAAAGATCGGGCGTTTATGTCAATCTCATGACGATGCGAGATTCCTCTATCGCATGGCGTCTCGGCACCACCTGGATCAGATCCTTCGCTTTGTGGAGCGGGAGGCGTGGGGACTGGGAGGGGGGGGGGGGGCCGGGGGGGGGCGAAGTACCGGGGGTGGGGGGTAGGGTGGGGTGGGGTTGAGGGAGGAGGGGGCGAGAAGAGGAGGGCGGGAATGACACTTTTGTTTTTTGTTGTTGTTGTTTTTTGCTTTTAAGGTCCACTGATTTCTTAGGCGTATGGAGTTTCTTTGGTCTCTGTACCGTTAGCATGGAGGTAACCCGGGGGATCAGCAGTAAGTAGTAACCATACTCACCCCCCCCCCCTCACCACCACCACCTCTGCCCTCCACACCCCTTACTTTCTCTTCCCCGGTTTCATGTCTGTTTAAAATGGGGGATGGGATTCTACATCCGTCACTGTCACAATTTGTCACATAAAGATACCCACGTCTCTGGCTTTCGGTGGAGGGGGTGAGGATACCTTAATGAGCTATGAAAACATAACTCTTGGAGGCGGTAGAATCTTGCGTTTCGGTTTTATGTCAAATGATGGTTGATTTACCGCTGCGAACACACACACACACACACACACACACACACACACACACACACACACACACACACACACACACACGCAAGCACGCACGCACGCACGCACACACACTCACACGCACGCACGCACGCACGCACGCACCACGCGCGCACGCGCGCGCGCACACACACACACACACACACACACACCACACACACACACACACACACACACACACACACAAACAAGCAAACAAGCGACGTGAGCTGCACTAACGATCCGGCGTGTGCATCGGCGTTTCATCATTTGTAACATTACAAATAACAAAAATGCGCCCTGATACTAAACTCACGTAGTTTAAACGAAGTCAGTTTAGGTAAACATCACGTTTTCATGTCCGTGTGTGTGTTCGTCTGTCTGTAGGCGTGTCTGTGGGGAAAAACAAACAAACAACCTTGCTGGCATTTTCTGTGGATCCGTGAGAGCTGCAAAACCCAAAATAGGCAGGATTGTTTTTAAAAAAAAAAAAAAAACATTTTTGTTTGCATTTGTTGTTTAACAGAGAGAAAGGATTAAAAAAAAATAAAAAAAAAAAATGACGACAGCAGCAACCAGAAATTGTGTATAAAGCAAGTCAAAAACCAAAACAAAATAAATAGAAAAAAGGAAATAACCTCTGTATAGCATAATTAATGTATATAAAGCATATTTACATACTAACAAACATAGCACAGTGCTTACGGTGAGGAGTAGTAGATATCCAGAATATAGATATGCCAAGACCTGTCCCACTGATTTCTTCATTCGAAGGTCGCATCACGCCACCGTTCCAAAAAAAAAAAAAAATTGTTAGGGCCGCCAGAGTTTTTTTGTCTCCATTTTTTTTTCATTTGTTGAATTTGGCATAGCGGAGAGTCACTGCGGGATTTTGATTCCGTTAGTCATTCAAGGTCATCAAAGATCAAGGTCAGAACGTGGCATTACACAGAAATCTTGTGTACGAGGAGGTACTTGGATTCCATTGTCACCAAACGTGCTACAGTGATTACTTACCGTGAGAGCTTGAATCATATATCTATCTACCTATCTTTATATATATATATATATATATATATTATATATATATATATATATATATATTATATGTGTGTGTGTGTGTGTGTGTGTGTGTGTGTGTGTGTGTGTGTGTGTGTGTGTGTGTGTGTGTGTGTGCGTGTGTAAAAGTACATCACATAATCAAAACAAAACAAACAAAAAACCCGGAGAAACCGTAAGAGTTCGGGTCTAGTATTTTATGCCAAGCAGGTTCAGTACTTCAGTAAATTTTCCCAAAGCATGAATCTTGTGGAAGTGAGGTCGGGGGTGAAAGGGTGGACACCGCAACATAGGTTACTCATGATGTTGTGCATGAAGTGAACGCCGCGCTTTGTGGCACCATTAACCCCCTGCATTAAGTTATTGCCATGGTGCATTTGGGGTGATGTTTCATGTCAACAGACATCGCGGCGAAAGCATCATCTTTCTTGTGTTTACGCTGATTTAGTTAAATGGGCTTTTTATACCCCTCCCCCCCCCCCCCCCCCCCCCCCCCCCCCCCCCCCCCCCCCACCCCCCCCCCCCCCATGCTTTCAGGTTAGGTATTAACATTGTTTTTCATCCTTGCGGTATTTCTAGAACGTTGAGTTGAATGAAGACAAAGCCATAATAAATAACTGCCGTAACACATGTGGTTGTTTAAAGGCACTCTTAACGGTTCGAATCATTCTATATCTCATCAACACGTCATTTAATTGCAGATCCTCAGTCTCGTCTTCTGGTTGTAAACAGGAGCAAGGTCACACTGACGTCATGTATCAAAAAGGTCTCAAAACAGACAAGGTTCGTTCACCTTGCAGTGAGGTGAACGTATTTTCATTGAATGAAAGTCAGAAATAAGTGTATTAAACAACTGAGAGACCTTAATGATCGATGAACTTTTTTTTCTACTTTTTCGTCTGTTTTTATTTATCTATTCAATTACTCCACTACTCATTTATTTATCTATTTTACTATAGCTAAATCGAGCTTGACTATCTTTTCATTTTTAGACAAGAAAATATTACAACATAGTCTTAAAGTATGAATTAAGAAATTAACAGTAAAAGTATGCTTGTGAATGTAAACCCTTTGTAGATCTTTCCATCCCTTAACTTCCAGCCACTTGCTGTGATTTTGTTTTGTTGATTCATGTCTATTCCATACTTTTCGGGTCATACTCAGTATTGGACAAAATTTTAAATCTCTATCTTAATCATATTCAAGCGCTTCCCATACTAACGTTTGCGAGGTGTAACTTGGATAGAATGCCAGAGAACTAATAAAATGCCGATTCTAGCTTCCCCCCACCCTCAACAAGTTTCGGGTGGGGGGAAGCTAGAAATCGGCATTTATTAGTTCTCTGACAAGTAAGACTTCAATAACCAAAAAATAACGATTTTTTACAAACAAACATACTGTGTAGGGTTATCCGTTTTCAATACTAATTTACTAAACTTTTCAAATTTTAGTTTTTGCTTAATCCTGCGTTTTTCCTGATCATTTTCAATAACATCATTTTCGCGCATAAATTCATCAAATGCGCCTCTGTAAACGGCAAACAAACATACTATGTGAAAATCCCACCTAAATCTGGAAATCATGTATGACTTGGCCGAGACACTGTGTGCGCAGACCTAATTAGAGGGTTCGTGGATTGTGGCAGGCAGTAACAGGTACAGAGGTCCGTGTGGCTCCTGTGATACCTGTAATTAGCAGACTACAACCTCCACGGGGCGGGCTTGCCCCTGGCCAGGTTAACTTGCAACATTATGGTGCAATCAGAAAAGAACATTCTTGAACGCGAAGCTTCTACACGGCCAGTTGTAAGCCGCACAGTTTGGTCATGGCTTCCAATGGAGACGGACGTGCTTCGTTTACAGAGGAACAACTTCTTGTTATGGATGATCATATGCAATACCACATTTCTTATGGTGGAGTATATAAACAAAAGAAAATCAGGTGAGCGCTGTTTTTTACCTTGTAAGCCAAAGAGAAGTATTGCTTTTTGGAAGGTGGGGAGAAAGAAAAACGAGAACCAACCATTGAAGAACTACACAACTACCTTGTAAGCTTGTTGGTTCAAGAAAGAGATTTAGAAAGAGATTTGGGCAATATTACTGAAAGAGATGTTGATGGCTTTGATAAGCTTTTGACTGTTGGCGAAATGATTCCATTTCTACAAAATGGTGCTCTTTTACTAAAACTTGGCGAAAGAAAAACCATCCATCATGCTCTGATTATGGGTCACTGCCTTGAAAAGGCACAAACAATGTTTCAAAGATCAAAAACAACTGAGACATGGCGTTCATTTTTACGAACAAACATGAATATTGATGACTCATATGCAAGAAAAACTGATGCAGCTTTCAAAACATTTTTATCATTGTCCAAAGTTTCACAACCTTGGCATCAGCATCAATGATTTGTTTGCCAAACGAAGTCTGATCACAAAGTACTTGCAGAAAATAAATGATTTTCGAAACTTCTGGCAAAATTAGATCGAGTTCTCTTTAGTACACCTAACAGAACGGGGTGGGGTAGTGGGTGGCGCCACTATTCCTACAAAAAGCTCCAAATGTTCAGCGACAGGTGTACTAACTGGCGATTAAGAGCCCAAAAAAGCTCTGCCAAAGCAGTATTTTACATTTGAAAAAAAAACACTAACTCTGCCAATGCCGGTCCCAAGCCCGGATGAAAAAAAGAGGAGGGGTGCGGTATAAACTTTTTTTGTGCGAGAAGGAAAGTATAATGAAACTCTTTGTTGTGGGAGGCAACCTGTGGTGAAGTCAGCCTCGCTATAAATAGCCGTTCATGTGTGAACGTCCTATTTTAGCAGCAAGAGGGCTGTGGGGAAGTCAGCCTTGCTGACTGCTACTATAAATAGCCGTTCATGTGTGAACGTCCTTTTTTAGCAGCAAGAGGGCTGTGGGGAAGTCAGCCTTGCTGACTGCTACTAAAAATAGCCGTTCATGTGTGAACGTCCTATTTTAGCAGCAAGAGGGCTGCGGTAAAATCAGCCTTGCTATAAATAGCCGTTCATGTGTGAACGTCCTATTTTAGCAGCAAGAGGGCTGTTACTATAAACTGACCTTTTTTAGCAGCATGAGTCTAACAGGATGTAGTGGTGCTCGTAACTAGGACAGGCGTGCATGTATGCCGTTTGACATAGATATAAAATC
Source organism: Conus ventricosus (assembly GCA_018398815.1). Lineage (NCBI taxonomy): Eukaryota > Metazoa > Mollusca > Gastropoda > Neogastropoda > Conidae > Conus > Conus ventricosus. Next base: position 46,905,602 of record CM031624.1, on the reverse strand, counting down.
GCAAGCCCTCTAACTGTGTCAAACGTGCATGCAAGTAACTTCTAAGCTCTTGCTCAAGTCACTTCTAAGTTCTTAACTCAAGTCATCCCAAGTTACCCCAAGTTCTTAATCAAGTAACTTCTAAGTTCTTACTCAAGTCATCCTCAAGTTCTTAATCAAGTAACTTCTAAGTTTCTACTCAAGTCACTTCTAAGTTCTTAACTCAAGTTATCCTAAGTTACCCCAAGTTCTTAATCAAGTAACTTCTAAGTTCTTACTCAAGTCATCCCCAAGTAACTTCTAAGTTCTTAACTTAAGTCATCCAAGATCATAACTAAGTTATTCTCTAAGTTCTACCAAGTTCTTATTCAAGTTAACTTATAATTATTTATTAAGTTCTTAAAGTATTATTCCATCTTAAATGGATCAAAATGATCTTTTGTTGTTGGCGGTTTTGGCATGCTTTTTTGTTCGGCTTCTGTATTAGTGGTTGAGATTTTTTTGATTGCTTCGGTTTTTGCTGTCGTTGTTTATATATTTTATAACCGTAATAACTACCCCAGCAGCAATGCCGCCAAAAATGACAATTGCTTTAAGTGCAATATTCCATGAAGACTTTGGCGGCGTAGGTCTTGAATCAACTTGTTCTGGTGTGTTTATAGCTGGCGTTGAAACAACTGGCTGCGGCTCCAGCACTTTTTCAGTTTGAGTTATATTCTGTGCTTGCACCTTTAATTTAGTTTTTTTGTTCCACTCTGCTAATCTTTTTCCTGCTGCAACACGCCCAGGATGAGGAGGCTTTTTACTGGTCACTTTCTCCACCGGATTCAATGTTTTCTGATTCTGCTGATTTTCTGGCTCGGTCATTTTTTAGGGAAACAAAATCTATATGATTAAAAGTAATTAATCCCCGATTAGCGGCGACAATAATGTTCCAAATCTGTAATACAGATCACATCCTAGAGACTCTAATGACTTTGTTAAAACTGGATCCTGCATTAAATCATACATAAAGTCTTGTCAGAATCAATAGGTGCAAATTTACTTACTAGTTTAGTGTACAAACTAAGAACCGTTTGCCCGACACTTTTTACCATTCTCGACCCTAGTTGCGCTTCATACCTGTTATGATACTTTACAATGTCTTGTGGCGACATTTGTTGAATCTGTTCTATGCTGATTCATTTCCGAGGAACTGTTTTGTTTTTCGCATGCTGCCAAAGAATACAGTCTTTCCTTTTTGGGCATAATAGCTTGGTCATCAACTTGATCATTTGTAATCATAAGTTCAGGAAGGTTTAGGCTGCCCTGTAGCTGTAGTAGATCATCGCCGTTCATGTTTTTTATTAATTATAATTATTTTATTTTTTAAAAATGAGCACGAAAAACTGTTACTAATCTTGTATACCATTCTGCTGTTATTGGAGGCCTAAGTGTAGGATACACAATGCTTGGTAAAAGCCTGTTAAAAATAAAACCGGCTGATCTTGGTAAACTAGACTTTGAGGAATTCAGCAAAGCTAATTGCTATCATTACAGCTTCATTTGTACGAAAGATTTTCTAGTTAAGCAAGGAATAATTCCAGACAGTATAAATATGTAAAATAAAAAATACATTTATAAAAATGGCTTCATTCGTAATGATGATAGGCGGCGCAGTAGTGAATGCGCTTGCTTTTAGCTGAAGTAATTACGCATTTAGTAAACTGCGGGATGACGGCGAGAGAAAAAGACATAACAAAGCTATGGAGCAACTAGCCACAGCACAAGACGCCTATGAAAAGCAGAGAATTGAGCAGTTAGATTTTATTAACGACAAACTGAAAAAACAGGGACATGCAGCTTACACATTTAAAGATGTTGATCAAGCAATAAAGAATATTATCTTGTAACAGGCAAACCAATCGAGACATTGCCCCCACCAAAATTCAGTGACTTTTATCAACCATCAGAAAAACAAAAGATGCAAGAAATCGTGTTTATTGTCTTTGGTATGACCGTCGTGTATTTTGTTGCACATAATATTGGCTGAATAAAAATGAACAAAATCTATTATTCGCCAAAAGGATATTGGAAGGGAATCACAGCAATAAAAAAGCTAAGCCAAGCAGCGGGAGTTAGTGAACAAACAGCAAAGGAATGGTTATCTAAACAAGCGATTTGGCAAATTTATTTACCTGCACCTAGACGAATACAGAGACCCCACTTTGTGAATACAATTACCGAACGACACCCATCAAATGGACCCTTTTATATTTACCCCATGATACGATTAGACGAAAAAGATTTAAGTACGCACTCACAGTCATTGACATAGCTTCAAGATACAAAGATGCAGAACCATTAACACAAAAGAGTGCTTCTGCTGTTGCTGTTGCCATACAACTGATATACCAACGAGGCCCGCTAACTTATCCTCGCATGATTCAGTTGATGATGGAAAAGAATTTAAAGGTCAAGTGAATCAATTATTGTTAAAACATAGAGTTACCATTAAAAGAGGCATCCCCGGAGTTCACAGATCACAGGCTTTAGTTGAAAACTTTAACAAGCAGTTATCTGAAAGACTTTTTCCTACCAGTATCACAGGGAGCTTATTGACAATTCTCGCAACACAGAATGGGTTAGAAGACTGCCCTCAGTTTTGCGCGCAATGAATAATGAAGAATTTAAAGGGCTAAAACCAGTACAAGCAATCAAAAAACAAACAATAAATGTTGCTGAAGACTCCAGCACAGCCAGCAAACTATTACCGTTTGGTTTAAAAGTAAGGTACCTTTATTTACCGGGGAAGCAGAAGGGGACACTCGCATCAGGGCAACCGATCCAGTTTGGAGTGTTTGATCCATATGAAATAAAAAGAATTGTAAAAATGATCCGCCGTGTATTATTTACGAGAAACTGACACAACAAAACAACCGGCTCCTCAAAGATCTTTTGTGAAGGAAGAACTGCAGATAATCCCACCAGACACAGTTCCAGTTGCTTAAATAATTTTTAATTTACATAAAATGGAAGCTCAGAAGGAAGCTCAGAAGGAAGCGCAGAACGAAACAAGAATGATAAAGGAAGAGACCTTGGAATTGATACGGGAATCATATGATACGAGTTCTACTATTAAGGAATTATTTACGAGGATTTATCGACACATGGCAATGCATCCAGATCACCTTCAGCCCAAAATCCCAGATTTTGATTATCAGATATGGGATAAAGAATATCTTGAAATAATAAAAAAAAATTCGAGCACATCAAGCAAACATGAAAAATAATTTGGCTGAATTGGATATATGATTGAGCTTTTAACAAAATTTGAGGAAAAATATGATATAAATGAGCTTATAACAAAACTTGAGGAGATATGTAATTATGCCGTTCTCCAGTGCCCAATTGCATATGAAAATCTGGATTAACAAATACTCGTTTAGTGTTTGTTCTATCTAATAACTTCTTTGTTACAACAGTTGTGTTGATCTCATGTAGATTAGATCGCAGTTTTACGTTGTCATGATGAAAAGTATGTTTATTGAACAATGCTTCTTTGTAGTTGTCATGTGATATGTTTGACTGCACAACACTGCGAGATATTCCCTTTGCTTTCTTAATGGTTTTTTCCTGGCTCGAAATACTGTACATTTTCGACCTTAAACAACAAACTCCTTGATCACCCCTCAGATAATTCGTCCTTCATCTTTCCTAAAACCTTCTTATTAACGGATGAATGCAAAGGCGAATCTTTAGGGTAATCAGATGTGTCGTACCATCCCGCATGCCCTTTAGCTACTTCTAATTCCATGTCTTTATAGATGTCTTCAGTAGGGATATCTATAACAAAACTATCTGTATCTGTGTAAAGTACTCTGGACTCTGGATACGTGGGTTTAAAGTAGTCATAAAGAAATTCTAACATCAAAAGCTTTGATAATTCTAAAACAGTAAACTCAATAAATACAGGTTTGTCCAATTTGACTTTCTTTTTTTTTCATCATTATGCCAAAAAGCCCATCATGAAATCTTCTAAAGTCCTGATAATTAGGTTTTGAAGTCAGCTTAATTGCTTCGTTCTCTTTGGTGACCAATCTGACATCTTTACGCTTGTGCGGATTTTCCATAGTCTTTCCAAAACAGCTGTTGTTCATCAGCTTGAAAAAGTCTTTTTCTGAAGCATCTGTGGATTTAGTTCTAAGATCAGTGTTCTTCATGATGTATGGTTTCATGAACTGTTCTTGATTAAATTTAATTATACGATGAACTACTGTTAGCTTTAAACCATGTCTTAAATAAAATTGTAGAAGTCTGTAATGACAGACATAATTTTTTTTGCCTCGAAGATTAGGCACAAGTTTAGGCGGCTCTGTTGGATTCATCTTTAGGCTTTCTGCTGCTAATGGGTAGTCATTATGTAGGTCATGGAGTTCCTGAGGATATTCTAAGTCAACTTCTAGAATGTATCCACGCTGTTGATCTGGCGTCAAACTGCTCAACCACTTTAATGCTCCTTGAATATTATTCGTACCGCCGTCTGTGTACATTTTAAAGTTACGTAATGGAAGTGATTGCGCCATTGCCCAACCATACAGATTGTTTGCATCTAAATACATGAGATAGTTAGACCTTTTACTTGGATCATAATCATCTAGGTTTTTGTTGTTTGTTTTACAGAAATATCCCACGCCATACAAATTTCCCCCCACGCAACCCCGTTTTCATCATCTAAGTTTTGGAAAATCTACAAAAATAAATCTGACTCCAGTAAACTTAAGAAAGCGTCCCGATCACCCGGGCGCAGAATGTAATGCCGGATCCAGGCTATAATGTTCATGCGGGTTTTTCTGAAATTTTTTAAAAGCGTCCGCCAAAAAAAACTTACATCCCACAGTAGCATCAGATATCTCCCTCGTTTTACAAAAAACTTCTGCCACGCTTCTTGACATGTGGAATCAAATCATAATCCCCTTTCCTCTTAAGAAAAAAACCCCCTTTTAGGGGGAAACGAATTTTGTAAACTTTCCCCAACTTTATGTACTCAAAAGGGTAAACGCCCTTTCTAACAAATTGGGGTCAAAATATTCTTCTGTTTTGGGCAGGACTTTAAGGACATAGCCAGGCCTAATATCCCACAGGTGTTGCATAGAGTCTAAAAAACTGTTATTAAAGTAAAACCCCTGTACTTTTCTGATGACTTGAAAAGCATAACCCCTAAAGGCGCGGGTTTATGCTTGCATTAAAGTGAAGTCGAACCTCGCAATTATGAAAGAAGGGGGCAGCTTCCTGTCTTGGACAAACTTTAGTTGAAGATTGCATTTACGTGGGCTGCCCCAAAATTCCACAAAATTTGATCATGGCCTTTTACTGTCGGTTGGCGTCCATTTTAGCATTAGTTCAAACCACAACCCAAAACAATGTGTGGCTGGCATACTGTTGTTGGTCTTGGGCGTCATCTTGATTTCAGAAAATTCAGATTATTAGAACAGGCGTTACGCACTTCGCAGGTTCAAGAATTCCTGCGCATTGGGTCCTCTATTAATTTGGTTTTGAAGGACCCCATCCGACCTGACATGATAAAGCAAAAAAACAAATTGATGATTACCACAAAGGCGTTTAGGAAGTTTCTGGGCGCCGGCCCTTCATAAGGGAAACAAAAGCGACTCAAAGTCTGCGTAAACTAGTAGGGCTTTTTGCATTTTTTTCCCCAGTTTTTAAAACTAACTTTACTGCCTTCCCCGGGGCGTAATTTTCGGTATTACAGTCTCAGAACTTTTCAATTTTTTAAATATGTCAAGCGGGGGCGGGAAATGGAGGGCTTCTTTTTTAAACTTTTTCTAAAAAATTCTGTTTATGACCTGTTTGAAGTATGTGCTAAAAATCTACTCTTTGTGGTATCAAGGGAAAAATGGGGGTACCCTGTTGGTGAAAACATTGGGAGTAAGTCCACATGTTTTTTGGGGGCCCGGGATCACCTTTGTTGGCGTCTTTAGACACCAAAAGGGGCATAAAATTTTGTTTTTCAGCCCATGTGTATACAAACATTTTTTGGTTTGTTGTTCTTAAAACTGATCAATTTTGTCCCGCTAAGGGAAAAAGGGTATTCCACTAAATTAAAGTTTGTGAAGGCCGATATTTTAAATACTTCTCTGCGTTTTTTGCGGAATAATGAAGCCGGGGCAAGAACACCCCAAAAACTTTTGTCGCCCAATTCTTTGTTTGAACGCTCTTTTGCGAAAATCTGGAGGTAGGGGGAAAGAAAAGATTTCCCAAACAAGGGTCATACTTACCCCGTTTTTAATTGATCCTAGGTTTTTTCGCCCTCGACCAACCAGACCCTCTCTTTTGGCTTTCTTTTCAGGGGCCCCAATCAAACTTTTAAGAGTTGGTTGCCCAACCATTGTTAAGCCTTTTTGAGAAAAAATAACCTGTTTTTATTTGAGACCCAGATTCTAGTTTTCTTCATTTTTGTTATATAGCTTAAAACAGCAAACTTCTTAACGGCGGGTCAGCTAGTTTACCTGGACTTGGGGAATAGCATGGCAACACTTGCCGTCTTTTGCAGGATCAATGACTTCAATTAATATCTTTAAAAAGCTCTTGAAACCCTTCCTTAAGCATTCCTTCAAACAATCGCGGTCCTTAAAATTATCTAGCCATGTTGTTTTGTCTTTTCTAACGAAAAATATTTATTTAAATTTAAAAAAAAAATTAATCGTCAAATCAACGGTCTTTTTGTGTTTGGATATAAACTAAAAGTAAAACGCCCCTTGATTTTGTTTAATGAGTTTTTTAAAACAATTTTTAAGTCTTTTTACTTTTTTAAACATTCCTTTTTTTTCTTCGGTGTCTGCGTTGAAAAAACTTGCCCTTGCCTTTTTTTGAAGATCAAATTTTTTGTCTTTTTTAGTCATAAAAATCGGCCCCTGAAAACGACTAAATTCTTCATCCGTATGTTTGAGTCAACTAGTGCTTTTTTTATTGTCATTTTGAACGAACTAATTTTAGCGGTTATTAGTTGAACCAAGCTGTGTGCTTTTGGAGTTTGTTTTTAATTTTTTGCCACAGCATTTCCCTTAATAAACACAAAACCGGAGCTAAGACAAACCGCCTAGGGTAAAGCTGCGGGCGCACCTATCCCCGTTGCAAAGACCTACACTCGTTCCACCCGATAGACCCTCAAACCCGATGCCCCAGTTTTTAACAATGTAACGCATTAAGGCGCAAATACCTTCGTTTGGGTTTTTGTGTATTTTAAAAAGGGTCTTGCCTAGTTTTTTTTGCTTTTGTGTGATTTTGGTTAATCTGAAGGTTTTTATGTTGGGGGTTTTTCTGCTTCCCTTCTTTTGGCCTCTGGCGCTGTAGGACATTTGGATAAACCGAACCCATGTTTTTTTTTAAAAAAAAAAAATAATTTTATATTGTATATTTTTTAATCTTTATCTTCAATATTCACTGCGCTCATAATTAAAAAAAAATGACTTTAAACGGTTTATCCCCATTTTTTCTTTATCAATTTGAATGTTTTTTCCCCGTCTTTAAAACAGTTCCCCCCATTTTCCATGCAACTGATTTCCTCTTTTGACCTAGGTCTTTCCATAAACCGTATTTTGTTGTTAAATAAATCATAAAGCCTAACACTGTGAAGGGTAGATCTTTAGACACAAGGTCTATTTTTGGACTTCCCCACCTCCCCCCCCCCAAAACAATTTTCTTATTTGCAAAATGCTGATAAGGTTTAAAGCCCGCTAGCGTAGATTTGGGTTTGGGCTCCCTCAATCGAAAATTTTACTTTCGTTATTTTTTGGATAAATAAACTTTTTTATTTTCTTTGAATGGTTCTTTTATCTTTACCGAATAAAAAACCTTTAAGCGTCTTTCTGCGGCCCCAAAACTAAAATTCCCTATGTGTCTGCCCGCTTCTGGGATTGTTGTTTGATGAAACACTTTTCGTATATATTTTAATTTTGACTGAATTTTTTTTCTCATCACCTTGCTAATTGGGTTGCTAACAACGTCAAACTCTAACGGATGCAGAATGCTTACTTTTCTTCGTGTCTGATGATCGATAACACGTTTTTTATTAATTAAAAGTTAGTTCATAGACAATTGTCTTTTAATCTCCTTTAAGATGGGGCATGCGCTTTTAACAACTCAAAATCTAAGGGAAAGAAAAGCATTTCCTACGCAAAATTTACACTACTACTTTTTACCCTCTTTAAATCTGCGGTGGGCCTATTCTATGTTTTAGTGCTTCTTCTTTTTTGATCCCTTTAAACGCAAAGTCAGCCCTTTCATTCCCTTGCCATAGTCAGAAAAGGTTAAAAAAAGTCTGCATTGTGTAAAGAAAATATTTTTTCCCCTCAAGTTTTAAGAAATTTTCTTAACGATTTCCGACCCCAAATTTGGACAAATGTCCTTTTGGGTCTGTTTTTGTTCAGTTCTATTTTTAAAATAAGTCGCGCAGAAACCTGGCACAATCATTTATCTGCCCCAGGCTGGAAATTTGACAAAGAATTTATCTACAATAGTAGTGGATTTTTTGGAACAGTAAAATTCCGTTTTTTTTCCCTTCACGCCAAAAGGGGTCTTTAGTCTTCTATGCGGGGCAAGAAATTTAACCATATGCTTTTCTTTTTTTTTAAAACCCCCTAAAAAGTTAATTATTAAAGAAACATGGCGGCATTGAAGGCGAAAAAAGATTAGAGTTTTTTTATCCTGGAGACGAATGAGTAAAAAGGCTCCTTTGTCAGCATCCTCCGGCCCATTGCGGCGTGAATTAACAGAAAATACGGTCGGAGCATTTTAAAAAAGTTTAGGCCCAGAACCCCCGAAATTTTAGACCCTAAAATTTGAAGTAAAAGATAAAGGGCCCTTTTTTATGTAAAAAAAGATCGAGGACAAATTTTTCGCTTCAGATAAACGAGACCCATCAAAGTTTGTAGGCATGAATACAATTAGCAAAGACTAGGCGGAAGATCGAAATCGCCTTTGGGATTTCTAAACCAAAACTAAATAGGGATGCGGTTGCTAAACTTTAAAAAACCTACAGGAATCCCAAAAGATAGCCAAATACAAAAAATGGAACTTTTAAAAAATTTAAAACAATCACATGTAAAATAAAAAATGAAAGAAGCAGAAACCAATTTTTTTCCCAAGAAAAAGTACCAAAAACAATAGTGGGAAAAAAACCAGTTTTTCCGAAAAACTACCAAAAACAATTGATGTTTCTTCCCTTTCCTAAAAAAAATATTAGCCCTTCATCGCTTTAAGAACCTTCAAGGGGAATTAAAAAAAAAAAATTTAGCAAAACTGGTGAACTAAAAGCGAAAAAAAAAGAAAAAAGAAAAATCGCTGAGGCTAATGCCCAAATTAGGGGGCCCGGGTTAAAGAAAGAAAACCCCAAAGACTAAAAGACTTAAAAAAGAAAGATCATTAAATAGAAGCGGCGTCTACTAACCGAGAAAAATTACGAACTCAAATGAGCAAATAAGAGAAAAAAATCCAAAAAAAATTTTTTATGAAGACCAACGCAGCAGAACGAAAACGAACCCTGTTTTGAGGCAAAGGGTCACATTAGCAAGCGTTATAAACGGCCTTAGGATTTGCAATAAGTACACTGTGATGGCTTTACGGGGGGTGGTGGTCAAAGCCCAGTGCCTCCACCGCCATCGCCCCATCACCGCCCGATAAATCAGGGTTTTAAAAAAACGCTTTATCATCTTGTGGTTTTTAAAAAAATTAGCCATAAAGCTATAGACTCTTTACCGGGTATATTAGGGGGGGTTTGCTAGCTGGCTTTGTCTACTGCAAGCAAGTATTTGGGTTTATGGGTGAGCACGTATGGGGGTTTTTTTCCTTAATAGTCGGGTTTAATTTTTAGTAAGATAAAACCCCAAATAAACCCAGGCCAGTTAACCAAAAAAAAAACGCTGTCTTTTCAATTCTGGTATTATTTTTTTTGTCTTCTTCAACGGCCTTCGGGGTTTGGGCCCCGGGATTGGATGATTTTTCTTGGGGGGTTTGTTTACTGCTTGCAATATTACTGGCTCAGAAATTTTTTTCGTTTTTCCCGACTTTCGTTCATTCCTGCCACCCGGATTTCATTTTGTAGTTTTTATTGTACCTACTGGAGTCGGGTCGAAGGGAGCAGGAAAACCGGCCAACAGCAAAGTCGCTTTCGATCTGCGTATTGAAAACTTTTTGGGATCTTTTTCTTGAAGGGAAATCAACGTAGAAATTAATGGCTCCTCTAAATTTGCTAAGTATTGTTTTTGGCTCAAAACCTAGAAGGTTTTGTTATGCCGATCCGTTTGTGCTTGCAACCCAGCAAACACCAAAAACGTAAGTACAACAAGTCGTTTATTCGTTCTATTCCGCTTTAGTTAGGCCCTTAGAAAATGTCTAAGAAAATGTTGTCCTTTCTGTTTTAGCTTTGCTTTGGACCCGAGGTGAAACCCCGTGCCTTTTTGGAAAATGTGTAAGGAGGATCCCAGTCATAGTTATACTTTTGTCACCCCCAAAAAAAGGGGTGCCCGGCCATATTAAAATCCAACTTTTTTCTAAAGCCTTTCTTAGCCTTAATATTGAATTCGTTACAGATTCTTTCAAAACCTTCATGGGTATTCTTGCTGAATGGATTAAAAAAGGTTTTTTCCTTTGGTAAGGAGCTTGCAGTTCAGTCAAAATACGTCTGAAGGGTAATAAAAAAAAATTGTACACTGACCCACCCAAAAATAGGGTGATTTTTAATGTCAGCATCGCACTCCAACCCAGTTGATGCACAAAACACAGAAAGTTTTTAAATGGTTCTGGTAAAACGCATCGGAATGACTAAAACCCCACTTTTGGATGCGGGGGTTTTTAAAAGGGGGTTAAGATTCTGTTTTTTGGAGTACTAACCTTTTCTCGAAAGGTGCCCAAATGAGTCAAGAAATGTCAAGAGTACAGTTGGGTTTTTAAATTTTTAAAATTTTTAGTGCGGCCCCAGAAAATTTTTTTCATCGTATATTTAAATGCCTCATTTTTATTTCGTTTTAAAAAAAAAAAAAGTTTGTAACAATAACAAATCAAGACCGTCCTTCTTTTAGAACATGCATTTATAAAAAAGCGGGAAACCAAATGGTTGCCTTCATGAAATTTTTTTTCAAAGTTTTATGGTTTTTTTTTACTGAATCCAAGAATAATAATAAGATTAAAAAAATTGATAATAAAGGGCAATTAGTTTGCCCGTTAACCATACGATGGTTATTTCGGGTTTTTTTCCTAAAAGAAGCATGAGTAACTTTGACATTACCTCAAAAAATTAAAAAATGCAAACTGAAAACATGTTGGCCTTCAAACCCTAAAAGGAAGAAGTGGGTTTAAATTTTTATGGGGAGCTAGCTAAAAGTTAGGGTTTACCAACTGCCAATCGGGGTATTATATTTTAGAGTTGCGCAAAACAAAACTATTATGAGGGGAGAAAACCGCTCGATCTTGCATTACATTCATTCTTTTTTGTTCATTTGGATGAGCTGAGCACTGATGAAAAATTAATGGGAAGGCCCTCAACTGTTTTAAGAGCTCTTCCATCTGGGAAAGCTGCTTTTGCGATTAGGGAAAAATTTCAATTCCCTAATTTTCAGTTTAAAAGATTGTTTTTTGGGAGGGGCGGGTCTTTTTTAAAATAAAAAATTGCAGACAAAACAGGGGAAAATCGTAAATGTGATCCTGCACTTGTTTTGGAAATAAAATAATAAGTTGTACTAAAAAATAATGTCGCGGGGGCCAGACGAATCAGGAGTTACATTAGCGCCTGTGAGGTGTATAACTTTAGAATTAAAAGACCTTGCAGACGTTGCGGACTTTGAACAGAATGGTGAGATCGGCGCTTTGTATGGTTTTGAGTACACTAAAGATGGTGATTATAAACGCAAAGAGGTTGGCGACAACAAAAAGTTTCCTAAACTAGAACAACTGCGCAATGTAGAAGCAAATAATGCTGGCCAGTATGAATATAAAATAGTTCGAAAACCTGACAGCAAATGGCGCTTAGAACCATATTTAGAATGGGACATAAAATTTGAATTCATAAGCCCATTTACATTTTTTAGCCGTCAAAAAAGTTTCAGAAAAGCATTCAACTCAGGACCTTTACATGTAAGTCTTATGCCAGAGGACAATAGTCGGAAAGAGATTGAAATAAAGCCGTATGGGAATAAACAGTACATCCTCCACAGAAGAGAATCAGTTTTGAAAGATGCTTCTACAAAATTACAGTTCATTCCGCAAATGAAATTAGGAGACACGTTTACAATGATATTTGAAATTTCTGTCTTAAAAGATGAGGAGAGGGATGGGGTTGTGGGCGTTAGTGACGTCCTTTTAAAAGAAATTCTAATTAGCTGGCAAAACTTAGGCGTTGAAAAACTTAAAGTTACTGTCGTCGTTCTTTACGACGGTGGGGGATTAAGGTCATTACAACCATGACAAAATCAATATTAGTCTAAATAGAAACAATCTTACAGAACTGACTTGGATTAATCTTTCACATTTAGATCTTATAGGATTTTATTATACTGAACAAGTTTTGACAGAGAGTATGATAAAAACAATAACTGGATTAGATTAAATTCTGTTATAAAACTATGGAGCAGACGACTTTGGTGTCAATGCCGATGTTAAACTTTATGATAAAAAACCCTCATTGTTCACTGATTTGTGGACAGACTGGTTGTGGAAAAACAATATTTATCCTCGACCTATTACAAACAGTTTATCGTTATAATTTTGATCATATTGTGATTTTTTGTCCAACTCTTAAATGGAACAAAGCATATCATGATAGAAGGTTTATATGGACAGATGATGGCATATATTTAGTTGATCCTAGCAATAAACTGAGTGAGTGTTTAGAACACTTTTATAAACTGTTTGAAGGAACGCAAACACTATTTATTATAGATGACTGTTCGGCAGAAAGAGATATAGTTAAAAAGAGAAACACTTTGTCAAAACTAGCCTTCAGTGGAAGACATGCTGGGATAAGTGTGTGGATTTTATGTCAAAAATATAACTCAGTTTTAAAAGACTTTAGAGAACAGTTAAAGACTGTAGTTTTATTTCACATGAAAGACAGAGACTCATTTGATGAATGTCTGCGCGAAAATGATGTTATTGAAAATGATCAGGAAAAACACAGGATTAAGCAAAAACTAAAATCTGAAAAGTTTAGTAAATTAGTATTGAAAACGGACAACCCTACACAGTATGTTTGTTTGTAAAAAATCGTTATTTTTTGGTTATTGAAGTCTTACTTGTCAGAGAACTAATAAATGCCGATTTCTAGCTTCCCCCCACCCGAAACTTGTTGAGGGTGGGGGAAGCTAGAATCGGCATTTATTAGTTCTCTAATGCCTGATTCAAAGTATGTAACTACATGTTTGAATGTGGGCAGTATTTTCACCCCATAATATATTGCTAGCGTTTGTCTCTGTGTTAATGGATATATCTCAAGCTTTTCAAATTCGTAAATTATGTGAATGGGTTGTTCAATTTTTGTTATATGACCAGTATTTACCAAATGAGTGTACTCAACATGTAGACAAACCCGGCATTTGCTTGATCATGTAATTCCTTTCATCAATTTGTCACCCCTTATTGTTGTATGCACATTTCCGCCATAACGATTAAACTGATAATGCATTTCAGGTTCTCCCTGTCGGCATCCTTTCATTTCCATTCATAATGAATCATTGTTCAGACTGTTCATTTATGATGACTGGTGACTGAATGCTTTGTTTCAGAATGTTTCTATTCAGTTATGATTACTGTCACGGAAAACGAAGGCCCTTAAGGGCTTGGACATAAACATTTCCAACTAAGCAAACGCCTATTCAAAGTCAATAAAACAAAGTAAAGTATTTCATCAAATAATAATGAATCGATTTAACATTATTGCCTGTATATCTATGATAAACGTGGGAGATGGTTGTGATCAATATTTTGTCATCTAATGAATCGATTTAGTATTACTACCTGTGTGTCTGTTAGCTGTATAGCCTGCCCAGTCATCATTCGGTATAGATATGTCCTTGTCACGTTGTCAGCCCCGCTATGGACCTCTGACTGACTTTCGCTGAGACTGAAGCTCTCACCATAAAGTGACCGTATTTGTTTTAAGCTGGATGAACATTAGATGTTAAGATCCAAAAACTGTCATAGTGACAAGGCTTTCGTAT
>CM031624.1:46874566-46885454 GCA_018398815.1 Conus ventricosus | reverse complement strand
GATCCTTTGTCTGTCCTGTCTGACATTTTGACTGCCACTCTACCCACAACCCCCCCCCCCCCCCCTCCACTCACCCAGCCACCACCCCCACCCCTCTCTGTCTGTCTGTCTGTCTGTCTGTCTGTCTGTCTGTCTCTCTCTCTCTCTCTCTCTCTCTCTCTCCCTCTCTCTCTCTCTCTCTCTCTCTCTCTCTCTCTCTCTCTGTTGTTGCTTTTTTTTTTGTATTTCCTTATAAAAAAAAAATTTCTCTTTGTTCTTAAGAATCCTTCGTTTTTAGTATCTCTATGTCACTTTCCCTGTTCACTCTGTCATGAAGATTTTGTTTATCAGTTCAACGAACTGACACTGACAAAGTAGGAAGAAACTCTAGGGAGAGTCTGACAGCAGAAGGTCTTCAGAGAAGAAACCCGACCTCAGACAAGTGTTTCGGCCCTGAACTCCTTACGCTCTAAGGGAGAGCTTGACAGCAGAAGGTCTTCAGAGAAGAAACCCCCCTCAGACAAGTGTTTCGGCCCTGAACTCCTTACACTCTATGGGGGCCGGGCCGCATCCAGGTCATGACTCCCCGATGCTCTTCTGCCAACAGTTTATCAATTCAACGAACTGACACTGACAAATATATCAAACTGATAAGAGAGAGAGAGAGAGAGAGAGAGAGAGAGAGAGAGAGAGGGAGAGAGAGAGAGAGAGACAGACAGACAGAGACAGACAGAGAGAAAGAATCTCTCCGCATCGTATTGGAAAAGCAAAGCAACAACAGTGTGATAAAAAAAAAGAACAGAGAGAGAGAGAGAGAGAGAGAGAGAGAGAGAGAGAGAGAGAGAGAGAGAGAGAGAGAGAGAGAGAGAGCCCATAGCATAACGCGTTTTCTCTCCAGAGTATAACGCGTTTTCTCTCCAGAGTATAACGCGTTTTCTCTCCAGTGTATAACGCATTGCAGCTATAGAATATACTTCTTTTGTCTGATTTTCGTAGTTTCTCGTTTTCTTTCAAAGCTAGGAGTGACAGCAAGCGCGCGACGATGATCTTCAACTACGTCCTGGTCGACGGCAAGCCCTACAATGTAGGGCCTGACCACAGACTGCTTGAACTGAGGGAACTAGTGATGTGTCCGCACTAGAGAAAGGAACCCATACAGGCTGGTTGAAGTGAGGTAGGAACTTGGCCGGTCCTTCAATTGAAATAGTAACGTGTCCGCACTAGAGAAAGGAACCCATACAGGCTGGTTGAAGTGAGGTAGGAACTTGGCCGGTCCTTCAATTGAAATAGTAACGTGTCCGCACTAGAGAAAGGAACCCATACAGGCTGGTTGAAGTGAGGTAGGAACTTGGCCGGTCCTTCAATTGAAATAGTAACGTGTCCGCACTAGAGAAAGGAACCCATACAGGCTGGTTGAAGTGAGGTAGGAACTTGGCCGGTCCTTCAATTGAAATAGTAATGTGTCCGCACTGGGGAAAGGAACCCAGACAGACTGGACACCGGCTGTGTCCACCCTGTGTTCTGCCGCGTCAGCACGTGAAACTGGAAATAGAAATACGTTCTGATTCTGATGAGAACTCGGTCATCCCAGTGGCAGTGAAAAATATGAACCACACAGACGTTGGCGTGTTTTCTGGAAATGGCTATTCTACTGGAAATTACGATTCGTGTCACGTTGACATTTATAAGAAACAAATCTTTTTCTCGTTTCTTCATTAGAATATAAATGGATTCCTTTCTAAAATGTATGATAACGATTTTATTTCATACGTTTCTAGTTTTGATTTTGTATGTTTTGTTGAAACGGTTGTTGATATTTTTCAATCGTCTATGTTTGCTGGATACACTGTGTACTGTAAACCCGCTTTAAAGTTTACGGCACGTGGAAGGCGTTCCGGTGGACTGGTGTGCCTGGTGAAAAAAGATATCTGTCCCTATGTCAAAGCAGTGGATGTTGCATCTGATTTGTTTTATGCCTTTATTATTGATAAATCCTTACTTGGCACAATGAAACGTGTCATGTATGCATGTGCATATATATCTCCACCGGGTTCTCCATGTTAATTTCATTTTGACAAGAAAAAAAATTGAGTTTCTTTGCATGAAGAATTTGTGTGTGATTGCTTACTTTCATTTAAAGATGATACGTATGTGATTGTTGGCGGTGACTTAGATAGTAGCGCTTCAAACTTTTCTTGTAATTTTGAAGATGACATATCTGTGTGTGATGATCAGCTGAAGAATGGACCGATTCATGTTCGAAACTCTGAAGATACTGTGCTAAATAATCACGGAAAACTACTCCTCGATCTGTGTACTGCATGCTCTAAAACTGTGCATTTTACACGGTGTATGTAAGGGCGACCTTCAGGGTCGCTACACATACATATGTGATAATGGTAGCAGCGTTAACGACTATTTGATGTCCTTTGACATGTTTTCCATTATTTCTGATAGGTGTGGAGTGTACGTATCTGAGAAGATCGAGTCTGATCATGTGCCTGTGGAACTGATCCTCACTTTCTCATGTCATAACCAGAACTCTGCACAAGTAGACAACAGGCGCTTTACGATTGAAAAATTTGTCTGGAATGACGATCACATTCATTTGTTTAAAAATGCGATTTTTTCCCCAATGGAATGCAAGAGCGTATGCAAGGGGCAATTAGTCTGATTGATATTAATGTTGACGAGGCATTAGATGTTTTTAATTGTTGTGTGAGAGAGGCGGTAGAGAGTATGATAAAACAGTTTACTCTCGGCACATATGAAAAAGAAGAGGACTAGTATGATACCGATTTCCAGGTTAACAAAAGAAAAGCTCGAAATTTATGAGAAAAAAAATTCGACGTTCTTTGTCCAGACTTTCTCGTGAGTCCTACCGTAAGGCCAGACGGGAATCTAAACATCTTTTAAAGAGAAAGAAGAAACAGTTCAATGATGCTCTATTGGAGGAGTTACTTCAGTCTGTAAATAGCCAAAATAATTTTTGGGATCGTATTCGCAACATTTCAAGAAAAAGATAATAACCTGTAATCGACATTAGTTCAGAAATGTGGTTCCATCATTTCAGAGATCTACTGGAAGGAAAATTTGATTTCCAAAATGATATGGTCGGTGACAGTTACCTAAATGACAACGATTATGATGACAATCAAAATCGTCCGATTTCCAGAGAATAAATTTTAATGGCTCCAAGAAAAGTAAAAACCTCACAAAGCTGTTGGCTCAGATGGAATTATAGGTGAAACAATAAAAACTGCTTGCCAGTTAAAACTGTTTTTAGATATTTTGGTTAATTTTTTCAACTCTTGATTCGAGAAAGGGATATGCCCCAAACGTTGGTCTGAATCTATAGTGATTCCATTATATAAAAAGGCGATGCAAACAACCCTAATGATTAAAGAGGAATCTCGTTATATAATGTGTGCAGCCAATTATACAGTGCTGTTATTAACATGAGACTGCAGGGGTGGGTGGAAGAAAATAACATCACTGGAGAATATCAAACTGGATTTAAGAAAAACTACTCTACTATTGATCATATAGTACTCTGATGGTATTCATACAGAAACATGTTTGTTTAAATCGTAAACTATACGCACATTTATTGATTTCGAGAAGGCGTTTGATTCTGTTAATAGAACTATTTTGTGGCCCATCTTGCTAAAAATAAAAATGGTATTCATGGAAAGCTGTATAAATGTATAGTAAGTATGTATGACTGTGTAAAGGCATGAGTGCAAACAGGTGCTGCTATAACAGATGATATTAACTGTACTTCTGGTGTGAAACAGGGCGATGTTTGTAGCCCAGATTTGTTTTCGTTATTTATACATGAATTAACACTGGAAGTTATACATTCTGGAAGGCATGGTGCACATTTTATTAATTAACTTTTGGAGATTTTTATTCTGCTTTTAGCTGATGACGTGGTCTTGGTCTCAGAAACAGTAATTGGATTACAAACTCACTTAAACACCTTGCAAAGAGCTACTGCTACATTACAACTAAAAGTTAATAAAACAAAAAGCAACAGAAAGGGCGGGTATCTTGCAGCGAGAGAAAGATGGACATACAAGGGATCTATAATGCCTGTTGTTAATGTATATAAATACTTGGGTATATACTTCTTCACACGCTTGAGTTTCGTCTATTCCTGCAAAGATTCAGTCAGTAAAGCAAAAAACGCATTGTTGTGCATACTGAAGAAATTCTCATTACTCCATAACGATTCTCTTACCTTGTTTTTGAAGCTATTTGATGGTCAAGTTCAGCCGATGGTACAATATGGAGCTGAAATATGGGTCTGGATGTTGCTGTTGTACATTGTCAAAAAATCCATCTGTTTGCTCCAAAGATATTTCTTGGGGTATTGTTGCAAACACCAAATGATTGTGTGTATGGTGAAACAGCTAGATATTCAATTCACGTGAATTCTGCTGTAAAGTGTATTCAATATTGGCTAAAAATATTACATATGCAGGGCTGCAGGTTACCATGCAAAGCGTGTAGAATGCTGTTAGAATTGGAACAATAGAGGTCAGAAAAAATGGGTAACAAATATTAGAATGAAACTATGTGAATACAAATTTGGTTTTGTGCGGGTCAGCCAAAGTGCTGGTGATATGAATGTTTTTATGAAGGTGTTCCGAGAAAGATTGATTGATTGCAGTTGGCAAAATTTAAACTCCCACGTACAAAACAATGAGAGATTTGAATTATTCAGAACGCATAGTCATTTACGGTGTTTACCAGTTTATATGTCAATGAAAATAGACAAGCATTTCAAACACATTATGACTAGATTTCGATTCGGTATGTCTGATATTGCTAGTCATTACTATCGCTGTAGATAGCTATGCGAAAGAAATCTGATCTGTCCATTGTATCGAAATGCAAAAGAGGGCGAAGTTCATTTTGTGCTGGCGTGCCCAATGTTAAGAGAGCTTAGAGAACAATTCATCCCGCAAACGTATTTTAACAATCCTTGTCTGTCCAAATTAACGTTGTTAATGTCATCACCAAATGAAAGCACTGTTAAAACGCTAGCTGTTTATTTATATAAGGCATTTAAAAGGAGAAGTGTTTATACAACACGAAAAGACCAATCTTCAAGTGCGACTTAAAATGTATATCCCCTTTCTAAGGAGTTGTGGCCTTTATAAATTAAACATTTGAGTCTTGTTTTCTTTCATGTCTTAGCCCATCTTACGATTGTTTCTTGTTTATTTCTTTGTTTTTATGTCTTTTTTCATTTTCTTTTCTAACCTTTTCCACTTTTGCCTCGTTTATTTCTATTCTTGACCTCAATTTAAAAAAAAAAAACTGACATCACTATGGGCGATAAGTCTCATGTATTCATTTACAAATTTACATCACAAGAACTGGATTAAAAAATTTTTTTAAATGAATGTCTTGACAGCATTGCTTGTAGAACATTTGAAATACTGTCTTTTTTTAAACACATGATTTACATCGGGTTTTTTTTTTCATGCATGTTCACAGAAAAGAGTCGAATCTGACAAAGGTGGAATGCATTCTTTTCTTCCGAAAATGTTTTATTGTTGAACATGCATAATGATGATATTCTTAAATCTGAAGTGGCATGACTACATAATGCATCGCGCTTTTGTTCATGATGAATGTCTTGACAGCATTGCTTGTAAAAAGTTTGAAATACTGTCTTTTTTTTAAACACATGATTTACATCGGGTTGTTTTTTTCATGCATGTTCCCAGAAAAGAGTCGAATCTGACAAAGGTGGAATGTATTCTTTTCTTCCGAAAATGTTTTATTGTTGAACATGCCTAATGATGATATTCTTAAATCTGAAGTGGCATGACTACATAATGCATCGCGCTTTTGTTCATGATGACATCAGATTTAATGTCAAAATGTTCTGGTCTTGAGTCATGTGTGTAAAAGAAACATTCCTTCCAATTAACATACATCCCAGTCTGAATCGTCTTTGTTTCTTTTTTTAAGTTCCAGTTAACCGTTTCAGACAAGTCATATGCTGGCTTAATTCATACTGAAACGATCATTTTAACTTGTGTGTGTGTGTGTGTGTGTGTGTGTGTGTGTGTGTGTGTGTGTGTGTGTGTGTGTGTGTGTGTGTGTGTGTGTGTGTGTGTGTGTTCCTCAGTTTAACGTCTTTTCACTTAAAGTGATATCAGACGATGTGTTCATGGTGTGTGTGGTATGCGGATGCGTGCTTATGAAAAGAACAGTGGAGGGATTGGGGGGGGGGGGGGGGGAGGGAGAGTGTAGAACTTTGAATGCTACTACGTGTTTTAAAAAAAAAACCCAAACTAGATAAAACCAATGCCAACTGGACTCTGTAAGAAAGTTTGACTAACTAATCTGAGAGACGAATAATCATTCGACATTTTAGAGAGTGATGACGTCGGTCTATCCGTAGTATTACCACCAGCCATGATAATGAAGTTCTTTGTTTGGGGGCAATGAATTAACAGATGTGAAACACTTAGTGCATTTCCACACATGCATCTAATATTTCTACTAAATTTTGTTTTCAGCGAATTTAAACGTAATCTGTGAATTCAGCTTTCTACATCTCTAGGTGTTTTTTTTTTTTATTATGAGTTAAATAAGTTTTTGCTGTTTTATTCTGTGTTCCAGAACAGTATGCAATACAGTTATGATAATACTGAGATTCCGAGTTCTTTAAGGACTGTTACAAGCTTTTCTCTGTCTGTTTGTCAATTAAGGAACAGCATTCTAAAAGATCTAAAGGTATATTAAGTGAAGTTGTGCTTTCCATATTTCTAGCTGCTCCTTTTGCTGCGTGATCAACCTTTTCATTTGATAAATCCCACTGTGAGATGGTACCCAATAAAACGTAACAGTAATCCCTTTCAGTGATAAAAGATAAATATAAGGTTGTGTGTGTGTGTGTGTGTGTGTGTGTGTGTGTGTGTGTGTGTGTGTGTGTGTGTGTGTGTGTGTGTGTGTGTGTGTGTGTACATGGTAAACCCTAAAAGTGGCATTTCCTCAGTAGGCTCTAGGCAATTTGCAAGCGGTAGCACAACTAGATTTGACAAAAATTAAATGCTGATAATACCTTTCCAGCTATACCCGCACCTGAATGTTATCAGCGACAATTTTCTATCATCAACAGAAAAAAAAAAAAAAAAAAAAACTTATTTTGATGGAAAATGTGGTCGAAACAAGTATGGTCAAACCACTCTGTTTAAAGACACGATAAAGGTCCATTTATGCAAATATTGCAACCAATTTTAATATACGTCCTACCGAGACACGATCATTTAATGCAGTTTCAATCAAACCCTTAAAAGCTTAAAGACCCCATAGCGTAATGGCGCAGTCACTTGTCAGAGGTTCACCGTGTCTCGAACACGGCATGATGGACGACAGAGCCCATCCCTCTCCTTCTATCGCATTTTACTATCCCTGAACTGAATTATGTACCCGAGTCCTGCTGGACGGACAGAGAGGGTTTTCAAGCCGAAAAAATCCGATCCCACCTGTGGTTCGAACTCACGGCCGCCAGGTCTGTGGGCAAACACTCTGACGACTTGGCTACAGGCTCCTCTGGCGTAGAGATGAGTTTCACATCCTATCGGCCAGAGGCCCTTAAGGACATTGTGTCCCAGACCCAAGGCTGTAGGTCTGGTGGCAGGATGTCTCGTCGTTGGCAGGACTCTTGGGCTTGGTTCCGGACGGGGTTTGTCTGACCTTGTTCCGCTTGTCGTCCCAGACCTGTCTCCGGGTCCACTTCTTTCTTCCTGCTGAACTGGTGTTCAGCACTTGGTTCTGGTTCTCTGTCAACTGGTGTCCAGCGCTAAGGTCAGTTCCCTGTCAACTGGTGTCCAGGACTTGGTTCTGGTTCCCTGTCAACTGGTGTCCAGCACTTGGTTCAGGTTCCCTGTCAACTGGTGTCCAGGACTTGGTTCTGGTTCCCTGTCAACTGGTGTCCAGCACTTGGTTCAGGTTCTCTGTCAACTGGTGTCCAGCACTTGGTTCAGGTTTCCTGTCAACTGGTGTCCAGCACTAAGGTCAGTTCTCTGTCAACTGGTGTCCAGCACTTGGTTCTGGTTCTCTGTCAACTGGTGTCCAGCACTTGGTTCTGGTTCTCTGTCAACTGGTGTCCAGCACTTGGTTCTGGTTCCCTGGCAACTGGTGTCCACTCTGAGGTGTCAGTCAGCCGACCGTGGGCGTCAGTACTTTTCGCATCACCCCCAACCCGCGCTCCTCCACCCCCCCCCCCCCTCCCCTCCTCCTTCCCCAAAGGCCTCTCCTTAGGACTACCAGGCAGCCTTCTTCATGCTTGGGTGGGCGATGGTCCTGCGCCGCGTGAGGCCGCCTCGGACAGGGAGAAGGACAGGCATTGCTGGAGCGCTGCAACGAGATCCTGAGAAGGTCCTCAGCGACTTTGGCGGGAGAGGAGGGCAATTTTTCAACCTGACCCCCAGAGGGGGGGGGGGGGGGGGGGGTTCCCACCATGTCGACCCGAACATTTGGTTTGTCAGGCAGCACTTCCATCGCTGGCCGCCCCACATCTCAGGGAGCCGTCCCCCGGCGATACAGGTTAGGCCCATAGGAGCTGGAGGGTTGACTGGCTGCACACCAAAAATTGATGCGCCAAGCCGTTGCTTAAGGAGTTGGGTATTTATAGACTGGCGCAATTACATTGTTTAGAGACAAAGTACAGGACAAAACACAATGCACTTCGACCTCTTGGGTCTTGTTCAGCCAAAAACGAATTCATTTGTTTTTGTCTGAAGAAGACCCAAGAGGTCAAAATGTATCGTGTTTTGTACTATACTTTTTTTGTCTATGTCCTTGGCGGTAACTAACCCCCTCTCTTTCTAAACTTTGCTTCATTTTCCGCCCTCAGTCACTCCGTTTTGAAACTTTGTTTTGAGAGTTTGTGTTGTGTCTGGAAGCTGATTCTTCACATTTTCTTTCCTCTGGCCATCAAGGTACAAGCCAGGTGGTTCCAAGCAGACAGATTAACATCAAAGGAATGGGGCCGTTTGGGAGCTTCCAGCAGGAGCAAAGAGATGGTCACGGGTGAGTGCAAAGTCTTGAAATGTGATGTCAACTAAGGGGAAGGTCATGTGTTTGAAGTTCGTGATTTCATCAGCGGAAATGCCCCCAAAACAAGGGAAGTAATTGGTGGGACGTTGTTCTTCTTATCAATTATCAGTTTGATATTAGACGCTGGCTCGAAGTTATGGTATGCCTCCAAACGCTTACATGCAAAAATCTTAATTGTGGCGTCGTGTGTCCACTACGTGGCCTGAATTAGGCCCCTCACATCATTGTCCTCCGACAGTGATCTCCCTCGGCACTCCCTGCTAAGCCCCCTCGTAGTGGATAGACCCCTCTAATAGTACAACATCTCCAATCAATTTGGGAATCACTGTTGAACTCAGGCCATATACACAAATATCTTGCCAAGCATAGCCAAGCCACACTGCATGAGTTGATCGTTGACGGTGATTCAAGGGAAGTGAAACTGTTTGGAAGCAGCAAACAAAACAAGTCTTACTTTTGCTTCGCGAAAACTGCGTGACTGACAACATGAATTTTTTTGACATCGGAAATCAGGGCATGGCAGGTCAGGCAATCAGGTAACAATAAACGTCATCCGTGTGACGTCAAAGTCATCTGGGGACGCGGCTGGAAACCTAACACGCGCTAAAAACCAAGGCTGGAACGGCTTGCAAGGTCAGTGACCTTCTGACCTTCAGACTGCTTCTGCTGCTGTCCTGTCCGATGCCAGACGTTCTGCTGCGAAAGGGGCGCTGACGATGCACGTGGCTTCTTCGCTCTGAGAGTCTGCTGCAGTCACACTGCAGTGCCAGGCCCTCTGCCTTCCACCCCCTCCCCCTCCACACCCCCCCCCCCTCCCCCACTCACCAACCTCACGGGGGGGGAAGCCTTCTGTCGTGACTCTTGTTGTTGAATAAACAAACTCTGTACACCTCCCTCCCTCCCTCCCTCCCCAGTCACTGCACTCACCCCTGCTTTCCATCTTTCCTTTCTGGAGTGTGGTGCGTTGGACTCTTTCTTTGTTTTCTTTTTTTTTTCACAGCGCGTATAAAGAAAAAGGCGATTTGTCCCTGTTCTTGTTGATTTTGTAATGGTTTTCTCCTCGGGGTTTATTTTGTGTGTGTGTGGGTGGTCTTTGTTTGTTTGTTTCATTTTGTTTGTTATTGTTGTTTTTCTTGGTAATGATTTTGATAATAATGATGATGATGATGATGATGATGATGATGATGATGATGATGATGATGATGATCTTTCTCTTGTTGTTGTTGTTGTTGCTGCTGCTGCTCTTCTTCTTCTTCTTCTTCTTCTTCTTCTTCTTCTCCTCCTCCTCCTCCTCCTCCTCCTCCTAGTCCTCCTCCTCCTCCTCCTCCTCCTCCTCCTCCTCCTCCTCCTCCTTCTTCTTCTTCTGCACAAGCAGTTAAATCTTCTTGCTCATTAAGAAAACAGAAAGCAAAAACAAAACCTCTAGAATCGACGCGGCGTATCTGATGATATTCGGTTAAAAATCTAGTACTGGGTGTGTCTGACGCCACAGATTCTTGTTCGCTAATGACGTCATTGTCTTTATACCGGAGACCGTCAAAAAAACGGCAGACACATCAAGTCACCGGAATCCTTTTTCTTGGGCCCAGACTGTACTCGGAAGTGACCCATAACAATGTGCCACGCTGTGCTTGAAGAGGCTGCAACGAAAATAGAAAAATGTGGTCATGAAAATGTCGCCACATTTAGAGAAACAAGGGAAAAAAAGCTGACCCCTTACCCCCCCCCCCCCCCCCCCCAGCCCCTCCCCACCCCAACATCCCCCACCCATCCACAAATTTAAAAAAATCAGCGGGGGGGGGGGGGGGAGAATAACTGAGAA
>CM031624.1:46867066-46869566 GCA_018398815.1 Conus ventricosus | reverse complement strand
ACAGTGCCACTCGGAACATGCAAGCAGAGTCTGCTGGACGGGGCAGATGACTGGGAGTGCACTGCAGACCTCCCAGAATGGAAGAGTCACCCAAGATCATCAGCAAGAGTGGCATGAGACTAGACATAGTAGTCCACTCTCAGTCAACCAAGCAGCTGATCATGATCGAGCTCACGGTGCCATATGAGAACAGAATGGAGGCAGCTCAAATCTACAAGACTGAAAAGTATGCTGATCTGGCAAACAGCCTGAGGAGAGATCAAAGTCCTCACTGCAGAAATTGGAGCTGGGGAGTTTGTAGGAACGTCTGCATACACACTCATGAAACAGCTCTCAATTGCAGGGAGGGGAAAAACCAGAGCCCTGAAAGCAATGGCTGAAGCGGCAGAGAGGTGTTCAAGCTGGATCTGGTCAAGGAGGAACAAAAGTGAACTTCATAAGGCTTAACTTTCCCTACAAATATCAGGTGCCCCAGTGGCTCAGTGGTTAGAGTGCGAGACATTAAGTGGACAATCCCTAAAATGAGCATGTCCAGAGGGTCATGGGCTCAAATCGCAGCCATGACTCGTCCCAAGATGGAAAAAAGGGGGCAGCAGAGGGACATCCGGAGTCACGAACCGGGTGTGGCCCAACCCTCCTAAAGTGTCAGGAGATAAGGGCCGAAACACTTGCTTGAAGGGGGCTTCTCTTCTGAGGATTCTCTGCTGCCACGCTCTCCACGAGTTTCTTTCTACTACCAATACAATTCAATACAGTACAATACAATACAAGTCGTCGCAATTTCCGTGTCTATAAGAGTACATTTGTATCTCTTTCTTTTCCTCTCCGAATGTTTCATTGTCCTTTTAAAAAGAACAGTCACTGTGTCATAGCAGGTTAATACAATCAACTTTCTATTACACTCCCTCTACCCCCTCGCCCCCCCCCCCCTCCCCCCCAATGGAAAAGAAGAAGAAAGTGTGTTGTACCTGGTATTGGGATTAAAAAAAAAATTTTAAAAACTTCCCCTCGAGCGTGACTTTTCGCGAGCTTGCAAACCAGTCACGTTCCCCAACTCGCCCAGCCAATCAAACAGCAGCTCACATCTCTCCAAGTCTGATCAGCAGCAGACGACCAAAAGGAAGGCGCGCACACACACACACACACGCACACGTTCGCCACAGGTAAAACTGACGGCTTCTTTTGGACTTCTCGTGCAACAATGACCCCCACTGTACCATCTTTCTTCTTCTTTTGTGAGTGAGCTTTTTAAAAGGGCGCCCGCCCGCTGGGACAAGAGGAACAAAACCTCCCGTCGGTTGAGACAATCGTCGGCTTTGTGTCGGAAAGCGTGTCGGGGCCGTCATAAACCGTTGTCGTGTGACGGGCCCAGCGTTATAAAGAAAAGCCCCGGGCTGCCATTAAGGCCGACAGTTGCGTCACGAAACGGGCCAGCGGTTGCCAAGTGAGAGATTATTTATAGAAAAGTTGTTGGTGGGGTTGTTTTTTTTTTGTTTTGTTTTTTTTGGGGGGGTAGGATTTTTTTTTTTTAAATAGAAGATGGGAGACAATATCGTTTGTTGCCTTTTTTCCTGTCTTCCTTTTCCGCCATATTCGTCCCCCCCTAACCCCCCACCCCAACCTCTCTCTCTCTCTCTCTCTCTCTCTCTCTCTCTCTCTCTCTCTCTCTCTCTCTCTCTCTCTGTCTTCTCTTTCCTTCCTCCTGTCCTTCCCTCCGCTCTCACCACCACCACCCCTCCCCTTTTGTTCCTCATCCATCCCGCCACCTCTTCCCCTCCTCTCTCCTATCCCTTCCCCCCCCCCCCCCCCCCCCCTCTCATTCCTCCCTCTCCCCGTGCCAGTTTCGACTACAGGGAAGTTGTCGGTCCGAAGTCGTGTGAATTTATCTAGGAACGAAGCTAAAAACAAAACAAAACAAAGACAACCTGAAAATTGAGGTTCTCTTTAGACCGCTTGCTCATAAGGATTAGGGAGTGGGGGGAGGAAGGGGGAAGGAAATGAAGTGGAGGGGTGGTGGTGGTGGTGGTGGTGGTGAAGAGGACTTTGGATAGGGAAAGCAAATCGGGTATGTCAAAGTGCTGGATGTCGAAAATTCTCTCTCTCTCTCTCTCTCTCTCTCTCTCTCTCTCTCTCTCTCTCTCTCTCTCTCTCTTCTCTCTCTCTCTCTCTCTCTCTCTCTCTCTCTCTCTCTCTCTCTCTCTCTCTTACACACACACACACACACACACACACACACACACACACACACACACACACACACACACACACATATACACACACACACACACATCTACCAGCAGTAGGCTACATGCAGACGCGGGCATTTGCATTTACATGTATGTTTACTCCTGCAAGCGACCAAGCTCACACTTATGCACGCTCCCCCCCCCCCCCTTAACTTTCCACACGCACGCACACGCACACACACACACACACACACACACACACACACACACACACACACACAGAGTCAGTACACGCGCACACGCATGTTCGCAAC
>CM031624.1:46846204-46860637 GCA_018398815.1 Conus ventricosus | reverse complement strand
ATGGGGGCATATGTCTGAGGAGAGACAGGGAACCTGAAAGGATGAGGCGAGTTCGTATTTGGATGCAGCATAGCATCAAGGAGTGAGAGAATCATTTATTTTCCTGTCTGGATTTTGTGGGCCAATGTTGTGTGAAGGCCGTGACTTTATGAAGTCTTGAGTGAGTTAGTTTGCCTCTCAGTGGAAAGAGAGCTACATGTATAAAATCTGTTTATAAATTGTTTGATGTGATTTAGTAAAGTGTTTTCCCGAAGGAGAGGGGAGAAGAAAAAAAACATTCGGTAGTGCGCCTTTTGGTTGATTGGAAAGATTGCGTGTGCGTATGGAGTAAATGCTGTCATGAATGCGCGTGTGCAAAAGTGACAGTGTGACACCATAATCAGCAGAGGTGTTGTTGAGTCTGTTGATCAGGTGCACTAGCTCTTGTTCGTTTCCAGCTAGTCCATCTATGTCGTCGGCAAAACGGAGGTTGGTGATGATTCTCCCCTCCAATGGTTACAGTTCCTTCATGGTCTTCTAGCGCATCGGTCATAATTCTCTCAAGGAAGACATTGAAAAGTGTGGGGGAGAGTAGACAGCCCTGTCGCACCCCAACGGTAGTTCGGAACCACTCGCCTATGTTGTTACCGAAGAAAACGGCGCTGGTGGCTTTATTGTAGAGGCTTTCAATAGTTCCAATGAGGTTGGCATTGATGTTGGAGAGTTTCATTGTTGCCCATAATGCTTCATGCCACATCTCGGTCGAAGGCCTTCTTGAAGTCTATGAATACGTGGTACAGATGTTGTTGGTTTTGGTTGTACTTCCACACAGTATTCTTAGGTTGAATATTTGTTCTATGGTACTTCGTCCTGGCCTGAACCCCGCCTGTTCTTCAGCGATGATCTTTTCTGCTTGTGGGTTCAGTCTATTTAGGATTACTTTCAGCATAACTTTGCTTGGGTGGCTGATGAGGCTAATCATGCGATAATTTTTGGCATTGCTGTAGGTTGCCTTTCTTTGGTAGCGTGATGATAAGTGACTGCATCCAGGCAGTAGGCCATTCCCCGGTTTCCCAGATTCTGTTGCATATTGCAAGTAACATGTCCACCATTGGATCACCTCCTGCCTTAATCAATTCTGCCGGTATGTTGTCAACAACCGGGCGATTTTCCTGCTTTCATTGATGATAAGGCTCTAATGATTTCATCACGTGTTATATTATCCTTGCTGTTATTTGTTGGTTCCGGTGCGACAAGGATTGATGAATTTCCCTCAGCGTTGTGCGAGTAAGGCTCAGAACAGTATTCTGTCCATCGTTGTAGTATCTTTTCATCATCGTTGAGACATTTACCGTTTTTTGTCATGGATCGTTGTTATCTTGGCTTGTTTCTTTCCCGTTAGGTCCTTGACAATTTTATAGGCTGCTTTGCTGTTGTTGTTTTTCAAATTATTATCAATCTCTTGGCATTGGTTGTCAATCCAAGTTTCCATTGCTGCCTTCATCTCAGTTTTAACCTTCTTGTTAACATCATTGTACTCTCTTTTTCCTTCTGGGTTGTTCTTTTTGTTTTTCAATTCACGACGTTTGTCACAAAGTTCCAGAATTTCGTCGGTGACCCATGGATTCTTCTTTGGCCGATGTTTACCAAGCACTTCTGCTGCTGTTTCTGTGACAGCTTTGTTGAAGGAGTCGGTGAAGGATTCTATGTTGATGTCTTCATTTGCCAGGACAAGTAGAGGTGCAAATTTTCCTCCAATATTTGCTTGAAATGCTTCCTTTATGTTAGGGTCTTTTAGCTTCTCCAGATTGAACTTTAACCTGATGTTTCCTTTCTTTTTGTTGTTTTTGAGGCGGAGTGCGAATGTCATGAGGACCATTTCGTGGTCACTTCCAATGTCTGCTCCAGGGAAGCTTCTGGTTCTGGCAATGTTGACACTCGACTGGAAGCGTTGTTTTACCATGATGTAATCGATTTGATTGTGATATAATCCTCCAGGACTATGCCATGTTATTCTCCTGGACATCTTGTGTGGACCGAAGGTGTTCGTTATCTTCAGGTTGTCAGTACAACACTATGTTAATCTGACAGTAAATGGTTTTCAGTCAGTCAGTGTGTTCGTTCGTTCTTCTGTTTAACGTCTGTTCACTTTGAGTGATATTAGACGTGAATGAATGAAGAGAATGACTGAATGAATGAATGATTGAGTGGATAAGCCTATATGTTATATAAGCGTGTATGTAGGCCTTTGTATGTGAGTGTATACGTGTATATGTCTGTATATGTATCTAAACATAACAACAACAACAACAACAACAACAACAACAACAAAAAACGACAAAAAACAAACAACCCCCCCCCCCCCTCCCGCCCCCAAGGTAGCTTAATACAACAATTAATGGGTAAAATTAACAGAAGATATAGATCTAACATAATATAACAATAACACAAAAATCCTTCACTATCTAAACTTACGAGTGAAGGAGTAAAATGCAGGCCATCATTATAAAAACGCACTATGAACTAACACAAAACATTTTAACCCCCCTTCGCTGCTATCAATATTTTGCTAAGTCCCATGCTAAATATTTTTTAGAAAAACAAAAAATCACGCCTATGTTTTTCATTTGCTTATAATTCAGAAGATATTGAACATAGCTACAAAAAAGGGTATATATCACATGAAAGGAAATTGAATGAAAAACTGTTTGTAACAATAACAAATGGAATGAAGCTAAAAGACACATGAACCTCCTTGGAAATACAATACAAAAATGAAAAAAAAATCATGACGTTATTAGGTGATGCTGAAGCTCACAGCAGTTCATAGCACATTTTTGTATTGAACATTTCAGGTACAATGACCAGGAAGCAGTGTCCAGTCACAACATACCACAGTCTACCCACCACAAAGAATAAAGGCGTTATCCCCAGTTTCGGCACCTTAAATTCCTAAAACACAAAATCACGCCTATATTTTTCATTTGCTTTTATTCTGAAGATATTGAAGATAGCTACATAAAAGTTATATCATAGAAAGGAAAATAAAATGAAAAATCTTGTTTGTAACAAAAAATATAATGAAATGGTATGCCGAAGGGTCACATGAACTCCTTGAAAACGCAATAAAAGAAATGAAGACACAATCATGTATAATCAGATGATCTGACCTCACAGCAGTTTATAGCACACTTTGTTTTTGGAGTTATACAGTGAAACAAAAACCCAGAAGCAGTGTCCAGCCACACCACACCACAGCCCTAGCCACACAAAGAACGAAAGGTGTGTAGATCTCCCAGTTTCTATCGCCATAGAAACCTGATGTTATAGTTCCAGAAGCAGTCTTCCAAACACAATCCTGGTTTGCTGGGGCAGTCTGGCAGTAAACCTGGTGTCTTCCTCTGCCCTTTCTTTCCAGCAACACGGCACCTCTTTGATGGCCGTGGCTTAATGTGGGTAGGGCAGCACACCGATGAAGTTCCCGACACACAACCTGACAGCATGGTCATCCCAGCTTTAACTGGATCTTTGTCGCCAAAATCATCTCATTCATGGCTTCTTTCTGGAAGTCAAGGAAGAAGCTGCTGTGACCATCCTTCCTGAACAAAAATGTGTTCATCTGCTCCAGCACCAGCAGGTCCCAGCAACAGGCCCAGCACCAGCAGGTCCACTGAAACATCACTCCATGCTGAAATCACCTAACTGTAACACATTGAAAGCAAGAGTTCAATTTCAAACAGAAATATTTCATGAAATAAAAAGAAAATGTACCACCCACCCACACACACACACACACACACACACATATGAACACACACACACACACACACACACACACACACACACACCACACACACAGTGTAAACAAGCCCACACCCCCTTCGTTAGTTCCAAAAAACTCAAATAAACGGCATACAAAATCACTTCAAAATGATAAAAATTTTTGTATCTACTCTTGCTTTCAGTTTAATGAAATATTCACAAACACATACACACCAAAAGCGAACAAACAATACACAAACGAAATTGGGTCATTAGCATGACACGCCCCCTTTCCCTTTTCATCAAGCAAACACTGCAAACAATCCAAAAGAGTTATGCTTCTGAACAAGAAACTCACTGCAACATTGTTTAGATCAGTGTTATTTATCACTGTGTGCTTTCGGTTTTCCCAGAAAAAGTACATCAACACACACACCACACACACACACACTTACCCACGCACACACACACACATTCCCCCTACTCCACCCGGCCCCTCACACGAACACACACAGCCATAGGGAAGAGTTGGGCACACACGGCAAGAAACACTTTTAAACCACAAGCAAACCAAACAACGCAGCGTGACTGAGAGCGAGCGAGCGAGCGACTGACACTGGCACACGAGCCCAACGCCTTGAAAGCGTCAAGCACACTGGCCCTTGAATGACCGCTCGCTCGCTGACGCGCCCCGATCAGCGGTACAGACATACAATACACACACTTGGTTTTCTATTTATAATTAACTGAGAAGAAAAACAACACCATTATGTTATAAAATTGAATGAATCTCTCAAATACACCACCTGCGTCTTTAATTATTGGATCTCCATGCTCTAGTCTGACTCAAGACGACGAGTCACTCAAAGCTCTTCCACTTCCAGACAAACTCTTGGTCATTAGCCCTCAACTTCACGAAGTTCGATGCCAGCTGGATCAAAATCTTCTTCATCTCCACTTCTTCATCTCGGTAAATTTCGTAAATAACCTCTGCAACTGGATAGCTTCGTCGGCGCCAGCCATGGCTTTGAATACTGAAAGAGGGCTTTACAGTAACCTTGCTTATCGATCGTCATAAATTAGTAAATGAACCAATTTCCTTGAACAAATGTAGTAGTAGTAGTAGTAGTAGTAATGTAGGGACTAATCAATTACATAGGCCGTAAAGCCTTTCAATGTCCCCTCGTGTTATTATACTTTTATGACAGGTTGAAAATGCATGCAATATAAATTTTCTTCTTATTCATCAAGCTTCTAAACTGTACTTTAAATTCAAGTCTTCATCCAGCAAATTCTTAAAAAACATTAGTATTTTTAGCAAATTTAAGTGCAGTTGGCAAACTGTTCCAGTTAGTAATAACTCTGTTACTGAACTTGAATCTCCCCATATAGTATGAAAACTGCTTAACAATATTTTGCCTTCCGAATTTCTTGTTCTATCTGTTTAACAGCCTCAAAAAAATAGTCCCACTGTATGTCCGTTTGCTTGTGAAATATTTTGTACACTTCAATCAAATCCCCTCTAATACGTCTACCTTTTAAGAGTACAAATTTAAGTAATTTAATCTATCTATATAAGACATCTTTGTACATTCTTGCAATATTTTAGTAGCTCTTCTCTGTACTCTTTCGATTGCTATTGACTGTCTTTTCAGTGTGGGTACCAGATTATATTTCCATATTCAGATGCGGTCTAACCATAGCTTTATATAACTTTAAAAAAACGTTTCTTTATTTAGGTAAATAAAAGTTCTTTTGATTAATCCAATCATTTGGTTTGCTTTATTTATACACTTATGAATGTGAGTATCAAAAAGTAAATCTTTATCAAAGATTACACCCAGATCCTTTTCTTCCTTACATTTCTGTACCAGCCTATTTCCACCATCTATTTTCATGCTGTATTCATGTTCTGGATTGTTTTTGCCAACATGCAAAACTTTACATTTTTCAACATTAAAATATAAGATTCCACTTGTCTGACCAGTTTTGGAGGCAATTTAAATTTTCTTGCAGACTATTATAGTTATCTGATTTGTCATATATTTTTGTGTCATCAGCAAAATTTTACAAAAACTATTTACCTCATTGGAAGGTCATTTATAAAAATAGTAAACAGTACAGGTCCTAATAATACTCCCTTGGGGAATACCACTCATAACATCTTTCTCTGTCGACATACAGTTACCCACTCTTACTCTTTGTTTCTATTTGACAAAAAATCTCTAATCCAGTTTAGCAACTTACCTACTATACCGTATGCTTCCATTTTTTTCAATAATCTCTCATGCGGAACCGTATCAAAAGCTTTACGGAAATCAAGTAAATTATATCAACAGAGTACTTATTTTCTAGCATGTTAACTAAATCTTCCATAACTTCAAGTAGTGTGTGATATGCAAGACCTTTTTTTACGAAAGCCATGCTGGCATACTGCAAACAAATTATTATCAGTGAAGTGAGATACTATGACATCTCTTATAATGGATTCTAGCACTTTGCATGCAATGCAAGTTAAGCTTACCGGACGATAGTTGCCTGGCTCAGATTTTGACCCTTTTTTAAAATAGCAGTAACTTCTGCCGATTTCCAGTCGAGGGGTAATTTTCCTGTCTCTAATGATTTATTATAAATCTTACTGAGCGGTACAGCTAACTCCTTACTTAATTCTTTTAGAACTTTAGGTGGTATTAAATCAGGTCCCTGCGCTTTAGACTGATTCAATTCAAACAACTTCTTCTCTACTGCAGCTGAAGTAATTATTATATCTGTAACTGAAATTCCATAGATTTACTACATTCAATAAGATCAGGTATGTTATTTGTATCTTCATTAGCAAAGACACTTGCGAAGAACTCATTTAAAACTTCAGCTTTCTCCATATCTGACTCGGCCAACCCTCCTTTACCATCATTTAGAGTATTACCCCTGTGTTTACTTTTGTACGTTCTGCACATATTTCCAAAAACATTTGGGATTTTTTTTTACATTGTTCTGCTATTTTACGTTCATAAGCTTTTCTTGTTGATTTGATTTCATTTTTGCTCTTATTTCGCATTCTTGCATATTTGCTGTATTCTTTCCCATCTTTCGTCAATAAATACCTTTGAAAAAGATTTATATTTTTTCTTAATCATTTTAAGTACTTTATCATTCATCCAAAGTGGTTTAAGCATTTTATTTGGCTACAAATAGTCTTTGGAATACATTCGTCCATACTTCTTAAAACTTCGCATTTTAAGACATTCCACATTTCCTCGACATCCTGATCATTTGTAAGCAAGGAGTTGACACTCTCTGAAAGCATTTTCCTCATTTTATTATAGTCTCCTTTCTGTAAATCAAATTTATACTTAGGGTTTTCTTTAGTCTTTTTCTTTGGGAACATATAGTTCAAATGTTAAAATCAAGTGATCACTTTTACCCAAAGGGTCACTATATTCAATATCAGAGATCAAGAATTCTTCATTAACTAAAACTAAGTCATCAATTGTTGCTTCTGTCCTTCTCGAACACGAGTTGGGCTAGTCACTTTCTGTATTAAAAAGGCATCTCTAAGTTTTCAATAACATCATTACTTTTATCACCATTCCAAGTTCCATCCCATTTTTACATCAGGAAAATTAAAATCACCAAATATACATTTTTACTATATCTACTCATTTTTCTGCTTTTAGCAAGTTAAATAACTCATAATTGTTTCATCATTTGAGTTTGGGCTTCTGTATATACACCCTACTAATATTGTCTTATCATTACCACCTCTGATAGTACACCATAATTGCTCTTGAAATTTGTTATTTTCAAACTCATCGCAAAGTTGTGCATTTAGCTCCTTAGCAAAATACATGGCTATACCCCTTTTAGGTTCCTTATTCAGAAACATATCAAAGCCAGCAATTTCAAATTCAACATCTTTTGCTGCATATAAACATTTTTTGCTCTTACTTCCGTTAAGCCAATAATATCTGGCTTCTTCCTCATTTATACGAATTAAAAACTCATCCTTTTTATTCAGAAGACTATCTACATTACTGTACAAAACTCTCATGGAGTCATTACGTTTTAGATTTACAATTATTTTCCCGAACACAGTCTGGGATGTAACGTTTGTAAGATTGTCATTAACTTCAGAGGAATAAAGATTTTGCTTTGCACAGCTATTTACATGTTGTGGTTTGCTTGACAGTCAATGTTTCACCTCAGGGGTCTGGACCTCGTCCGGACACTGATCTGAGACAGCAGCACCAGCTTGGTTCTGTTTGGGTGTGAATGTCACAATCTTGCCAGCCTTGTAATCAATCTTTAAGTTTGTCTCCCCATTTGTCTTTCTTTGGTTCAGTTCAGCTTTCAACGATTTGATCTGTTCTCTTTCTTTTTTTGTGGTGTCATTGTTTATGTAAATCTTGCTTTCTCCTTCCTTGACATGCTTGTTTAATCCTTGGGACATTTTTCATTATTTTCTTTTTGGCTTCCTCAGTTCTGACTTCCATTCTCAGGAGTCTTGGTTTAGCATTTCTGCCTACCTGGATTCTGCCTAACCTGACTGGGTTATTGACTTCATTTCTCTGAACATCAGTGATTTTGCCCACCAAATCTCTGAACTCTTTCCTGGTCTTCATTCTTCCTTTCCTCTGGAGACTCTGCTGAGCTCTCTGGTAAATGTACACCAAAAGCAAAGAGTGGTCAAGGGAGCTTATCAAATCATAAATAGAGGATTTTCGGCAATGCTGGACGAAACAGAAAGAGTGTTGAATCATGACGGACAATGTTCGTCAACAGCGCATTGCAGGCGGCACTTTTCATGACGTACACTGTTCGTCAACTAGGCAGTGAACGAGGTTAAAGAAAACCCCAATCGGACTATGAAATAAGTGTGTCAGCAATTTCGATCAGCAAAAGGTGGTCCGAAAGTATATCTTGTAAGTTTTTTTCAGAAAAATTATTAGACTTAATGATGTTGGTAAGAAGAAGATAACTTGCGACAATTAATAAAATATGGCTCAATGTTATTTCTTTACCACAAATACAATAGCATTTTTACTAAACTTTGTTTTTAAAGCGTTTAGCTTTAATCGAATCACAAGGGAATATATTTGTCTGGAATAATAAACTGGATGATCAGACATTTTTCTTAGAACAAGGTCTATTGGAAAAGCTTCCCACTGTTTGGATGAAACATCAACATTTATTTGAGCTCTCTTCCGTGCAGTTGATTCAAGGATACGATAACATTCTACGACTGATGGTTTTATTTTCAGCTCGGACGATGACCCTGCTTTTTTAGCACCATTTTTTGCAGCCCTATCAGCCAATTCATTCCCAAGTATACCAATATGCGAAGGAATCCAGCAAAATTCTATAATAGTGCCTTTAGACGCCAGCCAGTATAAAAGATATTTAATTTCAAACACAAGGTCGTGTCGTGTCGATATATTTGATGAATCAAGGGCAAGTAAGACTGATTTTGAATCTACAAAAAAAACTATCTGAACAATACTACTGGGAAGATCTGTTAGAAATTCCATTGCTAGCATAATGGCTACTAATTCAGCTGTGAATATAGATAGATAACTACCCAGAAAGAACGATCGTTGAGTTTTAAGCGAAGGAATAACAAATGCTGCACCAACATTTCCATCATCTAAAACAGAACCATCAGTAAACACCTGAAGATGATTTTGATATTTTTCGTATACATGTGATTTTGCTAAATTAGCAATGATATTGATATTTTCCCCTTTTTTGATGTCAATGTAACCAATATCAAGAAAAGGTTTTGGTATTTCCCATGATGGAATAAATGAAGAAGATGGATTTTTAGCCACATCTTTGATATGAATTTTTGAACATTCAATCAAATCAGAAGTATATGTACCTATAGTTTCTTGCGATGTAATCATAATTGCCCTTTTTGGAAAGTCAGTGTTCGATCTAAGTTTTAAGTCTTCTTGAATGTAATTATCATTAACACTTGATTTTATGAAAAATTTTGATGCTGCTAGTTCACGATAATCATCAAGGGGCAAAAATTCCAGCTTCTCTATATGTTTTTGCATTTGAGGCATGAACAGGGATACCAAGAGCATGTTTAATGGCTTTGCAATCCAAACTTTGTAACTTTTTCAGAAGACATTTTGGAGCACTAAAATATACTTCTTGACCATAAGTAAGTTTTGATCTAACAAGAGCTATGGAGAGATGAAGTAAAGTTTTTGAATCCATTCCCCAGGGTAGTCTGCTTATGATTTTTAATAAATTCAAACTTTTCCTAGCCTTTGTTAATATATATTCAAAATGAATATTCCAAGATAATTTGGTGTAAAGAAAACTCCTAAAAATTTAACACTTTGTTTATATTCTAAAAATTCACCTAGAAGTTTGAAGACTGGTACATTTTCTGGATTGCTTCCTGCATTAAACAACATCATATTTGTTTTTTCAGTGGACACAGATAGACCATTTTGTGTCATATAGTTGCCTATGCTGTCTAGATCTCTTTGATATAGTCTTCTAACATAATTCTGTGCTCTTTGTGGAGTTGACTTTTTCAGAGTTACTTCCATCCACATGCAGATATCATCTGCGTATTGCACTAGAACAACATTTTTGGAGACTGCTTTTGGGAGATCTTGTATAAGGATATTAAAAAGAATAGGCGCTATTACTGAACCTTGCGGGATTCCCATGTCTAGTTTTCTGAGTGTTGAGAGTGTACCTCCTACTCTGGCTAACATAGTTCTATTATCTAAAAACGATTTGATATAATTATATATGTTTCCTGATAATCCAATCAGTTTCAGTTTGTATAACAAGCGCTTATGCCAGACTTGGTCATAGCTTTTTTAACATAAAAAAAAGTAGCGAGTATACTTTTCCTACGTGCAAACTGACGCTTTATTTGAGTAGATAATTTAACCAAGTGCTCAACTGTAGATCTTCCTTTCATAAATCCAGCTTGATTGACTGGTATTACATTGTTCTTTTCACAAAAGTGTGTGAGCCTATTTAAGACGATTCTTTCTACAAGTTTGCCACAATGAGAAGTGAGGGCTATAGGGCGTTAGCTGTTTTTGTCTTTTATAGTTTTCCATGTTTTAAAAACTGGAACAGCTATTGAATCTTTCCATTTTTGAGGAACAACACCATTTTCCCAGCAATTCTGAATTATATGATGCAGGAAAATAATGCAGTTGTTAGGGAGATGTTTTAACATTTCATTACTCACTATGTCAAGACCAGCAGAGCATTTTTTGTTGCTGATATCAGATATTGCACTTTCCAACTCTCTGATTGTTATCGGAGCATTAATAGGGATATCATTATCAGGAATAGGGTCTGAATAGAAAGACTGTGATTGTTCTTTTTCTCTGTATATTTTACAATTTGAGGACAAGCCTTCTGAACTACTATTCCTAGAAAATATATCCACAAAAATTTCCGCCTTTTCTCCATCAGAAGGAAATTTATTCTCATTAGATTCTATTGGATAGCTTGGGAGTCTGATTCCTTTTTCATGCATTTCACTTTGTTCCAAACCTTATTAAAGTCTTTATTATCTGAAACTTCCTTTGTACAAAATGAATTCCAGTATAGCCGTTTTGCTTTGGCTATTACATTATTACTGTGTATATTTGCTTTCTTCATTTCTATATGGCTTTCTTCTATTGACTCTTTAAGCAAGTCAGTGTGTGTGTGTGTGTGTGTGTGTGTGTGGTGTGTGTGTGTGTGTGTGTGTGTGTGGTGTGTGTGTGTGCCATAAGTGCAAAAGAACTGCAAGCAGCATTCATTTGTAGTTACGTGCACAGAAGTGTTTCACGTAATTATCCTAATTCATTATTTATTCATCTTGACTGTAGTGTTACAATTATGCACAAAATAATATTCTGAAAGCAACAGAAGAACTAATTTATAGAAGAAATGAAATTAGCAAATATATGGAGAAATTGGAAGGATACCTCTGGTGAAAACCAACTCCACTTTGATGCCACTTTTTCACATTTTGGTGAGTTGATTTTAACGTGGTGACAGCCCTGATGTGGCCTTTGCGGTCGGCTGGGCTATAAGCAACATTATCTTATCTTATCTTTTCACATTTAATTAGTAGTTCCCTAGTTTTTGACTGGTGAGTTGATTTTTAACGTGGTGACAGCCCTGATGTGGCCCTCTGCGGTCGGCTGGGCTATAAGCAACATTATCTTATCTTATCTCCCTAGTTTTTAACTCATTTGCTACTTCAGATAGCTTTTCCTACTGTATTCCCAATGTCATTTATTTTTACTTTTTCTCACATTTCCATTTTTAAAAAGGTCTGTTGAACACCACTAATTATATTCCACAATTTTTTTCACTTCTTGATCTTCAAACATTAAACAAGATGTTGAATCCGTTCTATATTTTTCATCTTTTCGTTTTTCTAACGATAAGCAAAAAGCAAGTCAATTGTCATTCACATACATGTGTGTGGGCGAAGTCAAAATGGTGGTAAAAGGTGAGTGGGTAGTATTCTGAGGACTGGATTTTCTCTGTTTCTGTCAACTACTTGATTCATTAATTTCTATTGAATATGGCCTGTCCAGGCGTAGACAAAAACAGCCTTGTCTATGAATGTATGACTAAGTCTATGATTGAATCTATGACTGAGAAAAGGTGGGCACACACACACAAAACACATGAGACACAGAGAGAGAGAGAGAGAGAGAGAGAGAGAGGGAGGGAGAGAGATAGATTTTCATGTCTCTGGTCTTCCCACATAACAATTGTATTCAGGGAGTCGGTTCACTGCACTGGCACTTGTGACCGGGGCGTGTGACATGTCTTTCTGGGCAATGGGCTTCATCTCAAAAAGATGGCAGCAAAGAATCATATGATCTGACCTCATCACATCCTGTTCTAAAACACCAGC
Source organism: Conus ventricosus (assembly GCA_018398815.1). Taxonomy (NCBI): domain Eukaryota; kingdom Metazoa; phylum Mollusca; class Gastropoda; order Neogastropoda; family Conidae; genus Conus; species Conus ventricosus. Next base: position 46,847,991 of record CM031624.1, on the reverse strand, counting down.
CTGTTCGGATTCTGAGGCATATATGAAAACTTAAGATAAAGGAATTGACGTGACCCAACAAACCGTAATCTTTATTAGCTACATCGACTTTTAACTCGGCTGTTCCAGCGTGTGGGTTAATTGAAATCATCACGTCTGGGCGTAGGCAATTTTATCAAATTCGGAAACCATTTCATCACATAATTACGGCTTGGTAGGATCACGACTCTGATGAACAGCGCTTAGCGACTAATTGTGACTTACCGCGTACCAGTAAGTCTAGTGCTAGCCTCAAGTGTGGATTACCGATTGAACGATTCTCCATCTCGAATCTGCCCAAGCTTTGATCAATCCGACCATCATGATGATGACTACTAACCTTCCATTCATCGCCTTGGTAACTGAGATTTTGTGCAGCATATTCAGTCAAACATTTCAGCAATGTTTCAGTGACGTAATCATGCATCCAAAAGCAGCTTTACAGCCAAGATTAAGTCAGTATTTGCTTTAAATGATTGCCAAAGGCACACTAACATACCTTTCTTGCCGTCAGTTTAACGCGTTGGGGTCACCGCTTACAGCCTTGACCCGATCATACTCTCATAACTCCCTCTCGTTTCGTATATTACAATTTGGTGACATGTAAAATTTTGTGATGTTTTTCATATTTGCACCATAAAGAGCCTTATTTATTAATTTTTCTTTCGTAATCGATGTCTATGTATGATTTGGGGAGCAAAGGCGACTTGACCATAAACCACAGTTGAACAAAAAAAAATATTCTCCTCCTCTACACACATGCGCCCCCCCCCCCCCCCCCCCCTCCCCCCTCACACACACACACACACACACACACACACACACATACGTGATCCACCTCTTGCCTGGTAAGTTGTAAAGGCCAAAAGTGGCGAAAGATCCGTCAGCGTGTCCGCATCTCTACATGGATAGCATACAAACCACTAAGTTGACCATGGCCGTCAAATGGATGAGGATGTAGAAGTCTTCTCCATCTGGACCACTTAAACATCAGACATGAATTAGATGATGGAGAGGAGTGGTCTAACAGCAAGCAGACAGACACACCTGAACCAGCATAGGAGACAGACTCATACAAACATCAGACATGAATTAGATGATGGAGAGGAGGGGTCTAACAGCAAGCAGCAAGACTCACCCTAGACACTGGAGAACTTCCTTTAGAATGGAAGACGGCGTATGTGAGCCCCATTTTCAAGAAAGGCAGCAGAATGTCCCCCAACAATTATAGACCTGTGAGCCTCACTTGCGTCGTCTGCAAAGTCATGGAAAAGTTAGTGAGAAGAGCAGTGATGGGCCACCTCGAAGAAAACGACATTGTCACTAGTGAGCAATATGGTTTCGTCTCAGGCCGGTCATGTATAACGCAGCTACTGGAGGTCATGGACTCATGGACAGAAGCAGTCGACGAGGGGGGAAGTGTGGACGTTATTTACACAGACTTTCAAAAAGCGTTTGACAGTGTTCCTCATCGTCGACTCATGGAAAAGGTCTCTGCTTGTGGCATTAGGGGTAAACTTCTTCGATGGATTGGCGACTTCCTTGCAAACCGAACACAACAAGTAGTGATCAACGGAGTGATGTCCCAGGAAGGCAAGGTAATCAGCGGCATTCCTCAAGGAAGTGTACTGGGGCCCATCCTCTTTGTGATCTGCATAAACGATTTGCCTGCTAACGTGAAGAGCCAAGTAAGGATGTTCGCCGACGACACGAAGTTGTTTACAAGAGTAGATGTTCCGAACAACCACGAAACCATGCAGAACGACTTG
>CM031624.1:46838704-46841204 GCA_018398815.1 Conus ventricosus | reverse complement strand
TTAGCAAAGAACCGCCAATGCCAATGTGTTCTAATTTAAGCAGCAGGCCCTCATGGTCAACCTTATCAAAGGCTTTAGAAAAATCTAATAAAATTGCATCTATTTGCTGTCTGTTGTTAAGACAGTTACTAAAATCATTGAGAGTTGTTATAAGTTGAGTCTCACAACTCCTTCGCTGTCTAAAACCATGCTGGGCGTTATTTAAGAAGTCATATTTATCAAGATGGTCCATTATGCTACTATATATTATGTGTTCAAGTAGTTTAGCTGATATGGATGTAAGAGATACAGGTCTATAGTTCTCTGCTTTTGTTTTGTCACCCTTTTTGAATAAGGGAACAATGCTCGCATCTCGCCACCATCAGGTATTACTCCCTGGTCCAGTGAAGCTTGGTAAAGTAATTGGTATACCTCACTCAATTCATTGGCACATAATTTTAAGAGCTTGCCAGGAACGCCATCGGGACCAGTAGCTTTGTTTTCATTGATATTGGTCAGTAACTTAAATACTCCTGCTTTGTTTACTTTGATGTTTAGCATTTCAGGGAGTTTATCATCATCCTTTAGTCTAACGTTAATTAAAGGTTTGGGATTTGAGAAAACTGAACAAAACTGCTTGTTTAATAAGTTTGCTTTCCCTTCAGGTCCTGTATTAGGTTATTCTGGTTGTTTCTCAGGTCTCGAATCCCAATGTTGTCCTGTCTCTTACTCCTTATGTAAGACCATAATTTCTTGTTTTGATGATCACCTTCCGAAATCATCGAATTAACATAATTGGAGTGAGCAAGTCTACATTCTCTCTGACACCTTCTCTTAATCTGTTTATACCTAACCAGTAATCTTTCTGAATTAGGATGTAGTTTCAATTTCTTAAAGAAACGATGTTTCCTTCTCAACAAACGTTTAGTTTTTGTAGTAATCCATGGCTGGTGGTTCTTGCTTGAAGTTATTTTAGTGGGTATGTTGTCATCCATAATAGATTCCAAGTTAGTTTTTATACATAATAAAAGATCATGCATGACACAACTGATTCAAGTTATGGACGACTTAACTGTACTTACTGATGACAAAAAACCAATAGATATAGTGTATTTAGACTTCCGTAAAGCCTTCGACTCTGTACCGCACAAAAGACTATTGATTAAGTTACAGAATTATGGAATTCATGGATCTCTTCTTGACTGGATTACAGACTTCCTGACTGACAGAAGACAAAGAGTGAGGGTGGGGTCAGTATACTCTTCAGACAAACCAGTTTTGAGTGGTATTCCACAGGGGAGCATCTTGGGCCCGGTCCTTTTTACAATATTCATAAACGACTTACCGGATGTCATAACAAATACATGTAAGATTTTTGCCGATGATACAAAGATTTACGGGGATTCAAGCAATCACTCTGTCATTCAAAGGGACCTTAACAATGTGCAGGATTGGTCTCACAAATGGAACCTGTATTTCAATGTTCAAAAATGTAAAGTACTGCACATTGGTAAGAAGAACCCTCAAAATGATTACATAATGAAAATGGGTGATTCAAATCAAAAGATTCAAAAATGTGTAGAGGAAAAGGACCTTGGAGTTACATTTGACCGTGATCTTAGCTTTGACCCTCATATACAGAAAGCTATTAGTAAAGCTAACCAAATGATTGGGTTGATAAGACGATCTTTCTCGTTCATTGATAAAGATATGTTTATAAAGCTATACAAATCACTCATCCGACCACATGTGGAATACGGTAATGTCATCTGGTACCCTTTACTTAAAAGACAATCCTCATCAATAGAAAAGGTTCAAAGAAGAGCGACCAAAATGCTGCCAGAATGCAAAAATATGCCTTATGGTGAAAGACTTAGATATTTAGGATTAACATCCCTGAAGGCCAGGAGGGTGAGGGGTGACCTGATTCAAACTTACAAGATATTCCACCATGTTGATGACATTGATTTCAACTCACTATTCCAGTTAAGCAAATCTAACATCACAAGAGGCAATACTGGCAAATTATTTGTTCAATATTCTTGCACTAACCTGAGGAGAAATTCATTTGCTAATAGAGTAGTTGGCAGATGGAATTCTCTTCCGAGTTACATCAAACTAACTAATAATATCAACAGTTTTAAGAGCCTCCTTGATGTAGATGCAAATTTTAAAGATATAGTATATAGTATAGTATAGTATAGTAATAAGAGCGATTGAGGCTCTACTTTTAAAGAGCCTATTCGTCTATCTAATTCTAACTTTGATTTCTAGCATTGCGTGCAAGCTCAGTTGCCCAGAAGTTATTCTTGGCAAATAGGGTTGTACAATGATGGTAGATTTTTCCAATGTTCATCCAGTCTTCTCTTGAAAGCATCCACTGATGGCGCAGAAACCACTGACTCTGGGAGATTGTTCAAGTATTGTTGATCCTATTCGAGAAAAAATTCGCTCTAACTGCTATTTACTTCTGCTTTCCACATTGATTTCTCTTACGGCTTTATTGTCCCTTCAACATAAG
>CM031624.1:46833740-46838604 GCA_018398815.1 Conus ventricosus | reverse complement strand
AGGTTTTCCCACCCCCAAAAATTTTGCCTTCCTTTTGGCCAAAAACAATTTTAGAAATGCCCGGCAAATAACAAACAAACATTTTCATCTGACGGAGGCTTAAACTTTTTGTGTAATTATTTCTTCGGGGGAGCGACGACATAAAAAGATTTGAGAAATAGAAAGTTTTTGAGCATACAAAGAAAAAAATGATGGAAGAAAAATGAGACGGGAGGAACAAACGCCCACAGCGTTTTTGTTTATGGGTTTTAACCCATAAATCAGGTTCGGGGTTCAATTTAGGGCATGATTTTTTCCATACCCTTCTTCTTCCAGAGGGGTTTTTAAACCGCCCCGGCTCGCAGTCTTCAAGTAGACAATAGGCACCAGGTTGCAGCTTTGTTATTTTCGGTACCCGGTCCACCCTCTTAGGACATGAGCATCGGGATTTTTTAGAGCCCGGTTTTCGGGGTCAAATTTTGTTGCTCAGCCCCAAATCGGTTGCTGGCAACCATTTAGGCAAAAAATGAGTCACCATGCCCCCAGTCTACTCCAAAGCAAACGGGTCTTAATTAGAGTAGGGCGAACCCGAGAGAGGACAAGGGCCCGAATGAACGAGGCCTTAGGCCAAGTCGTGCTCAAAACATTTCGAGTAGGGGGGATGTTTTTGGCATCAAATGACGTCATTTTTTGGCCAAACTGGTATGCCAAAACCCCGTTGACGACCAAATTTAAACCCGACATCCGGGTATATCTTTTAGTGCAGTGACACGACTAGATGGGTTTATAGCCCCCATCCGAACCCCCACGGTTTTATATGCCCCTTTTAAGTTCTGTCATTGGTCAGGTCACAGCGGCCCAGTTTTTTTTTTTCGCCCATAAAAGTCGAACATGATGCTGTTATTATTTCATGTTTTATGAAAGTTTTTTAGTAAAAAAGTAGATAGTAGTAATACATGTTTCTAGTCTGGGGAAGTAATAGGACCGGTTTTTTTTTAGTTTACCTTACGCCATTTGCGTCCCCTCATTATTTTCTTTTTAAGTTGGGTCTGGTTTACCGCATAAAAAACTTTATATTCAATCCAACAAAAAAAACACTTTCAATTTAGGGTCTTCACAGGATTTTTTTAAAGCTGTTGATATCATGCATATTTTGGTGTAGTAGCAGTGCTTCCAATAATTGCAATTCAAGGTAAAAAAAAGACTTTCTTTTGTTTAGACAATTCTAATAAAAATTTTCCCTTCATTATTTTTTGGAAATCCACTTCTGAAATTTGAAAAGCGCACACATTACTCATCATAATTAGGGAAATTTTTTAAAAAAAATTGGATGGGGGCCCTCTGATCCCCTTCCTTTCAGTGAGTGTAATTGGAGTTTAAAAAGTTAATACCCGGGTGAACGTTAATGTTGGGGATTATTTTTTCCCAAAATTTGGGGTGTTTACCTCTGCTGAAAAATGGTTCCTTCATTATATTAACTTGCTGTATTTGTACTTTGTCACAACTGTTAAAGGGTTATGTTGGTTATGAGGTTTTAAAAAAAAATGCTATCAATATCACTAATTAAGAAAATTTTATAATTTGGATCAGATCTCCTCTTTTCCTCTAGCTTGAGGGATGGAACCTAGTACCATAATCTGCTTTATAGGAAATCAGCAATTCCGGTATGAACTTAGTTCAGGGTCAGGGTCAGGGGGTTTTTTATCAAAATACAACTTAGCCTTTTAGGCTTTTTAAAACCCCCCTTTTTGTATGTATAACCTTTTTTTTTTTTCATAACCTTGGGGCCAGTCATAGGCTAGCTCAGACTTATTTTCCATCAAATTTAATCAATTTTTTTTTAATAATTCATGTTTATCTATAGGTTCTTTAAAAACATTTAAACTAGGGGCCGTTTTATGTTAAAATGTTAGTTTATTCCCAAAAGTTGGGTTTCCTATTGTAAAAGTAAATTTTCTTAAATTTGTTCAGAAAAATGGGTTTTAAATATCTTATCTTCACTGTTCCTTGAATATTCTTCTGCGGGGTACAAAAAAAGCATGCTTTATCAACACATCAATTTTCATTAAATATCTTGTATGCCCGAAAACAAGTCACCTCTTATTCTTCTTTCCTTAAGTGTTGGAAGTTGCAAATATTTTAATCTTTCCTATATGATAATCTTTATATTAGAATCATTTTTGGGTTTCTCTTTTTTACCGTTTCTAGAGCTTCTGATTTCTCCTTTTGCATGGATACCTACAGTGTTGCCATATTCAAAAACAGGGTTAAAATAGGGCTTATATAATTGCAAAAAAAGTGCCTTTTTTCCATTTTGCTCTTCTGCCCTTTTCTATTTCTATTGACTCCCTTTTTTAGTTTTGGAGCCCATATCACATTCCCATATTCAAAATCGACTCACATCCCTTTGTTATCTAAAAAAGGATCTCTTCCCAAGGAGTAAAATTCTTTTAATAATACCTTCATCTGCACGGCTTTTTTGACGGCGTGAAATGTGTCTGTAAAAGAGTAAGTCTTCATCAATTTACCCCCAATTTTTTTTCCCCTCTTCACAGCATTTATTTGAACTTCTAAACCCAACTTCATACTGTAATTTAAATTTGGGGTTTTTTTTGCCATATGAATACTTTGCTTTTGGGATCATTTAAGTAAAAATTCCATAGTTAAACCAATTTAGATTCCAATGTCATTTTGCTTTGTAAGGTGTTTGGATGGTGAACTATACAACTTATCATCAAAAAAAACTTCAGTTTTTTTAAAACCCTCTGGAAGCTTTAAAAATATAGAAAATAATATGGGTTTTCCCTTTGCTGCCTTTGGGGTATTCCACTAATGACATTAGCATTATAAAACAGAAGACCCCAACTCTAACATCGAACCATCTCTCAAGAAGTTTTAAATCCCCAATCTAAAATTTTTCCCAGTATCCCCGTACGATTTAATTTACTAAGTAGTCGGGGCTTTTGGGACCGAACAAGGCGAAAGCCAGGTACAAAACATAAATGCAACCCCCACTATCAATTAACTTAGAAAAGTCTTCCATTACCCAAGCAACTGTGTAATACAAGACTACTTGACAAAAACCTGCTGACATTTGGGAACAATCATTTTTTTATCAATGATCAACAATAACATCCTTACATTTACTCCCGTACCTTACAAGTCCCCCTTGCAACTTACGTCGTATTTCCAGGTCAGTTCTTGTTCCCTTTTTGAAGATAGGTATTTCTGTTGCCCTTTTCCACTCGAGGTAGAGTTCCTTGCTCTATAGATTTTTTAAAAAGGGTACTAAGAGGCTCGCTAGTTCTTGCTTATTCTTTTAAAACGCGAGATGGGAAAACCAGTCCTTTTCGCTTTATTCGGATTTAGATTATCAAGTTTTTTTAAAACCAGTTCCGGGTAATAATTACATCAAAGACCTTTAAACCCTTTTTTTTACATTTTGGTATTACAACTGGTATGTCCCTTTTATCCCCTCGTAAAAACACACAAAAAAGTGTTTAGAATCCAGCTTTTTCCACATCCTTTGTTCCCATATTTCCATCTTTTAATTTCAAAGACTGATTCCACTCTTGCCTTTGTCTTGACTGCACATATTTTTCCAAAAAAACTTTTGGGTTAGTTTTGCATTCTCTTTCTAACTTTTTTCCGAATTCCTTTTTACTTTTTTTGTTTGTCAACCCGCCATTTCTTTTCTTTATATAGCTGGAATCTCGCGTATTAGTTTCCAATACATTCCCCCGCCAGCCACTTTCAGCAGAAATGTGTATTTTTTACCAGAACTCGTGGGTTTTTTGTTTTAATGCGTAAATGTTTAATAAAATATTGTATTTATCCTTGTAAGAAAATTTACCCTCCTTTTATTTAAAGAACCGATGAAAGCTTTTGAAAGTCTTTCTGTCAAAGTTAATCCTTTTATGCGTAATATGATATTGCCGGTATTCAAAAACCCTTTCAATGGTATTTTTAGTGGGAAAAAAGTATGCAGGGGTGTGTGCTGGCACTCAATATCCAACACACACACTAACACGTGCGCAACACACACCTACACTCGCACACCCCCCGTAAAAACACCTAACACAGACTCTCATTAACGGCCCTAAAACCCCCCACACAACCCTCTACCCGTCCATCATTGTCAGCCAGAGCACACCACACACTTACACCACACTCACACACACACACAAACACAACACCAAACCATCATGCACGACACACCACAACACAGCACATGCATGCAGCGCGCGCCACGCACCAAAACACACACACACACAACACACACACACACACACACACACACACACACACACACACACACACAGGGCAATAATATAGACAAACGAAAACTCTCATCGTCACACAACAAACAATACTCAAAGAATGGCTCAGGTTTAATAAACCTAGACTTCTGCACTTAAAACATGAAATGATGTTTGAAAAACAAATCAACTGACACAGTTAAGTACAGTTTTCACACACAAATTTTAAATGATAAGAAATCATTCAGAATGTTCTTAAAGAAAGAGGCTGGCCTCGCACATAAGGCCTCTCCTCACTTTAGCTGCCTGAGTGTCATATGATCCAATATGAAGTTTAGTGAATATAGAAGACGTAGCTGACGTGAAGGTGGAGAGGTACAACTGATCTGTCTTCAGTCAGTGATGTCACCACTACTTCTAGGCTTGCTGGCGAGTCAGTTGTCCCATGTCGCTACATAGTAGCATGGATTCTTGTTCCTGCAGGCTAGATGTGTCATCATCTGGCAAAATGCCACACACACTCTTGGGTTACTTCTGTTTCCATGTCACTACATAGTAGTACAGATTCTTTGTTCCTGTAGGCTCGATCTTGTGTCAGCATCTGGCAATCTGCCACACACACTCTT
>CM031624.1:46821240-46831240 GCA_018398815.1 Conus ventricosus | reverse complement strand
TGTGTGTGTGTGTGTGTGTGTGTGTGTGTGTGTTTCACACTCTTGCTCAGTCTTACTCTCTTTCTCTCTGTATTTGTCTATCTCTGCCCCCCACCCCCACCCCTCCCCCCTCCTTCCTTCCTTTTTCACTCTTTCTTTGTGACTCTCTGAACCACATGTTCTTATTTCAAGCTTATTTGTTATGCTTGTTATTGGTCCTTAATCACTGCATATCCTACACAAGATGGTATTGCATGTAAAGAAAAAAATTAACGTGTTATTGTTATTATTATTATCATTACCTGTATTTGCATCTTTATGTCTCAGGCTCTCTGTTTCTCATTCCAGGCTCCCAATGACGCACATATGTGCGTCCATGACGCACTATGAGCGAAAAGGACGCACTAACAAAACGTGTAGCGAGTCCTGCGGGACGCACTACAAAACCAGGCAAACCCCAAAACGTGCCGCGGTCAGTGATCAAAGCTGAGCACACCACAAGCTTCGCGCGCGATTGCCTGCCGTCAAATTCAGGACAGCGTGTGCCCGCGAAAGTACAGTAAGCCGAGAAGCTGCGTAAACCCTGATAGGCTCGCCTTGTGGCCCACGTCACTGAACGGTTACTCAGTCGACCGGCTGACTTATTCAGACTGTGGCGCCCGCCGCCACTAATTAACCAATTCGATGACTCACAAGTTGTAACAATCACGTGCACAAGCCCAGGCGAACGAAGCAGAAAGGAAGTTCACGGCTATTGCATCTCGCAAATATGTCGTTGCTTCAGTGGTTGGGCGCTCCTAAAAAACGCAAAGAAACATCTTCTGAAGATGCTACAGACAGTGAATCGTCGATTCCTAAAGAAATATCTACAGCAACACCACCTAACAAGAAATGTTTTTTTTAAGAAATGTTTTCAGAGAGACAGAGAGAGAGAGAGAGAGATTCATTTACTCTGAAATGTTCAGTTTATCAAGCCGATAATTAAAAAAGCAAGAAATACTACATTTTCTGTATTGGTTAATTTTGTTCATGGGACTCTCTATACCCCCTCTGGGACCCTCTATAGCATCAGTGAAGGAGTCCCTGGGACCCCCTGTCTGTCAGTACAAATGGTAGCCCTGCATTCTCTCTCCTCCCGCCTCCAAACCCTCTCCCCCCCCCCCCACCCCCCCCCCCACCCCCCCCCCCACCCCCTCTCTGCTTCAGCTGAATGTTTTTTGTGTGTCTTGTTTATTCAAGGGGAACTGGGAGAAAACATGACAGATGAAGAACTGCGGGCCATGATAGATGAATTTGACAGAGACAACGATGGAGAAAGTAAGTTCTCTGTGTGTGTGCGCATGCACACGCACGCACGCACATATGCTCGTGTGTTTTTGTTGTGTATATGTGCGGTGTGTGTGTGTGTGCATGTGCGTGTGTGTTCATGCATATTTTGGACAGGTATACCATTGACGTGACTTAGTAGAAGGACAGACCTTCCTCTGGTTGGTGGATTTGGGATGACCTCAAATTAAGGCAAAATACGCACGTTGTAAATTAACGTTGATTCAATATATGTACAAAACAGACCAGCGAATTTTCAGCAGACGCCGACTGGGAGGCATTGTTCTGTTGGTTTTTTTCTTTTTCTTTTTCTTTGTTGTTGTTGGTTACGCCTGATGCCTGTCACGTCTGAAGACAACATTTTTGTGATGTTAGCAAGTTTCGTTACAGTCAGCTCAGTAGGATTGGAGCCTTCTTGGTGAAATGATCCAGGATCTGCCCATTGATCCGGATCCCTGCAGTGATCCACTCTGAAAAGTTAATGGGCCCGTCCTTAACCAGCATTCCATGAACCCAATGTCTTCCAGCTTTGGTCAAGATCAGTTGAGTAGTGTTTGCGTAATCTTGCACACAAGGAGGCAAAAAAGAAAAAAGAAAAAAAAAAAAAAAAGATGGGGGGGGGGGGGGGGGGGGGGGGGGGGGGGGGGGAACCCACCTTGGTGTCAAAAATAACTCGGATGAAGACAGAGACTTGCATCTGCAATACTAAAGTACAGAGTGCAAGCATTGCAAGTCCAGGATATGGAGCAAAACAGAAGAAACGTAACCTTACATGTACAGGAATTGGTTATTGCGTGGTATCTGATCTGAACCCTTATGCTGATTGTCGCAACATAAGTCGCGCCATTACGTCATGGCCGTCACTGGTTGTTGCGACATAAGTCATGCCATTACATCATGGCCGTCACTGGTTGTTGTGACATAAGTCGCCCCATTACGTCATGGCCATCACTGGTTAGTTAGATAAGATAATGTTGCTTATAGCCCAGCCGACCGCAAAGGGCCACATCAGGGCTGTCCGTCACTGGTTGTTGCGACATAAGTCATGCCATTACATCATGGCCGTCACTGGTTGTTGTGACATAAGTTGCCCCATTACGTCATGGCCGTCACTGGTTGTTGTGACATAAGTCGCCCCATTACGTCATGGCCGTCACTGGTTGTTGTGACATAAATCACACCATTACATCATGGCCATCACTGATTGTTGCGACATAAATCACACCATTACATCATGGCTGTCACTGGTTGTTGCGACATAAATCACACCATTACATCATGGCCGTCACTGGTTGTTGCGACATAGATCGCGCCATTATGTCATGGCCGTCACTGGTTGCTGCGACATAAATTGCGCTGCAGGGTGAGCCTTGTGAGCCTGGTTCCACCGACACAGACAGATGCGAAACTATGGCTCAGTGACAACCTGATTTGCGTGAATGACTGAGCGAGCCCCGGAACATGGATTTTCAGCGTTTTTGCTTAGTTTATAGTTAGTAGCAGCTTGTAATGCGTAGCACGACTCAACTCGTCTGGCAGACAACAATGGTGGCACCCAAAGGAGAATGTGACAGACTTAGGAACTTGTTTGAAGATGTTCTTGCTGAATTTGTTGTAAAAAAAGGTGAAGAAGAAGATATTTTGAATGAAGTGGGTGTGGTGGGTGATAGTTTTGATTTAGATCAAGCATGATGTAATCATGATTTTGAGATCGACACAGACAACGACTGCATGAGTGCATAAGGGTGAGGGAATCTCAACATGTCATTCAGTGGGGAAGAAAGCACTTCCAGATGATCCTAAACCTTTCGAATGTAAACGACGACAGTGTGGGCTAACTATTACAGTTGTTGATAGTGACCTTTTTTGAGGGGGGTGGGGGGGGGGGGGGATTATCAGCACGTGATTTCAATGTGAAAACTGAACTCTACCTTATTCATTCTTACCTGGATTACCTGCATGGAAGATGGTTATAATCCACACTGACTTTCCTTTGAAAAAGACTGTAACTTATTTCTGGATATAGTGGAACATCATTGACTGGATTATTTGTGAACAAGCTCTTGAGAATGACAAGCAGGATGTGCCACCTGTTTTCACCTGTTATTTTCACATTCTGGACAGGTAAGCACCTAATCAAACACTCACAAGCACACCAATTCTGTTTTATATTATTCTTTATTCAATTACTAACAATTTTTATTCTGATGTCATGTTCAAATACTAACCGTTGAAAAGTTATGCATATTATACAAACGTTACTATTTTTTTTCAAACTTTCCTTCTGTTAATTCACCAGACATTGTACTGAATAGTACGTTGTTAAAGAACCAGTGTATGGGTTAATGTTGTAAATTCATTTGAGCCGTTATTTACTTATTCTGTTTCCATCCCTCTGTCTCTTTCTCTCTCCTGTTTCCTGTTTAGCGGAGTGTGGTGTTGCATGCTGTGTCGTGACGTGTTGTTACATGCTGTGTTGTTACATGCTGTGTTGTGATGTGTTGTTACATGCTGTGTTGTGACGTGTTGTTACATGCTGTGTCGTGACGTGTTGTTACATGCTGTGTCGTGACGTGTTGTTACATGCTGTGTTGTGACGTGTTGTTACATGCTGTGTTGTGACGTGTTGTTACATGCTGTGTTGTGACGTGTTGTTACATGATGTGTTGTTACATGCTGTGTTGTTGACGTGTTGTTACATGATGTGTTGTGATGTGTTGTTACATGCTGTGTTGTGACGTGTTGTTACATGCTGTGTTGTGACGTGTTGTTACATGATGTGTTGTTACATGCTGTGTTGTTGACGTGTTGTTACATGCTGTGTTGTGATGTGTTGTTACATGCTGTGTTGTGACGTGTTGTTACATGCTGTGTTGTGATGTGTTGTTACATGCTGTGTCGTGACGTGTTGTTACATGCTGTGTTTGACGTGTTGTTACATGCTGTGTTGTGACGTGTTGTTACATGCTGTGTTGTGACATGCTGTGTTGTTGACGTGTTGTTACATGCTGTATTGTGACATGTTGTTACATGCTGTGTTGTGACGTGTTGTTACATGATGTGTTGTTACATGCTGTGTTGTTGACGTGTTGTTACATGCTGTGTTGTGATGTGTTGTTACATGCTGTGTTGTGACGTGTTGTTACATGCTGTGTTGTGATGTGTTGTTACATGCTGTGTCGTGACGTGTTGTTACATGCTGTGTTGTGACGTGTTGTTACATGCTGTGTTTTGACGTGTTGTTACATGCTGTGTTGTGACATGCTGTGTTGTTGACGTGTTGTTACATGCTGTGTTGTGACGTGTTGTTACATGCTGTGTTGTTACATGCTGTGTTGTGACGTGTTGTTACATGCTGTGTTGTTGACGTGTTGTTGCATGCTGTGTTGTTACATGCTGTGTTGTGACGTGTTGTTACATGCTGTGTTGTTACATGCTGTGTTGTGACGTGTTGTTACATGCTGTGTTGTTGACGTGTTGTTGCATGCTGTGTTGTGACGTGTTTGTTACATGATGTGTTGTTACATGCTGTGTTGTGACATGTTGTTACATGCTGTGTTGTGACGTGTTGTTACATGCTGTGTTGTTGACGTGTTGTTACATGCTGTGTTGTGACATGTTGTTACATGCTGTGTTGTGACGTGTTGTTACATGCTGTGTTGTGACGTGTTGTTACATGATGTGTTGTGACGTGTTGTTACATGATGTGTTGTTACATGCTGTGTTGTGACATGTTGTTACATGCTGTGTTGTTGACGTGTTGTTGCATGCTGTGTTGTTGACGTGTTGTTGCATGCTGTGTTGTTGACGTGTTGTTGCATGCTGTGTTGTTGACGTGTTGTTGCATGCTGTGTTGTTGACGTGTTGTTGCATGCTGTGTTGTTGACGTGTTGCAGTTAATGAAGAGGAGTTCATTGCCATCATGACGGGAGACACGTAATTCAGGTCCTGTGAACGCCATTCCTGTCATCGTTGTCGCCCACGTTGCCTTCATTAGGAGAAGGTTGCCCCCTTTTGTGATCACTGTGTAGGAGTGGGTGTATGTCCGTGCGTACACATGATGATAATGTGCACACTCATGCATCTGTTTGTGCATTTCGAGTCAATAGTGGATGTTATGGATCAGTTGGGTTTTTTTTTTTTTTATTGATCTTGATTAGATGAGGATGTGTGTGTGTGTTACATTTGTGTGTGTGTGTGTGTTACATGTGTGCAAGTGAATGCAGGGTGACATAATTATGTGGAGTTTCTGAATTCCTTCATTTGTTGAGTGTGAACGGATGATTCTGGATGTGTTTGAAGGGAAGGGAGGGAGGGGGTGGGGGATGTATGAGTTCACATTTTTTGCGGTACCTTTACAAACTGTATGCACTTGTGATGAACACTATTGTGTAGTGAGAGGACTAAGGTGAATGCATGTGGATGGTGGAGTTGGTTTTCTTTGTTATACCAGGCCTGTGCATTTGGTCTCAGCATTCCTTTTGACATTCAGCTGTCAGCATGTGGAATTCCTTCATACCTGTTCAGCAGTGAAGACTGGACCTGAAGTCCACTGACCTGCACCAATCACCTGTGTGATGATGATGTCAGGATAGGAGGGGGAGGAGACGGGGAGACCCTTCATACCTGTTCAGCAGTGAAGACTGGACCTGAAGTCCACTGACCTGCACCAATCACCTGTGTGATGATGATGTCAGGATAGGAGGGGGAGGAGACGGGTAGACCTGACCCATTTTCCCCAGAAGTCTAGAAGAAAGACACATTAAAGAGAGACACAACCCCAGTCACCAAAGCGTCGCAGTATGTGGACCCGCAGTGCCCCTCGGCTTTAAAGAAAGGGGATAATGGTTGGGGTGGGACTGGGAGGAGGCGCTGTTACAACCTCAAGCACAACGTGGTGCAGCTTGCAAGGACACAAGTCTGCACACTGTGTTGAAGAACAAACAAAACAGAACAGGAAGAGGAGAGAGGGCAAGGACCCAGAGAAGACGATGGTTTCTCTTAGGATGTCACTGTATCATATGTGGTGCAGCTTCAGTTTGGTCAACCCCAACCCCCCCCCCCCCCCCCCACCCCCCCCTCAAGATCTGGATGGATGGTTGGTTCTTTGGTTCATTGACATCTTCTGTGAAAGTTCAGAATTTAAGGTGTCTAATGTGTCAGTGTGGACGGAAAGGTTCTCTTATGTTTGTTGGGTAATGTTGTTTCCTTTTTTTTCCTCCCCACGTTATGCAAGGCAAGAGACAGATTTATGTCGATGAACTTTGATGATTGTTGCATCTTCCAATTTGTGGTGCATTTTTCCTTCATCTATGCAAAAGTCTGTACCATTTGTATCACAAAATGCTTTTCCCATCATCTACCCAAAAAATGTTTTGCCTGTGCAACAAATTTTCTTTGAATATTTGAGTTTTGAGACACACCCTTTACTTAAAGCAAAATAATGCACAGCTGGACAATTTCTGTTCAGTGCTCATCATGATTGTTTGTTTGTGTTGTGATCAGATTGGTTTTTAGAATCATGCTGGAAATGATTTATCACCACTGTGTATTGATCTTCATCTTGGTGTGTTATCAGTCATTGTCAAACGACTTTCTCCACAAGACAGATCAGTTTCATTACATGCAGGTGGCCTTTTCCAGGAAATCAGACGGCCTTTGTATGGTGCCACACAAGTACTTTTTCTTTGTTTGAGAGGATGGGATGTGGTAGAAAGCACGGTGAATGGGTGGTGGAGAGAGAAGGGGGGGGGGTCTTTTTTTTTCTTTGTTAGTTGCAAAGTGAACGACTGCAGGCAAAAATCTAAACAAATCTTAGAAAGTTTTAAGTACTGTATCCACCGAACATGAACAAAACACGGGACAAAACACAACGCGTTTCGGCGTCTTAGGTCTTGTTCAGGCGAGATGAACAGCACTCAGAACATCTTGCCTGAAGAAGACCCAAGCAGTCGAAACACCTTTTTGTTTTTTGTTTTTGTCTTGTGATTCGTTTGTTCAAGCTTGGCAGGAATAGTACTTAAAAAACTTTTTTAAGATTTCAAGTGGTTGATTCTTTTCCACAGATTTTTCCCACACCATTTTTTTTTTTTTTTGCGAGGGTAACACTGCCCGCCGATGCCTTGAGCTGTGGGAGTGCCACACAGGACGTTTCAGTCAAGTCTGGTGTTCAGACCCGCTTGTAACGTCTAGGGGAAGGGGGTGTGTGGAAAAGTGCCTTGGGGTGAGATGGGGGGAAAACATGGCATGTAAGACTCAAAACCGCGGACTAGTTACGGTCAAAGTGCTGTTGTACCCAGCCACCATTTCAGTGGGGAAGTGACCAAGGCTGTGATAAGGAGGAGGACGTTGGGGAGAGGGCAGACGTCCACTACGGTCAAACGGCTCCTGGATCAGGCCACTGACCGTGGTCCACACCACACATCCACACCACACTCGAATGGTTTTGTCCTTGGGCTACAGCGCACCTTTCCACCCAGTCGGTGTGGAATAAGTTGTGTAGTTTTTGTGTCGTCTTGCTGGGCAGATCCTGGATTTGCCCTTTTGACCTGCATGGCACTACACTGAAACTTAATGGGTTGATCGTTTTGCACATGTTCCGTCTTTCCACGAAGTTTTGTGAACAATCTGGTCAGCAGTTTTTGTGCACTGTCGGTGACAGACAGACAGACAGAGAAAGAAACCAGTAGCTGTGGTGGGTGAAAACAGAGCTTCACTAGTGAAGGTAACCATGGGAACGGTTGATGAGGATTGAGCCTGTTTCTGTGTAACTGAGCAAATGCATCGGTTGAATGACTGACTGATGGAATGTTTCGGCCACTTAGAGTGACTGCACATGTGTGTTA
The DNA here is from genome assembly GCA_018398815.1 of Conus ventricosus. Classification (NCBI taxonomy): domain Eukaryota; kingdom Metazoa; phylum Mollusca; class Gastropoda; order Neogastropoda; family Conidae; genus Conus; species Conus ventricosus. Next base: position 46,823,090 of record CM031624.1, on the reverse strand, counting down.
CCTGTACCAATGCACCTACTCATTCTAGGTTTTGACACTTTCAAGATCTGGACTCCAGTAAAACAAAATGCTTCCAAGCATTCAGTTTGCCTGTCAGTCGCAGACTTAATATAGATGAAGTATTGTTTAGTTTGCCTGTCAGTAGCAGACTTGATAAAGATGGAGTATTGTTTAGTTTGCCTGTCAGTAGCAGACTTGATAAAGATGGAGTATTGTTTGACAGAGTTGCCTGTTGGGGAAGAAATGATGGCGTCATGTTTTGTCGAAACAGACAGAATGTCATGCTCTTTTTAAAAAGCATTCAATTGTCTCCTGCCTTTTCTCGTTCAGTGTAAATCACAGTAAGTGGAAATGTACTTAATTGTATACCTGCAGTTTTTTTTTTTTATTGATTTCATCTCATCAAATATATATGGCCTGGCCATTCTAAACATGATTTTGACTTTGTGTGTTAATAGTTGACTTTTCGAGTGATGTGTGGGAACAAATAAAAATCTGTGAACAAAGTTGCTGTGTCATTTTTTTGTATTTTGCACTTGGATGCAGGTGTGTGTCAAGTCCCAAGGCTGGGTTGGGTGGGTGCATTCATGTCAGCCTGTCTGCTTACAGATACAGAGCTGTCAAGTGCTACGTTTCATGTGTAGCATGCTACGATTTCGGTAACAATGCTTTGCTGCTACACTTTGTGACAAAATACAATGCCAGAAAAAAAAGCGTTTCATAGGGTTAGTGGCGGCTTGGAGGGAACAGAGGCATTTTGCATCTGTAAACTGTTGACTTATTTCGTCTTTAAAAAAAAAAAAAAAAAAAAGTTCAGTGAGGGGAGGTACAAAAAGCAGATGAAAAATCATCAAAGACGTTTGCAATTTTGCCACTGTATAAATGGGGTTTCGTTGTTGGCGATGTTTATTTTTTGTAGGTCATGTTCAAATCACGCGATTTCCATCTTTGTATGCCGTCACATCGAGTGCTATGCAAAGTGGGATTGAAAGTGGTCAGGTGATACTGCATATGAGTGTTTTGTGTAAATTGGAATGCAACATTGAAAAATGTCAAAATGTTGCACTTTTGTGCTGTTAAACCTTGGCAGCTGAGTAGATGATCCAAAGTGTTTCAGCAATCATGCATTCCCCATAGTTTGGGTTTGATTGGTATGATCCCAAGTGTTTCAGCAATCTGCATGCATTCCCCATAGTTTGGGTTTTGATTGGTATGATCCAAAGTGTTTCAGCAATCATGCATACCCCATAGTTTGGGTTTTGATTGGTATGATCCAAAGTGTTTCAGCAATCTGCATGCATTCCCCATAGTTTGGGTTTTGATTGGTATGATCCAAAGTGTTTCAGCAATCATGCATACCCCATAGTTTGGGTTTTGATTGGTATGATCCAAAGTGTTTCAGCAATCTGCATGCATTCCCCATAGTTTGGGTTTTGATTGGTATGATCCAAAGTGTTTCAGCAATCATGCATACCCCATAGTTTGGGTTTTGATTGGTAAGATCCAAAGTGTTTCAGCAATCATGCATTCCCCATAGTTTGGGTTTTGATTGGTAAGATCCAAAGTGTTACAGCAATCATGCATTCCCCATAGTTTGGGTTTTGATTGGTAAGATCCAAAGTGTTTTCAGCAAACTGCATGCATTCCCCATAGTTTGGGTTTTGATTGGTATGATCCAAAGTGTTACAGCAATCATGCATTCCCCATAGTTTGGGTTTTGATTGGTATGATCCAAAGTGTTACAGCAATCATGCATTCCCCATAGTTTGGGTTTTGATTGGTATGATCCAAAGTGTTTCAGCATTCATGCATTCCCCATAGTTTGGGTTTTGATTGGTCAGAGTTGTTGC
>CM031624.1:46813072-46821140 GCA_018398815.1 Conus ventricosus | reverse complement strand
CAGGCGCCAGGGGCTGTATCCTTGCCGTCCAGAATCTGCTCTAATTAATTTCTTTTTCGTTTGACTCTGCTGTTGTTTTTTTTCTTCTTATCATTATTATTGTCATTATTATCACTGTTGTTGGTGGTGGTATTATTTTATTTTTGTAAATACAAACTAATCCGCTGTCTGTCAGCCTTTATAGCACGTTCACCTGTCTTCATTCTATAAGAATCGTTTTCGCATTTTTCCTTTGAAGAAGTATGCCAGATTTATACATATGTATATGTATATATATGTGTTTGTGTGTGTGTGTATATATATATATCTATATATATATATATATATATTGTGTATGTGTGTGTGTGTGTGTGTGTGTGTGTGTGTGTGTGTACATGACATGACAGTAGCGTGTTCGAACGAGTTTGCTGCTCGATGTGAGTCCATCCACCCGATATTGATCTCCACCCCATCTTGCACTGATCATTAAGTACACATATCAACAAGAGAATCCTTTGGACCGGGGTCGACGAGGACATATCAACGAAGAGTGACTGCTCCCCGCACTGCCCAATGGGGATGACGACTATCCTAAGTAACGCATATTTTACGTCATTGTTTATGTCTTCTTCCTCTCTTTCAGCAACACGCATTCTCGACTATTAGCGTTGAGGTATTACGCGGGTCAGACATCTGTTAAGTCGTGTCCACGAGACCCTTGTCTAAAATCTTCTCTGTCCCTTGGCTGTCAAGAGAGACAATCCGTAGATCTTGTGACCCCCTACAGGCACCTTCGAGTACCTTGCGCCACGGTTGTGATTGCTCAATGTTGGTTGGCTCTCTGTCTCTCAGTGTGTGTGTGTGGAGAAAGAGAGAGAGTGAGAGATTTTTTTAAAAAATGATAATGGACAAGAACAGTACATTATGCAGTTACCAGATAATGTTCGTGTCGTGTTTCCAGTTCACTCGTTTTTAAAGTAAATAACTGTCAGGTTGGATAACTCATGCTCCTGATGCCCCATAACCATGGGAGCAACAAGAGTTGCCCTACTTGTTAGTTATTCACTGTTCACTGTTCCCTGCCTCATTTCTATTTCTTTTCGTGTTCAGTGTAGTTTGCTCACACTTGAAGTTGAGTGAGGTAGACGGAAGGGAACTCGAAGCGAAATCGTCATCCAATGAAAAACATGTGACCTGGTCACTTTTGGAAATACGAATTCCATATCATCTTGGAATTTGAACGAAAGACATACTGAAGACATTATGCCCACCCCAAATCAGGGTTTAAACTCAGCAGTTGCTTGCCAGCTGGCCAAGGTCATCGGCTACAAATTTGCATAATTCATTCATTTGACTTGAAATCATAATTATTACCGCTTCTGGCCTACTGTTTACTAGTTTACTTTCTCAGTTACCATGTTATAGTTTGTTGGGTTTTTTGTTGTTGTTGTTGTTTCTTTTTGTTTGTTTTGTTTTGTGTCTTCTTTTCTTTTTCGACAGATGTGTATTTTTCACACCCCTAACAGATCTGTGTAAAAAATGAGCTTTTCTTTTTTATTTACGTGGTATTGGTTAAATGTTGCTGAATTCTTATGCTATTTAGGGTTAAAGGATTAATCAAACGTGTGTGTGTGTGGTGCGCGCGCGCGCGTGTGTGTGTGTGTGTGTGTGTGCTCAAGTGTGGGTGGTGATGGTGAGTGTGTGTGTGTGCGTGTGTGTGTGTGTGTGTATGCGCTTGCACGCTTCAGTTTAAAATCTTTTTCTTTCTGCGTACGCAGGCTGATACTCCTGCGGACACTCTCTGTATAGCCAGGCAGTGGAGTTTTGTGTGTATGACCCTTTTTTATCCCGCCATTAAGGCAGCCATACTCCATCTTCGGGGAATAAAATCTTTTGACCAGTATGCTCTTGTTTCTCCCTGTGCACCCGTACAACATTTATGAACATTGCTTAGGCCTATATATCAATTCTTGCCTGCCTCCCTTTGCATGCTGTCTGTGTGTTGGAACAACGCAAAACCGAAACAATGTCTTCGATGAATTCGCTGGCTGATAAAACAGATCTTGACCATCTTGATTCAATTGGACGGCTTGGTGAAAGCTCGTACTTTGATTTCAGTCAGTTAAGCTGCTGGCACTGTTCACACCAAGCCCTCAGGCTGACACAAATCACCACGAGTCAGACCGCCACTGGTTTAAGACGTGTTTAATACATCATTTGCATCTTTGATTCCATGCAGCCATAGAGGGTGCACAATAACCAACGGCGGGGAGTGGTTTAATTGTGAGAGGGACACGGACAACCTGCCACCCCAGGCTGGCCTCTGGACGCTGTGGCACATATACAAAGCATACAAAAGGTCTGTGCTGGCGACTCCAGTCAGAGAGGGGAAGAAAGGGGAAAGTACAGCAGTACAGCGAAAACACTAAGCCAGTAATGTACATACGATAGTGTGTGTAATGCTCCAAACTTACAAGACCACCGTTCCTCAGGAACAAACTCAGCGGACGCACGAGAGTTGATAAGAGTAGGGTTGGTTTTATTGTCGTTTATTGATGTAACTGAACAAAAGAAAACAACAAAAGGTACATAGGTTTCTTCGTTAAGTGATTTTTTTTTTTTTTTTTTTACAAAAAGCCCATGAAGAGTTCCTCTTTGTAAACAGACTGTTCCCTATACGCTTTCTCAGTTCGGTTTGATCCGGTGTCTCAGAAATAGTATCATCCCTTACCCAGCAGCAAATCAGTCGTATGTTTTACGAACATGGACACCACGCGCACAGACCCTGTGATGTCTAGGAGTTCTTTACTTTCTCACAGAATGAAACCTTAAAATAACTTTTCCTGTAGTCTTTTGTTGTTGTTGTTGTTGTTGTTCTCTTCGTTTGAGTACACTCCACAAATAATGCAGCTAAACAATACATTTGATGTGAGCGAAGCAAGAAAATGCGGAAGACACGCTGAAGAAAAAAAGTCTGTCTAAAATCACGGCTTGTTGTTGTTGCTGTTGTTGTTGTCTCTGTAGTTGTCTCTGTTGTTGTTGCAGCTAGTTTTTTTTTCAGTTCTTGACGGGTGGTTGAGAGATGTTGAGTTTGGGTGCAGGGAAAAGTCGGAAGACACCCGTCGGTCACCTCGGGTCTGTAGATAGCAGTGGTGAAAAGATAGTGTCTTGTGTGTCGGTGTTCAAACCTCAACCCAGATTGATCAATTGGTCCCGTTCCCTTGTCAGTATTGTGTTGCCCATGACGAAAAGATCCTGAAATAAAAAAAGAAATGCCATGAATACAGGACTAAATGAAAACAGCTAGCTTTCTCCAGCGAACAAAACGAAACTCAGTTGTCTCCTAATGTTGTTGTCAAAGTTTGGGGAAGTTCGATGGAAAACAAACAAACGAACAAACAAACAAACAAACAAAGAGAGAGAGAGAGAGAGAGCGCAACAGCACAAAAAGAAATGCATTCCATGATACTGGAGAGATCGTGCAGAACTGGCCATTTGCCACTGAAGATAATTAACAGTGAATCAAGTGGGCATGTCTCTCTCTCTCCTCTCTCTCTCTCTCTCTCTCTCTCTCTCTCTCTCTCTCTCTCTCTCTCTCTCCTCTCTCCTCTCCCCTCTCTCCTTCTCTCTCTCTCTCTCTCTCTCTCTCTCCATTTCCATATGTTTCCCCCTCAGCCCACCTCACCCCCACCCCCACTCTCTCCTTCCCCTTCAATATTGTTATTTTCATTTTTATTTATTTATTTTTTATTATTTTGTTTTCATTTCTCTTCTATTTTCATTTGATGTTCCATTATGATTGCATGACCGCTTTGTTTGCTTGTTTGCTTTCTTACATTATTTCATTTCGCTGCATGATGTTGTAGTCCCAACTCAGGGTGAGGACTGGATGTAAAAAAGCGCGTCAGTGCTTGTCTATTATCCTGGTAAATACAGAATTTTGTCTTGTCTTTTGTATTCTCTCTCTCTCCCTCTCTCTCTCTCTCTCTCTCTCTCTCTCTCTCTCTCTGTGTGTGTGTGTGTGTGTGTGTTGTTGTTGTTGTTGTTGTTGTTGTTGTTGTTGTTGTTGTTGTTGCTGTTGTTGTTTTGTTTGAACAGAATACGTAATTGTTTGAGAGGAGTGGTTATACCTTTCAGGAATAATCTTGGATTTGAGAGTATAGGGAAAGCAAGAAAGTTATATTTTTTTAAAAGACACACACACAATTAAATTGGATATTTTGATAGCAACTAACGATCAATAATAGAAATCACTGAATTTTGAGAAATCCAAATCATTTTTTTTCTCTTTGAGATGGAGACACTAGTAGTGTGACGGAATGGAGACGACCATCAAGTTGCATATTGTATGCCAAGAACTGAAAGAACAACAGCACGCACACGCGAAGACGCACGCATGTACGCATGCACGCACGTAAATACACACACACACGCACGCACGCACGCACGCACGCACGCGCGCGCACGCACGCACGCACGCACACACACACACACACACACACACACACACACAGAGGAGAGAGAGACAGACAGACAGAGAGAGATAAAGTGTGTGTGTGTGTGTGAGAGAGAGAGAGTAAATTGGAGAGAGAGAGAGACAGACAGACGGACAAACAGACAGAGAAGGTGAACTGGAGAGAGAGAGAGAGAGAATCACCAACCGCAATCTGATGTACTTTCTCTCTCGCGGCCTCCACCCAACGGTTTCATCAACGCCCCATCATAGTGGGAAAATCCCCTATTAAGCCTGCAACCACACAACGTTCATATAGTTGCCTGTTGCACTGCTCTGCTTAAGGTTGCAACCACACAACGTTCATATAGTTGCCTGTTGCACTGCTCTGCTTAAGGCTGCAACCACACAACGTTCATATAGTTGCCTGTTGCGCTGCTCTGCTTAAGGCTGCAAGCACACAACGTTCATAATAGTTGCCTGTAGCACTGCTATTCATGCTATTTTCTGCTAATCACAATTTTCATGCTATTTTCTGCTACTCACAATCTGCAATGCTATTTTCTGCTACTCACAATCTGCAATGCTATTCTCTACTACTCACAATCTGCAATGCTATTTTCTGCTAATGACAATAATGCTATTTTCTACTACTCACAATCTGCAATGCTATTTTCTGCTAATGACAATAATGCTATTTTCTGCTGCTCACAAACTGCAATGCTATTTTCTGCTACTCACAATCTGCAATGCTATTTTCTGCTACTCACAAACTGCAATGCTATTTTCTGCTGCTCACAATCTGCAATGCTATTTTCTGCTACTCACAATCGTCAATGCTATTTTCTGCTAGTCACAATCTGCATGCTATTTTCTACTACTCACAATCTGCAATGCTATTTTCTGCTACTCACAATCTGCAATGCTATTTTCTACTATTCACAATGTGCAATGCTATTTTCTACTATTCACAATGCGCATGCTATTTTCTACTATTCACAATCTGCAATGCTTTTTTCTACTACTCACAATCTGCAATGCTATTTTCTACTATTCACAATGTGCAATGCTATTTTCTGCTGCTCACAATGTGCAATGCTATTTTCTACTATTCACAATGTGCAATGCTATTTTCTGCTACTCACAATGTGCAATGCTATTTTCTGCTACTCACAATCTGCAATGCTATTTCTGCTACTCACAATCTGCAATGCTATTTTCTGCTACTCACAATGTGCAATGCTATTTTCTGCTACTCACAATCTGCAATGCTATTTTCAGCTACTCAGAATCTGCAATGCTATTTTCTGCTACTCACAATGTGCAATGCTATTTTCTGCTACTCACAATCTGCAATGCTATTTTCTGCTACTCAGAATCTGCAATGCTATTTTCTGCTACTCACAATCTGCAATGCTCTTTTCTACTATTCACAATGTGCAATGCTATTTTCTACTACTCACAATCCTCAATGCTATTTTCTACTATTCACAATGCGCATGCTATTTTCTACTATTCACAATCTGCAATGCTTTTTTCTACTACTCACAATCTGCAATGCTATTTTCTGCTACTCACAATGTGCAATGCTATTTTCTGCTGCTCACAATGTGCAATGCTATTTTCTGCTACTCACAATGTGCAATGCTATTTTCTGCTGCTCACAATGTGCAATGCTACCTTCTGCTTTACAACAGCTGTTCTTTGCACTTCCCTAAGGCCAGCTCTTCACTGTCCGACGGCGCCACCCACAATGGTCTTCTGCCTACCCGTGGCTTGGCCATACTTCCATTGACGTGGACTGGCTCACAAAATCTTGCCAGAGTGGGTTACTGTGGGCACCATGAAGATGCACACATGCTACCTCAATATAACGAACGTCTCATTCGAAATCATATGGCTGTTTACCAACCCCCCCCCTCCCCCCCCCCCCCCCCCCCCCTCCCCACTCCACCCCCAAAGATTGAGTGGTTTAAAGTCTCCTTCGAAATCAAATAGCAGTTCACAACCAAACAGTTCCTGTTAATTACAACTAGAGAATAAAACTAAAACATTTAAAAAAAACCCATTAAAAACATGTTTTGCTGAGATTGAAAGTGATACGCAAATTCTTGGTAGAGGTCGATCGTTTTTAGAAACTACTTGGCCTCGCTGTTGATAACGATCTATCTCGCTCCAAACAAATATGATATCAACTTGGCCTCACTGTTGATAACAATCTATCTCGCTCCAAACAAATATTATATCAACTTGGCCTCACTGTTGATAACAGTCTATCTTGCTCCAAACAAATATTATATCAACTTGGCCTCACTGTTGATAACAATCTATCTTGGTCGAAACAAATATTATATCAACTTGGCCTCGCTGTTGATAACAATCTATCTTGCTCCAAACAAATATTATATCAACTTGGCCTCGCTGTTGATAACAATCTATCTCGCTCCAAACAAATATGATATTAACTTGGCCTCACTGTTGATAACAATCTATCTCGCTCCAAACAAATATTATATCAACTTGGCCTCACTGTTGATAACAATATGTCTTGCTCCAAACAAATATTATATCAACTTGGCCTCACTGTTGATAACAATCTATCTTGCTCGAAACAAATATTATATCAACTTGGCCTCGCTGTTGATAACAACCTATCTTGCTCCAAACAAATATTATATCAACTTGGCCTCACTGTTGATAACAATGTGTCTTGCTCGAAACAAATATTATATCAACTTAGCCTCGCTGTTGATAACAATCTATCTTGCTCCAGACAAATATTATATCAACTGGGCCTCGCTGTTGATAACAATCTCTCTTGCTCCAAACATATATTATATCAACTTGGCCTCACTGTTGATAACAATCTATCTTGCTCCAAAGATATATTATATCAACTTGGCCTCACTGTTGATAACAATATGTCTTGCTCGAAACAAATATTATATCCGAACTCTGGAAAGGGTTATCCGAAAACGTATTTCAGCTAGACAGAATAAAATTTCTTCTTGTCCAGCAAACACAGTTTCTTCCACCATGCATGCATGAAACCAGATGTAGGCCAACAAATGACATCAAAGGGCTGACAACTAGCCAGTCGCAGCCATTTAAACCCAATCAAGAGCTTGTATGAACTTTTTTTTTTTTAACACATTTTCCCCAAATCTTCATCTCCTTTCCAGGAGGATTACGATCGGACATCCTTCCCTTCGTCTAAAACGCTGCTTCAGTAAAACTGTTTTTAATGTTAGTTTCAAAACAAGGTGACTGAGGGCGGAAAATGAAGCAAAATGTAGAAAGAGTGGGAGGGGGGGTGTGGGGGGGGGGGGGGGGGGGGGGAGAGGTGAGTGACCTCCAAGGACATAGACAAAGTGTTTTGCCCAGTACTTTGTTTGTCAAAGCCCTTGGCGGTAACTAACCCCCTCTCTTTCTAAATTTTGTTTTTAGTGTGCGGAGTCACGAACAACTTAACACCATCTCATCGTCTCAGACAATTGCCAGTTAATCAAAGTGCGCAGCAAAGAGCGCCATTTTTATCCTTCGGCCCTTGACCAAGCTTTGCAGCATGTGTCATCTTTCGCTTACTCGGTAAAGAATGGACCTCATACATTGTACAAAATCGGAGTATTTTCGTTC
>CM031624.1:46794525-46808159 GCA_018398815.1 Conus ventricosus | reverse complement strand
CACCCCCAACACCCCAAAACCCCCAAAAAACAAAAAAAACCCACTAAATACAGCATATGTGACATACACATACCACACCCCCAACCACAACACACACACCACACACGCACACACACACAACCCACACACACACCACTAAACTAACGCTTGGCACACACACACACACCCCAAACACAACACACACCACCACCACACACCCCCCACACACTTGTCACACGCATGCGCGCGGTTGTACAACACACACCACACGAAAACACACCACACACACACACACACACCACACACACCACACACACAACACAAAAAATACAGCTTTGTGCACGCACACACACCACACACACACACCCCCACCACCCCACACACCACACCAACCAAGAAACTAAGCATATGAGCACACAAAACACCACACACACACACACCACAACACAACCCACACTAAAAAAACACGTTTATGTGCACACACACACCAACCACACACAACCCACACACACCACACACACAACACACACAAAACTCCGCAATGTGGCGCACCCACAACAAAACCCACACACAACACACCCACACAACCTCACACACACACACACCACACACACACACACACACACACACGTAAACTACACGATATGAGCACACAACACAGCACACACACACACACACACCACACCAAACACACACAACACAAAAACTACAGCATATGTGCAACCACACACACACAACACACCCCACACACACCACACACCCACAACACCAACACACACTAAACTACCGCAATGTCGCGCACAAAACCACAACACACACACACACCACCAACACACACACACACACACACACAAAAAATACACGCATATGTGCACACACACCCCCCCCCAACCCCCACACACACAACCCCACACACCCCAAACACACACAACACACACACACACCACACCACACACCCCACACAACACACACGCCCGCACCCCGCACGCACGACGCACGCACGCACGCACGCACGCCCACCAACCTTAACTACCGCATCGTGCACACACACCACACACACACAAAAACCACCACACACACACACCACACCACACACACACTAAACTCACGTATGTGCGCGCACACCACAACACCACACACACACAACACCCCACACACCCCCCACACACACACACCCGCAGCACGGAGCACGCACGCCGACGCAGCAAAACCCAACCCACACACACCCCAACAGAAGGTGATAAGGCTCCTTTCCCTCACCCCAAAAATAAAACAGAGAGAGGGGAGAGGGGAAGAGAGGAAGAGAGGAGGAGAGAGAGGAGAGAGAGAGAGAGAGAGAGAGGAACTGTATAGCGAATGGCGAATCGCTTGCCTGAAAAAAGGCATTTGCACAGTATAAAGTTTTTCTCTCTTCAGTTCATTAGCAACATCCCAAAAAAAAGAAAGGGGGAATGCGGGTCCAGGAGAGAGAGGGGGAAAGAAAGGAGGGGAGAGAGAGGAGAGAGAGGGAGAGGAGAGGGAGAGAGAAGAGAGGAGGAGGAGAGAGAGAGAGGGGCAGTGTTAGGAAACTAACGCGATTGTATTTCAGCTGACATTTTTCTTCCCCCAGTGCCATTTCAAACCCCCACACTTTAGAAAGTGCAGAGAGAGAGAGAGAGAGAGAGGGAGAGGGAAGAGAGGAGAGAGAGAGAAGAGATAAGAGGGGGGTAGAGGAGGGGAGAGGAGGAGAGAGAGGAGAGAGGGGAGAGAGAGAGGAAAAGGGGGGAGAGAGAAGAGTGGGGAGAGGAGAAAAAGGGGCGTGTTCAGGAAAACAAAACGCGTTGACTTCGGGAAACATATTTTCTCCCCCGTGCCATTTAAAAACCCAGCCCACATTATAGAAAGTGCAGGGAGAGAGAGAGGAGAGACTGTGACTCGTGTCGTGACTTAATGTGAGGCCTCGGCCCATTCACTGAGTACACAACAAGAAAATTAATCAATTTTATTAAACAGAAACAAATTTTCCATGACTGAACCAAGCATTCTTCCCTGGCGGTTGTACATGCAGAATTTTACTCAAGTTAAAACAAAACTTCTTTATACCTCTTCCCCACGAAAGCAAAGAAAATTTTACACCCTCATTCTCAAACTCATAACACTAATGCTGTCGAATAGCACACTAGAGAAGGAGAGGAGGGAGAGAGGGGGAGGGGAAAAGAGGAGGAGGAGGAGAGAGAGAGAGGGGAGGAGAGAGAGAGAGAGAGAGAGAGAGAGAGAGAGCAGTGTTCAGGAAAACATAACCGCGATTTTACTTAAGGACAATTTTTTCTCCCCTCCCCGTGCCATTTGAAGCCAGCCACACATGTAAGAAAGTGACAGAGAGAGAGAGAGGGGGAGAGAGAGGGGAGAAGCGTATGCGCTCGTACCATGCAGGTTTAAGGGCCACTACACAAAACACACACACACAACACACCACACGCGCGCGGGGCGCGCGCGCGCGCGCGCGCACGCACGCACGCACGTTGCAACAATAACACACGCGCGCAACCCCACAAAACCCGTAGTGTACGGCACGCACGCACTCACGTAGGTACGCGGCACACACACACGCAGACGCAGTTACGCACACACACACAAACAACCACACACACACACCAAAACACACACACACCACCACAATGTATACTTTCTCAAAAACATGCACGCCGCAGCATAACGACGTACGCACGCCACACACACACAAACAACACCACAACACACCAAACACACAACACACACACACACAACTATGTTACTTTCTCCATACCCCACTCTGCTCTCGTCGGTTGTCTGTTGTCTGTCTGTCTGTCTGTTGTCTGCTCTCTTTCCCCACTCTCCTTTTTTCTCCCCCTTTACGCACCGAGGAGAGAGAGGAGAGGAGGGGAGAAGAAGAGGGGGGGGAGAGAGGAGAGGGAAGGGGAGAGGGGGGGAAAAAGAGAAAACGGGGGCCCCGCGGTTGCCACACCACGCATACAGAAGAGAGAGAGAGAGAGAGAGAGAGAGAGAGAGAGAGAGGAGAGAGAGAGGAGAGGGAACACACACCACCACAAACCCACACAACACACATACGAAGCATCTGCGGACGCCCCCCGGACCCCCCCGCCCCCCCGCCACCGCCACACAACACCACACCACACACACACCCCACACCCACACACACACACAAGACCACACAACAACCACACCACACACACACCCACAACACACCACAGTGAATTGATTGGTGGGAAAACGGGGGGGTGGTTTTTTCATCAATATCAAACTGAAATCAATTCCGGTCAAATTCACCCCCCCCCCCCCCCACACCCACCACACAAACACCCAAAAAGCTTAAAGGATTATTAATCATAGTAATGTAGCGCAAAAACCTACTTGTGGTGTTTTGGCCGACGGGTGTCGTGGGGGGGGGAGGGGGGGGGGGGGGGAGGGAAGTGGGGGGCTGGTGCGGGGGGGAACGGTCTTATATTTCCAAAAGCAAAAGGATTTCCCCCGTGTGTACGAATAAAGATGAGAAGTCCAAGGGGGTGGAGGGGGGGGGGGGGGGGGGGGGGGGGAAAAGGGAAAGGGGGATGCCGCATGGGGTTAGTGCCTTCATATTCACAAAGAACCAGGATTTTTTACTCCCTCCCTGTGGACGTAACGTGAGAATACGCCGGGGGGGGGGGGGGGGGGGGGGGAGGTGTGTGTTGTGGGGGGTTGAGGTGGGGGGGGGAGTGGGGGTGGAGGTGGGGGGGGGGGGGGGCTGGGGGGGGGGAGTGGTAACGTGCTTTTTTTATGTACGCAAACCAGAATTCATGCGGATACGTACGTAACGTGGGGCTCTGGTTTTTCACACTGCTTAGGTGACCCCCACGTCTTTTTTTTTATGAGAATTTTCGCTCTTTTCCCCTCGTTTCAGTGCCCGTGCCGGGATGGCAGAAAACAATACCCCGTTCTGAAATGCCCAGTTCTGAAACTCGGCTCCTCGTTTGTCGCAGCCCTTTTTATCTGCGCCCCCGTTTCAGTGAGGCCCTGCGAGGGGGTTCAGTTTGGCGTTGATTTAAAAAAAAAAAAAAAAAAAAAAAAAGCAGCCCACATAGCAAAGCAATGCGAGTGCCGCTGAAAAATGTACCCCCATGGGTTAAGGCGTGTCAGACCTTGGCATGGTCTTTTAACACCAAGGCTCTCAATGTTGTTTGGTCTGCCAGCACGCTTTGGTTAAGGCTGTGTCAGACCCCTTGAAGGGGGAAAGGTTGGAATGGCGGCGTGGATGAAAACTACGAGATGGCCCAAAAGGGGACAGCAAAAATAAAAATTTTTGGGGGGGGGGGGGGAGTTGGGGGGGGGGGGGGGGGGAAAAAAAAAGGAAAAAAAGGGCAAAACTTTTACAGCAAACTATAGTCCGTGCGAGACATTCTGTAGGCACGCCCTGCAGGAAAAGTTTTTTTTTTACGGTTGGGGGGTCGTGTACCCCTGGTAGGGGGATGGTTGAAGGGATCGTTTGTCGCTGGTTGGGGATGGTTGAAGGGGTCGTAGTCCGTGTTGGTTTATGGTTTTGTGGATCGTGTACCCCTGGGATGGTTGAGGTTATGTGGTCGTGTACCGTGGTATGGTTATGGTTGAAGTGATCGTAGTACCCTGGGATGGTTGATGGTTGAAAGGGGTGTTGTACCGCTGGTATGGTTGATGGTTTTAAGGGGGTCGTAGTACCCCGGTATGGTTGATGGTTGAAGGGATCGTTGTACCTGGTATGGGTTTATGGTGAAAGGATTTGTAGTACCCTGGTTGGTTGTAGTTGTGGGGGGGTGTAATGGATGGTTGGTGGGTTTAAGGGTCGTGTACATGGGATGGTGGGTTGAAGGGATGTAGAACCCCTGGTTGGTTTATGGGTGAAGGGAGTGTACCCCTGGTATGGTTGTAGTTGTGGGGGGGTAGTACCCCGGTATGGTTGGTGGTTGAAGGGATGTTTTCCCGGTATGGTTGTGGGGGAAGGGATCGTAGTCCCCTGTATGGGTTTTAGGTTGAAGGGTGTAGTCCCCTGGTTGGTTTGGGGGTTGAAGGGGTCGTGTACCTTGGTATGGTTTAGGGTTTAAGGGTTAAATACCCTGGTATGGTTTTTGGTTTAAGGGATCGTAGTACCCCTGGTATGGGTTTATGGTTGAAGGGGTTAGTCCGTGGTATGGTTGATGGTTGTGTGGAGGTAGTACACGGATGGTTGGGGTTGAAGGGATCGGTAGTACCGCTGGTTTGGTTTTGGTTGAAAGGGTCGTAGTACCGGGTATGGTTTGGGGGTTGAAGGGGTCTAGAGTGGATGGTTATCAGTTCTGGACCCTAACTATTCGCTTTTTCTCACCACTATACCTGCCCTAAAACTGGAAGACGTTGCCCCCAATGACTACAAAATGTTTGGGAGCTTTTCGGTGGGGAAAGGTTTGGGTGTGGTGTTTGTGACGAGTCTCCGACGCTCCCCCTCGTTATTTAAAATATGATTTTCATATTCAGGGATCCCAGGGGGTTATAGACAGAAGTTTTTTACGCTTTCACAAACCAAAATGCGCTCTCGCATAGGCAACGCACTCTGCCCTTCACATCGGGCCCGCACAAAGGTGACGGGAATCCAATAACATTTCTTTAGAAATTTAATCAACTTTTATTCAACTTGACTCCGAGCCCCCACCCGTCACAACACAACGCAACAATCAGTATCATACTACCATTGTAAACACATTACATACAATTTCATAAATACATCCATCCTCCACCATGTTCTTCCAGTTATTCTTACTAGCCAGGAAGACAAATTCCACTATTCATTTTGACACACTTATAACCTTTAAGAGCAAATATAACTGTCCATAAATTGCCACATTCTTGTTTACCAGTTTTCTCTCAACCCACTGTGCGACCACGAGCTGAAGCTGCACACTGTTTGTGTCCTCCGATTGGCCAAATCCTCCAGTTTGGGGGACACTGGCAACGAGCTAGAGTCGCCCCCACACACACCGAGTCTCCCGGGACTCGCACCGAACTTACTTCACCGCCCTCGTCCACGGAAGGCTCCTGTCGGCCTCTCGGCACAGGTATTCTCTGGCAGCAAACTCCCCCACCGTTGTCTCAGCTCCCTGACCTAGCCCCAACAGTGACACGTCCTAGCTTTGTCGACCGTCCCCCCACACGGGAGACAATTTCTTCTCCGGTCTTCTGCTCCGAGGCTACAAGCAACCTCCACAGTCATACGTCCCTACCCAGGAGACAACGAGGCACATCTAACTCTGCTTCACGCTGTATTTATCTGTGAGCCCTCACAAGACGGCGAGTTCACTTTCCCATAATTGAGTCCCCCACTTCTGGTTTTCCTAAGCCCTTCATAATTCGTTCTCAAAGAAAGAGAAGACCCCGATTTTAACTGCTCAACCAATGGAATCACTGGCACACACACATCACACGATTTTACCAATAAACCCCCAAGTTATTTTTTATTCCCCCCAATGAATCACTAGTCACCTACACACTCCACACCACATCTGCTAGCGCCACCAAAGACTTGGGCACCCATGGTTAATGCATAACCTTCCTATTCAAACTCCTTGTTCGATACCCCCAAGCACCCAATGAACAATAGGCCAAGGACCACAATCTTACCATCCATGACTGAGCAGGGTCAAGTATAACTACCTCTATCGACAACAAGGCGCAAACCACTCGAATAGGCCGCAGCCATCCATTCATCCTCAGAACAAGACGACAGAATGTCCGCTGTACTCTGCCTGAAAGGCTGACGTCACACTACCCGTGAACGGTCCACCTGACACGATAGCCATTCTGTCCGGCCCACTGCGAGCCTCAGTGATTAGCCAGCCAGTTTGGTCGACCGGACACTCCTGTACCCCGCAGGACCGGCAAGTCCCGGTAAAAGCAACGTCCTCGTCACTATCCCTCGGACATGCGAAACACTCCCACTCTCTCCTCCTTCAGTATACGACTCAGGGTATCCCCTCCCTGGTGATGCCTGAATTCGCTACACTATGAAGACCCCAGAACGTGCACCCAACAACAGCAAAACCCTTAAATTGCCTAAATGCTACGAGAACCTCGGGCCGACTCTTACATTACACCTCCCTACTAAATATGTTGTTCCAATCAACATTTCACCAGGACGAATGTTCTCAGATTGGATAAAACAAACTCAGTTGCAAGGGTCGATGATAACAGTGGCTATCACAATGCATCAAGACATCACAACCATCAACATCTCTAACATCGGATAATGTACCCAATTACAACCAATAAATCAATTAGAAAATCCAAAATCTCTCTTTGGTCAGTCATAAACCAACTGTGCAGCAACATTTAACTCTAAACTGCCCACATAATCCAAACTCTCTCAATATCAATTAGCTATCAGCATGTCCAAACATATAAAATTAATCATACCATTCACAACTACTATAGCACAACCATGATTACCACAACATCCAAATTCAGGTTGTGTGGCCCAGCCTACTAACATCACAATCAATTCAGGCGTGAGGCCACAATCCACAAGACAACATTCAAATTCAGGCGGTGGCCACAGGGAGCTGCTCAGGGGCGTGGGACGGTCCTCACACACAATGATTGCAAATCAAAACTTTTTATTTATCCCTGATTTCACAACAAAAGGACATTTTCACACTTTACTGATCAGTGATCAAGACAATCTTAACAAATAGATACCAACCAAAAAATGAAAAATCATAAACACGTGGAGCATGTACTCAACCCCGCCCCATAATGGCAATGAACAAGCACTATTGACAGAATAAACATCATCAAAAAACAGAAAAATAATACATGAACATAGACTCGACCCCGCCCTTATACTGGGCAATCAAAATCACTAACTGAACTGGCCACTACAGCATTATCTACATTATCCTGCCGTAACAGATGACTGCTCACCAACCACCCCCACAACAGCATCAGCCGTAGTCATTGCTCCTACCAAAGTCCTTGCTCTGTTGATCACACTAACGATAGCAACACCCCCAGGAGGCATTACTCCAAACCGTGACCTACTCCAGCCCCTCTCAATCTTGACCGCCGTTCTGGTGCCACGCCAATAGTACTCCCTGGGCAGATAATTTGCGCGTTCCAGGCTTAACAAGAAGTCCGCGCACCTTTCATTCACACAGATTATAGTAGTAGTCCTTAAATAAAGGAGCGCGTGAAAATTCAGCGCGATCCTCTTCTAGCCTGTCTCACCCATTGCCCTGCACGACGAATCATCTCCCTTTTCAAAATGTTATAGATGATCCCACACACATCTTCATCCTAACTGATTTTCCTTCTCTCAGTGGAAATTCCTTGGTTCGAATCCCACACATGGGCCTATGCACACTACTATGATGACCTTATTATCGTCTCCCTTTTTCCGACACTTTGTTTCGTCTGCTCCTGTGAGCTGACTAATCATGGCATTCCTAACGATAGCTGGTCCTCCTATCCCTTCTTGCCATGCGTTATTACAAGCCTCCCAGGACCCACCCACTGCTGGGTCCAGTTCCACTCTGTGGTCCATGTGGGTCCCGACCCTGGGGACCGCCACACCGTGGCTCCATCATTTCTGACTACCACGGCAACGCCAACAAACCGTTTTGAACCACATCTCACGGCCACCATGGCCTACGGCACAGCTACTTAACGACCTATTTCATGGACACTGCGCCACCAACCACGGCCACCTACGTGCCTACACCTATCTCTACGCTAGCGGGGCCTGGCACTCCACCTTCATACTTTTACCTTCCTGACCCTGCACTGCCCTTGCTTGTTCCCCACTTGACTGCAGGCCTGGATAGGCTTCGGGTGATATAACCTACCCCCTACCAAAGCTGGATAGGGAAGAATTGTTTTGCACTGCCTGCAGTGAGAGTACTCCTGACAAACTCTGACCTACTCTGACACGGGCCAAAGTAGCCTATTAATTCTTCCATCTGCATATCGCACGCAGGTGGTTTCCTCCCCGGTAAAGTCTGTCCTCTCACAAGAACCATGCTCTACCATTGCCGCTTGAGTCCAGTCCTGTATCTAATAAGCAGGTCACCCCGCTATCACGTTTACTACTGCCCCTAGTAGTTGGTGGGGGCACCTGCCAACCTGCTGAATTGTATCAACACAACAACAGAGTTTATTCGCACCTCTAGCTACATTCTCTTTGCGACATGACCCCTCCGCCCCACATTTAAAACATGTGCCGTTACTCACTCACATTCTCTTCAATCCCCACCCTTGCCACGGGACTTAGAATGCGCTTCTAACATCTAACTGCGGTCTCCGTCCTCCTTTTCTGTAGTTGAGTCGGCGACTCACCTCTCTGACTGTGTGGTCTGCAGCATAACGGAACAATCATTTTCGTTTCCCTTCTTCAAAACACAGCGCTGATGCATGGGCAGCTTCATACCTGTCTGCAACTTTCACTACACTTCTAAGCTTATTTATTTCTCTTTCTTCTGCCAAGAACACAGTTGAATCTCTCCGTTACGGTGGACAGGATTTGCACTCTAACGATCTCTTCCTTCAACTGTTCAAAGGTCGTTCAATACACCCTATCTCATCCATTATCATGATAGATCTGACGCCGATAAAAGGAACTGTACATTGCCTCGCCTGCCAACTCACAGCCTCCTCTGAACATTTTCCTGTATCTATCGGCAGTTACCTGGTACTTTGAAACAAAGCATCACGCACAGATACATAATCCGTCTGGTTTTTTCCATGGTAGGGCAGAAAAAACGTTTCTCTAGCCTTAGTGTCAACAGTGCGGACAGATGTGTGTACCACCGTTCTTCGGTAAGAGCCCTGACTTTGCGAACCAATCAAACTGTGAGATGACATCCCCTCTAAATGATTTGATAATCATCAAACGTTGGCATACTAGTCAAGATAGTAAAATGAAGTAAAGTTCTTGGCTTTGCCTCCACTTCTAGTTTCTTACACTAGATTCAACACTCTAATTTTTCAGCACAAACTGCCGTACCTTCTCTCTTTCTCTTCATCTCGTTCCTCTCTTTCCTGTTCTCTTTCTCCTCCATCCCTTCTTCCCTCTCTTTTTTCTCTCTGCCCGCTTTCCCGTTCTCGTTTCTCACTCCTCTTTTTTTTTTCCGTTCTCCTCTCCTCTTTTTTCCGTTCTCTTTCTCTCTCCTCTTTTTCTCCCCGTCCTCTTTCCTCTTTTTCCTCCCGATCCTTTCTCTCTCTCCTCTTTTTTTTTTCTTCCCGTTCTCTTTCTCTCTTCTCTCTTCCTCTATTTCCCGTACTCTTTCTCTCACTCCTCATTTTTCCCGTTCTCTTTCTCTCATCTCTTTTTTCCCGATCTCTTCTCTCCCTCCTCTTTTTTTCAGTTCACATTCTCTCTCCTCTTTTTCCCGGTCTCTTTCTCTCTCTTTTCTTTTCCTTGTATTTTTCTGGCCTCGATTACACGGGGCCCAGTTCTCATCTACATATGCCTTCCAGTTCCGGACCCATTTAGTCTAAAGCATTTCCTTCTCTAGAGGTCCATCATTCAGCGGACCCATTGTCTCAGCAACCTCAGCTACCCACATCAGTCGAAAAAACATTCTGAAGCATCTAACCCTCGATCAGCAAGTTAAAACAACCACAGTAACAAGCGAGATATCCACGACGATCACTTGTAAAAACGCGATCAAATAGTTTAGAGCTACACACAAACAACCTCAACAGCAACCAAATCAAGAAGTTCAAACAACAGGCCCAGTCCAAAAAAAAAAGATCAAAACAATCAACACATACTACGTCTTTCCAGTATTGAAAACAAAAAACTAGTTTCCACAATTACGACAATATTTCAAATCCCTTGCAATGAACAAAACCCAGAATCAAAATCACTTATGGCCTCCATTTATGTTCATCCCTACAGACCCCCAATAGTGACGATTCCCTCCGACCCTCCCACCTCGTTATTAAAAAATGATTTTCCATATTCAGGTATGCAGGGGGTTATAGACAGACGTAATTACGGCTTCACAACCAAAATGCGCTCTCGCATAGGCACACGACACTCTGTCACTACACACGGCCCGCACAAAGGTAACTGGGAAACCAATAACCTTCATAGAAAATAATCAACTTTTATTCAATCTTGACTCCGAGCCCCCACCTGTCCACTACACAACGCAACTATCAGTATCATACAACAATGTAAACAGCATAAACAATTTCATAAATAGCATCCCCATGTTCTTCCGTTATTCTTACTTAGCAGGAAGACAAAATTCCCTATTCAGTTTGCACACTTATAACCTTAAGAGCAAAAAAAGCGTCCATAACTTTCCAGCATTCCTTGGATGACCATTTCTCTCATCCCACTGTGCTACCCACGAGCTTAAGCTGCCACTGTTGTGTCTCCCCGATTGGCCAAATCCCAGTTTGGGGGACACTGGCAACTTAGCTTGAGTCGCACCCACACACCGAGTCACCCGGACTCCACCGTAACTTCGCCTCTCCACGGAAAGGCTCCTGACTGCCTCTCGCACAGTCTCACTGGCTCAAACAACCCCACCGTTGTCTGGCAGCTCCCTTGGCTAGGCCCCAACAGCTGACCACTTACTTGCTGTCCAGACCGTCCCCACACGGAGACAATTTCTTCTCGTCTTCGGCTCCGAGGCTACAGCTACCTCTCACTGTCAACGTCACCACCCAGGAGACAACGAGGCGACAGCTAACCTCTGCCTTCAACGCTGTAAATTTCTTGAGCCCTCGGCAAGACGGGCGAGTTTCACATTCCCTTAAGTGAGTCCCACACTTCCTGGTTTTCCCAAGCACCTTATATTCGAACTCACAGAAAGAGAGAACCCGAGTGTAAACTGGCTCAACCAATGGAAACACGGCAACACACACATCACACGATTTGTACCAAACATCCCAAATAAGATCCCCCAAGTATTTATTATTCCACCAATGGAACCACTAGTCACCTACACACCCACACACCACAGCTGCTAGCGCCAACAAAGACTTGGGTCACCCAGTTGATAAATGCATAACCCCCTATTCAAACTCATGTTCGGATTCCCCCAAGCTACCCATTGAACTAAAAGCCTGGACCTCCTACCAGCCATGACTGTGATGTCTTCAAGTATTTACTTACCTCTATATACAACAAGGGCTCAAACCACTCGAAATGCCGCAGCATCCATCATTCCTCAGCACAAGGACGACTTGAATGGTCGCTGACTCTGCCTGCAGGCTGACGTCCACCTACCCCTTGACGGACACCTGACACGATTGCCTTTCTGTCCGGCCCACTGGAGAGCCCAGAGATAGCCAGCCAGTGTTCTGACTGTGACACTCCAGAACCCAGCAGACCGCGGCAAGCGGCAACTCCTCCGTCACTATCCCTCGGATCCTGCGCACACTTCCCACACACTCCCTCTTCCTTCAGTAACGACTCAGGTATCCCCCCCTGGTGAATGCCTGAATTCGCACACTTGAAGACCCAAGAACGTGCACCCAACACAGCAACTACCCTTAATTTGCCTAAATGCTCGAGAATCCCTTCGGCCGACTCATACAGTGTTCCTTGCAGATGGAGATGTAAAAAGAGAAGACGGAATTAAAGGAAATGATCCTTCCTCGTGGTTGACACTGTCGTTTCAATTGGTTTATTTACTTTTCCATTTCTTGTGGCGCTTAATAGGCACGCTGTGCTGTGGCGATTGCTAGTTTGTCCCCCCCCCCCCCCCCCCACTCCCCCCCCCCCCCCCCCCTCCCCCCCCCCCCCCCTCCCCCCCCCCCCCCCCCTCCCCCCCCCCCCCCCCGTCCCCCCTCCCCCCCCCCCCCCCCCCCCCCCCCCCCCCCCCCCTCCCCCCCCCCCCCCCCCCCCCCCCCCCCCCCCCCCCCTCACCATGTCCCCCCCCCCCCTTGTCCACCCCCCCCCCCGCGCCCCCCCACCTCCCCCCCCCCCCCCCCCCCCCCCCCCCCCCCCCGCCGCCCCCCCCCCGCACGCCGCCCCCCCCCCCACCCCCCCCCCCCCCCCCCCCCCCCCCCCCCCCCCCCCCCCGCCTCCCCCCCCCCCCCCCCCACCCCCCCCCCCCCCCCCCCCCCCCCGTCCCCTGTCCCCCCCCCGCCCCCCCCCCCCCGCCCCCCCCCCCCCCCCCCCTTTGTCCCCCCCCCCCCCCCCCCCACCCCCCCCCCCCCCCCCCCCCCCCCCCCCCCCCCCCCCCCCCCCCCCCTTTGTCCCCCCCCCCCCCCCCCCCCCCCCCCCCCCCCCCCCCCCCCCCTCCCCCCCCCCCCCTCCCCCCGGTTTTGTGTCCCCCCCCCCCCCCGCCCCCCCCCCCCCCCCCCCCCCCCCCCCCCCCCCCCCCCCCCCCTCCCCCCCCCCCCCCCCCCCCCCCCCCCCCCCCCCCCCCCCCCCCGTCCCCCCCCCCCCCCCCCCCCCCCCCAACCCCCCACCCCCCCCCCCCCTGTGTTCCCCCCCCCCCCCCCCCCCCCCCCCCCCCCCCCCAACCCCGCCCCCCCCCCCCCCCCCCCCCCCCCCCCCCCCCCCCCCCCCCCCCCCCCCCCCCCCCCCCCCCACCCCCCCCCCCCCCCCTCCCCTCCCCTACCCCCCCCACCCTCCCCCCCCCCCCCTTTTGTCCCCCTCCCCCCCCCCTCCACCCCCA
>CM031624.1:46772025-46787025 GCA_018398815.1 Conus ventricosus | reverse complement strand
CCCCCCCCCCCCCCCCCCCCACCCACCCTTATATCCCCCCCCCCCCCACCCCCCCCCCCTGTCCCCCCGCCCCCCCCCCCCCCCCGCCTCCCCCTCCCCCCCCCCCCCCTGTCCCCCCCCCCCCACCCCCCGCCCCCCCCCCCCCTCCCCCACCCCCCTCCCACCCCCCACCACCCCACCGACTCCCCCCCCCCCCCCCCCCCCGCCCCACCCCCCCCCCCCCTTTTTGTCCCCCCCCCCCCCCCCCCCCCCTAGTTTGTCCCCTCCCCCCCCCCCCGACCCCTCCCCCCCCCCCCCCCCCACCCCCCCCCCCCCCCCCCCCCCCCCTCCCCCCCCCCCCGCTATGTCCCCCCCCCCCCCCCCCCCCCCCCCCCCCCCCCCCCCCCCTTTTGTCCCCCCCCCCCCCCCCCCCCCGCCCCCCCCCCCCACCCCCCCCCCTGCCCCCCCCCCCCCCCCCCCCCCCCCCCCACCCCCCCCCCCCCCCCCCCCCCCCCCCCCCCCCCCCCCTCCCCCCCCCCCCCCGCCTCCCCCCGCCCCCCCCTCCCCCAACCCCCCCCCCCCCCCCCCCCCCCCCCAGTTTGTCCCCCCCCCCCTTTGTCCCCCCCCCCCCCCGCCCCCCCCCCCCCCCCCCCCCCTCTCCCACCCCCCCCCCCTCCCCCCGCCCCCCCCCCCCCCCCCCCCCCCCCCCCCTGACCCCCCCCCCCCCCAGTCCCCCCCCCCCCCCCCCCGCCCCCCCCACTCCTTTGTCCCCCCCCCCCCCCCCCACCGCCCCCCCCCACCCCCCCCCCCCCCCCCCACCCCCCCCCCCCCCCCCCCCCCCCTCCCCCCCCACCCCACCCCCCGCCCGCTTTGGTCACCCCCCCCCCCCCCCCCTCCCCCCCCGCCCCCCCCCCCCCCCCCGCCCCCCCCCCCCCCCCCCACCCCCCCCCCCCCCCCGTGTCACCCCCCCCCCCCCCCCCCCCTCGCCCCACCCCCCACCGCCCCCCCCCCCCCCCCCACCCCCCCCCCAACCCCCCCCCCACCTCCCCCTCCCCCAACCCCCCCCCGCCCCCCCCCCGCCCCCAGCCCGCCCCCCCCCACCCCCCCCCCCCCCGCCCCCCCGCCCCCCCCCCCCCCCTCCCCCACCACCCCCCCCCCCCCCCCCCCCCCCCCCCCTCCCCCCCCCCCCGCCCTCCCCCCACCCACCCCCCATTCCTCCCCCCCCCCGTCCCCCCCCCCCCCCCCCCCCGCCCCCCCCCCCCCCCCCCCCCCCCCCCCCACTCCCCCCCCCCCCCCCCCCCCCCCCGCCCCCCCCCCCCCCCCCCCCCCCCCCCCCCCCCCCCCCCCCCGCCCCCCCCCCCCCCCCCCCCGCCCCCCCCCCCCCCCCCCCCCCCCCGCCCCCCCTCCCCCCCCCCCCCCCCCCACCCCCCACCCCCCCCCCCCCCCCCCCCCGCCCCCCCGCCCCCCCCCCCCACCCCCCCGCCCCACCCCCCCCCCCCCCCCCCCCCCCCGCCCCCGCCCCCCCCCCCCTCCCCCCCCCCCCCCCCCCGCCCCCCCCCCCCCCCCCTCCCTTGTCCCCCCCCCCCCCCCTCCCCCCCCCCCCCCCGCCCCCCCCGCCCCCCGCCCCCCCCCCCCCCCCCCACCCCCGACACACACACATTCCCTGTCCTGTCTCTCCTCGTGTGCCCGTGGGGATTTGTTAATTCGTTTTTGCCTCTATACTCTGTGGTTGTGTTAATATGTATTGGTTTTCATCTCATCTCTCTCTCCTCACTCTCCAACAGTCTCATCCAGTCTCTCTCTCTCTCTCTCTCTCACCACTCTCACTCTCATGATTTCTTTGCTTTTAGCCTGCCTCACACACACACCACATCCACACACACACCCACACACACACACACGACACACACACACACACACACACACACACGCACCACACACACACACCCACACACACACCAACACACACACACACACACACACAAACACTCTCCTGACACATTAACGCCATAATACCATAGCATAAGGAATCTTATGAACATATCATATATTTCCCACATCATTTTAATTGTCGAAAAAACAAAAATCAATGAAGCCTCAGTCATACAACACTGGCCGTCCTTTAAGTCTAATTACAGGAATCGACAAAGAAACAAACAGAAAGGTAGAAATGAAATGCACGACAACTGAACAAAGTCCTGAAAAGGTTGGGAATGAAAAAGTTTACCATGATGAAATAAATGATGATGTAAAAGTAAATGAATAAAACAGAAATCATTCGATTATGATAAATGATGGAAGAACATCAATATTTTCAAAGCATCTAAAAGGCAAAATTTATCCCCTGTGATTTCACATTACTCCTCATCCCCGTACATACAATTCCCAAACAAATATTGATTTACAGATCGTTAGAGTACAAACAAATCCGTCCCGAGTTCGAATGAACCGAGAGCAGGACGCAAGAACAATTTTTCACATTACTCACACAATCTCCTCTCTAACAATGAACACATACCCTCATACTCCCGCGCACACACGGCGCGCAACACACATATACAAACCCCCTCCCACCTCCTCAACGAGTTTGTGCCCCCACACCACAAAAAAAAACTCACACACTCTTTCAGTGCGTATGGAACCCACTTTGTGCTCATCACCAATCGTATAACATATACACACCCATATTATCTTCCCTTTCTTGCAAGACTGGAATGTCATCATTTGCACAGTATAAAAACAAGTAAGCAATATTAAAAACGTCTTTGCGTCGGAACTGACTGTCCCTATAGATAAGTCAGACAGACATCTGGACTCTGAACATGGGTATATCATTTAAACGAATACTTGCCAATCAACAACAGTGGCATCAGAATCGAACGACCAAACTGAAACAACTGTAACCAAAGACCCGGATTATCCCCTAAAAAAAAAAAAAAAAAAAAAAAAAAAAAAAATCAATCCGAATAGATTAAGTCGAAGAAGTGGAAGGTTATTTAAATAGAGGGAGGGCGTACTGGTTTGCTTTAAAAGGCAAGTACAAACCGTAGACCTGCTATGCCAGATGGTATAACAAGTAAACAGCGACGTATAGCATTAAAAACTGATATGAATTTGTAGCTTTCATTGTAACCTTTTTCAGTTACTTTGTTTTGACCAGAGGAAAATCATCCTACGCACCTCGTTTAAAACCACAGTGCAAAAAGTGACGTCAGTATCATCCTCATAACTGAAGGGCAAATCTTAGGTGTCACATGAATAAATTTTTCAGGAAATAATATGGTGTCAAATCGTGCATTGCAGAAGAAAAGCGAAGAAAAAAATCGTATCACGGCAAATGCAAGGCAGTCACTTTTACCTAATAAATCAACCGTTTCATCAATACGATAACTTATATAACCTTAGTGACAACCAGCATTCTTTGAGTCGTAAGCTGTAAGTTTGCTTTGAACACCGAAAATGCCTATTATATTTTTAGTGATAGTAACACGCCCTTTGGCTTAATCACAGGCAAAAAAATGATGTTCATATAAAGCTGCTTGATATACTGCAAACATGAACTGGCAGAGATGTGAATCAAAGGTTTAAGCTGAAGCAACATGGCTGACAACAGCCACACACAGGTTAAGTTTGGAAGCAAGCATGGCTGCTACAGCAAAGTGCCTCAGTGTTAACACAAGGGAAAGATGAACAGTCTAGTGTAAGATTTTTTCCCTCATCTTGTCAATAACGTGAATGGTTAAGAAATGGCACACAGAGGTGCTCATTTTAGCTGTGTATAGTTCTATAGTAACCCATACTTCTCTAGTAGTCACTGATATTTTTGATAACTGAAACTGTTTCGGTATTGCACACTCACTGGAAAGTTATCTACATTACGCAGCTTACAATTAAAATCAAACATGTAAAAAAAAAAAAAAAGCAACATTAATAGTTTTTAGAAACGGTGGAATAAATTGGCCGATAACAGAAAGGTCGCCAAACAATGGAATGTATGATTCTTGCCAGTGAAGTATAAAAACACCGAAAAATAATTTTGTTCAACAAAAATTAAGCTCCAACAATGCATGAAAAGAAATCTAAAAATAAAGTGAACTACGCAAGCATTAGTAGGCATTTAAGCACATTCCCTCAACATTTAAAAAGGTTTAGATTGCATAACGTGAGGCAACAGCAGACGAGACAAACTAACCAAACTTTATTTAAAAAGAAAAAAACAACAACAACAATTAAGTACGAGAACGCCAAACATGAACAAACGAACCACAAGACAATACACGACGCTGTATCGGACCTCTAAGGTCATACTCCAGGCAAGATAACAACATACAGACAACGAAAATGAAGAACGAGCAATCACTTATCTCATCACACACACACACCCACACACACACACACACACACCACACACACACACACACACACAGATAGAGAGAATACAGACAGATAGAAACTCACAAATATATATACATACATACAAATATACGTACATACATACATGCGTGCATGCTGTATACCAACATACACACCCACGCATACAAACATACATAACAAACATAACATACATACCCAAAAAATACAAAAGGGGGGGGAGGGAGGGAAAAGATAGACATACATACATACATAAGTAAGCATATACATATAAGCCGCGCACACTCAAACTACGCAGCTGTTAAGGAAGCAGAAAAATGACACATCTTTACAAACAAATGTCCTTTCTCTCAGTAAAATGAAAGCACCAAAATGTCAATCAATGGAACATAAACACATCCTGAGGTAGATACGATCGACGGCCCACAAAGAATCGTCACGTCTGATACTTTCTATGTGGGATTGAACAATTTCCACTCAAACTAAAACTTAAGAAGGACTTTCTTCAGAAAGTCCTTCAACCAAAAGAGTAATGTTTACTGAGACAACCTTTTCACTGAGGCCCGACTGTTTCACCAAATCTAAATCACCAGACATGAACAACGTATTATTCAGTGAAGAATTTTTTTCTTCTGTCCAACCATACAATCATGACAAAACCCTGACAGTTGACGAACATAGAAAGGAAAAACAAAGACAGGCATAACCACATCAGTATCAAAGCGAAAAGAAAAGAATGACAAAGAAAGAACAGCTCACTCATGACGCATCACTCTAACAGTCAGTTAAGCATCATGATATAAAAGTCAAAAGAAAAAAAAGACAGGCAGAACAACCACTTAAAAGGAATAATAAAGGAATAACCAAGAGAGAGAGAGAGAGAGAGAGAGAGAGAGAGCGAGATAGAAGTAGAGAGAGAGAGAGAGAGAGCGAAAGGATGAATGAAAAAAACAGATAGAAAGAACAAAGAAACAAACAGACGATGAGAGACGCGCAGACAGACATCGAGCAGGAAATCGATCAGGGGAGGCAGGGGGAGAAGGTGTGTAGTAATAGTGGACTGGTAGGTAGATGATTTTTGAGAGGGTAGAAGAGAAGGGGTAGTAGAAGTTGGGAGGATTTATATAAAGCACATCAGAGAGAGACAGATAGAGAGAAGAGATAGAGAGAGAGAGAGAGAGAGAGAGAGAGAGAGAGAGCGAGAGAGAGAGAGAGAGAGAGAGAGAGAGAAGAAAAAAAAAAAAAACAAGAAAGGTAATCAGCACACCCGCCATTTCTACCGGCTCAACAACAACGAAAGACCGCTCTCACAGGGCCTGGAGAGTGCAAGAAATGGGATGGCAGATACAAATATGGAACCACAACCATAAGAAGTCTCTGAACACACACTCTCACTCACTCACTCTACTCATCTCGACACCCTCATGTCTCGCACTCTCATCTCTCTCTCCTCTCTCTCTCTTGCGTTAAAAAAATAATTTTAAAAAACAAAAAAAAAAAAAAAAAAAAAAACCATAAGTAATAACCACGTAATCACAATAAGCAAAAATCATCCATTTTCATTGTACATAAAACCAATTTGTGCTTTCTAACATTTATATTTACAGCTCTTCTCTTTTTTCTCAAGAATCAGAAACTTGATATATAAAAGGGTGTGTGTTTGTGTGTGTGTGTGTGTGTGTGTGTTGTGTGGAGTGTGGTGTGTTGTTTGAGTGTGCATATGGATAAAATCTTATGAAAAATGCTTATATGTTGTCCCCTTTTTTTCACTCTCTCTCACTCTCTACTCCTCACCTCTCTCTCCCATCTCTCTCTCCCTCACTCACTCTCTCTCTCCCTCTGGCCGCTCCTCAATCTCTCTTCCTCACTCTCCCTCTCTCTCTCTCTCCTCTCTCACCATCTCCACTCACCTCTCACTCTCTCTGCCTCTCTCATTCTCTCTCTCCTCTCTCCTCTCTTCTCATCTCCTCTCTCCACTCTCTCTCGCTTCTCCTCTTCCGCGCTGATCTCCTCTCTCTCCCTCCACATCTCTCACACTCTCTCTGCTCTCTCTCTCTCTCTCTGTCTGTGCAAGTTGCGTGTGTTATGCTCCGAATTTTCGTAAATATTTTATCATGTTCATTTACTGACTATATTAAACAGGCTAATTATTGGTGCGTTTTAAGTACAGTTTCCATTCAAACCATTACACCACATGAGCTGTTCCCCCTCTCCCTTCCATCCTTCTCTCTCTCTCTCTCTCTCACACAACGTCACCTCTCACACCTCTCTCTCCTCTCTTTTATTTTTTTTTTTTCTTCCACCCCCCCCCCCACCCCCAAGTCATCTCACTTAGCTTACTACGTTTCGACGTATTTTCATGCTTGCGAAAAATGAATCATGTTTGCCTACCATCTCTCGTCTCACTCTCTTCCTGCTCCTCTCTCTCTCTCACTCTCTCTCCTCCTCCTCACTCTCCCTCTCCCTCTCATCTCTCTTCTCTCTCTCTCTCTGTCTCGTCTCTCTCTCTCTCTCATCTCTCTCACTCTCTCTCACACTCACACTAAGCGAGCAAACGTGCGTGTATTTGTGTGTTCAAATAATGTACGCCACCTAGTCAAATTCACTGACACTGTCTGTTTTCATACATGGCCAATCGTGTACTTTTTGGTAGTACACTTACCTATGTTCCCCCAGCCCACCTCACTCCCTACCCCCGCTCCTCTAACTTCCTCTTCATTATTATTATTTCTCTTTATTTATTTCATTTTATTTTTTTGTTATTATCATTTTTTTAGTGTTTGTTTTGTCTATTTTTATTCTTATTTTTTTTTTTGTTTGTTTTCATTTATCTCTATTATCATTTGATTTCCTCTATGATAACATGAACCGCGTTGCTTGCTTCTTTGATTTCTAACATTAATAATTGTATTTCACTGCATGTTTAGACCCTACTCCGTGCGAGGACATGGATTAAAAAAGCACGTTAGTGCTTATCTATTATCCATGAAAATAAAGAATAAAGATTTTGTCTCTGTCTGTCCTCTCGGACCAGATTGGCTCAGTGGTAGAGAGCGCCGAACTCCAAACTTGGTGATCCGGGTTTGCGGTTTCGAATCTCCACCGGGCCGTTTTCGGTACAGGGGGAAAATTTCCTCCCCTCGAGATAACAATCATTGTTCTGACTCAATTTCCCATACAACCAGTAGACCTTCCAAATGAGACTATACACTCGACGATCCTTGAGTGACCGCACTCTAATTGACATCTTTTTTGGTTGCAACGCACGTCAAAATCCGTCACACCCGACTTTCGGAAGAGAAGGCCAGTTTGGCCGTTGGTATGGATGACACGTTTACACATAGATAGCAAAGCCCCTGCGTGAGAAAAAAAGGAACGAAATGAAGAAAGTAAGAGAAACAGAGAGAACGATATTAGATGATATTGACCATGATATGACCCGGGAAGCGTACTGAATGAAGCGCCAGCGTGCAGCTCATTCAGTCGGCACAACCCCTGAAGGCAGCCTGTTGTTAAACGAGTGATGGATTTCAAAGCGCATAGAGCTTGGTCATCAGCCGAGGAAAGGCGCTATATAATATACATGAAAATAATAAAAAATAATCATGATAACTATACTTTATAAACATAGATACATGGTGTAGGCTCTAATGTACTGTTTTTAAAAAAGCAATATAAATAATAAGTAATATAATACACTTTTTCATTGCCCTCTCTCGGCCAAACACCACACCATCAAAACGAAGTCCTATTTGACCCACAAACACAGCGGCAGACACAAGCGCGTATAGCAAAAATACTTTGACAAAACTCA
The DNA here is from genome assembly GCA_018398815.1 of Conus ventricosus. Lineage (NCBI taxonomy): Eukaryota > Metazoa > Mollusca > Gastropoda > Neogastropoda > Conidae > Conus > Conus ventricosus. The sequence goes on along the minus strand of CM031624.1, from coordinate 46,778,861 downwards.
AACAAGAACAAACTCGCAAAAATTGACCAGTTCGAAACAACAAAAAGCTTGTAGACACAGCAGACGGCACAAAACCAGTCCCCATGAATACTACAATGGCGACCCCAAACCAACCCCCCCCCCCCCCCCACAACCACCATCAGTCCAAAACAAACAAACAAAAAAAAAGTTAGGAAGTGCCCTTGGCCCGATCTTGCTAGCCGGCAAATTGTCATATCTCACCGGTACCTCTGTAGGCCATTCCCGGTCCCACTGGATCCTCAGCATGGTAAGAGCATATAGAGTAAAATGGTACGTAATCTCAACCGGAACTCTACATGCAATTTCCGGTCCACAGACGCGTGAACCTTGGTTTGGCATGGTAGCGCACAGAGAGTAAAAAAATTAAACTGTAAAAGGTATTTGACATAGCACTGTATTGGTTAGGCAAGACATGGTATGTAACAGTACGACATGTGCACGAACAAGAAAATGGCCTAACCATGAATGGAGTAAAAAAAGTATAAGTGTAAGCGGGTAAGTTTGAACATGGTTATTAATCATAAGCGACAGGCTGTGTGGATTTGAAAATGACCATTGCATCAACATGGGAATGGTTCTATAATTGAAAGGTACGAGCAGTGTTTCTGTCCTATACTAGCGGGTGGGGGGGGGGGGGGGGGGGGGGGGGGGAGGGTGGGGGTGGGTGGGGGGGTTGTGGGGGTGGGGGGGGGGGTGGGGGGGGGGGGGGGGGGGGGGGGGGTTGGGAGGGGGTTGGGGGTGGGGGGGGGGGGGGGGGTGGGGGGGGGGTGTGGGGGGGTTGCGTTGGGGGTTGGTATACGATGCCATACTATACCACCCAAGACCTAAGAATGGGCGGCGAGAGAACTGGAAATGTGCAGACAATGGTACTTGTGTTATCCCGTAAGGTACTGCCAATCCCATAATGCAGACAACTGACAATGACTTGGGTGAACCAGAGAAGCGGTCTCCTCCCTAACAACCCGCAATGTTGCTGGGATGCAGTCTAAACGATATGACTACCCTAATCACTGACATGAGAAATACTTTATATAATCTAACATACGCGTGCGCAGTGCACGCGCGCTCTCACACACAACACACTAACATACACGCAACGCACGCATGTCACGCACGCCACAGCTACGCACGCAACGCACGCACGCCACACCCAACACACACACATACACACACACACACACACACACACAACACACACACACACACAACACACACACTAGGAAAATATTAAACAAATCAGTACGCGCGCCCACATACACAGAAGCGTACCACCCACACACACCCACACACGGATATCTTTCTCTATCTAACGAATCAATCTTCCACTCAGTCCATATAACATCTAAAGAAATCAAAAACACACACACACACATGCGCGTGCTCGCAGCGCGCGCGCACACACACATCACACACAGACACAAACACACACACACACACACACACACCACACACCACACACACACACACCACACAGACACACCATCCTGTTTCACGCAACCTCAAGCCACTCACGAACACCTCAGAGACAGCATGTATCTGTCCGTTGTGGTGTGAGTTGTGGGGGGGAGGGGGGTGGGGGGAACTCTACACCCATACAGAACTCGTTAACACCATGCCCGAACAGCTCAGAAGAGAGGGACCCCGAACTCCTCCACACTCCACGCTCATCCGCACGGCCACCTAGCCGTTCGGGCCCTCGGACGTTTGCGCATGGGGCCCAGCAGCGTCCATGTTGTTTAGGTTACTGGACAGCTAGTATTCCTGGTTGTCCAGGATGACGTTATGGGATGTCCTGGCCAGTGGCCCCCCAGAATGTGCCCGTGGAGGCGCTCCTGTGATCACCACGCGACACCCACTGCAAGAACAAGCAGCCCGAACTGCAACCATGAAGGCCGTCTCCAGGGTGTTGACGCCCGAGCGGGAGTCCCACCCCTTCCACCAGTCCGCGACGTGCACGCCTGAACCCGGCGGAATGCCGGCTTGACGTCAAAACCGTGACATTACGTCAACGACGCGCATGAGCCATATGACGTCATGGAACGGTGGAGAGAAGCGGTAGACGGTACCCCCACTCCGACAGCCATGTCCCGGTCCAGGACCAAACGCGTTTCCTAGCAGTAAGAACCTGAATGCATGAAAGAACGAGAGGCTTGTCTCTCAGGAAGAAGGTTAGGATGGGGCTTGCAGTCAGTACACCCCACCATCCGGTTCACCAGCACTCATATCCTCACATGAAGACGTCTGAGACAGCAAGAACGTCTGGTTGGGCTTGGAAATACGCGATAGCATCTATCATCCTGCAGTAGTTGGCTCCTTTGAAAGCCGATCACGATTGCCGCCCCGCGTTGTCAACAGAATCACCCATCCACATCCCGAGAGTCCCTGCTGGCCACGTCCACAGCTTTGAGAAAATGGTAGACCGTGCAGTTCTCTTCGTTGATGAAGAACACCACTTACACGAGCAGCCGCGCTCCAGAACTTTCAGCAGCCTGACCGAATGTGATCGCGGGGTGCGCCTTTGTTTTCGAAAGAGGCGGTTCCAACGCATAATGGCGTGCCTCATTATGACCGATGATGCTGTACAATCTGTTTGACGTGCAGGCGTGAGGCCTCAATGATGACCTCTTGGGAGGAGTGAATAGGGAGACAGCAGATCCGTGTCGTTGGTAATCAGTAGTAAAATCCTGATGGAGGAAGGATACGATTTTCATGGAGTCGCCAGTTCGCGGGCAGGTAAATTTGAAGTTCTCTTCAGAGGTGGAGGCCATCGTACCAAAGCACGTGAACCTGACGTATCAGGCTGGCGTAAATCCTTCTGGGTCCAGCCAGTCGAAGGGCAGTAGAAGACCAGGTACAAGGCCCACTGCCGCATCATCAGTCGGCACAGCAAGCAGTTCATCAGGTGTAGATCCGGCAGTGGGTGTCACGCACCTTGCCTGGAGACAGACAGACGACAGACAGACAGACACACACCCACACACACACACACACACACACACACACACACTCACACACATAACACACACACGCACACACACCACACACACACACACACACACTACACAAACACACACAACACACACACATCGTGCACACACACACAAATGTCATGGCACGCAAGCACACACGCACGGCACACACACACGGGGTTCAACAGCCTAAAGTAGCCATCCCCATGGTGTACCAGCCCGTATTTCATGACTGCAGAGCCCACCGGCGAAAAACACCACCCCCCAGCTGCCGAGCACACCCCACAGACCCAACCACCCTGCCCACGGACAGATGAAGACGTGCCACTCCAGACACAGCCAAGCTTTCGCCATACGGTCTTATGTGCCCTCAAGAGAGAATCCAAAGTTGTAGTCTTTTCCCACTGTCCAACAGGACTTTCCCTGTGGTCCAGTGGGTCTTTCCTCACCGTCACTGGGACCTTTCTCCAGGTCAGCCTAGTTAAGGCAAAGAAGAAAAAGAAACACCCGAAGGTGCTGGGGAGGACCCAGAGAAGCACTGTCTTCACCTGCCTTTAGAGCAGTCCTGTACCACCCTTGGAGGCTTGCGCTGTGTTGACGATGGGTACAGGCACACACAGGACACTCCATTAAGATATAAAGGGACATAACTGCTCCTGAACAGACGTCCAATATCATTACTGAAATATATTATAATAAAGTAGGATCAGCTTGTACAAAAATAGGACACACACACACACACACAAACACACACACACACTGCTCTGCTATTGGTCTTTCAAACCGTGAAAGCACTCTAGTCAAGCGTGTCATCTGCGTCCGACTGTACAGTCAGTGAGGCGAGTACGTTGGGAAAGGAGGTTGTGGGGAGGGAGGGGGGGGGGGTGGGGGAATAAAGTGTGAAGTGGGGGGGAGGTATTCTGAATAGGCAGCACAGCTCGACACTGTCTCTGTTCTTTATCTGCGTATGTCTGCCTACCCCGCCCGGTCTGTGTGTTTGCCAGCCTGTCTGTCTGTCTGTCTCTCTATCCTTTTTTTGTTAAGTGTTCATCTGTATGTTTCCCTCTGTTGGCCGGCCGAGGACTGAATGCAACACACACACACACACACACACACACACACACACACACACACACACACACACACACACACACACAACACACACACACACACTCATAACACACACACCTAAATTCAATACCAGGATTTGCTCAAAAGATCAGGCACGCGAAAAGGGGTACAATCCATGCATACTTAACCCTCCTGTACAATCAAAATGGCATCACAAAATATCTGCATCCACACAACAAACTGGAATCCGAATCATAATTTTTTCAAAAAAAGTCAGTAAGAGAATTCAAACGGCACTAAATCGGTGCCCTAAAATGATTATGATTGATCAGGTTCCCTTTTGAGTTTCAGTCAATCGTACTGGTGAGTCAAGTGACCTTTGAAGTGTCAGTCAGGTGTTTTACTGAACAACATGACCTTTGGACCATCAGTTCAATAGTTCAATCTTGTTATGAATTACGGGACCTGAAAAACATGTCAAATGTCCTGTTGAATCATGTAACTTTCATCTACTGAAAACACGTTACTTTGACAGCTGTTGCTTGTGACTTTGACGTTGATATATCTCATAGTACTCTTGACTGCGCCCATGGCTCTTAAGAAATGAAACAGAACTGCGCATTGAACTTTTCTCTTACATTGAATGTGCTGAAACCTTCATCAGCTTTTTTCATGTCATAGATATGTTTGTCTACCAAATCCTTCAAAATATAGTGACTGGTTAGCAATTTGAAATTCATTATTAAAAAAAAAAACATGCATTCCATAGCTTTTTCCCCTGACAGTACGTAACGTTTTTCTTTCTCTTTTACGCATGAATGTTGATAATGCAATTCCGCCGATTTGTTTATTGTTGTAAAAGTTTTTCTCTTTCTCTTTTAACGTATGAATGTTGATAATGCAATTCCGCTGATTTGTTTTATTGTTGTAAAAGTTTTTCTCTTTCTCTTTTACGTATGAATGTTGATAATGCAATTCCGCCGATTTGTTTATTGTTGTAAAAGTTTTCGTCACTGAGCCACATATAAGCTATCGCTTGTTGCTGCTTCAGTTTAACAGTTTGATTATGTTTACATCAATGATCAATAAAGGAATGCTTACCAAAAAAGAAAAGAAAAGAAAAACAAACAAACAAACAAACAAACAAACAAACAAACAAACAAACAAACAAACAAACAAACAAACAATCAAACAAGCAAACAAACAAACAAACAAACAAACCACCCCAAGGAGAATAAGCATGCATCTCTTTCTTTTGTCTATTTCTTCTCCCATACGAAATCAGTACACATCGCTTGAAGCTCGGGCATCATATTATCTGGGGTGTTGGATTCAGAAGCAGACCCAAGCTAGACAGAGTAAAAAAAAAAAAAGGTTACTCTTCCTAATGGTGTGATTGATCAGTATGACCAAATGCTGAAAAGCTTTTTGGTTTTGCTCAACTTAAACTTGAACATTTGTTGTTGTTGTTGTTGTTTTTCCACGCCACGAACATCATTTGTGAAGCACAGCCCAAGCCCCATATTCAGGTGCTTTGAAATGGCTCAGTTCATCTTGAATATTTATTCCTTCCACGCCACGAAGCAATATCTGTGGACCCCAACCCAAGAAATTCTACAATGTGGAAGATTTCCCACTCCACATTTGCATGCTTTGAAATTTCATCGTTTTCTTCTTCTAAATTTCATTGTATTCACTTCCCAACCAAGCATTGCTTGTTATCTTTAATTAACTTAACTTCACGCCCTGCAATATTTAGAAACTCTGAAAGAATCTGAATACAGTTTCACTCAATTCTTATTCTTTTTTTTTTTTATCTCCCTCCCGGGAAAATCATATATTTCATCAATTAAGAATTGTATGGAGCAGCTTTTATTCTGAATCTCCTAAAAGATAAAAAAAAAAATCCGCCTTTCAGTGACCAAACAATTTACACGGTGATCCAAAATAAGTAGAGGGAATGAGGGAGAGCAAGCGCAGGCTAAAAATTCCTCCGTCTTTTATAACGATGGCATGGCAGAAAATTGTGATTAAAAAAAAACACACACACAAAAAAAAAACCTGGGTGGGGACGGGAAGCAGGACGGAGAGGGGGACAGAAAATAGGACTGAAAAAGAGGGGCCTTTAAAATGTGAATATTTGGAGAGAAAAACAAACAACAACAACAAACAAACAAACAGACAAACAAACATAATTATAAAAACAAACAAACCAACGAAACTTTTACTAGCAGATTATGGCGACGATCAAATCGTGTCTTGAAAACACAGCCATTCTCATCGCCCGTCCACAGAGAAGTTTTCTCCCCTAATTTGGACTGACTCAAGAATTTTTTAATTAAAATTCCAGATTGATTAATTAAAAAAATCAATGAATTACTTAAAAATAGAAATGATTTGATTCGTATTAATCCGGTTTGCACTTGCACATGGAGGAGGACAAGTACCAACACTGCATTCATATTACATGGTGCTTCACAGGAGGGCAAAATACCAACAACATCTGTGTGAATAGAGCTTTAAAGAGTCGACAGGCGCGTACAAAGAGAACAGTGCATGGAGACATTGGCAGGTAGCAAGCACTTCTCTAAGACAGCTTTATACAAAAGTTCTCCATTCTCAAGACCAGAGCAAAGTCAACTAGTAAACAGCCGTGTTTGAGAAAGAGTGAATAAAGAAAGCAAATATGAAACTTTATCATCATTATTGTTCAGACTTTGTGAAGAAAGAAAGCAAAGCAAGAAATATGAAACTTTATTAATATTGTTCAGCCTT
>CM031624.1:46757025-46759525 GCA_018398815.1 Conus ventricosus | reverse complement strand
CTGGTATGGTTGATAGTTGTGGGGAGGGTAGTACCACTGGTATGGTTGGTGGTTGAAGGGATCGTAGTACCTCTGGTATGGTTGATGGTTGAAGGGATCGTAGTACCGCTGGTATGGTTGAGGGTTGAAGGGATCGTAGTACCGCTGGTATGGTTGGTGGTTGAAGGGATCGTAGTACCTCTGGTATGGTTGAGGGTTGAAGGGATCGTAGTACCGCTGGTATGGTTGATGGTTGAAGGGATCGTAGTACCGCTGGTATGGTTGATGGTTGAAGGGATCGTAGTACCGCTGGTATGGTTGATGGTTGTGGGGAGGGTAGTACCACTGGTATGGTTGGTGGTTGAAGGGATCGTAGTACCGCTGGTATGGTGATGGTTGAAGGGATCGTAGTACCGCTGGTATGGTTGGTGGTTGAAGGGATCGTAGTACCGCTGGTATGGTTATCAGTTCCTGGACCGTCAACTATTCTGCTATAGTTCTCAGCCACTATCAGCACTGCCATAACACTGGAAGACGTCTGCTCCAATGACTACACAAGTGTTGGCCAGCTCTTTCTGTGGGAGAAAGGTTTGGGCTGACTGGTGTTCCTTGCAGATGGAGATGTAAAAAGAGACGGAATGAATGGATTGATCCTTCCTCGTGGTTGACACTGTCTTTCAATTGGTTTTATTTTCTTCCATTTCTTGTGGCCTGAATAGCACGCTGTGCTGTGGCGATTTGCTAGTTTGTCCCCCCCCCCCCCCACACACACACACATTCCCTGTCTCTGTCTCTCTCTGTGCCGTGGGGATTTGTTAATTCGTTTTTGCCTCTTTCTCTGTGTTGTGGTAATTTGTTTGGTTTTGCTTCTCTCTCTCTCTCTCTCTCTCTCTTCTCTCTCTCTCTCTCTCTCTCTCTGATGATTTCTTTGCTTTTGCCTGCCTCACACACACACACACACACACACACACCACCACACACACACACACAAACCACACACACACACACACACCGCTGCCTGACACATTAACGCATTATTTCATAGCATAAGGAATCTTTTGAACATATCATTTATTTCCCACATCATTTTAACTTGTCGAAGAAACAAAAATCAATGAAGCCTCAGTCGTACAACACTGGGCCGTCCTGTAATGTCTAATTACAGGATCGACAAAGAAACAAACAGAAAGGTAGAAATGAAATGCACGACAACTGAACAAAGTCTGAAAGGTATGGGAATGAAAAAGTTAACATGAGTGAAATAAATGATGATGTAAAAGTAAATGAATAAAACAGAAATCATTCGATTATGATAAATGATGGAAGACATCATATTTGTCCAAAGGCATCTAAAGCAAAATTTTCCCCTGTGATTTCACCATTACTCATCCCGTACATACATCCCACAAATATTGATTACAGATCGTTAGTGTTCAAACAAATCCGTCCCGTGTTCATGAACCGAGAGCAGGACGCAAGAAGAATTTTCATTACTCTCACATTCTCTCTCTAACATGAACACATACCCTCATACGCCCGCGCACACACACGCGCGCACAACATATACACCCCCCTCCTCTCCTCAACGTGTTTGTGCCCCCACCACAAAAAAAAACTCACACTCTTTCAGGCGTATGGAACCCACTTTGTGCGCATCCACATAATCTATACATATACACACCCATATTTTCTTCCCTTTCTTGCAAGACTGGAATGTCATCATTTGCACAGGATAAAAAAGGAAGCAATTTAAAAACGCTTTGCTGTCGGAACTGACTGTCCCTATAGAAAGTCAGACAGACTTCTGGGACTCTGTACATGGGATTTCATTTAAACGAAGACTGCCAATCAACAACAGTGGCATCAGAATCGGTACGAACATTCTGAAACAACTGAAAACCAAAGACCCGGATCCTAAAAAATAAAGCATTCGAATAGATTAAGTCGAAGAAGTGGATGGTTATTTAAATTGAGGGCGTACTGTTTGCTTTTAAGGCAAGTTACAAACCGTAGACCTGCTATGCCAGACGGTATAACTAGTAAAACTGCAGACGTATGCATGTAAAAAACTGATATGATTTTGTACTTCTTTGTAACCTATTTCAGTTCTTTGTTTGACCAGGGAAATCATCCTACGCACTCGTTTAACCATTGTGCAAAAAGGTGACGTAAGTAATCCTAATAACTGTAGGGAAATATCTTTAGGTGGCACTTGAAGTAAATTGTTCAGTATTATGGTCAATCGCAGGCTGAAGAAAAGCGTAGAAATAATCGTATCATCGGCAAATGCAAGGCAGCACTTTTAGCATAATAATTCAACCGTTCATCATTCGTTTACTTAGATAACCTTTGTGCAAAAACAGCTTTCTTTGAGTCGAAGCTGTAAGTTGCTTTGAACACTCGGAAAATGCCTTTGATTTTAGTGATAGAACTACTCCCTGGCGTATTCTCTGGAAAAAAAAATGTGTTCATAGAAAGCTGCTTGATATACTGCAAACATGTACTGCTGTGTGGAAGCTAA
>CM031624.1:46735099-46744856 GCA_018398815.1 Conus ventricosus | reverse complement strand
GGTGGAAGGAATGCTGGTTAGGCTGTTTGTCAGTTTCAGTCGTAAGGAGCGTCACGGCGTGCGACGTCCTTATCGCTACACCACATCCGCTAAGTCTTGAGACCACGCTACGCTTGGTTTTAAAGCGATGATACATGAATCAAATGACTAAGATGAGAGAATGTAAGAAAGGGCGCTCGTGGCTACGACTTAGCAGGTCTCTGCTGATCTACGCATGAGCCCAACGCGCTGGTCAGACCTTGAGTGCCTACCTAACATTGGTTGCGCCGTTGTCAACATTGTATGTTGTGTGTGGTGAGTGCAGTGTCTGTAATACTGGATGGTGATACTGTCTTATTACACTTTTTTTTCTGTATTAGCTCATGATTGTTTCTGTAACTTCTGTTTCATTTGGTTGCTTGTTTGTTCATCTGCTGGATGATTATTATGATGTATATGTTGTTATTGTTATTCTGTTGTTATCATTCATGTTCGTTTAGTGTTGGCTGAGTAGTTACATTTTTTTTCTTTCTTCGTTAATTTGAAATTATTGATTTCGTTTGTTGTTATGAATTGCTTGTAATCACGGTAAAAAAACTGGCCAACAAAACAGTAGGGAGGAGGAGAGAGAGAGAGAGAGAGAGAGAGAGAGAGAGAGAGAGAGAGAGAGAGAGAGAGAGAGAGAACGAGTAACTGTTTTGCTATTAAGGATCAAATCCGGGCTTCGTTTTAAGTTTGAAAACATGAAACATATGTCAGAGACCTCAGGCATTTGTTTTTTCATTCTATGCTTCTGGGTTTGTTTTTTCTTTTTTTCCAGCAGATATTTTGGTGAAGTGAAAAACACTTCTTGCGCGCATTTTTCTTTTTTTTTCTAGATCTTATCAGTTTTTCACACACACACCACACACACACACACCACACACACACACACACCCACACACACACACACACACACACACACACACACACACACACATATGCCCGTGAGCACATACCCATGTACATGCTTATACACACGCACGTGATTACTCACCACACACACATGCAATGATAATAATGGCACAGCCAATGTTAGATAAGGTCCCCAAGGTCTGACCAGCACGTTGGGCTAAGGCATAGGTCAGATATCTGCTGAGTCGTAACCAGAAGTCCCTCTTCTCAAATTCTCTCATCTTAAGTCATTATTTCGTTAATCCATCAGCCTTAAAAGCATGCGCAGCATGGTCTGAAAACTTACCGGATGTGGTGTAGCGTATATGGACTAGCCTGCACGCAGTGACACCTCTTTGATGAAATTAAAACTGAAACTGAAACTTACTACCATGACGGAATCCCACAACAGAAGAGGGTTAGTGGCGGGGGGGGGGGGGGGGTTAACTCTGTGGGGGGGGGGGGGGGTAACTCTGTTCGGTGTTCTTTCCACAGCAATCACGCGTTTACGTTAAAATGTCACAGTGACGTTGTCAACATTTTCGGATCTGACGCAAGTCAGTCGCTTGCGATTTGTTTTGCCCCTACCATGCAGAAAACGAATAACGCTACACTTTAAGGTTCCGTTGTTTGCAACCGTGGGAAAAGAAACACGTAGAGGTGCGGGTAGGACCCAGACAGGTACAACAACCCTCAACTGTCCAACCAACCAGCCGAGAGCAATCCTGTACCACGCTTGGAAGCCTGCGCTGTGTTCACATCGGGTGCAGGCACGCGCGAGGCATTCCATAAAGACGTCAAGGGACAGAATTGCTCCCCGGCAGATGCCATAGTGTGATGGCCACTGGATGTGACACGACAGAACCTCCACGGGAGCGTTCCCATGGGTGGACCAGCCCGGATTCCATGACTGCAGAGCCCACCGGCGAAAAACGCCGCCGTCAAGCAACTGCCGTGTACATCCTGCAGCCTCACTCGGTGCTGTTCCGCTGAAAGGTTCGTTGCTTTAATACCGTGGGTACTCCAGATTGAGACATCACATGTTCACAAAATTCCACATTGGCGAGTCTTCAAGTTGCCCATGCGGTACAGCCCCAATGACAGTGGAACACTTCCTGCAGGACTGTCCCACACATGAAAAGCTGAGGGCAGAGACCTGGCCTGCCAAAACACACCGATGAGGGAAAAGCTTTATGGATCACCGGAGAGCCTTCGCCGTACAGCAACCTTCGTCAGTGCCTGAGGGGTTCCTGTCTGAGTGAAGGAAGAAAAAGAAGAAAACTACAGCGGGTGATTGGTTACGATCATTCCCTTAAGATGAATTCACATCTGATTTCTGATGTGAAAGAATGACATGGATGGTCACGTTTACACAGCATCCATCTTAAATTGAATAGCGTTCATTTGATGTTGCCTAGCGTCAATCCTAAATGGAAAAGCGTCAATACTACAGGCATAGTGTCAACCCTAGATTGCGCTGCGTCAGTCCGACATTGCATGGCGTCAATGCTTTGACTGCATGGCGTCAGTTCTACTTTGAATAATGACGTTTATAGTGCATGGCGTCAGTTCTACTTTGAATAATGACAATACCAGGTTTGATGGAGTCGGTCGGTCCTGTAGTGAATGGCGTCAGTTCTACTTTGAATAATGACAATACCAGGTTAGATGATGTCGGTCCTATAGTGCATTGCGTCAGTTCTAGATTAGATACCGCCATATATACCCAAGTGGGAAACCACACACACACACACACACACACACACACACACACCCTTGACAAGTAAAATCCAGTTTTATTCTTCAAAATGTAAATTCAGTCCATTTCTCTTTTTTTCTCTTAAATATACTTCTCATATTTCAATAAAACACAAGAAGAAAGATAACAGACAGAAAGAAAATAAACTAGACAACAACATAATTTTCTTTTTCGAAAGGAAATCTTGAATGAGGCAGGGAACTGTAAACAGTGAATAAAGAACAAGTAGGGTAACTGTTGCTCCCCCATGATCAAATAAATACACGCTCGCAACTCCAAGCAAATGCTCCTTATGAACCCCAATCCCCATGCAGAAATGACAACACAGAACACACAGAACAAACAAACAGACATTCCCACTATTTTTGTTTTTCATTAAAGTGAATACAGGATAGACAGAAAACTAAAACATTGGGCAGTAAACAAGTAGGGTAACTCTTGCTCCCATAAGAAAACCTAACACAGAGTAACTTTTATTCAAGACTGGCACAGCCTGTTAAACTTGAACGAAGTCAGACAAATACAAAGACGAACAATCTAATTGTGGGGGAAAAAAAAACAAGCGCAGGCCAACGACTCCTCTGTCATCATAGTTATGACTTGGCAAAGATTCAAATGTAGGGGACAATCTTTGAGCCTACGCTTGAGGACCCACTCAAGGATGCAAGGGAGTTTGTTCGTCTTTATATTTGTCTGACTTTATTCAAGTTTGATAGGCTGTGCCAGTCTTGAATAAAAGTTACTCTGTGTTAGGTTTTCTTATGGGAGCAAAAGTTACCCTACTTGTAAACGTTTATTGTTTACTGTTCCCTGCCTGATTTCATTTTCAATTTAAAACACTGGAGTTTTTCTTGTTGTTGTTGTTGTTGTTCGAAAACAAGGAGTCCTCCCCAATATTTTGGGAGTCCTCCAATATTTTGGGAGTCCTCCCCAATATTTTGGAGTTTTTCTTCTTGTTGTTGTTGTTGTTCGAAAACAAGGAGTCCTCCCCAATATTTTTCATTCAAGTGATGAAAGGATAGATATAAAACACACGAATCTTCTTTTCATGACATCTTGTGCTTAAACACTTCAAATTCATTTTTGTTTCAACTTCCCTTTTCTGTTTTCTTTTTCTTGCCCTCAAACTCAACAACTGACAACAACAACAAAAAATGTTGATACAAACTAAGATACGACTACCTTGATAGTAAATCCTTTGCACAACCTACTAGCACCTGATTAGAAGAAGAACGTAGGTGGACCAATATGGAGTATGGGAATCAATATGAATCGTCAAATAGTTGAATTCACAGTGTCACGTATTCTTTTTGCCTGCAAGTGTTCCCAGTGGCGTGTGCACATTCATTTACATACACGCAGTCATCTTCCCTGTATGATAGGTGATGATTGTATAACCTTTCAGGTCAAATTTCATAGAGCCACCGCTGTCGCTACAAAAACACAAGTAGGCACACACAGCAAAGAAGCACGAACTCCAGCAGGCTGCAGTACTGTTGAATCCTATTCTGGTTGTGAAAATCACGGAAACGGTCATTCTTCTGAAGACAGGGGCACCTGGTAGAAGGAGCTCATGTGAACACAGCGCAGGCTTCCAAGGGTGGTGCAGGATTGCTCCCGACTGGTTTGTTCGGCAGTTGAGGACAGTACTTCTCTGGGTCCTACCCGCACGTTCGTGTGTATGTGTGTGTGTGTGTGTGTGTGTGTGTGTGTGGTGTGTGTGTGTGTGTGTGTGGTTGTGTGTGTGTTGTGTGTGTGTGTGTGTGTGTGTGTGTGTGTGTGTGTGTGTGTGTGTGTGTGTGTGTGTGGTGTGGTGTGTGTGTGTGGTGTGTGTGTGTGTGTGGTGCGTGCGTGCGTGCGTGCGTGCGTGCGTGTGTGTGTGTGTGTGTGTGTGTGTGGTGTGTGTGTGTGTTTTATTCTTCACCTGGCAGAAAGAGCACATAGATGTTTCCACATGGTATCTCTTTGCTGTGACATGGGAGTACCTTGATTGACTGTGACCTTTGGCCTGCCCTTAATTTTTCTCCACAAATCTTTTTTTTTTAAATGTTTAAATAACTCCGCCAAAATACACGCACAAACGGATCACACCACAAAGCACGGCGCGTTGCGACCTCTTAGGTCTTCTTCAGGCAAGAGAAGAAAAAAAAACCCCACTCAGGACAACGAAGATGAAGAACGAGCGATCACGTATCTTTGTCCAATTCGGCGCAAGATGGGGGCAAGATAAGTTGATTGGTCGTTTTTCCTCTTCCTTGTCCTGAGTGTTGTTTATCATGCTCTGGAAGACCTAAGGGGTCGAAGCGCGTCGTGTTTTGTCTTGTGATTTGTTTGTCCATGTAGTTTGGCGGAGTTATTTTTTAACACTCCTTTTCCTTTGTTTTGAGATTTGTTTAGATTACCGCCTGCAGCCGCCTCACTCCTCAACTAACTGTACACTTCTCCAGTCTGTGGTGGTTGATGGTAGCCATGGCGATGGAGGAGGGGGAGGGAGGGGAGGAGGGGGAGGGAGGGGGAGAGTGGGTGGGGGGATGTTGCTGGCACTGCCTTGCGCTTTGCCCTCCTTTTCGTGTCCACGCCCTGAAGCCTTCTTTCACTGTTTCACAGGCCTCTGTCCAAATGAAGTCCAGTGAGATGCACCCGAGGATGCTTCGCCAAACCTTCAATGACCATCGTCGACACTGATCAAACACACAAAAAACCGACAGCTTCAAAGACATGGAAACGGAGAAACGTCTTCAAGCCGACGAAGAGTCGACCAAACTGTTCCTAGAAAATAATTACCCACAGATCGTCGCAAGCGAGGGAGTTGAGGCGCAAGCAAACGATCGTCCGTTGGCAAGAAGGGGGACAACTCTCCCTGTGTGTTTGTCAAGGGAGACGAGCCTAGAGCATAGAGGAGACAGAGTGGTGAGGTTGAATGTTGGAGGAAGGGTGTTCACGACGTGGAGCAGTACTCTGCGAAAAGCTGCCGCCAAACTAAAGGGCTTTAAGGTATGACATTTTGATCAAAAGCTGCCGCCAACCTAAAGGGCTTTAAGGTATGACATTTTGATCAAAAGCTGCCGCCAACCTAAAGGGCTTTAAGGTATGACATTTTGATCAAAGCTGCCCAAATTAAAGGGTTTTAAGGTATGACATTTGATCAAAAGGTACCGCCAAACTAAAGGGCTTTAAGGTATGACATTTTGATCAAAAGCTGCCGCCAATTAAAGGGTTTTAAGGTATGACATTTGATCAAAGGTACCGCCAAACTAAAGGGCTTAAGGTATGACATTTGATCAAAAGCCGCCGCCAAACTAAAGGGTTTTAAGGTATGACATTTTGATCAAAAGCCGCGCCAACTAAAGGGTTTTAAGGTATGACATTTTGATCAAAAGCCGCCGCCAAATTATAGGTTTTAAGGTATGACATTTTGATCAAAAGGTACCGCCAAACTAAAGGCTTTAAGTATGACATTTTGATCAAAAGCGCCGCCAAATTAAAGGTTTTAAGGTATGACATTTTGATCAAAGGTACCGCCAAACTAAAGGCTTTAAGGTATGACATTTTGATCAAAGGTACCGCCAAACTAAAGGGCTTTAAGGTATGACATTTGATCAAACGTTGCCGCCAAACTAAAGGCTTTAAGGTATGACATTTTGATCAAAAGTTGCCCCAAACTAAAGGCTTTAAGGTATGACATTTTGATCAAAAGCTGCCGCCAAATTAAAGGGTTTTAAGGTATGACATTTTGATCAAAAGGTACCGCCAAACTAAAGGGCTTTAAGTATGACATTTTGATCAAAACCGCCGCCAAACTAAAGGGTTTTAAGGTATGACATTTTGATCAAAAGCCGCCGCCAAATTATAGGGTTTTAAGGTTGACATTTTGATCAAAAGGTACCGCCAAACTAAAGGCTTTAAGGTATGACATTTTGATCAAAAGGTACCGCCAAACTAAAGGGCTTTAAGGTATGACATTTTGATCAAACGTTGCCGCCACTACAAAGGGCTTTAAGGTATGACATTTTGATCAAAAGCCCCGCCAAATTATAGGGTTTAAGGTATGACATTTTGATCAAAAGGTACCGCCAAACTAAAGGGCTTTAAGGTATGACATTTTGATCAAAAGCTGCCGCCAAACTAAAGGGCTTTTAAGGTATGACATTTTGATCAAACGTTGCCGCCAAACTAAAGGGCTTTAAGGTATGACATTTTGATCAAAAGCCGCCGCCAAACTAAAGGGCTTTAAGGTATGACATTTGATCAAAAGCTGCCGCCAAACTAAAGGGCTTTAAGGTATGACATTTTGATCAAACGTTGCCGCCAAACTAAAGGGCTTTAAGGTATGACATTTTGATCAAAAGCCGCCGCCAAACTAAAGGGCTTTAAGGTATGACATTTTGATCAAACGTTGCCGCCAAACTAAAGGGCTTTAAGGTATGACATTTTGATCAAAAGCTGCCGCCAAACTAAAGGGTTTTAAGGTATGACATTTTGATCAAAAGCTGCCGCCAAATTAAAGGGTTTTAAGGTATGACATTTTGATCAAAAGGTACCGCCAAACTAAAGGGCTTTAAGGTATGACATTTTGATCAAAAGTTGCCGCCAAACTAAAGGGCTTTAAGGTATGACATTTTGATCAAAGCTGCCGCCAAACTAAAGGGCTTTAAGGTATGACATTTTGATCAAACGTTGCCGCCAAACTAAAGGGCTTTAAGGTATGACATTTTGATCAAAAGCCGCCGCCAAACTAAAGGGCTTTAAGGTATGACATTTGATCAAAAGCTGCCGCCAAACTAAAGGGCTTTAAGGTATGACATTTTGATCAAAAGCCGCCGCCAAAGTAAAGGGCTTTAAGGCATGACATTTTGATCAAAAGCTGCCGCCAAACTAAAGGGCTTTAAGGTATGACATTTTGATCAAACGTTGCCGCCAAACTAAAGGGCTTTAAGGTATGACATTTTGATCAAAAGCTGCCGCCAAACTAAAGGGCTTTAAGGTGTGACATTTAATCAACCCAGAAATGTGTGGACGGTTTGTTTTGAACCCCTTGAATGATGTTTATCAAACACCAAGTATACTTTGTCACAATAACATTATGTTTAATAGTTTTGGTTGTCTGTCACAACATATTCAATCGTCTTATTTGTTTGTTTTTTTGTTTTCAGTCTGGCTGTCTTTGGCTTTTATAAAGCCTTTTTGATGTTTTCGTACCAGGTTTACTATAATCTTTCAGGGGTAAAAAAAAAAGGTGCTACCTTGACCTTGTTTGGAAGAGATAGGCCATCGAAGTGTATGTATGCGAGTGGCCTACAATTTTTGACATGTTTGCAACATGAGATTTTCAGCGTTTTGTGATGCAAGTGTGGAAGACATCAGCAAGCGAACTTTAACATGTAATTTATTAATGTATGTTACCGTCACAAATTGGGAAATCACATTTGTTTTTACATGACTGACACGATTGTTGTTACGAAGTGATATATTTTCTTTTCAGCATCACGTTTTGGGTAATAGAGGATTTAGTCGTGATCATAATCTTTGAGATACCAAGCAAAAAATTATTTTGGCCTTTTTTCACAATCAGTATCAATTCAGGGAGAAAGCTGTTTTATGGTGACTGTAACTGGTGGGATTCTAGGTGGAAAGCTATTTAGTGCTGTCTGTGTTTCGCTTGATTTCAGGCGGAAAGCTATTTGATGTTGACTGGAATTGGCGTGACAGCAGGTAGAAAGCTATTTTATGTTGTCTGTCGTTAACGTGATTCAATGTATAAAGCTATTTTATGTTGTCTGTAACTGGTATGATTCCATGCAAAAATCTTTATGTTGTCTGTCACTGGCGTAATTCCAGGCAGAAAGCTATTTTATGTTGTCTGTAATTGGCGTGATTCCAGGTGAAAAGCTATTTTATGTTGTCTGTAATTGTCGTGATTCAATGCACAAAGCTATTTTATGTTGTTTGTAACTGGTATGATTCCATGCAAAAATATATTTCATGTTGTCTGTCATTGGCGTGATTCCAGGTGAAAATCTATTTTATGTTGTCTGTCACTGGCATGATTCCATGCAAAAGCGATTTTATGTTGTCTGTTACTGGCATGATTCCATGCTGAAAGCTATTTTTGCTGTCTGTAACAGGCATGATTCCAGGGTGAAAGCTATTTCATGTTGTCTGTAACTGGCGTGATGCCATGCTGAAAGCAATTTATGTTGTCTGTAACAGGCATGATTCCAGGGTGAAAGCTATATGATGTTGTCTGTAACTGGCGTGATTCCATGCTGAAAACTATTTATGCTGTCTGTAACAGGCATGATTCCAGGGTGAAAGCTATTTTACGTTGTCTGTAACTGGCGTGATTTCAGGCGGAAAGCTACATGATGTTGTCCGTAACAGGCATGATTCCAGGGTGAAAGCTATTTCATGTTGTCTGTAACAGGCATGATTCCATGCTGAAAGCTATTCCATGTTGTCTGTAACAGGCATGATTCCAGTGTGAAAGCTATATGATGTTGTCTGTAACAGGCATGATCCCAGGGTGAAAGCTATTTGATGTTGTCTGTAACAGGCGTGATTCCATGCTGAAAGCTATTCCATGTTGTCTGTAACAGGCATGATTCCATGCTGAAAGCTATTCCATGTTGTCTGTAACAGGCATGATTCCAGTGTGAAAGCTATTCCATGTTGTCTGTAGCAGGCATGATTCCAGGGTGAAAGCTATTTCATGTTGTCTGAAACTGGCGTGATTCCATGCTGAAAGCTATTTATGTTTTCTGTAACAGGCATTATTTTCTTTCTTTCTGCGTACACAGGCTGATACTCCTGCGGACACTGCCTGTATAGACAGGCAGTGGAGTTTTGTGTGTATGACCGTTTCTTTTCCCGCCATTAAGGCAGCCATACTCCATTTTCGGGGAAGGTGCATGCTATGTGTAACGTGTCATCCATACCAACGGCCAAACTGACCTCTTCCGAAAGCTGGGGATGGGATTTGACGTGTGTGCAAGATGTTGCGCGTGCGTTGACACACGGAACCTCATTCGAAGGACTGTATGGGGAATGGAGTCAGAACCAAGGTTAACTCCGAGGGAAAAATCCCCC
>CM031624.1:46707599-46727599 GCA_018398815.1 Conus ventricosus | reverse complement strand
TTTTCTTTCTGTAAGATTTACGGCTGGAAATTCAACAATGTTTTCTTTCTCTCTGTAAGATTTACGGCTGGAAACTCACAATGTTTTCTTTCTCTCTGTAAGATTTTCGGCTGGAAACTCACAATGTTTTTTTTCTCTCTGTAAGGTATACGGCTGGAAATTCAACAATGTTTTCTTTCTTTCTGTAAGATTTACGGATGGAAACTCGTAATGTTTTCTTTCTGTCTCTAAGATTTACGGCTGGAAACTCACCATGTTTTCTTTCTCTCTGTAAGATTTACGGCTGAAAACTCACAATGTTGTTTTTCTCTCTGTAAGATTTACGGCTGGAAACTCGCCATATTTTCTTTCTGTCTGTAAGATTTACGGCTGGAAACTCACAATGTTTTCTTCCTCTCTGTAAGATTTACGGCTGGAAACTCACAACGTATTCTTTCTTTCTTCAAGATTTACGGCTGAAAACTCACAATGTTGTTTTTCTCTCTGTAAGATTTACGGCTGGAAACTCACAATGTTGTTTTTCTCTCTGTAAGATTTACGGCTGGAAACTCACCATATTTTCTTTCTGTCTGTAAGATTTACGGCTGGAAACTCACAATGTTTTCTTCCTCTCTGTAAGATTTACGGCTGGAAACTCACAACGTATTCTTTCTTTCTGCAAGATTTACGGCTGGAAACTCACCATGTTTTCTTTCTCTCTGTAAGATTTACGGCTGGAAACTCACAATGTTGTTTTTCTCTCTGTAAGATTTACGGCTGGAAACTCGTTATGTTTTCTTCCTCTCTGTAAGATCTACGGCTGGAAACTCACAATGTTTTCTTTCACTAAGATTTACGGCTGGAAACTCACAATGTTGTCTTTCTGTCTGTAAGATTTACGGCTGGATGGCTTTGATCTTCGTCACTCTGGCCATCTTCTCCTTCTGTGCCGCCACCCACATGGCTTTCCGCGTGCCCATCCATACCACCACGACGTCATCACACAACGTCAGCAACAGCAGCAGCAGCAGCAGCAGCACCTACGACACCGCCGTCAACACGACGTCCTCTTCTCCCCAACATGCTCCTCCCGGCAAGAAAACCATCGAGGAACAGTTGTCCGAGACGGACGTTCACCCCAGTCTGTTTCTGCTGGACATCTTGTGCCTCATTTTCTTCAGCATCGAGTTCCTCACCAAGCTCGTCTGCGCTCCCAGCAGACTTCACTACCTGCGTTCCATCAACGGCATCGTGGACATCCTGGCCCTGAGTCCCGACTTCGTGGAGATGATCGCCGTGGCCGTGGACCCCAACGACCTGCAAGGGGAGAGCGGCTTCCTCATGTTCCTGCCGTTCCTTCGCCTGATGAGGGTCTGCCGGGTGTTCCGGCTGGTGCGTCACGTGCCGGGCTTGTGGGTGATGATCTACACCCTCCAGGCCAGCTTCAGCGAGCTGTTTCTCATGCTGGTCTTCCTCTTCGTGGGCACTCTGCTCTTCTCTTCCGCCATCTTCTTCCTGGACGACAAGGAGGTCTTTTCCAGCATCCCGCACGGCTTCTGGTGGGCCATCGTCACCATGACGACGGTCGGGTACGGGGACATGTACCCGGTGACGCCCTTTGGGTACCTCTTGGGGTCCTTGACGGCAGTGAGTGGGGTCTTGATAATCGGTTTCACTGTGCCGGCCCTCGTCAACAACTTCGGCCTCTACTACGCCCACGTGCAGTACGCCCTTCAAAGGGACAAGCTGCGGAGGCATCTGGAGAAGGAAGCGGGGAAAGAGGAGGAGGGAAAGGGGGAGAAAGGAGCAGAAGGAAGCGTGACGGGGGCGGAATGGAATGACAGAGACGAGTCGAACCATGAAAACATTCCGTTGAGGGAGGTGAAGAATCGGTAGGCTTTTTGTTTTCCCCTCTGAAAGGGAAATAGGATAACATGCCAAACGGGTTTTCTTCGTACATTCAGACAAAGCTTTCCAAACACGAAGAAGAAAAGAAGCGAAAATATGTGGGATTCGACGAAATATCAACAAAGCTGAAACAACGTGTTTTGGGAGCTCCACTTTCGCTGCGTTGTTGGCAGTGGAGAACGAAAATGTTATTGAATTCTTTTTTTTTTTTTTTTGTCCATGACTGTTATCGGCTTGTAAGGAGTTGTTTTTTTTTTTCAAAACGTAAATCCTGTGATTCGGCTAGACATTTGATATAAGCGATTGTGAAAAGAAAAAAATGAACCTCGGTGACATGGTAGACAATGTGTAAAGTGTAGAAATATACCATCGTTCCTTTTGGAAAATCTTGCGACTGGCGTAGTAGTGAACCAAGAACTGCTCAATGAGAAGTTGTGAAGTGTTTGTGTGGTGTTTTATCAAGACCTTTGAAACAGCAGCTAGCAGTATATCCAAACATCTCGCTGGAATAAACTGGGGCAAAAGAAAAACTCCGTCAGCATCGTAAGCGAGTGGTGTCAGTTTGAATCCCGAGTTCGACTCTTTTAAAACCAAAGCAAGACTGTGATAAGCAGAAACAAAACTGAGTCGCAACTGCCGAAGACAACATGGCCACAGGCCACAGCCAAGGACATAAACATCAGTTTGTTGAAAAAGTAGGCAGATGTTACAATTAAAGAGGATGTTACAATAAGAGTGTTACAATAAGAGAACAATAAGAGAACAATCAGGATGACCGGAGACAAAAGGATGGACAAGAGCCATCAGTAGACCGAAGACAGGATGGACAGAGCCGTGAGTAGACGAAGACAGGATGGACAGAGCCGTCAGTAGACAGAAGACAGGATGGACAGAGCCGTCAGTAGACGGAAGACAGGATGGACAGAGCCGTCAGTAGACCGGAAGACAGGATGGACAGAGCCGTCAGTAGACGAAGACAGGATGGACAGAGCCGTCAGTAGACGAAGACAGGATGGACAGAGCCGTCAGTAGACGGAAGACAGGATGGACAGAGCCGTCAGTAGACAGGAAGACAGGATGGACAGAGCCGTCAGTAGACGAAGACAGGATGGACAGAGCCGTCAGTAGACAGGAAGACAGGATGGACAGAGCCGTCAGTAGACAGAAGACAGGATGGACAGAGCCGTCAGTAGACAGGAAGACAGGATGGACAGAGCCGTCAGTAGACCGAAGACAGGATGGACAGAGCCGTCAGTAGACCGAAGACAGTGACAGAGCCGTCAGTAGACGAAGACAGGATGGACAGAGCCGTGAGTAGACAGGAAGACAGGATGGACAGAGCCGTCAGTAGACCCGGAAGACAGGATGGACAGAGCCGTAGTAGACGGAAGACAGGATGGACAGAGCCGTAGTAGACAGGAAGACAGGATGGACAGAGCCGTGAGTAGACAGGAAGACAGGATGGACAGAGCCGTCAGTAGACCAGGAAGACAGGATACACGTTAAGAAGGATGGACAGAGCCGTGAGTAGACAGGAAGACAGGATGGACAGAGGAGAACGTGACTCATCTGAGTTTTGAAAAAGAACAGGAAAAGGACGCTTATTGTACTGAAGTTGGTAGACGTTGGGAAGACAACAAAGAGTCACGTGATCAGGTGGAACAGTACAAAGAAAGAAGACGGGAGCGCACGGCGTGACCTCAACGACCTTGAACAGCATGGGGCGTCTGCGGGTCCCTTACCCTAACAGCTGCCCGTAAGCTAACAGCAACGCGCACTCGCTTTCAGATTGGCCTACTCGTTCTTTCTAACAGCTGCCGCGCGCCGGCACGTCTCGTCCGTCACAGAGTCACTTCCAGTGAGCGCGCGCCTTCAGACCAGTTCCCACTACACGGGAAGATGCTGTTTACCGTTACCGTACTCACCGGCATGTGGTCTCTCTCTCTCTCTCTCTCTCTCTCTCTCTCTCTCTCTCTCTCTCTCTCTCTCTCTCCTCTCTCTCTCTCTCTGTCTCTCTCTCTCTGTCTCTCTCTCTCTGTCTCTCTCTCTCTCTCTGGTCTCTGTCTCTCTCTGTCTCTCTCTCTCCTCTGTCTCTGTCTCTCTCTTCTCTCTGTCTCTCTCTCTCTCTTCTCTGCTTCTCTTTTCTCTGTCTCCTCTCTCTCTGTTCCTCTTGTCTCTCTCTCCCTCTGTCTCTCTCTGTCTCTCTCTCTCTCTCTCTCTGTCTCTGTCTCTCTCTCCTCTGTCCTCTCTCTCTCTCTGTCTCTCTCTTCTCTGTCTCTCTCCTCTCTCTTCTCTCTCTCTCTCTCGTCTCTCTCTCTGCTCTGTCTCTCTGTCTCTCTCTCTCGTCTCTGTCTCTCTCTGTCTCTCTGTCTCTCTCTCTCTCTGTCTCTCTCTTCTCTTCTCTCTCTCTCCTCTCTCTCTCTTGTCTCTCTCCTCTCTCTCTGTCTCTCTCTCTCTCTCTCTGTCTCTCTCTCTGCTCTCTCTCTCTCTCTGTGTCTCTGTCTCTCTCTCTCTGTCTCTCTCTCTGTCTCTCTCTCTCTCTCTCTTCTCTCTCTCTCTCTCTCCTCTCTCTCTCTCTCTCTCTCTTCTCATAGGACCAGGGAAAGCACGGACAGAGACACTGACCCAGTGTCGTATAATATCTGGGAACCGTGATATCGGGGAACGCGTTCCCAGATTTCCTGAACTTCCAATCGTGAAATCTGGGAACTTTGTGAAAACCATGCCAAGAAATTAATGAGAAAAAAAAAGTGACAAGAAGGCCAAAGATCTCAATTGCACCTAAATAAATTGTTTCCTACCTTATCTCGAAAATCCATTCTTTTTTTCCCATCTTCTTTCTGCCCTTCTGAGCTCTGAAAGACCACGTTCCCAGGTATCACGGGCCTTCCCAGATATCACAGTACATTTTGGAAACGCGTTCCAACACGTTCCCAGATTTCACACGACACCGGTTCTCACTGAACACGCGTACAGCAGACGATACTATCGGACGCCTTCGTTCATGAGGTAGAGGAGGGCGCTTTACTGCGTGTCGTAACAGAAATCGTATTTTCTTTTAAAACATCCTTTTTTTTTCTTTGCAGTAGTAAATTTCGAGCTCAGCGCATTCATTACATTATCCATAGTGGTGATTAATCGACAAAAGTGCCGAAAATAAACGCAGAAATGCTCTATTCGGGACTTGCTGTATGGATACAGTGCTGGCTGTTGTAAGCGTTGGGAGCCCACTGACGTCAGTATAACGTTCGCGTGTACGGTGGAGGGAGAGGGGGGGGGGGCGGGCGGGTCGGGGGGGGGGGGGTGGTGGTGGTGCCAGAAGTGCCGAGCGGTACAGAAACTGTCGTTGACTGTAGTAAAACAAACAAACAAAACAAAAGGGGGGGGGGGGGTAATCTTCACCATGAACGTGGGTGTCATGTATCCATTCAGAATGTCCAAATCGCCCACAGCGTTGGTAAGGTTGGGGGGTGGGGGGTGGGGGAGGATGGTGATGGTGGTGGAACACGACGATTGCGACCGGGCCCTGCTCGTTCCTTTTCTTGGAGACAGAGAGCGCGAAACGTTCTGGCGGACAGCCGGAGATACCAACAGGCTGGGTGTTGGTCAGTGAGGGATCTCACACGATGAAATTAGTAGGAGTAGGGAGAAAGTCTGAGGACAGCTTGACAGCAGATGGTCTTCAGAGATGGCAGATGGTCTTCAGAGATGGCAGATGGTTTTCAAGAAATTACACTTTACTGGGGGGGGGGGGGGGGGGGGAGTCATTCAACAACAATGGCAGCCTTGTATTTCAGCGGCAAGATTTTAACCAAAGTAAAAAATGGACTAACTGTCAAATTGGACGTAAACTTAGATATTGACAAACAAGACAAAGAAGAAAGAAAGAAAGAAACAAACAAACAAAGAAAACTGGCCAAGGCTGTGGCATAAACTTCTGCCTTTGTTGTCTTCCATACACGTAACAGTAGAGGTTTTCTTAAAATGAAATATCAACAATCGTTTTGGTTGTTCTTTTTTTTTTTTTTTACAGCCATGTTCCACATGTATATAGCCTAAGCATAAGTCTCTGGTATTGTGAATGAAGTCCTCGTAACTCCTTTCTGTTGACAATCTTGTTTTGTCTAGATGAGATCTGATTTAACTTGACGATTGGAGAGGGATTTTTCTTTTTCGCCCCTTCCTCCATATGATGGGAATGACATTGGGACAAAAAATATGAATGATCATTTGTGTGTGTGTGTGTGTGTGTGTGTGTGTGTGTGTGTGTGTGTGTGTGTGTGTGTTTTAAATTTCAGGATATCATTCATGTTAGAAGTAATTAAAAGTGAATGCTTCTTTTCGTTCAATTTTGAAGAACATGAATATTATGTGTAATGTGACGGAAGCCAGGGAGAGTCGCCAACTGCTGAAACGATGCTTGGCTTGTTTTGTATGACGTTATGACATCCTCATGGGCGGACTCGTTATTGTAGTTTTTGCTCAATGAGACTTCAAACTGTGTCGATAGCGCGCGCGCGCGGCACGCAACGCACACACACACACACACACACACCTCAATGAGCGCAATTTTGAGTGAGTGAGCGCACGTGACGTTGACATTAGAAAGCCGTGCAATACCAGCTTCACGTGCTTTGTTGTCACGTGACACCCAATGAATAATCAGAATGGTTATTCCCTTCCAAATAGGTGTTGCGGTCAGGGTTTTAACCTCCGTTGTGTTTTCAGCATCCGTCACCAGCAATTCTGTTCTGTTTATTTCTCTTTTCTCGTTTTTTGTGTGTTGTTGTTGTTTGTTGTTTTTTTTTGTTGTTTTCGTTTGTTGTTGTTTTGTTGTTGTTTTGTTTTTTTTTTAAAAAGAAAACGAATCTACCCGTTCCCTCATATGATACGAATAAAAGATCTAGATTTCTACCTTGTCTGGGTCCGCTTTTTGCTTTAATTTGTGATGATAACACCACAGCACAGTTCCACCGTGATCGTCAGCAACATTTACCGTGTAGGTATTTTTTGCATTTTAGTTGTTATTCTTTATTGTCTTTGCTTTTTTCCCCTGTATATTTACCTCTTTTGATACAGAGACTAATTTTGAATACTAAAATAAATACTAAATCATTACATGTGAGTTTTGGGATAAGCTCTAAACTCATGTGCAGCTTCTGTCACACGGATGACACTTGAAACGGTACGCACTGACTGAGAAACCATTTTTCAAATATATTTTAATGGATAAGTCTTTTCAAGTGTTATCTTTGAATTGTCAAGGCTTGGGTATAGAAAAGGGATCTTTTCACTATTTTGGGGAAAAAAAGAGCGTGTGCGTGTGGTTGGAGGGGGGGGGGGGGGGCATTTTCGATTTATTTGCTCCAAGACACACATTTTGACACCACCACCACCTTTACACACACACGCACGCACGCACACACACACACACACACACACACCACCACGCACGCACCACCACTCACGCACGCACGCACGCACACACTCACTCACACACACACACACACCTCACTCACACTCACATCACACACACACACACACTCACCTCTCCCTTCCCCCCACCCCACCCCCACCCCCCCCAAAAAAGTGAAAATTGTCCCCAAGAGCTGGATTGAGATACCACGCATGCTTTGCCTCGTTTAGTTCAAGTTCTAGGGGATTGCTATTTTGTTTATTAATGATCAGGAATTCATCATGGATATGCAGCACTGTGGGAGGAATTTGTGAATTTGTAACGGTTCAAACTGGCCAGAAACGTCGATAGTTAAGCTCCATGCAGGGCCGGATCCAGGGGGGGGGGAGTGCTTTGGTACTACAGCACCGCCCCCCCCCCCCCCACCCCTCGGAGATGCCACGAAACAGCTTTCAAAATGACAAAAACCAATTTTCGGCCGGGGGTCTTTGTGTCCCCTGGTCCCCCACCAGGGCTTTGCCCCTATACCCCCCGGGGCCTAGGCAGCCCCTGGACCCCGGCCTAAAACATTTATTTACCAGCACCCCACCTTCAAAACTCGGTGATCCAGCCCTGTCCATGGTTTTAATGGAGACGACTCTGATTTCTGTAAGTTGGTGGAGAGAGACGCACCAGAACTGGTTATGAGCACGTTATCGCTGAGTAAGACTGGAATGTGATTATTATTCTCTGGATTGTCGTAATATTGATACCACAATAATGTAAAATCAAATAAATTGGTTTCAGTCAGTCAGTCAGTCAGTGTGTGTGTGTGTGTGTGTGTGTGTGTGGTGTGTGTGTGTGTGTGTGTGTTGTGTCGTGTGCTTGTGTGTTGTGTGTGTGTGTGTGTGTGTGTGTGTGTGTGTGTGTGTGTGTGGTAGCAGTAGTAGGCTAGTAGTAGCAGTAGTAGTAGTAGTAGTACTTCAGTTTTACGTCTGTTCACATAAGTGGTATTCGACGGAGAAAGAGAGAGAGGGGGGGGAGAGAGAGAGAGAGAGAGAGAGAGAGAGAGAGAGAGAGAGAGAGAGAGAGAGAGAGAGAGAGAGAGAGGAGAGCGAGAGAGAGAGAGAGAGAGAGAGAGATGCATAAATGTCTGTGACTATGTAAGTGTACGCATGATGTGGTTATCTAAATGCCCCTCAAAGCATAGCTACAACATTCCTGCATATAATCTTAAAGTAAATGCTTAACCGAACTACAAATTAAGAAGAAGAAAAAAAAAAACATTGAAGGCAAACTTTAAATCTGAAAAGACATCACACAAAGACATGCCTGATAATGACGGTAAATGAGCCTGAAGAGGTAAACGCGAGAAAAAAAGGGGATAAGGGTCAGTGTGTGGTGTGTGTGTGTGTGTGTGTGTGTGTGTGTGTGTGTGTGTGTGTGTGTGTGTGTTTTGTGGGGCGGGGGTGCCGCGTGTGGTGTGTTTTGTGTGTGTGGGGTGTGTGTGTGTGTGTGGTGCGTGTGTGTGTGGTGTGTGTGTGTGTGTGTGTGTGGTGTGTGTGTGTGTGTGTGTGTGTGCGTGGGGTGTGTGTGTGTGTGTGTGTGGTGTGTGTGATGCGCCCGTGTGTGTGTGTGTGTGTGTGTGTGTGTGTGTGTGGTGTGCGTGTGTGTATGCGTGTGTGTGTGTGTGCGTGCGTGTATGTGTGTGTGTGTGTGTGTGTGTGGCGTGTGTGTGTGTGTGTACGTGTGTGTGTGCCAATGGAATATTTCATACAGCTAGAAAAAAAACAGCACGTTGATCAGCACCCTCTTGACCCATTTATGATATCTTTATTCAAGTTATCTAAGTGACACCATCACCACAAGTAATAAGCAAACTGTCCACACTACTTTCTGCCTCACAGGATTTGCCTGGAAGGAAAGAGCACGGCATGTGATCTCACAATTTAAACAGGTTATTTGTGTGTATATCCCAGCTAACACTAAATTGACAGCTTCCTCCTTCATTTCCATCATCATTTTACGACAAAGGTCCGCTAACTCAGAGGAATGCATCGATCTTACTTCCACCCTCGCTGTTGTCGTCGTGTGGGGCAAACAATCCGAGCGAACTCTTTCCTGAATTTGTTCCCAGTCAAGCAGTACAGGTAAAAGTTGACGGCGTTGTTGGAGAACATCAGCAGGAAGGTGATGGCCCTGATCAGATGGTTCAGAGCCTGGACCGAGACTGACATGGCCACTGAGGGATCGTAGATGAACATGGAAATGAAATAGACTGTCGCAGGCAAGGTCAACACCACGTAGGCGATAGACACCGTGATGATGGTGACAGTGACAGACCTGGCCGCTTTCTCTCGAGTGACCACCACAGACTCGCTTTCGGCCAGTGTGTGGCCCATTTCTCGGATGGTGGCTCTGAGTTTCCAAATCAACACAACGTTCGCGACGAAGATGCAAGTGAAAGGCAGAACGGAGTAAAGCACCATGTCTACGTACGTGAACACGTCATTGATGAAGGCCACGTAGCTTCCTGGCTTCATCAGGCAGGTGTACTCCCCGGTTTCATGGACGTAACGTAGTCTGTATCCGTACAGGTAATGAGAGTACAACACTGCGAAGGATGCTCCTATGGACAGAACGAGACCAACAACCAGCCGACGCGTGCAGAGAGAGTTGACCCGGTGTGGCCACACTACAGAGATAGCTCGTGCAGGGTCAGGCTGACCAGAATCCAGCCGCCCGTGGTTGTGGACGACACGGTCCAGTTGTGGATCTTGCATATGGCGTCGTTTTGATACAGAGCGCGGTACCCGAAAGTCATGCCGATCCAGTCACCGAGAGACAGCACGTCCAGAGAGACCAAGTCGACGACAGCCAGGGCGGTGAAGTAGATGTTGATCACGGCGTCCCCTGACGTCTTCCTCTGCATGATGATGATGGTCATTAGGTTTCCGAAGTTGCCGAGAAGTATGATGACTGCTAACCCGAGCACCCAGATGTAGTGGCAGATTCTGTACAACGGGTGGGAGAACAATGCTGGCTCCTCTCTGCTTGCTGAGCTCTCTGTGACCAGTGAACCGTTCCAGATGCTTGGGTGCGGCATCGCCAGGATGACTCCAGAAAATCAAGACCACAGTAAAGACGTTCACATGAAATCCTGTAGTTTCAAATGCCACTGTGATAGTTAGGAATTGTCAGGAAATGTTTTCTGAAAACAGACTGTAGTAGACGTATTAGAAATGTTTTCTGAAAACAGACTGTAGTAGACGTATCAGGAAATGTTTTCTGGAAACAGACTGTAGTAGACGTGTTTGGAAATGTTTTCTGAAAACAGACTGTAGTAGACGTATCAGGAAATGTTTTCTGAAATCAGACCGTTGTAGACTATGAACTTTTGAGAATCATTATACACAGATAGCATTTATCAAATGATTTTTTTAAACTATCTTATGATTTGATGATATAGTCCCATTACGAGCCTCTGTTGTCTATACTGATTAGTGTTAGTAGGGCTGACAGCTGAACAGTTGTGGCTTTTCACAGATGTTGTTAAGTGTTGTTTAATTTGTTAGGACAGGTGTTGTTTATCTTTTATCATGTCAAGAGGTCGATGCAATCACACTCTTTTAACTTCTAAATGTCCTTTTGCTCGTAAAAAGATTTTCTTCCCGAGGAAGCCGGGATTCGAACCGGGAACTTCTGATTCAGTGGGCATCTCAGGCGTCGCCTTTATTTTTTTTTTAAGACAGATGTCTTACCCACATCGCTATAGGACACCTGGTCAAGATTGGCAAAATTCAAGCCTTACGAAGTTCACTTGTTCCTCCTCGACCACATCCAGTTGGGACTCTTTTCAGCTGCCTCTGCCGTTTTCCTACCCACTTCTTACCAGAAATCGCGAGGCCATAGGCTGATGAGTGGACTATACCTGTGTGTCAGCCTCTTTGATGAAGGCTTTGGCTTAATCAGTAGACTACACCTTTGTGTCAAACTTTTTGATGAAGACTTTGGCTTAATCAGTAGACGACACCTTTGTGTCAGCCTCTTTGATGAAGACTTTGGCTTGATGAGTGGACTATACCTCTGTGTCAGCCTCGTTGATGAAGACTTTGGTTGATGGGTGGACTATAATACCTTTGTGCCAGCCTCTTTGATGAAGACTTTGGCTTGGAAGCCAGACCACGAAAATTTAAAAACTACCCCGTTGCACAATGTGGTGTCACCTTACAATCCCCCATCCCCTTATAAAAGAAAAAATGAATAAATAAAATGCAGTCTAGTTGCAAATCGAGGCAACTGCAGGCGGAAATCTCAACAAATTTTTATTGTAATTAATAGCGAACCGCCAAGAAAATGTAGACAAACGAATCACAAGACAAAACACGACGCGTTTCGACCCTCAGGTCTTCTTCAGGCAAGACACAAAACACTCAGGACAACGAAAATGAACGAGCAATCACTTATCTTCATTCACTTTAGCGCAAGATAGGCGTTGAATGAACAGCAATCCAGTCCCCAAGAGAGAACGTTCAACGCCCATCTTGCGCTGAAGTATATAAAGATAAGTGATCGCTCGTTCATTTTCGTTGTCCTGAGTGTTTTGTATCTTGCCTGAAGAAGACCTAAGAAGTCGAAACGCGTCGTGTTTTGTCTTGTGATTCGTTTGTCTACGTTTTCTTGGCGGTTCGCTATTCAATGCATCTATAAATTTTTAAAATGCAGTCGTTATTATTCTCGTTCTTGCCTGGTCAAGAAGAATAGCTCAGTTGGTAGAGCATCGGACTCGTAATCTTGGGGTTGCGGGTTCGCATCTCCGCCGGGCCGTTTCGGTACAGGGGGAATTTTCCCTCGGAGTTAACATTGGTTCTGACTCCATTCCCATACAGTCCTTCGAATGAGACTATAAACCGAGGTTCCGTGTGTGAACGCACCCACAACATCTTGCACACACGTAAAATCCCATCACCAACTTTCGGAAGAGAAGGCCAGTTTGGCCGTTGGTATGGATGGCACGTTACACATAGCATGCACTTCTCCGAAGTTGGAGTATGGCTGCCTTACTGGCGGGATAAAAAAAAGGTCATACACACAAAAGTGTCAGAATCTTCAGTATGATGATTGTGGACAGTAAAGAAAGAAAGAAAAGAGAGAAAAGAAAGAAGAAGTGTGAAACTAAAGGAGAAGGCAATGGAATGAAGGGACCAGATTTTGTGACAATTCACCCTCTGCATTTGACGATGACTGTTAGTGAGAAAGATTGCACGACAGATGCTGAGTGTTCTACCGGCGTATCTGTATGACTGGAAAACATGGCGACATCATTCTGGAGTAGCATGCCAACTGAACGCATGCACATCAAGACCTCTGCATGGTGGTTTGAAGTCACGACAGCACCATGCTTTTCCGTTCTGTCATGGATGTTCTGGCACTGGATTTTCAGTCTGATCTTTCAGCACAAGCAGTTTCATGTTAAAGTTTGAAAAAAAATGAAAAGAAAAACAAGATGCAAAGCATATAAACGTACTCCCAGTTTATCTTGAATACAAGTACTTTCTGAGATATTCCATAAAGAAGAAAAACCGTTTTGGGGCCGTTATAGCCGTTAGTAACGGCTATTCTGGTAAAATGAACCATCGGGCATCATCCGTGACCCATAATGAACATGCCTACAAATTTTCAGAAAGATCAGCCCAGAAGTTTTGTCTGGAGCGAGTGGAACACATTTTGACCACGGACAGACACACAAAGAGACACACACAGAGACAGCATTTCTTCGTTTCCATTGTAAAGTACTCTCTGTTCTATAAGAACTGGGAGTACAAAAACCACTTAGCAGGCAATGTGTGAAATGGACAGGATGCAAACGTTCCAGGTTCACTGTACACCGACATGTTGCCATGAATGAGCGAACTGTTGGGAGAATTAATCACGTGATACAGACTGACCGTTGAATCAAAAACATTCTAATTTGAATTTCTCTCTCTCTCTCTCTCTCTCTCTCTCTCTCTCTCTCTCTCTCTCTCTCTCTCTCTCTCTCTCTCTCTCTCTCTCTCTCTCTCTCGTGGTTTATTCTCTCTCTCTCTCTCTCTCTCTCTCTCTCTCTCTCTCTCTCTCTCTCTCTCTCTCATGGTTTATTCTCTCTCTCTCTCTCTCTCTCTCTCTCTCTCTCTCTCTCCCTCTCTCTCTCTCATGGTTTATTCTCTCTCTCTCTCTCTCTCTCTCTCATGGTTTATTCTCTCTCTCTCTCCCCCCATGGTTTATTCTCTCTCTCTCTCTCTCTCTCTCTCTCTCTCTCTCTCTCTCTCTCTCTCTCTCTCCCTCTCCCCAACGGTTTATACTCTCCCCCCCCTCCCCACCGTTTATGCTCTCTCTCTCTCTCTCTCTCTCTCTCTCTCTCTCTCTCTCTCTCTCTCTTCTCTCACCACACACACACACACACACACACACACACACACACACACAGAGTTTATTCTCTCTCTCTCTCTCTCTCTCTCTCTCTCTCTCTCTCTCTGTCTTCTCTCTCTCTCTCTCTCTCTCTCTCTCCAATGGCTTATATTGCTGTGGTTACCCCCCTGGTCCTTCACTGTGAAACGGTCAGATCGCAGAATAACGATTCCTGATGCGTCACCAGCGGACAGAAGGCCGGTCACATGGCGAGAGCAAACGGTGGCACCAAGGTCAGGGTCACTGTCTGCTCACACCATGTTTCCAGCCAGTCCTTGACGTCATTTCTAGCTCAGATCTGCTGTGACGTTGTTGTTTCACTCCGGCGCTCCTCCATGTCTTCCATAGTTTTAACATTTGTTGGAGCTGACTCCAACAAAGGAGACCATCTGTATTGCTGTTAGTGGACTGTCTGTGTCACTTGAACTTAGCCCGTGAACTTTACAGTGTGCGAAGTGTTTTCCGCAGCAAGACTTTCCCCGTAGATCTGATCCAGTTGTCATCTCCCGTAGATCTGATCCATTTGTCATCTCCAGTAGATCTCATCCAATTGTCATCGCCAATAGATCTGATCAAATCGTCATCTCCATGACAACTGTGTGCGCTTTTTAAAAAAAAATTTAATGGTAAAAAGGTCCGAAGAGTTGATGACAGCTCTTCTCTGACACTGATCAACATCTTTTGACCTTCTTGTCATGAACATTGAACATTTAACAGCCAAGTACCTTGTCATAAACGTCGGACACATGAAGCCTATACGAAGCACTTCGTCATCAAAGCTTAGAAGAGGAAGCGTCTTTTGGTTTCCTGTCATCAGCGATTGGAACCCGAAACATCTACAGGCCTTCTGGTCATGGTTTGGTTTACATCAGGAAACATATCTGGGCGTTC
The DNA here is from genome assembly GCA_018398815.1 of Conus ventricosus. Lineage (NCBI taxonomy): Eukaryota > Metazoa > Mollusca > Gastropoda > Neogastropoda > Conidae > Conus > Conus ventricosus. The sequence continues at coordinate 46,712,979 of CM031624.1, read as the reverse complement.
TTGTTATAGCGGATTGAAAGTTGAAATGTCTGTGAGCTTTTTTGCCACGAACGGTTGAAACACAAAGCATGGGTCTTCTGGTCGTAAACATTGGAAGATTAGCGTGCCGGTGTTCCCCGGGTTCTATGTTCCCCAGTAGCGCTGTTCCCTGTGTCTCGTTCCCCAGTGTCGATGTTCCCCGACCGAAAAAGCGTGCCGCTGTTCCCCGTGTCTCTGTTCCCAGTGTCGATGTTCCCCAGTAGCGCTGTTCCCAAACAGATTTCAATGCACGTTAGCGCCAGTACGGGCCCTACTGTACAAGGAGAGGTTGCGCCCCGCTCCACCCCCAATACCCCGACCCTCCCCCTCCTTCCCCCCTCCCACCCCGCCTCCCACTGCCTCCCCTATAGCAATGAAAACAACAGTAACAACGTTTAAGTCAGCAAAACCCACCAACACCACCAACGGCAAAAACTTGGGGAACAGCGGGCCTGGGGAACACCGGGACTGGGGAACAGCGGGCCTGGGGAACACCGGGGGACTGGGGATTTGCGGGAATGGGGAACAGCGGGATCGCCACAGGGTGGGGAACAACGAAACTGGGGAATTAGGGACTGAATTTCGATTTTTTTTTCTTGAGGGGAACACCGGCACTGGGGAATATAGAGACTGGGGAACAAAGAACCTGGGGAACAGCGGCACTGGGGAATATAGAGACTGGGGAACAAAGAACCTGGGGAACAGCGGCAGGACCCCGACGAAACATCCACTGGATGTCTTGTCAGAAAAAAAAAGAAGAAAAAAAAATTGAAAAAAATACGCAGGGGCTTTCTTGTCGTAAGCGATTGGGACAGGATACATCAACTGGTCTTCCCATCAAAAGAAGGAAGAAAAATGTGTGTGTGTTTTTCTTCTTGAAAGAAGCTGGAACATGAAATGCCAGCTCCTGTTTCTTGTAATATACGACTACGATTAAGACATGGACCATCATACGATTAAGACATGGAATATCTATGGGCTTTCTTGTCCGAAAGAGGCTGGAACATAAATATCTGCAACTGCTGAGGTTGATGGCGAAGTATGGAAGAGACAAAGTGGCGTGAAATACAACACGGTGAATTTCATGTATAGTGACTGGGGTTCACAGCTTAGTGTGCAAGAGACAAAGTGGCGTGAAATACAACACGGTGAATTTCATGTATAAGTGACTGGGGTTCACAGCTTAGTGTGCAAGAGACAAAGTGGCGTGAAATACAACACGGTGAATTTCATGTATAATGACTGGGGTTCACAGCTTAGTGTGCAAGAGACAAAGTGGCGTGAAATACAACACGGTGACTTTCAGTATGGTGATGTGGGGGCCCGTGTGACCAGAAACGTATGGTGGCACCCAGTCCGTTGTTTATTCTGTCGTTATCCAGGAGAGCACATTGCGGAAACACTAGTCATTACCTGAAAGTAAGAAATTAATGGAAAAACTTTGCACAGCCACTAGTCATTACCTAGAAGTAAGAAAATAAAGGAAAATACTTTGCACAGCCACTAGTCATCACCTAGAAGTAAGAATATAAAGGAGAATACTTTGCACAGCACTAGTCATTACCTAGAAGTAAGAAAATAAAGGAAAATACTTTGCACAGCCACTAGTCATCACCTAGAAGTAAGAACATAAAGGAGAATACTTTGCACAGCCACTAGTCATTACCTAGAAGTAAGAAAATAAAGGAGAATACTTTGCACAGACACTAGTCATCACCTAGAAGTAAGAACATAAAGGAGAATACTTTGCACAGCCACTAGTCTTTACCTAGAAGTAAGAACATAAAGGAGAATACTTTGCACAGCCACTAGTCATTACCTAGAAGTAAGAACATAAAGGAGAATACTTTGCAACTATATATAGAAGTAAGAATATAAAGGAAAACACATATCAGGAAACACTAGTCTTTACCTAGCAGTAATCAGGCAAAGGAGAATACATTGCAAGACACTAGTCACTACCTAGCAGTAAGAAGTAAAGGAAAATACATTGCAAGACGCTAGTCATTACCTAGATGGAAGAGATAAAGGAGAACATATACCGGAAACACTAGTCGTTGTCACCTAGCAGTAAGAAGACAAAGGAGAACACTCTGCAGAGACGCTAGTCATTGCCTAGCAACAAGAAAAACAAAGGAGAACATAGCAGAGACACTAGTAGACAAGAGTGTCAACATTTAGTCACCGCATAAACGTGGTGGTAGTCACAGGGAGAGATGACTGTTTTCTTTTCTGAGAGATATATATATTCAGGATCCTGAAGATAGCAAGGCTTGAAACAAGCTTGTAGATTTTAACACTTCATTTTTAAAAATATTTTTAACAAATATATTTATATATATCATACATACATATATTATATATATATATATATATATATAATATATATATATATATATATATATATATATATTATTATATATATATATATACTATATATAAGTGTTCTTTAAAAATTGAAGGTGCTCAACCCCTTGGGAGCAACAATCTGTTAGAATATTTTTAAAAAATGGAAGTATTAAAATCAACAAGCTTGTTTCGAACCTCTCGCTCTCCTCAGGAGATATATAGAAAAGTGTAGCTGTTAAGCCTAAAACGGTTTTTAAAATGCTCTTTATATATATAGAAAAGATGTAGCTGTTAAGCCTAAAACGGTTTTAAAATGCTCAACCCCTTGGGGAGCCAACATTTGTTTAAAATTAAAGAATTAAAACGAAGTCTAAATCATTCTACCAGCACTGTTTCAATGCTGGGCTCTCGTCAGGATGAATACTTGGGTCACCCACCGCCGGTTGTTTTATAGCGTGTGGGGGCCCAGTTATTGCTGTTTTCACGTGCAGGTAGATTGCACGCGGTTTTTTTTCTGGGAATTTCAGGTCATTGCTTGGGGTGTGTTCACCAACAACGATTTCCACTTGTGCCTGCAGTTATTTACTATTTCTGTTTTAGTGTTTAGGGTTGCTAAGTGTGGTTTGCATAGTATTAACCATTTTTCAGTTAGACATAAATTGCATCTTTTTGAAATGTTTGTAGTATGGTGATGCTCTTTTTATGATTTTCCAGGATATATTTATAGTTTGTTTTTGCATCTTTGAGTTTCCAAATGTATTTGCTCAGTTCTGTTTGGTTTTTTGTATTTTACTTTATTGAATGACTGTTAGTGGTTTGCATATCTGGTTTTGAAATGGTTTTCAGTAATCCCTATATATGTTTCTTTTTCATTCTCTGATGTCACAGTGGCTTGATATACAATATTGTTTTAGAGGCATTTGTTGTTTAAGGGGCACTGTTCTTTTTTAGTGCAGTTGCAAGATTTCCTTTCTTCACCCTTCTTTGCTGAATTGTTTTTTGTTTTGTTGGATGCATCAATTAGGTTTTTGAGGTTGGGCATACATGAATATGATAGTTTCACGGTTGTTTTTGTTGAATATTTTGGACAGCTTGTGCTCTTTTGGGAACGATGTTGTTAAGATTTTGAAAAATGTTTTCCCTATGCTTGTTTGAGTTTTCCGTCGTATGGAGGGTTGCACCATATGATTTTCCTTTTCCTGTCTTCTTACTTTTGTTCATGTTGTTGTCTGGGTTGTATTGTAATTTGTAGTTGTAGCCACTTCTTTGCAGTGCTTCTTGATATTCTACTGCTGCGTTATTGAATACTCTTTCGTTGCATGACAGGTTGGATAGTCTCTTGTTTATGCCATTGGGTATGGTCTTTAATACAGATGGTGGATGGTTGCTTTTGGTGTTTACATCTTTTTGTGTTTGCATCTTTGAGTTTCCAAATACATTTGGAAACTCAAAGATGCAAAACAAACTGTAATATATCCTGTAATATATCTGGTCTGAATGTGTACTATATCTTCAGTCTTTAAGTGCAGCAGATTTTCAATGTTACCACATCTTTAAAGTGAAAATATAACATTCCTGGAGACACGAAATGTTCAATATATATATATATATATATATATATATATATATAATATATATATATATATATATATTATATATATATATATATATATTATATAAGTAAACAATACGTGCTCTCAAGAATAAAAACAGGACACTCCAAGCCTGAAAAATGTTCAGACAAGAAGACTGAAAATAAGCAACGTTTTGCGACTGCTAAATACAGCTCACTTTCAGAGTGACGAAACCACATTGCTAGCTAAAGGTACACCACATTTAAAGACTGGAAAAAATGTATATCTTAAGTGTAAAAATAGGCCACACTTGAAGACGTAGAATACACCGGACCCATAATTAAAGCTACACCACATCATAAAATAATATGGAAACATAGCAAGTGTCGGTAATGGAAAGTATCACGCCTACCACCTCCTTTTTGTTACCATATAGCTCTTACACAGCCAGTGTAAGTAAGAAAGTCAACAATCAGATCCATATTCTCTTGTGAATTATGTGTATTTTAGATATAGTCCATTGTCTTTCAGAAAATGCGCAGTGCAATAATTAAGTCCTTTTGTATCCATTTGTTTGTTTGATAAATTCCCGCACACTACAATTTTGTCATGATCATTACTGGTTCACCAAGTAAGTCGCTAAATTTTCAGCTTCTGTTTTGTCTGACAATTGACATATGCTACTAACGTATGTGTCCAAAAGCGATTGTTGTTATTCTCAATGCTTCCAACACAGTGACGATAATATTTCAAATTGTTCAAGAATGTTTATGTAGTGGCAGATCTACTTTTCGAGTTGTGGGTTGCATTTTCTAGTTTTCTGAGCTACTGGACTTTTAAAGACGAGATGTAGTGCTCTTAGTCTGGCATATTAAGCCCTCCCTCTTTCACATTTTTAATTGCTGCCTTTCTGCTAATCATGTCTAGTTTGTTAGTCAACACAAGTCGATAACATCTGATCTGAAATTTGTTAACAAAGTAATCTGGAGCATTAGGAAGCAGCATCACAAGATCTATTGCAAGAGAATTTACGATTTCCGAACAGCAATTCTCCCAAGTGGACCATATTTTAAACGATAGATGGACCTCAGTGAATTTTTTTAAGTAATTTTTAAATAAATGTTAGCGAACCGCCCAGAGAACGTGGACAAACGAGTTACAAGACAAAACACGACGCGTTTCGACCTCTTAGGTCTTCGTCTGGTGATAAATAAACTAATAAAACAACGAAAATTCACTTAGCTTTGGTCGCTTCAGATCGCTCAGGGTTCAGCGCAAGGAGAAGGCGTTGAATGAGAACGAGGCTGTTGGAAGGGAAATAGTGAGCGAGTCAAAGCCGTAATGATGATAATAATATTACTGATTGGAATACTATTAATGGTCAAAATATTGGGGGGGAAAAAAAAAAGAAAAAAAAAAGGGACAAGATCAATCTTGGT
>CM031624.1:46695099-46702599 GCA_018398815.1 Conus ventricosus | reverse complement strand
TGCCCACAAACACACCATATTAGAGTTCAGTGGTACTGAGTGAATGCCCACAAATCACACATATTAGAGTTCAGTGTACTGAGTGAATGCCCACAAACACGCCAATATTAGAGTTCAGTAGTACTGAGTGAATGCCCACAAATCACATCCATATTAGAGTTCAGTAGTACTGAGTGAGTGCCCGCAAACAACACTATTAGAGTTCAGTGGTACTGAGTGGAATGCCCAGCAAAACACACCATATTAGAGTTCAGTAGGTACTGAGTGAATGCCCAAACACACCAATTAGAGTTCAGTGGTACTGAGTGAATGCCCGCAAACACACCATATTAGAGTTCAGTAGTACTGAGTGAATGCCCGCAAACACACCATATAGAGGTGGTGCATGTACATCCAATAATTCAGCTGTTACTGATTCTATGGAAATGCATTCTGATCTGTGACAAGTTGTCGCCCAGTGTTGTATTGCCTTGCTAATGTTGAATCAGGGTTTAATCTGGGGCCGAAATAGCTCAGTTGGTAGAACTCCGGACCCGTAGTCTTGATGATCCTGGAGTTGCGGGTTCGAATCTCCGCCGGCCGTTTCGGTACCGAGTGATTTTCCCCTGTGAAATAAAATTGGTTCTGACTTCATTTCCCCGTAAGTACTTCGAATCAGACTGTAAACTGAGTTCTGTGTGTGAACGCACGCATAGCATCTTGCACACACGTAAAATGCTGTCACCAACTTTGGAAAGAGAAGGCCAGTTTGGCCGTTGGTATGGATGACACATTCCATACAGCATGCCCACGCCGTGAAACAAAATGAAAGAATGAAGGGAGAAAACGTGTGCCTGACATTGACGGAATGACACGGGAAACGACTGAATGAAGCGCCGGCAGGCAGCTCTTCAGCTGGCTCTACCCAGGTAGGCAGCCCGTTGTGTAAACAAGAGAGTAGATTGCAGCAAAGCGCTTAGAGCTTGGTCTCTGACCAAGGATAGGCGTTATATAGGTGCTATTAATAATAATGATAATGATGATAATGATAATAAAGATAATGATAATGATGATAATGATAATAATAATTATGATAATAATAATTATGATTATAACAATACTTAAAAATAATCATGATGATAATAATAATGATGATGATCATAATAATAAATAATAATGATAATGATGATGATGATAATAATAATAATAATAACAACAACAACAAAATAATAATAATAACAACAACAACAAAATAATATAATAATAATAATAATATATAATAATAATAATAATAAAAATAATAATAATAAAATAACAATGATCTGCTTTTAAACAGAGATTGCAGTTGTGGGCAACAGTTAGCATGAAATTTGGCCAACAGTATCACGAAATCAAATTAGCTGCTTAACGAGAGTTATTGGCACCAAAAGTGCACAGAGTGGGCAGATGTAGTGACATCACATGCGTTGTAAGGTGGGTTTTTTTTTTTTTTTTACAATTTAACAAGTTTTCTGTTGATCTGTAAAATCATCGAGCAAATGCGCCTTTTCACTAAAAAAAAAAAAAAAAAAAAAAAAAATTGCTCTATTAACTTTAAATTTGACCAAATTTCCACTTCAAATCGAATCTTAACTAAATTGTGAGAACTCAGAAAGGTCACGGTATGGTTCAAACGTTTAGCGTACGGTTTTTGGCAAACATTACAAACTGCCTAGAGACTGATACCTCAAGTAAGGGTGATAAGTCCATAAGTATATGATGAACACGACCAGGTGCGATTTTTTTTAACTGACTTTCTGGAAATCCTAAAATGCAAGAAAGTGCCAAGGTTAAAGATGCTCCCAAAGAAACACACACACACACACACACACCACACACACACACACACACACACACACACACACACACACCACACACACACACACACACACACACACACACACAACACACTCACAACACACACACACCACAACCCAATAACCAACACACCATCACACACACTTCAACCACAAACACAAAATGCCAACACATTAAAAACTCCAACGAACACACACACACACACACACACACACACACACCACACACACACACACACCACGCACGCACGCACGCACGCACGCACGCACGCACGCACGCACGCACGCACGCACCATGCACGCACGCACACACACCACACACACACACACACACACAGATGCAATAAGTAAAGGTCCATTTTAAAAGCTGAGACCGTTGCGCCGTTATGACACCCCCACCCCCATTCTTTATCCTCCCCATCCGCCATTCCCAGTTATTTGAAAATGTCCACGTCAAATAAATATTACGTTTCTGAGTCAATATTGTTACCTATCTGAAGTAGCAACCGTCTGTATGAATACGTCACGTTGGTAGGTTTTGATTTTATTCGTTTGCGTTTGTTTGGGGGCGAACTTGACAAACTTTATCATCAAGTCGAACTTGACTTAGCCCCATCCTATGACTGCCATTCCCACGGATACGACATAAAAAAGCGTGCACATGACGAAGTTCTTGACCAACGGTTTCATTGTCAGAGACTATAAAGAACAGGAACTCTGTTTGTAGGTTAGTTTGGTGTAATGTGTCGGAAGAATGACGATTCCGTTTCCGATTCAGTTTTATCTGTGAGGTAACAGGCCGTGCGGACTAGTCCTTAGACACTGCAGTTGATCGGAAAAAGCGTGAGATCACAGTGAGCAGAAGATATCGCTGGATAAATAATAGTGAATAGAAAAAAGGCCGTTTAAGGAGAAGAAGAATCAGATGTCTGACCTACTAAAACATGCGCGCTGGTGTGTATGTGTCTGTGTGTGTGCGTGAGAGAGAGAGAGAGAGAGAGAGAGAGAGAGAGAGAGAGAGAGAGAGAGAGAGAGAGAGGAGTGTGTGTGTGATGTGTGTGTGTGTGTGTGTGTGTGTGTGTGTGTGTGTGTGTGTGTGTGTGTGTGTGTGTGTGTGTGTGTGTGTGTGATGTGTGTGTGTGTGAGTGTGTGTATGAGCACGCGATCGCGCGTGCCCGAATACGAAGTGTGCGTATGTGCGTGCGTGCGTGCGATAGATGTGTATGTTCGCACCATCATGTATACATGTTGCGTACATGCATGCATGCGGCACCTCCATATTCAACTGTGAAATCAGTATGAAATATGAAACATATCCGCAAGCAGTGGCACATAAGGAAATGATAATTCATGTTAAGATAAAGAACAGATAGACAAATGATTAGGTAATGATGCAATTAAGAATAAGAGAACATGCTAAATGATAAAAGTAAATGAGTAAATGAATCTATACGTCATTTATAAAATAAAAGAAAATACGAAGGTATGAACAAAGTAAAGAAATACATAGAGTCAAAGATTGTTCGAATAATGTTCAAAGCGCACCGATTTTTCAGCGTCTGTAAAAGATCACGTATTCATCGATACAGATAGGCCTTACAGTCAATGGGTCACATACACGCCGCTTATGCCCCAACACACTCTTCTCCTTATCTTCATCCCAGCTCCCATGTTTACAGAAAGAGAAAGAAAAACAGTTGACGTACAAGTCACCATACTTGTAAACTGGAATTTGAAATAAAAAAAAATAGGACACATTCTTGGTCATACTGACAGTAAATATTCACATACGAGCACATAGTAACAGGCAGCAAGTAGGAAGATGCTCTATGTAGAGCTTGACAGCAGCCTTCAGAGGAGAACACCCCCACCCCCACCCTCATGCAAGTGTTTCGTCTTTGAACTCTTTATGCTCTAAGGGGGGATTGGGGGGGAGGGGGGGGCGCATCCAGGTCATGGTTCTAGATGTTCTTCTGCAATCAGAAATACTTTCGTCGCTGCCAGGATTCAAGAGGGATTCAAACCTGCAACCCCTAGATGGTAGGGCATCTCTGTTTTGACGGGTCTCTTTAAACACATAGCTGTTCGACACTTTGTCTGCTGGTTTGTGTCTTCCTTGTATTTCCCTGATCCTGTTGTGTTTTTGTGTCCTTTGCCACGTTCACTGCTCTGAACCTTCCTTTTTTCCTGCCAGCCTGTTGGTTTGGACTGCATTGGTCTCATGATTTTGTCTTCCGACTCTAGGTAATAGTAAGGTAATGTTGCATTGGTCTCATAATTTTGTCTTCCGACTCTAGGTAATGGTAAGGTAATGTTGTTTATGGCCCAGCTGACCACAAGGGCCTTTCAGGGCTGTCATCACGAGGAAGTCAATTCACAAGTCCATGAAAAACCTAATTCTCACACAGCCTTTTAAAATACACTTTCTAAAAACACCAGAAATTTCGTTAAAAAATCTTTCTTCCTTACAATCTTAGACCAGATGAAAAATGCTGATCTCTTTCAGAAATTCAAAGATCACAACCGGTGGGACATCTCTGAACAAGGCTTTCATGGAGACTGCTTTCGAGTGTTACGTCCCACATCATGCAAGTCCCAACACTCTGGAAACAAAGTCTGTTTCACTGTGGGTGGTAAATCACATGGAATGCGCCACGGAGTTTCTTCACCCTTTAAAAGATACGAGCGGGTGAAGGAGTGGCCTGCATACGAACGCCTTGGGAACATTGTAGAAATGTTCAGGTTTGGACGGATTTTGAATCGTTTGTTACCCATCTGTGAGTTCCATTCATCTTGTCTCTTGAGTCTGTGTGATTAGTCATCTTGACTTTCCTACTTCGAACTCCTCGAAACGCATTTCTGGGTAGCCTAGCATACTTGGCATAACAAGAATCGTCGTCTGAAGCAAGGTGGCCAAGCCGTTTCATTGGTGTTCATGAGTTTGACCCCCCTAGTTTTCCCTTGGCTATGTGCTGTGATTCGTGTGTCAATAGACCAAGACGTTCAGCTGAAGCATGAACTGCAGACACAGATCTTGATCTGCCGGGGAGTCATGATGGGGGGTGGGTGGGGGGTGCGACCTGCAGGTTTTCTCTTGCTTTGCTTTTTCTTCTTTCCTCCTGTGTTTGTTCAGCAGTCATCACACCATCATTCCAAGGATCTTGACTGGTCTCTTACTGATGAATGGTGAATGGTGACAGTGCGTAACTCTAACGGTTTTCTTTTTTTTTTTTCTTTTCTTCTTTTTGTGCAGGAGAGGTTCGGATTTCCTTGGATGAACTCTCCTGAAAGGAGATGAATCGTCTAACCTACTTCATATATTTTTGTGTGTGTGTTTATCTTCCTTGGTGGAAAGGAGGTTGTTGTGTCATCCTAAGGTTTTGAGCATTCAGTGCTTATGTATGGAATAATATGTGTGTGTGTGTGTGTGTGTGTGTGTGTGTTGTGTTGTGTGTGTGTGTGTGTGTGTGAGTGTGTGTGTGTGTGTGTGTGTGTGTGTGTGTGTGTGTGTGTGTGTGTGTGTGTGTGTGTGTGTGAGTGTGTGTGTGTGTGAGTGTGTGTGTGTGTGTGTGTGTGTGTGTGTGTGTGTGTGTGTGTGTGTGTGTGTGTGTGTGTGTGTGTGTGTGTGTGTGTGTGTGTGTGTGTGTGTGTGTGTGTGTGTGTGTGTGTGTGTGTGTGTGTGTGTGTGTGTGGTGTGTGTTGTGTGTGGGGTGGTGAGTGTGTGTGTGTGTGTGTGTGTGTGTGTGTGTGTGTGTGGGGGGTGGTGTGTGTGGGGTTGTGGTGTGTGTGTGTGTGAACAGAACAAAACAGAACAACAGAACAATTCTTTATTGCCGTCACCTTTGAAAGATATTTGGCACAAAACATCATAAACAACAACAACAAGAACAACAACAAAAGTGCTTCTATTATCAATTTTTCCTGGCTTTGAATGCCTCAAAAACAAAGCTGGCTAATATTTCTTGGTGTTCCCTGGAGTTTAATAGAGTACTTGGTTTGAAGTCGTTGGCACACAATATTCTTTTTTCTGGGTCATCTGTTAGATCTTGCATCTGTTCTACTTGTGTCTTTAGTTTTGTTCTTAAGTCATAAAGTATTCTACAATTATCTAAAAAATGAAATTCGTCTTCTATTTCATTACATGCTATACAAAATCTTTGATTTCGTGGTATACCTGCAAAACGACCTTTCTCAACATTTAAGTCATGCGAGCTAACACGCAATTTACATAGTGCTTGTTTTTTCGTACTATCCATATCAGTCAACAAGTAATATTCAATATGATATTCAGATGATTTGATGGCATTGTAAAACTCTAAACGGCTGTATTTTGTCTTTTCCTTTGCCCAACATTCAATATACCTGGTTTTCAATAGTTGTTGTATAGTGAATTTTAGTCTATGCTTACTCAGCGTTGACTGGTTCAACCAAACATGGTTTTATCCTAAACTGTAAAGAATGTTTTTGATAAACAAGAGCCATGGATATTGAATTCCCTTGTCTTTATTCATCATGTCGTTGTATTTTTTAAGTATGTTTCTTCCGACTTATCTAAAATATGCAGCCAAAACCAATGGTTCGACAAGCTATGTGAATCCCAATTGGAAATCTTCCTAGTTCACTTAGAGTCGTTAAATTAATTGCTTTGAGTGTAAACCAAGAAGACGTTTACAGAATTTCACATGTAAGTTTTCATGTGGATGTTTTGAAGAAATACTATTTTGAAAAAAATCAGATATAACAAATGAGTCCATGTTGGACATAGTACTTTTCTCAGACCCTGGCAACCAAACTTCTGCTCCATAAGTTGCTATAGGAGTAACCAAAGTATCGAACAGTTGTAATATTGTATCAAAACGAATGTTGGTTCCTCTGATTAATCGATATAATGAATGTGAAGCTTTACTTGCTTGCTTGGCAAGTTGAGTTTTCGCCAAAATAAAGGAGCCGTCAGAATGCAAAGTTATTCCCAGATATTTGTACTGATCAGTTGTCTGAATTATCTCAGTACCAAATTTAAATAAGATGGGAACTTTGGGTTTTGTATGTGTAAAAATCAATACCTTTGTCTTTTGTACATTAATTTTCATACCCCAAGTTAAACAATATTTATTCAATTTGTCAAGCTTGTTTTGAAGACCTTTCTTTGTTTTAGAAAAAATAACCAGGTCATCTGCATACATTAAGCATGATATAGGGGTCTTTTCATCGGTATATGGACTATCTGTCTCCCCAATATACTTTGGAATATCATTTACGAAGATATTAAATAGAGTTGGACTAAGAACATTTCCTTGTAATACTCCTTTACGTACGTTTATATTATGGGATAGACCTTCATTCGTTTTTGTGCATATTTTGGAATTTTCATACATGTTCCTAATAATTCTCAAACAGTTTCCTTGTATGCCTATTTCATGTATTTTTAAGAAAAGTGCCTCATGCCAAACATTATCGAACGCTTTTTCAAAGTCGATAAAGCAACCATAAAGGCGATCTTATCTGCTTTTCATTATATCATCAACAATTTTCTTTAACACGTATAGATGATCTGATGTTCTGTGTTCTTTGCGAAAAACCTGCTTGTTCTCCTGCCAGTAGATGATTTTCCTCCAAAAAGTTTGTTATTCGGTGATTTAATATATGGCAAAACAAATTACTGAGA
>CM031624.1:46685099-46690099 GCA_018398815.1 Conus ventricosus | reverse complement strand
AAACAAAACAAAAAAGACGTAGAGGGTCCGATGTTTGTGAAAAACTTAACCCTAATCCGCTATGGCGATTATTTACTAAGTGTGCAGAATAACGGATGAATGAGAACATCAATACACGCATCAAACAAACCACACACACAAAAAAGGAGAAGGACAAGGAAGAAAAAAGAAAGAAAGACAGGAGAACAAGAAAAGAAGGAGAAAAAAAAGAAGAAAAAAACAACAACAACGAACAAACACATGAAAAGTTGTGGTAGTAGAAGAAGAAGAAGGAGAAGGAGGACAAGAACAAGAACAAGAAGAAGGAAAGAAAGAAAGAAAGAAAGAAAAAAGTTGCTGCCAAACGTTGTGATAGCCTTACAATTGTAGAGTGACTGCAGTTCAGTTGTCTGGCTGGCTGTCCCGATGACATACCGACCATCAACATTCCAATGGCTCGCTCGCGTTCTTGCATAGACAGTCGCGGCATTGTTTTCGCACCACTTCGCCTGGTCGAATGACAACTGATACCGTTTTCCAGTCGGCATGACTTCAAACTTACCATTTGAGACAAAGAAACAGATGTGCTACGTTCAGTCTCCGCCCCAGTGGCAAAAAAAGTGTTTTGAGCGAGTTGCACGTGGGCGTCACACGAACGCCGGCAAGCGCGGAGAAACCGAGGCAGTGTGAATTTGTGTCCCTTTTTGGTCTCATCTGTAACCGTGGGCTTGGACACAAGTCAGACAGGAAATCCGTTCCCGTTCCCTTCACTTTTTCCTTTCTTGTACTCCCAGTTCTTACAGAACAGGGAGTACTTAGAATGGGAACGAAGAAATGCTGTGTGTGTGTGTGTGTGTGTGTGTGTGTGTGTGTGTGTGTGTGTCCGTGGTCAAAAATGTGTTCCACTCGCTCCAGACAAAACTACGGGGCCGATCTTTCTGAAAATTTGTAGGTATGTTCATTATGGGTCAAGGACGATGCCCGATGTTTTAGTTTAACCGTTAAAGCCGTTACTAACGGCTCTAAGGGCCTGTAACGCTTTTTCTTCTCCATGGAATATCTCAGAACGTACTTGGCCGATCTTTGTGAAAATTAGCATGTGTGTTCATTATGGGTTACGGATGATGCCCGATGTTTTAGTTTAACGTTATAGCCGTTACCAACGGCTGTAGCGGCCTGTAACGGTTTTTCTTCTTTATGGAATATCTCAGAAAGTACTTGGCCGATATTTCTGAAAATTTGTAGTTATGTTCATTATGGGTCAAGGATGATGCCCGATGTTTGTTTAAGTTTACCGTTATAGCCATTACTAACGGCCCATAATGGTTTTCTTCTTTATGGAAAATCTCAGAAAGTTCTTGGCCGATCTTTCTCAAAATTTGTAAGTATGTTCATTATAGGTCACAGACTATGGTCGATGTTTACCAGAATAGCCATTACTAACGGTTACACCAGTCCAAGACGGTTTTTGGTCTTTATGGAATATCTCACGCATATTCAGGATAAACTGGGAGTACGTTTATATGCTTTGTATTTTTCAGGCATGAAAGTGACCAGCAGTAAAAAAAAAAAAAAGGCTGAAAAATCGGCGGGGGTCTGGGGGCCACTGTAGGTTCCCAGTGGGGCCCAGGGGCAACGCCCCGGCGGGGGTCAGGGGGCAGAGCCCCCTGAAGCTGAAGCTTTTTTATGAAATAAAAGGCCTAAAACTGCAAATAAACCCCTATTTCAGCGCTGTTAAGAAGGGCAAATAAGCCACATTTTCATGTTTTCAGTAATGAAAATAATACTTCAAAAGATCATATAATAATAAATTTATATGTGCATACTGACTCATTCACTCGCATTATTTTGTGTTATTTTATTTTTACTTTTTAACATGCGCGCTGGTGACCTACTCGTTTTTGAGTGAACCAGTATTTTAGGAAGAAGAAGAAGAAAACAATGAGGCAGCCTTCATCACAACATTGATTCAGTCGGTCAATCTTTCCACATGGAACACAAAATGCAGCGCCTTTTTCGTCTAATTTGCGAAACACATCGCCAACTCGAACATCGTCCACTTCCTGGTCTAGCCAGTCCCACCTCCAATCGTTTCTCATCCCTTTTTTTTTTTGGCGTGAAATCGCGACGCGCTGGACAAACTTCGGCAATTTAACGATGTCCGACGTTCGACAGGCGCGAAAAGACCGGATGTTGATTGACGGCGGAAGTGACCGGTTGACGTTTTGAGAATAACAAATTGTCCAAATGGGAATAGCATCGAACGAAAGTTTATTTCAGGATTTTTCTTTTCTTTTTTTTTTTGGGGGGGGGGCGGCACATTTTTTTGGGGGCGGCGCAGATGAAAAAAATGGGCGGAAAATCCGCCTTAGGCGGACGAATTTCATGCCTGATAATTTTTTTTTAAAGATATACGCCAGAAATAGTAACATCGCCTGATTAGTCGATGAGGCGGTCGGAACGCTATAACTCACTCTCTTTTCTCTCCCTCTCTCTCTCTCTCTGTCTCTCTCTCTCTCTCAGGGCATGCAGCCAAAGGTCACCAGGTATGACCTCCCTATTCATCTGTAGCCATTGTGCAACACTCCCGGAGACATAAAACCAGGCTTTTAAATCTCGCAGCTTTTAAATCTTGCATCACGCGTGAACAATGCTCCCCGTCTCCCCCGCGCCCCCAGTGTGTGTGTGTGTGTGTATGTGTGTGTGTGTGTGTGTGTGTGTGTGTGTGTGTGTGTGTGTGTGTGTGTGTGTGTGTGTGTCTGTGTGTGTGTGTCTGTGTGTGTGCGCGCACGCGCACAGAATGGCTATGTTCTGTCCTGACAGACAAAAATGTTTCTCTCAAAAGACGACCCGACCCACCTTTTAGCCAGCTGCGCTATTTATCGTTCAAGGAGATGAGAGTACAGGATTCCTCCGTGTCACGATCATAGTTTTTTTACCTTATATACTCTCTCTCTCTCTCTCTCTCTCTCTCTCTCTCTCTCTCTCTCTCTCTCTCTCTCTCTCTCTCTCTCTCATAAGTATGGTTTTTTTTTAAGGTGTTCGCTTTTGTGTGCATGTGCATACTGTCAAATGTGCACTTTCTCTTCCTATCCATCATTTTTATTAGTCATAAAAAAGACTTTTTTTCCTCCTTTCATTTTGAAATGTCTTGTTCGCTTACCTCCCCATTTACTTTTGCTTTTTCATTCCTACAGCATTTTTTCTTCGTCGTCGTTATCTTCTTCTTCTTCTCCTTCAGATATTATCTTAAACCCCTTTGACACAAAGACTGCACAGGTCAATGTAAACAAAAAGCATCTGAAGCATCTGACCTCTCTGTCTGTCTGTCTGTCTGTCTGTCTGTCTGTCTGTCTGTCTGTCTGTCTCTCTCTCTCTCTCTCTCTCTCTCTCTCTCTCTCTCATCTCTCTCCTCTCTCTCTCTCTCTCCATTCATTTCACTTAAAAGTAATCTCGAAGCAGAGAAATATCTCAAAATCATAACCCAGAAATGGCATAAATATAGTTTAGCAAAATTTCGAACCAGAACGCTCGGCCTTAATGCAAACCAAAGCTGGTTCGAGAAATCGAATAATAGATCATGTCAAATGTGTAGAGAAAGAGACATTGTTGAGAATGAAATACATTTTGTGTTTGATTGTCCCGCATACGCCAATATCCGCAGAGGTTGTAACATCTTCAGTGAAACAGTTGCTGAAAGAAGAGATTTGATAGCGATTTTATCAAGTGGAAACGAGAACACTATAATAGCCTTTGCGAAGTATATTGCAGAAGCTAGTACTTTTCGTAAAAAGAATAAAACGAATGAAAAAGATAATCACTTACTGTAACCTGATAGTCTATGTCAATGGTATATTGTGTGTGCGTGCGCGCATGGGCGCGCGTGCGCGCGCGCGCGTGTGTGTGTGTGGTGTGTGTGTGTGTGCGTGCGTGCGTGCGTGCGTGCGTGCGTGCGTGCATGCGTGCGTGCGTGCGTGTGTGTGTGTGTGTGTGTGTGTGTGTGTGTGTGTGTGTGTGTGGAGGAGAGGGGTGGGGGGGGGGGTCGTGTGGATGGACGGGTGCTTGATTCGTTGATTTTTTGTGTAAGTTATATTATTATGGAGAGTTTGTATCATCACAAGGGAAGTCTTTTGCATTTGTTTCCTTTTAGTCGCTGTTGATTAATATGACTCATGATACCCCTTAACCCTTGCCAACAGGGTCTTCGCTAATGGCAATAAAATTGTGTCAGTGTCAGTGTCAGTGTCTCTGCATTCATGTCACACCAGACTGTATGTTGATTCTGAAAGTCTTCGGAAGAGATTCCAGCCCCTGGGTCCACGCAGCCCTGAGCCGCTGTTGCTGCCGCAGACAGGACTGCAAGTGATTTGGGGCTTGCTGGTCTGTGGTGCCAAACGATAGTGCCGGCATACAAAGAGGGATCGAATGAGAGACAAAGAGAGAGAAGAAATAGAGAGAGAGAGAGAGAGAGAGAGAGAGAGAGAGAGAGAGAGAGAGAGAGAGAGAGAGGAGAGAGAAGGGGGGGGGAGAAGAATAGGGGAGCGAGAGACACACACAGGGAGAGAGAGAGAGAGAGAGAGAGAGAGAGAGAGAGAGAGAGAGAGAGAGAGAGAGAGAGAGAGAGAGAGAGAGAGAGGGGTAGCCAGGGGGGGTTAGTTGTCCGTGTGGGTCGCCAGTAGGAGTTAGTTCTCCGTGTGGGTCGCCAGTAGGAGTTAGTTCTCCGTGTGGGTCTCAAGTAGGAGTTAGTTCTCCGTGTGGGTCGCCAGTAGGAGTTAGTTCTCCGTGTGGGTCGCCAGTAGGAGTTAGTTCTCCGTGTGGGTCTCCAGTAGGAGTTAGTTCTCCGTGTGGGTCTCCAGTAGGAATTAGTTCTCCGTGTGGGTCGCCAGTAGGAGTTAGTTCTCCGTGTGGGTCTCCAGTAGGAGTTAGTTCTCCGTGTGGGTAGCCAGGAGGAGCTAGTTCTCCGTGTGGGTCGCCAGTAGGAGTTAGTTCTCCGTGTGGGTCGCCAGGAGGAGTTAGTTCTC
>CM031624.1:46670099-46680099 GCA_018398815.1 Conus ventricosus | reverse complement strand
ACACACACACACACACACACACACACACACACACACACACATATATATATATATATATATATATATATATATATATTATATATTATATATATATATATATACGGAATAAATCAGAATTCAAGAACAATACGTTACACGTACATGAAGGATGTCCTACATACGGAAATAAATGGGAAAAAATACGAATCGTGCACTGCATTCGAAAACAAATCAAAATTAATTATTCGTTAATGCGCTACATGCCTAAATGATTCATGGCACATACAGAACATTTATATCGTTCCAGATAATCAATAATTATCATGATGCGGAACCACTCTTGGACTAACGGCACTGGACAAAAAAAAAAAAAAAAAAGCTGAGAAAAAGCGGAATTTTTAGGGTGTGTAGAAAGGGGGAGGGGGGAGGAGGAGGAGGAGGAGGAGGAGGAGGAGGAGCGCTACCTTGAAATTCCTCCCCTCCAAAACCTCACTACCCCCCTCCTCCCCATTTTCTTCTTTCTCCCTTGCCTTCCTCCCTCTCCCCTCATCTCCCTCCCGTCTGCTCCCCCCTTCTCTTTTTTTGTACTCCCAGTTCTTATAGAACAAGGAGTACTTTAGAATGAGAACGAAGAAATGCTGTCTGTCTTGTCTGTCTGTCTGTCCGTGGTCAAAAATGTGTTCACTCGCTCCAGACAAATCTTCTGGACCGATCTTTCGGAAAATTTTGTACGTATGTTCATTATGGGTCACGGATGATGCCCGATGTTTTAGTTTACCGTTAACGGCCCAAAACGGTTTTTCTTCTTTACAGAATATCTCTGTATGACGCATGTTTGATTGTGATGTCAAATGCATTATGACGCATGTTTGATTGTGACGTTTTTCAGGAAGATAAACAGGGAGTACGTTTTTATGCTTTGCATCTTTTTGTTTTTATTTTTATTTTATTTTTTCCTTTTTTTTCAGTTCTCAACTGTCCCATGACCCTGCAGGGAGAGAATTCACGTCAAAGTCACTCTAGTGTGATTTCAACGCTGCTATATGGATGTGAAACCTGGCAATTAAAGACCACCCAGGAGAAAAAACTTGACGCTTTTGACAGTAAGTGCCTACGTAAGATCTTGGGCATCACTGTCAACCTCGGTGATGTCGATGGAGGAAGGACTAGCGCACAGCCCAAACACACTCACAGCTTGCTTACGATCTCATTCATATATCATGCATTCGTCACATCAAACCACTAGTAAAGTCTATAACTTTACTACACATGATCATAGAACGAAACATCAATGCATATGGAATCAAACAAAATAAAACATTCTCTCTTTCCTGAACTTCACAAAATCATTTATCTAAAACATCATTAACTAACCCGGGTATAAATAGATTTCTACTTTACCTGGCCCAGGTGATTTAACTTTTTCCGAATCACTGTTTTTCTTTTCCTTTTTTTTTTTTTCACTGCCCTTTCACAAGCCACAAATGTTGGAATGGTCAGGTTGCTGCTGGCGCTGCGTTGGACTCCCGGCACGGGTCAGGTTAACTGCTGGCACTGGGGTTGGGTGGTGTTCTGCTTGACAAGTGATGGCCAGGTATGGGGGTCAAACCCCGGGTTAAGATGGAACAGTGACTACAACTCGATCTGTTCCCCTTTTTCCCTTTCCCTCATTAACGCATTGCACTCTCTCTTCCTTTAGTCTGCTCTATAAATGGAATTTGCTTTTCTTTTCTTTTCCTTTTTTTTCTCTTCATTATTGAAACTCTCTCTCCCACATCTCTTTTTTATCTTCCTTGCAGATTTCTCCTGCTAATCTTCAATTTGGGTTTTTTTCCCTCCCTTCATCTCTCTGTTCTCTCTAAAGCAGCCCCTAGAACCTCCCCCCTCCTGTCTCTCTGTTCGTTCCCCCCCTCGTTCCCTTTTCCCCACCCCCGCCCCCTACTTATCTTGAAACTCATCGTCCAAGGGCGAGTACCATTGGTCTATTTTTCCCGCCCGTACCCGAAGTTATCTCCCTCTAATTCCTTGGATATTCAAATCATGACAGTCCGCCTCACCCTTTATTTCCTGTGGTGGTAAATTGGTATTTAATTGATTAGCTTATTTCCCCCCCCCACACATCCCTTTCCCCCTTCCCCTTTCCGCGTCGTCGCCCAAATGGGGGGCATTGGTCGTAAATTGGCTGTAGGGGCTGGGTAGGCCCGAGACGCTGACCGGGCCCTTCGAGACCTTGGCCCCGCCACTCCGACGTTACGAGGAAGATTAGGATTAGCCTCTCCCGGGCTCAATTGGGGATAGTCGACCCGGGCGTCGAGAGGGTTTGGGGCCCAACATCGGGGCGTCGGTCAGCTACTTGTCCGTCTTTTGGACAGACCGTCTTGTGGAACCTCTCCCTATGTTTAAATTTGGTGGCCCCCCGTATGGGGCTGTCTGCCGGCCCCCGGGTTTTTGCTTAGAGCTTATGTCCAACCAACCTAGGGGCGGGGCCCACGATTGGGGTTGTTTTTATTTTGACCGTGAAAATTTTCCCCCCTTGCAAAAGACTATGCACCGATTGTCTCAAAAAAGGGTAAAAAAAGGACCACAACCAAATTTGCTGACACACAGCTACCGTGCAAAGTTTTAAAAAATACTTTAAAACCCAACGGTTTTAACTTATAAAAAAAAACCCCCTTTAGTGAATACCCCTAAATGAGTTATCATTGACGTGCGTCTTGCGTTATTTCTACTTTTTATAACCCTTTGGGCGCATTTATGCCATTCCCTCCCTGGGGATTTCCCACATTTCTTTCAAAATTTCTTGAAAAGCAAATATAAATGATCAGATCCATGCACTTCACTGGGGAAATTCCATCCTCACTTATTGAAATAATGAAATCACTCCCCAACGACTGTATGCTCAAGTAATAATTTACATGAACAAATCTCACACAAAAATATGAACCATGCCAACTGGGGAGAACCCATCCCCAATAAACATAACTGTAATCAACACTTTTTATCAACAAAGCACCCCGGTATACTGATTCCCTGAGTTGCAGCTTGCTAGACACACGGCTTAAAATAGTCAGCTCCGACTTTTGTCGACGGGAAAGTACGCATCGATACCTTTAGGGGAAAATGCCTTTCCCCAACGCAGAACCTGCTTTTTTCACTGCGCCTTGCGGAAATTTTGAGGGGTTGATGATCAGTTTATCACAAAAACTCTTTCCCATACAATATTTGCGGAAAATTTCTGCACGGCCCACACAACGGCTAAACCTCCTTCTCCCCCGTTGCGTACCCTTTTTCAATTTGCAATTTCCCTGCTGTCCTACAGAAACTCGACCCTTCATGCCCTGCAACAATATGCACCTACCCCCGCCTGATGCATCTGCCCGCAACAAAAAATTTTTTGGGGCTATCTGGTGTTTAGGTGGGAGGGGAACCCTAACTTTCCAACACCGTCGCATGCTTGCTTGCAGGTTGACCACCCCATCCCGGTTTCCCGCCTTACCAAATCACTGAGGGGACTCGTGATTGTACAAAAATTGGAAAAACCCCCCTTAAAACCAAAAAAACCTAGCAGATCCTTTTCTTTTTTGGTTTTTGGTCTTCTGAACATCATCTTCTCCCCTTCCCCTTTTTCTGGCTTTTTTTGTTCCCCTCCAACAAAAAAAACAGGAATCCTACTGTCTAGCCCTTTCATACAGTGCACTCCCTTTTTGGACTCTTCGGGAAACTAGGCAACAAAATCTCCCCTCTTCTGCGGGGTCTCCTTCCCCTCATCAATGATTGCCTGCGCAGTGCTGAGTTCCCTGAATAATTTGCGGGAAAATTTTGCAGGGAAAATTTTTTTTTTTCCCCCATTCCATCAATTCGGTAATCCCGCCGACCTTTTCATTGATGGTGATGTCCTTTCCCAATGCATCAGCAGCTTGCTGGACCGTGGGAAGCATCCCAGGATTTGATCTCCCCCCTTAGGGTTTGCTTCCCACCTTCCTGTCATATTGCTTTCCTGAAGACCCTAGCCTCCTGAAAACCTTCCCTTGCAAACTTGCATGTCCATACCGGCCCCATTTTGGGAAAAGGGCAGTTTGGGGCCAATCAAATAACAGCCACTCTCCTAAGGGTGTGTAAATTAAAGGGGATGTTTAAAGAGGCCCTTCCTTTCCCCCCTTTGTGGCGACCTTTACAACCACATGACATGCAAAAAACGCTTGATTCTGTTTTCCCCCGGGCCCAATGAAATCCGAAGATTGGTCAGTTTTTTGCTGGTGCCGAGATGCCGCCATGAGCGACTCGTGACCCACTACATGACAGTGTCACATAACCGGGTACCTCAAACTGAGTAGTCACCTTACCTGTTTCCCTTGGTGAACACTCGGGACAAAAGCCCGCCTTTCACAAGAAATTCTGTCTCACCCCCTCAAACCCCCTGTTTCTCTCCACCTCTGCCAATCCCCAAGACTTTACGGCGAGGGTCTTGTTCCGCGCTGCCCCAACTCATAGGCGACACATCTATGCCTGACTTTCCCTTTCTGGAAGACTAAGGTTTACAACCTTTTTCCTCCTTTTTGCTCCCTGTTTGAAGTGCCCTGTCAGTCAACAACTCAGGGTCCCCGGATCCTTGCCCCGGAAAATTTCCAATGATCAAAAACATGAGGGGGTTTCTCCATCACCAACGCAACAATCGCCTGAAAGTAAGGGGTAGTACTTCCTTGCAACGGAATTTTCCTCCAGTGCCATCGATTAGAGTACGGTCTGGGTTTGCCCGTCAAAAACCCCCTTTTTCGACCACGTGTTTGTACTACCCCCCCAGAAAACCCGTGTCTCGTAAACTTTCACCCTTGCGGGGCCAATCCACCCCTTTTCCATGGGAACGAACCACTCAGCTAGTGCCCCCCATCCCGACATGCTGTGTTTTAGTGGCCATAGCTCATCCCCTCTTTAGATGAATCCCTTTTTGGTTCCCTGCAGGTCGTTTCCTTGACGACCCTTTTCCACCTCTTCAAGGCTTTCGCCTTCTGAAACCCCATGCGAAATCCCTTCCACATGTTCCTTCTTTTGGGCAAAAGAAAACCCCTAATGTCCCCTTTTCCCTCCTTCTGCCCCCCAGGGGGTTTGCGACTTTGCAGAAAATCCCCCAGTCTCCTTCAAATCTTTTCACGTGCCTGGGACCCGTTTCTCCTGCCCTTTGTGCCCAAAGGGCCCCTCTATCACCCCTGCGAACTTCAGCAACTCTCCTGCTGCTCTGGCGTCCTCTTTCAAATGTAGGTTAACTCAGGCCGCAACCCGACAAAATCTGTTCTTCATAACAGCTCTTTAAATCCCGCGAATCCTTCTTGACCGCCAAATTAACCATTCTAAAAAAAGTGATCTAAACTCACCAAACTGAGGTATCTACCGCTTGTAATTTGCGAACGAATTTCTTCCCGAAACCCCCCTCTGTGAGGTCAAATCTTTCATCAACGTTCCTTCACAGCCCCCAAAACAGATTGGGGTCGCGGCAAGCAGTGAAAAATTTTAATGCCTTACCCCCTCAATAGCGTGACAAAAAGATGCCAACCTTTGGAGGGCCAACCCCGCCCGGTCGCAAAAGTTTCGAAACGTGATGTATCATCAAACGAATCGGTTTTTCCCTTTAAGAATTTTGGCAACTTGGGGCGGGGGGCGTAATGCGCACGAGTCACTGGAAACTGGCTCCCATCCCCGGGGGGTCTCCCCTTTTTATTTTCACTTTCTCTAACCTAATTGAACTTTAATTTTCTTTTTCCCCGCGCTTCCCCCATTCTTTCGTTTCCTGCTTCATCCTTTTTTTTTCCTGCGTTTCCCGATTATCTTTGCCTGAAACCTTAATTTTCTGTTCCTGCTCTTCTTTGCCTTTTTTTGCTCTCTTTTTTCCAATGCGACACGGCGTCTTTCCGCCGGTTACTTTTCCCTCTTTTTTTGGTTTTCAACAAAAGCACGAACCCCCCTTTCCCCCAAATCACAGCACCCCACTTTTCTATTCTTTTTTTAAATTTTTTTTTTTTTTTTTTTTTTTTTTTGAACAAATTTTTCAACCCACGCCAAAGGGGGTTCCCAAAAAGGGGCTTCACAATCCTTTTTTTTTTCTTGGAAAAAGATTTTTATAAGACGCCCCGTGACCACAAGAGGCGAATAAATGGAATCTTGCGAAATAATTTTTTTGGGGCTGAAATGAAGCTTATTAATATCTTGGGGCAAAAGCCAAGCCTAGATTTAACTATCTTTGGGAACAAAAAGTAAAAAGAAAAAACCCCTTGTCTTGGTTCAATATTAATCCCACCATTCCCCTTGAAAGTTGAAAATTATAATAAATGGGCCAGAAAAATTCTGGCAGGCTCGCCCAAAAATTGTCAACCCCGGGGGGTGTCGATGGGGGAAAAGGGCTAGCGCAAGCCCCAAAAAACTCACAGCTTTTCTTACGATCTCATTCATATATCATGCATTCGTCACATCAACATGTAAAATCTATAATTTTTCTACACATGATCATAGAAAAAACATCAATGATAGGAATCAAAAAAAATAAAAAATTCTCTCTTTCGAACTTCACAAAATCATTTTCTAAAAATCATTAACTAACCGGGTATAAAATAGTTTCTACTTTTCCTGCCAGGGGATCTTAAATATTCACGTCACTGCTTTTCTTTTTCCCTTTTTTTTTTTTTCACTGTCACTTTCCCGACGACAAAATGTTTGGCATTGGGCAGGTTTGACTGTGGCGCTGGCTTGGATGCGGGACTGGTCAGGTTAGACTGCTGGCACTGGGGTTTTCGGGGGTTTTGCTTTACGAAGTGACGCGCCGGTTAGGTCGAACCCCCGGTAAGATGGAACGGACTATCAACATCGATCGTTCCCTTTCTTCCTTCCTGCTTAAACGCTTGCATCTCTCTCTTCTTTTAGTTGCTCTATCAAATGGGAAAGGTTGCTTTTCTTTTCCTTTTCTTTTTTTTCTTTTACTCTTCATTAGTTAGCAACTCTTCCTTCCCCATCTTTTTTAGTCCTTCCCCCAGCTATCTCCTGCTAATTCTCAACTTGGTTCCTTCTCCCTCCCTTCATCTCTTGTTTTCCTCCAAGCAGACCAGAACCCCTTCCTCTCTCTGTCTCTCTGTTTTGTTTCCCCTGTTCCACTCCACTCCCGCATCCCCATCTTTTGAAACATCTGTCCAAGGGCAGTACCATTTGGGCAGTATTTTTACCGCCCCGTACAAAATTTCTCCCTCTAATTCCATTGGATATTCAAATCATGACAGTCCGCCTACACGCCTTACTCCTGTGGGTGGGCAATTGGTCATTTAAATTTATTAGCTTGATTTCCCCCCACCCCAAAACTCCCTTTCCCCCTCTCCCTTCCGGCGTCGTCGACCCAAGGGGGCATTGTCTAAATTGGGTGTAGAGTTTGGGGAGGCGCCGAGACCTGACCGGACCTATCGAGACCTGTCGGTCCAGCCACTCCGACTGTCTACAAGGAAGATTAGGATTAGCCTCTCGCCGTGCTCAAGTTGGCTGGATGAGTCTGATCCAGGCGTCGAGACTGGTTTGACCAGACATCGAGGCGTCGGTCAGCTACTTAGTCCGTCTGGGTGGACAGACCGTCTCTGTGGAACCTCTCCTCTATGCTTAATTGGCTGGACCCGCCGTATGGGGCTGTCTCCCGGCGCCCAGAGTATTTGCGTTAGAGCTTATGTCCAACCAACCTAGCTGGCGACGGACCACGACTCTGGTTGTGTTTATTTTGACCGTGACAATCACATGGTCAGACTTTCTACCAAATAAAGAGGTCAGAGAGAGGTCCAAACAGGTCCCCGTGTCAACCATTGTCTGCAGACGGCGCCTCCACTGGCTGGGTCACGTCTAGAGATTACCCTCTTCAAGACCTGCAAACCAGGCCATTAAATAGACCCCAGCAGGCCAGAGAGAGAAAGAAAGAGGACGACCCAGGATGAGCTGGCGACAGACAGTGAGAGAGACCTCAGACTCATTGACAGAGGATGGAGTGACATCAGCAGACTGGCTGAGGACCGTGCACAGTGGAGCGCCTTGACTGCCTCATGCGTCGCAAGACGCCGGAGCATCTAAGTCTCTAAGTCTAAAATCAGTATGGAGACAGGCAGACAAATACAGGTTCGAGTCCACGGTTACAGCGTAGGTCCCAAACCCTTTATATTCTCTTTCACACTCAAAGCTGCACCTGGTTTTTTTTCTCAGAAGATCAGCCAGTACCAGAAAACAATAATCGCAACACTGATACCATACCATACCTGTTGTTGTTGTTGTTGTTGTTTGTACCATGGCTAAACGACTCCAGGGATCATCCGAACAGCCAAAGCACTTGAACACTATGGTACAAATGCATCAGCTAGGGATGAGAACATTACGTGTGGACCGTTTTGATTACCCTGCACGTGGGCAGCCACACTCCGACTTCGAGGGATTTTGTAGACTGATGGTGCTATGCTAGGAGCTTGTCACAACTGAAGACAATCCCCACATAACTATGCAGAGCATAACAACATTTTGTTGTAGCCTTGGTGTTGTAGCCTACGTCAATTGGTGAGACACAGCCTTAGGTCAAGGCGTGACCCTGAGGCAGCTCTCCTGTCCGTGTATCTATTTATCTTTTTATCTGTGCAAGCACGATCCACATGGCCATTCATTTTCCTGTCGTCTGCTACACTTTTCACTCCCAAATCCCAGCGCCCTTACCAATGGCTGTAGAAAACACAAGGAGTCCACAAGTCACCAAGCATCATTCTGCTTTTTTTTTTTTTTTTTTTTTGCTGACATATGTCATTGCACCAATTGTCTGACCTCAAATTCAAGGATGAATCATCTTTTTTCACATTCCAAAAAGAAAGCACAGATTCAAGGCAATGTTCATCTCTTCAAACTTGGTAACACTACTACTACTTGACCCTTTGCTATAAACCCTGAACTGTGACCAAACCTACGGCTGACAGATGGTTGGCATTTGGGGAATGGGACTAAAGTACGCGGTGGGGGACGGTATTTCAGAGGGGAGTGGGAGGATAGAGATGAGAGGAGGGGACAGGTGGGGTGTGGGGGGGAAGGAGTGGCGGGGAGGGGGGGGGAGGGGACAGGAGGGGGGTGGGGAGGTGAACGAGGAAGTATAGGGGGAGTATAGTGGTCGTGACGGGGGTTGGGGAGAGCGATGGGCGGGGGGGGGGGGGGAAGGGGGGGGAGTGGGCGGGGAGGGGACAGGAGGGGGCGTGGGGAGGTGAACGAGGAAGTATAGCGGGAGTATAGTGGTCGTGACGGGGTTGGGGAGAGCGATGGGCGGGGGGGGGGGGGGGGGGGGGGGGGAGGGAGTGGCGGGGAGGGGACAGGAGGGGGCGTGGGGAGGTGAACGAGGAAGTATAGCGGGAGTATAGTGGTCGTGACGGGGTTGGGGAGAGCGATGGGCGGGGGGGGGGGGGGGGGGGGAGGGAGTGGCGGGGAGGGGACAGGAGGGGGCGTGGGGAGGTGGTGAACGAGGAAGTATAGGGGAGTTATAGTGGTCGTGACGGGGTTGGGGAGAGCGATGGGCGGGGGGGGGGGGGGGGGGGGGTGGGAGTGGCGAGGGGGGGGGAGGGGACAGGAGGGGGCGTGGGGAGGTGAACGAGGAAGTATAGCGGGAGTATAGTGGTAGTGACGGGGTTGGGAGAGCGATGGGCGGGGGGGGGGGGGGGGGGGAAGTGGCAGGGAGGGGGAGAGCGATGGGCGGGGGGTGGGGGAGTGGCAGGGAGGGGGAGAGCGATGGGCGGGGGGGGGAGTGGCAGGGAGGGGGAGAGCGATGGGCGGGGGGGGGGGGAGTGGCAGGGAGGGGAGAGCGAGGGCGTGGGGGGGAGGCGGGGAGAGGGCGTGGGGGGGGAGTGGCGGGGGGGGGGGAGCGTGGGGAGGTGGAGAGGGGGTGGCGGAGGGGGGTTGAGGGGGGGGGGGGGAGGGCGAGGGGGGGGGGGGGAGTGGCAGGGAGGGGGAGAGCGATGGGCGGGGGGGGGGGGAGGGGGGGGGGGGA
>CM031624.1:46613898-46666398 GCA_018398815.1 Conus ventricosus | reverse complement strand
CCAGAGCTCTGAGAGCTAGCTGGGAGGGTGGTGAAAGGTAGTCAAGTCTCCGACAGCTCCAAGGGGGAAGGGTTTCTCCCTGATCTCTTCTCTCTCTCTCTCTCTCTCTCTCTCTCTCTCTCTCTCTCTCTCTCTCTCTCTCTCTCTCTCTCTCCGAGGCGAAACCTCCACACATGCAGATGATCAAGGGCGACAATTCCTTCAAAAATCCCTATCAGTCAGATGATAATCATTGTTTGTCGTGGTGCAACAGCAACAACAACAACAACAACAACAACAAACAAAGAGAGAAAAAAGAAAAGACAAAAGATAGAAAGAAGAGTAGTTCGTATAAAAGATGTCCTTTTCAGCTCTTCGTAGACTTACATTGCTCTTAAGAAATGTCCTCCAGTACAGTACAGACTCAAGTTACGCATAAACTTTTTTTTTTTTTTTTTTTTAATGCTCATTGTTTATCGGCAAACAACATGTTTTTGGAGTCAACAGGAAAAAAAAACAACTGACTTCTTGCTTGTTTCATGTATGTTTCAACTTATGCGTTAACAGATTCTTCTATGTTACCTCTACTGTTGCTCGATACTAACTATAGCCCTCCCGAGGCCCATAATAACTACTATCGTCCTGCGCTCCCAACAAGGAAATCAGTCGTCATATCCTTGTCTTCAAGAGGAAGAGTTCTTCCCCTTGACTGGAACAGCGCTAACAAGGGGACACGGGTTAGCTTTTAACGAAAAGGGGAGCTGTTCTTCTCCTTCGAAAGCGACAGCGATAATGATTGATCTCCATGGCAAACGCAAGGTATCCTCGCCTGTTT
Source organism: Conus ventricosus (assembly GCA_018398815.1). Lineage (NCBI taxonomy): Eukaryota > Metazoa > Mollusca > Gastropoda > Neogastropoda > Conidae > Conus > Conus ventricosus. Next base: position 46,665,584 of record CM031624.1, on the reverse strand, counting down.
TCTTGAAGGTTTGAAGGCTGTTTTCTTGGCCTGGACAAAAAAAGAAAAGAAAATTAAATGGGGAAAACAGTGTTAACGGTTTTCCTCGGGAAGGGGGGGGGGGAGGGGGGGGGAGAGAGAGAGAGAAGAGAAGAGAGAAGAGAGAGAGAGAGAGAGAGAGAGAGAGGAGAAAAGAGAGGAGAGAGAGAGAGAGAGAGAGAGAGAGAGAGAGAGAGAGAGAGAACATGACTGTGTTCCTGTGGTTAGCGGAGGAACAGTTTTAGTCGATTTGTGGAGCGGCTTTGAACATTCTAAACATTCGTTCCCCACAAATATTCAAATGCATTCGCACGCACGTACGCACACACATACGCACGCACGCACGCACGCACGCACGCACGCACACACACACACACACACACACACACACACACACACACGCGCGCGCGCGCGCGCGCGCGCTCACGAACGTTTACACCCATATACACAGGCATACATACATACATACATATACGCAATCACACGCGCGCACAAACGTGCATTCAGGGGCATGTTATGTTATGGGTGGAGGGATGGGGGGGGAGAGGTTGAGGTGCCTAAACCATTGCATTGTCCATGGTTCAGTCCTGTCTCTGCGCCAACAGAACGACTTTTCGTGCAAGCCACTGGGTCCGATTGAAGCCCTGCACACGGTCAACCCAATCACAGCACACTTTCATTTTCATGGTGGTCATAACCCAGCCACCGGCGGCACGCCAGAAGAAAAAGGAAAATTAAGCGCTAAGGTCTTGCTTAATAAGATCGAGTCGAGTATTTATAGACTTGGCGCGATCAGATTGTTTTTGAGAATTTCTGTAGCGTCTGAAAGTTTAGATTGTTTTTGAGAATTTCTGTAGCGTCTGAAAAGTTTAGATTGTTGTTGAGAATTTCTGTAGCGTCTGAAAGTTTAGATTGTTTTTGAGAATTTCTGTGCGTCTAAAAGTTGTTTCCTCTTTTTTTTTTTTTATTCGTCGGCCATCAAGGACATAAAAGCCGGCGGTTCCCAAGCAGACATTAAACTAAAGGGAATGGGGCTATTTGGGCGCTGTTCGAATTGGCGCAAAAAAAGGGCCCACGGGCTGAGTCCCAAAGGGCCGGGAAATGTAACGTCAGTCAAAATAAAGGGGAATTCATGTACTGGATAGGGTTTGGTGTCATCGGTGAAAATCCCCCCAAAAGCCATGGGGGGAAAATGAGGTGGGGAGTTTGTTCTCGGGGTTTTAGCATTTAATAACATTAATGCTTACGTGGATTCAATACAGTGTTTTAGCGCAAACCCAAATTTTGGGGTGTGGCCACACCACGCGTACACCTATTTTTGTGACGTTCTCTGGCTTGAAAACATCACAAACGCCTTTTGTTTGTCCTTCCCCCTCCCCATCCCCCACCCCCCCTCCCCCCTCCCCCCCCCTCCCCCCCCCCGGCCCATCTTTCCCCCCTTTCCCTCCTCCCGCCCCCCCTCCCCACCGTCGTTTTTTGGGAAAAAGGTTTCCGGAAGGGAGAAAAGTTTACTTAGAGGGGCGTTTGACCGCGTGGTTGGGTCTTTTTTTTAGGGGTTTGCGCGTCTAGACGTTTCATACAAACAGACGACAGACAGACTGATAGAGGGACAAACTACATACTTTGTACAACAAAATATTTTTGTATTTTCATCTCCCCCCCCCCCCCTCTCTCTCTCTCTCTCTCTCTCTCTCCAAAAACCACACACACACACACCAACCAACATACACACACACAAAACACACACACACAAAACAACCACACACACGCGCGCGCCGGCGAGCCCAACAAAATACACAAGAGAGGGGTGTGTTTTGTGTGTGGTGTGTGTTTGTTTTTGGTGTGGGGGGTGTGTGTTTGTGTTGTGGTGTGAGTTTGTGTGGGTATTGGGGGGGGTGGTAGGGGGAAAGGGGGTGGTTTGGGGGGTTTGGGGGGGGGGGGGGGGGGGGGGGGGGGGGGGGGGAAAAATTGGGATGAAGATGAACAGGTAAAGGTAAAAGCCCCCAAAGGGCCTACACCGGGGGGCAATGAACTTCAAGGGGTACTGATTTTAAAAGGCATGGCATAGGAAACACAGCCCCACCCCTTTCCCTTTGGCCGCCTTTAACCTTCCGTTGTGAGTGAGTGAGTTGGGGGTGTGTGTGTGTGTGTGTGTGTTGGTGTGGGGGGGTTGTGTGTGTGTGTGTGTGTGGTGTGTGTGGTGTGAGTTTTGGGGTGGTTTTGTTGGCGTGTGTGGTGTGTGTTTTTGCGTGTGTTTGCGTGTGTGTATTGTGTGTGTGCGCGTGTGTGTTGCCCGTGCGGGCAGGGGGTGTGTGTGTGGTGTGTGTGTCTAAAACGACTGTTCGCGGGGAAAGAACAATGTAAAAAAATTCCTGGTTTTGGGGGGGGGAAATTTAAAAAAGGGGGGTAGGGGGGGAAGGGGGGGGGGGGGGGGGTTAGGGGGGGGGGGGGGGGTGGGGGGGGATTATAAAAGTTTTACATGAAAAATCACACAAGCTGGATAGAATAATGGGATGGGTGCTCACTGTGTGATTGTTTTTTCGATTAAAAAGCCCCTGTTAAACTTTATCAAGTTTTGGAAACCCGGGCGTTTTCTTTTTTTTTTTTTTAAAATGAAAGCAGGGGGTTTTTTCCCTGTTTTAATCTTTTTTATAAAGTTGTTGCTTCACATCGCGCATTGTTTGGGTTTTTAGCGTTCAAACGTCATTATCATAGACAAAGGGAAGGAAGAGAGAGAAAAAAGGGGGGGGAGAGAGAGGAGAGGAGAGAGGGGAGAGAGAGAGAGAGAAGAGAGAGAGAGAGAGAGAGAAGAAAACTCTCTTTTTCTCCCTTTTCCTCTCCTCTTCTCCTCTCTCTCTCTCCTCTCTCCTCCTCGGTCTCAACTAAATGATGTTCGAAATTTTCGTTTTTTTCGTGGCCTTAAGGCATTTAAAATGAAGAAATGGGCCACCCTAAAAAGTCAAATGATTTTGTCTTAATTTGATCACTTTGTTAATGTCGGGATAACAGTTTTTTTATATTGCTGTACCCGACCCCTTTAAGGCACCCAGGTTTATGTGAATAAACAGCGGTGTTCGGATGATCCCTGGATTTTTTTAGCCAGGGGACGACAACAACAACAAAAAAGTCTGAATCCCCTCTCTCCCCTCTCTCTCCCCTCTTCTCTCTCTCTCTCTCCTCTCTCTCTTCTCTCTCTCTCTCAAAGGTTTTAGCTATTCACACATTTTGGTTGTTTTTGTACGCAGGGGCTCTCTTCTTTTCCCCCCCCTCTCTCTCTTCTCCCTTCCCTCTCTCCTCTCTCCCCTTTTTCTCTCCTCCTCTCTTTCTCCTCTCTATCAACGGTTTTTTTTTTTCGTTCACAAGCTTTTTGGGTTGTTTTTGTACCAGTCTCCTCCTTTTCTCTTCTCTCCTTCTCCCTTTTTCTCTTCTCTTCTCTCTCTCCTTCTCTCTCTCTCTCAAAAAGGTAAAAGCTTTACACAGCTTTTGGGTTTTTTTCTGTACGGCACTTAATAAATCCAGTCCTCTGGGGGGGGGGGGGGGGGGGGGGGGGGGGGGGGGGGGGGTGCGTGGTGGTAGGTGGGGGGGGGTGCGAGCGTGTGTCGTGGTGCGTGGAGGCGCTTGCCTTTTTACTTAAAGGGGAAAAAAAAATTTTTCACAAAAATATGCCCCGATTTTGGGGAATCCCTTCTTGGTTGCTTAGCAACAAACTGGGGTTTGTGTCTCTGCAGATCCGTATGGCACGGGGAGGTCGTCAAAGTTTTTCTGATTCCCCACGTTGCCCCCTCTCTCCCCAAAGGGGAAAGCTGGTAGCTGCTCCCCCCTGGGTTGCCTGTTTATCATCGTGTCATCAAAACATTTTTGTTTGGGTCGAACGATCATTGCGAAATCCCCTCAGGTAGTTCAAGGAGCAGCGAAAACGTTGGTCAGTACCAGCAAAACATCAAAAATGATGGCGGTGTTCAATTAAGGGAAAAAAGAAGAAAAAGAAGCACTTCCACTGTCCTGTTTAATTTATGAACATGCATGTGCGAGACATTCATTTTATTTACAGCAGGGTCCACAAAAAAGGTTCAAGATTTCCCCCCCCCCCCCCCCCCCCCCCCCCCCCCCCCCAAGTGGGATGCGTCTGTGTTTTGGTGTCCCGTGCTGTGTGTGACTGCTTTGGGCCCCAGTGGGATGCAGTTGTAGGTCTGTGCCTTTAGGGGTGCGCGTGTTGGTGTGATTTTCATGGCCACGGGGTGGATCAGTCTGTGTCTTTTGGTGTCGCGTTTGTGTGTGACTGCAGTAGGCCCCAGTGTGGGTGCAGTTGTGCCTTTAGTGTGCGCTGTGTCGTGTGTGACTGCAGTGGGGCCTAGTGTGGGGGTCTGTGCCTTTAGGTGTGCGCTGTGTCTGTGTGTGACTGAAGGGGGGCCCTAGTGTGGATGCAGTTGTGCCTTTAGGTGTGCGCGTGTCGTGTGTGATGCAGTAGGCCACGGGTTTTGGGTGTATCTGTGTCTTTGGTGTGCCTGGTCGTGCTTGACTGCAATGGGCCCATAGTGTGGAGCATCTGTGCCTTTAGGTGTGCGCTGTGTTGGTGGAGCGTAGGGCCCCGGGGGGATGCGTCTGTGTCTTTAGGTGTGCCTTGTCTGTGGGACTGCAGTAGGCCACGGTGTGGAGCAGTCTGTGTCTTTAGGTGTGCGCTGTGTCTGTGTGTGACTGCAGTAGGCCACGGTGTGGATGTAGTCTGTGTCTTTAGGTGTGCGCTGTGTCTGTGCTTAACTGCAATGGTCCACAGTGTGGAGTTTTATCCTAAAAGAAGGGCCCCTCTCTCATCCATCGGGGAGAGATCGCTGTGTGTAATCAAACGCATGTGATGGTTAAGAACTGACTTGGAATTCTCTGCTCCCACCGGGGAGGTGGGAGGGGGGGGGGGGGGGAGAAAGTAGGGTTGGGGGGCGGGGGAGTGTTTTTCAGTTTACACCCGACATACTGATGCGCACAATAATATCACACACACACACACAACACACACACACACAGGGCGCGCGCGTGTGCGCGCTCACACACACACACACACACACACACACACACACACACACACACACACACACACACACACACGCACGCACGCACGCACGCACACGCACACACACACACACACACACACACTATTACACGGGTGCGCACACACATGAACAAATCTATACACAGTTTGCACCTGATGTGCCTTCTCTCTCTCTCTGTCTCTGTCTCTCTGTGTTCGTGGAGACACGCTCTCACGATCAACTGGATCAGTTCCTTCACTATCTGCACTTTATTGCTGTTGTGAACGGATTGATTTTCTGTTAGACCTGCAGACAAAATTATCCTGTTAGACATGGAGAAAAAAACAACAACTCACACACACACACACACAAGCCTACACGAAGAGGGGGGAAAAGCTCGACTTTCGGGTTCGGAGATTTTTTGCTCTGGTTGAAGCAGCCAAAGACAAACATTCCTGCGTTTGGTGGAGGCTTTGTGTGTGTGTGTGTGTGTGTGTGTGTAAGTCCTGGTCACGGTTGGCTACACACAGGTACGCGGTGGCGGCAATACAGCCGAGGTAATTGGCCTCTCTCTCTCCTCTGTATCGCCTGTCAACCTGTGTACTCGAGAGGGGGGGGGGGGGGGGGGCGGAGATGGTGATGGGGGCGGGGGGGGGGGGAGAGGGGGGAGGGAGAAGGCGGTGGAGGGGTGGGGAACACAGAGGGAGGGAACAAGCTACTGTGATGTGACCAGCTTTCTCAAGTATCTGTGTCGACCCTGGTAAATCTTCTTACCTGTTGTAGGTGACACTGCTAGCTCTGTCTTCCCTCCCCCCCCCCCTTTCCTTTCATGTGGCACGCTCTCTCTCTCTCTCTCTCTCTCTCTCTCTCTCTCTCTCTCTCTCTCTCTCTCTCTCTCACACACACACACACACACACACACACACACACACACACACACCCAGACACACACACAACCTATAGAGCCAGCAGATTAAAGGTTGTGGTGTGTGTGTGTGTGTGTGTGTGCGTGTGTGTGTGTGTGGAGAGAGAGAGAGAGAGAGGAGAGAGAGAGAGAGAGAGAGAGAGAGAGAGAGAGAGAGAGAGAAGGGGGTGAGGTAGGGGGGAGGGGCGCCGAACAAGTCGGTAGCAAACATCACGTTAAAACGTGTATGAACGTTAGAGAGTGGAATCCTAGTGTATGTAAATGTAGTGTTTTCAACAAGAAAAAAAAAAAAAGAAAGAAATCTGCATTACCGTTCCTGTGCTGCACCTTGCCGTGTTGGAATGTTTGCTGAGCGGCTGTACGTAGAATAAGATTTTGTATTGACTTTATATATATATATATATATTATATATTGGCAGTGAATCAGTAACTCAACTTCAGAAATACTGAATATAGACGATTTTTAAAAAAATCCTTTTATTTCAAAAACAAAAAAAGAAAGAAAGAAAGAAAGAAAAAGAATAACGCGTCACTGAATGGAAAAAAAAGTGATTCATCATTAGCATGCATATATAAAGCACTAAGCGAGCTTGCTGTCGTATAATAGCCAAGACTGCTTTGATCATTGTTTTCATTAAACAACGATTTCCATGATCGTAAAGTGGATGATGACTTTCTTTTCAAGGGACTGTCAACTGTCTTGTTAAGCGTCAAAACCAACTCTTTCGACATTGAAAATCATTAACACACTGTTGACACGTTTTGTTTCACATACACAATGTTATCAGTATGACTGATAATCATGAATTATGATTACTACTTTTCTCGAGCAGAGTTACAATGATGACATTTTAAAGCTCATGACGTCCTACAGTGTCGCCATAGCTTCTCCAGTGGTTGTGTGTGTGTGTGTGTGTGTGTGTGTTTCACAGGAACTGATGATTTGCCACGGTTGCGAAATGCAGGACGTGTGTGTCACACCAATGATGTAAACACACTGGTCGTGTCACTTAACGGGGAGAATTTAAGGGACAGAGAAGAGGGTGTAGCGTGTGTGTGTGTGAGTGTGTGTGTGTGTGAACATTCGGCTGAGGAGAACATCGTACGACAGTTTCAGTGAGGCAGTGAAAGCTATCCGTGATGCTTAACTCGGCAGTGGGAAAAGTGCAGACTAAAAAGAATTCATGCAAGAATTGATAATGCATACGTAGACGGTGCACATTAATGCGCAGACTCACAAGCAAGCAAGCAAGCAAGCAAGCAAGCGCGCACACACACACACACACACACACACACACACACACACACACCACACGTGCGTGTGTCTGTGCGTGCGTGTGTGTGTGTGTGTGTGTGTGTGTGGGGAGACGCATGTGCGTGCGCTGGCGATTGGGCTCCACAAGGAAACCGAGGGTTGACTGCCAGAATGTGTGTGTGTGTGTGTGTGTGTGTGTGTGTGTGTGTATGAGATACTGGGTTCTGGCAGTCAACCCTAACTTTCAAGTGCTCACAACCCCAGCTGCCCGATGACGAAGTTCTTCGGTCGACAATCAGTGAAGCCGAGTCGTCGACAGACTGCCGTTCACTGTAAGCAAGCACGCACGCAGGCTGACTGAGCAAATATCGCTTTGTACGTTTTGTTACTCGAATGAGGACACACACACACACCAAGCGATGTTCTCGATCTTCTTGGTCTTCTCAGTACACGCATGACTCTTACCCCCCCCCCCCCCCCCCCCCCCCCCCCCCCCTCACTGACAGTGACGCTTTGGTGTGTAGCATTGCAAAGCCGGTTCTGCCGGAAACGCCGCAAACGAATCTGCAAGCCCACATACATCGACTGCTCTCACTGACATCCTGTACACTGTGTACCAGTACAACCTAAACGGAGAGTCATTTTCACACCAACTTTGGGGACATGATGAGTGTGTGTGTGTGTGTGGGGGGGGGGGGGGGGGGGGGGGGGGGGGAGGAGAGGAATACAGTGTGTGTTTGCGTGTGGTGTGTGTGTGTGAAAACTGGATCTACAATCTACAGCCTTTTTTTCACAAATTCATGCACACACACACACACATACTGAGAGAGAGGAGGAGAGAGAGAGAGAGAGAACGAGCGAATCTTTTTTTAATGAGGGAAAAACGGAATAAGCACAAAATGGCTTTTTTTTTACATCCACAGAGAGAGAGAGGGAGAGAGAGCACGGTCTGCCCGGTCGCTGTTTATAAAAAAAAAAAAAAAACCCGCGAGGTATACAGGAATGGGCAGATTTAGTAGGCACGAGCAAACGAGAAAGAAGAAAAAAAAACGTTTCGTTTCGTTACCCCCCCCCCCCCCCTCCCTTTCCCCAAGATTTGACCTTGTTTTGGTCGCCAGTCGTTTCATTTTTCAGCAAAAAGAAAACAGAATCCTCAAAATTTACTTTAGGAATGGGAATGCACAGAGAAAACTGTACTAGAATCGAAAGAATAACTTCTCAATCACAAACTGTTCTAGAATCGAAAGAATAACGTCTAAAACACATTCTCGTCGAAGTTCCTTCTTCCCTTCATGAAAGGGAACCGCCCATTCACAGCGCAATCTACTTTCTCAGCGAGTCATGTCCCTTGACATACGTAGTTGTTGATTGGCTGATTGGGTTTGGAAATTTGCAAGGTCATGTGCCCTGACCGGCCTCTTTTGCGCCCACAACTCGCTCGTGGTCGCGCTGCAGCATCAGTAAAATGGGACAGACGACAATTTTGCTTGAGTCAGGTAAACTTTTACAACTTTTATTCCATCAGTTTTTCAACAAAAGAGCTTCTGTTCTAACCAGTTACTTGAAAATGAGTTTGACAGTGTAGAATAGTGTTGACTAGTCTTCTACCGGCCACGTTATCTCCTCAGCGAGCGACATTTTGTCCCATCCCGCGGTGTCTTCTCGCCCCTCTCGATGTCTGCTGACATTCGCTCAGCCCCACTGGAGGACATGTCCTGCTTCGCTTGGTTAGACACGTGGCATGTGAATATGTCACCGGCTTGTGTGAGTGATGTTCGTACCGAGTCGTTGCATCCTGTTTAGGGGGTATTCATGAATTTGGTTGCCAGTAGGCTAGCTGTTTGATCTGGCAAATAGGCGATGCAGACTCTCTGAGTGCGCGATTAGCCAATTTTGTTTTCGCATACAGCCCAGATGAGGTTTAGATTGGGACCAGTATAGGTCAAACGTAAAGCTAGAACTTTATGCGGAACTTCAGTCTACATCTCTTGCTCTTGTTAACCATAGGGCACATGGCATTAGATGATTGGTTCAGTCGTGAGGCCTATGCGGGAATGGGAAATGGCTCGATGTCTGCAGTGAACTGTCCCGAGGCCTGTTCTCTGCATATCAAGTCAGCAGGAGTCCCAGAGAAACTAAAGTAGTGAGCAAAATTGTTTTCATTTATAAACCCCGTCTCCCTACCTTGTCTGCACTAGAGCTGCTGCCTGTCGGCCGTGAAGCTGAAGCCATTGTGTCAATCAATGTGTTGCCTTAATTTAAGAGTTGCCTCACTTTCTGCAGATGAAGGACAAAATTCAGAAAAAGATGTTTAATTTTTGTGACTGTCAGCATTTCTGGTGATGCAGGCTATGAGCATCATTTATGTTTTAAAATTATAGAATGAAGCAAAGATTTCAATCCCATTCATGTCTTCACGATATAGCTAGGTGATTTGAAAATGTGTAACTGTAAATACCACCCCCCCCCCCCCCCCATCACTGAAGTAAATGTGGTGCTAATACATTAATAGTCAGCATTGATGTCTATGATGTTTCATGTGATTGGGAGTTTGTTGAAACATGTTGATATTGAAAGTGAGGCTTGGCTTGTGTACCAGGGGCTCAACAGCATCTGCTATATAAGGTTAATTATGCATTTCGCTTAGTTCAGTTCAAGGTCATACACTGTATTAACTCAAGAAAAGTTTTTGAGATTTTGCATGACGGATGTTGTTTTTTTTAAAGATTCTGCGCTATATTTCTAAAATGATATTTTTGTGATGAATGTGTCTATTTCGGGTTATTTAGGTGATACATCGCTTAAGATAACAAAATGTTTTCATCATCATCGCCTATTACCCCTCCTGGGGTACAGGCCGCCAACCAAGGACCTTCAGGCATCTCTGTCCTGGGCTCTTTTCTCCAGCTGGTTCAAGGTCCATCCCTTCCAGGGCTGAGGTGTTGATTTGATCTTTGGTTGGCGTTTTTGTAGCTGTGGTTTGTTCTACGGGTGGGGTAGCTGGCCCCACACCCAACCCTCCTCCTTTATCCGGGCTTGGGACTGGCATGATTCCCAAAAAGGGTCTCCTAGTGAAGTTAAAAAATGTTTTAAATGCCATAATCCCAGGAAGAAAACCGTCGATCACCAGGTGATTGAAAATGAAATTCATGGGAAAGAACTGAAGAGAGTTAATAATTTGTGATATTTCTTGCAATTCTAGTGCGACAGTGATTCTAGTAGAATATGACACGGAAAACTTTTGAAGAAGGTTGTCATTGGGACTTGTAATTTATGAAGTTTGGGGACCTGTTCTTGTGCCTGAGAAATAAAACATAAATGAGAATAACGATGTTGACAGCCATTTCAGTTTAAAATTACAGTTCTAGTGAGTTTTTAAAAGTTCTCAAAGAAATGATTGGTGCAACCAGCGAATGTTGGAATTTCCAGGAGACCCATTGTCTTAAAATCCACTTGGCCACCTGCATTTGCTCTCACCTGTTGGAGGAGCGGACAACTAAATTTGTCCAGCCTTTGTGGCAGAAATGCAAGTTTTAAGTTATATACACTCGGTGAAGACAAAGAAAATATAATCATAATGAATCTAACATGTGGTTAATCCATATTGTTTTTATCTTAAAGAAAAGACAAACATTTTTTTAAATAATTCAACAATTTCATCAGAAGAAGAAAAAAACATTGTTGAAAATGTTAGCAACTTCACATGAAGCGCATGAGGTATCCTCAGAACACTTGTGCCACAAGTGTATATTTTCAAAGAAATCAGCACAAAGGATGATTCATCTTTTCCCATTGATGTTAACTAGAAAAAAAAATCGATACAAATGAATGTTAGTGGGTCACAATACATTTTCATTTTCTTTAGAAAGTAACGGGCAACAGTTTGTATATGATCTGAAAAAATGAGTCTACAAAACTCGACAAGTTCTGCTGCTTTTTGAGCAGCATGGTCACAGATAGATTGAATCTAGATCTATGCAAGAGAAAGGTGAATGGTAGAGACTACAGAATATTCTTTTTTTTTAAAAAGGGGGAAAGAAACAAGAAAAAATAACCCACCTTGCATGAAAAAAAATTGAATTCTTTGACATATGAAACTGAAAGGAAGTTGAAATCTTTCTGAGCGTTTAGTTGGTAACACAGCACCCTGAAAGTGAAAGTAGTGTTGTTGCTAGAAAACTTATCATTGGGACAGATGTCCTGAGTCCCCCAGAAGAGTAGGACATTTCACAATGTCTATAAATTCTGATAGGCATTGCTGGTGGGAAGTTTGCATGTGCACCATAGTCTCGCAAACTTTAAGTATGCAGTGAAGAGGAGGAAAAGGTTAAAAAGAATCTTTCATTTCATCCATGTGTGTCTTCATTGGGATCTGCCGTATATTCTTTTTGTGTCTCAACTGTCTGTGGCTGGATCTGATGAGGATGAAAGAAACTTCAAAACCTGCAGGTTCTTGTCAGGTCTTGGCTGCTGCTTTTTGAGCAGCATGGTCACAGATAGATTGAATCTAGATCTATGCAAGAGAAAGGTGAATGGTAGAGACTGGAGAAATTTTCACTGAAAGAATAGTTCTATTGAGTGGATGCTGTCGAGGTTCTGTCCTGTGACTGGATTTTCGAACATTTGCAAAACAGTAAGGAGTGCATAGCGGCAGTTGGTAGACATGTGAGTATGTCTTAAGAGCAAAGCTGCAGCCATGATTGTTCTGAATAGACGATTTCTGTTAAACTTAAAGGGACATCGACATGTCCACTCTGACCTGGTATGAATTGGACATTGACCGCCTCCAGCTTGAAATGAAAGTATTGAGGATTAAAAATGTTCGTATAGTTTGACCTGGTCATCCATCCAATCAGTTGGACAGGAGAGCAGTCTTGTCAGACAAGTGTCCCATGCCTGGGCTGTAACAATATACATCATGCAGGGGATAAGCCAGTCACTAGTCTAAAGAGGGAGGGGTTTTTCCACAGAGGTGGAAAATGGTGTTGCAGTGCAAGAGAAACGAGTTGTATGCGATTCCTGGTCATTGCGAGAAGGGAGTCGTACAGAGGATTGGTTAACAGAGATGCCATTGCAGGACCACAGGTGCTTTTGTACAGCTTGTGAAGGCATGTAATTTGATGTGCATTATTCATGATGTACGTGTGTAGTTTCAGTGTTTTTACTGGCATGTAATGTGACATTTGGTGCTGTGGTTGTTGGTCGGGGAAATAAGTAAAAGTCTGAGAACCCGTCCCCTATTTAGTTGTTAAAATTCTTGCTTGGTCACGGTGAATTCATTAATGAATCATGTGATAATGTGCAAAGGTTCTGTCGCCATCCCTCGTTGATAGTGGTGTTACAGTTCAGGCCTGGCAGGAAAACATTGGAAAGGAAGTTTTGGTTCATTTTCCCTGTGTGACTGTGAGTGTGTTTTCCTGGGGACTTGACTTGGCCAGCTACGGCCATCAGTAATATCCTTCTGCTTCTGATGTGATGTTGGCTTCCAGTGATTGGATGCAGTCCAAATCAGGGTCAGTGATTGGCCATTGTAGTGTCTTTCCTTGGTTTGAGCTGGGCACATTATGAAGACTATATAAGGGGCTGTGTGTTGCATTTTCCTGTTGGTGTCGTGGTCAGCTGGATTCTCTACAACAGGGACAAAGGAAGGGAGGTGTGCTATTGGCAGGGAGGAAGTTACTTATACCATATTGCCAGTATTTTTTTTTTTTTAGCAGTTTGCCTTTTGGGGGGGGGGGGGGGGGGGGGATCCACATTTTCTTCTAACAAAAGGCATTAGAAAACAAGGAATCGCTTGAACAGTGAAGGAAAGGTTTGTGTTATTTACATTTTAATGAATCTTGATGGAAACATTGTCGCAGAAGGTCGTAAATAAATGGTCATGATTTGATTTTGTTCCTGTCACCCTGTATGCTCTGTCAATGTTAATTTTGCTCAGAACATTTAAAGTTATGGCTGAGGAAGCTAAGTAAATGTTACAAATGCTGAAAGCTGGGATAAGAGACGGGGGAAATAGTATGTCAAGCAAGCTGTGTGGGAATGCAAAAATTTTTGCAAGAGTTAAGTGGTATGTTTTACATTCTCTCTCATGCTTTAAGATTATGTTATAAACTTATATTGAGGATTGTATGCGTGTACTTAAATCTTAACCCCAGTCCTCTCTCTCTCCCTGTCTCATTTGCATGAAAGACAATTGAAGAGAAAAAGAAGCATGCTTCTTAAATCATTGACGCTTCAAAAACTTTTTTTCATTATCAGTGTTTGACACTACATATTTACCAACTTATTTGTAAATTAAAACACCACCATTTAAATTTTAATGAAACGATGATGAGGACTGACATTTCCCCCATTTCTGACTGAAGGCACTTGTGATACAACAATACAGCCTGCAAGTTAACATTAAACTTCAGTTCTTTGTTCACTCCCTCTTATCTGAATGTACACACGTATCGACTTTCCATCTATCCATCCCATCTCGTGCGCTTAGAAGTTGGAGTCAAACACAGGCACTTGCTCATGCTACCGTGGTTTGTTACATTCAGATGTGTTGATGAGAGGGTGTGTGTGATAGCCTTGCTGTCAAGCAGCGTGTGTTGTCAGTGTGGTGGGATGAGAAATAAGCTGCTCTGTATTGATGTGATAGTGTGAATGAAGGCAGCCGCATGAACCCACAGCTGTGGTAAATGCTGCCATGGAAACCGCCTGTCAATACTGCTCAACTGCTGTCCATGGGTCTTCAGTTTTTCTGCATCCCTTTGTCCTTTGCCGCCGCCGCTCATCGGATAGCGATGATCGATTCAGATCTGTACTGTTTACAGCCTGTCTGGGATATGCTCCTGCATTGATGACATGGTTTTGTCAGTCACTCGGTGTGATTTGTGAGAACATGTCGGTGTTTGCTGGCAAATACATGCAATGAAATCGATGAGAATGCAGTCAGTCCTCGGACAGGAGTGAGATGATTTAACTTGAGAATGTGTCTGACTCTTTGAAATTACCCAATTAGTGCACGTTGTCAACTTCCTTGTTGAAGATCGCTCTTCACAGCATGCATGCTTGTCAAATGCTGATATTCAGCACTTCACAGAAGAGAATTTAAGGAAAACCAAAGAACTCAAAGACTGTAATGCTCTAGTATTTTCACAAATGCAGGAAGTGTTATATGTATATATATTCGTTGAACTATTCGCCAACTTGCCAGTTTTGACAATCAGAAATTGTGGAATGGAGGAATTCCAGTTGACCTTATTATTCAGATTTGAAACTAGAAAAGTAGAATGTAGTGGTACTTTTGAGGGCAAAATTAAGGTAAGGGGCTAAAAAAGACATGCTTTGTGTTATAATGTGGGAAAGACAAAAACAGGTCACTTAGAGTTAACCTTGAGCAGTTTGATGTCTTTGCCCCGCTTATATATTTCCCTGAAATAGTTATCGTAATAGTCATGACCGACACTCAAACTCAACGTATTGTAGATTATATTGCCAAGCAACTGTGAATTGAGTTGATAGTTGTTGGACAGAAATTCAAGACTGCCGTGAAGTCAGAAATAGTACTAATGCTTGGGGACATTTGTTTATAGCAGTAGTACTAAGGGACATTTTGACACTATCCTTCTGGAAAGGAAGCCCAAAACGCTTTAATCTTGATATGAATACACATCTAGCAAAAGACAAAGAAAAGAGTTTAAAAAAAAATGTGAATGCATACTTAAAACTATTTACTCTTGTGTGCACACATGTACAACCACACAAGCCGGCACACACACAATCTTGCACGCACGTTTTAAGTGTGTTAGCTACATTACTGAATGTCATAATGTAGTCGGCAAAAGAGCAAAGTGCTTTTACATGCGTAGTTGATAAAATCTGTTTAAAAAAAAGTTTGAGTATTTTCATACTATACAGAAATTAATGCTAACTTAGCTGAATTTGATCACACTACCATGTGCACCACATGCGCATTCTGGATCTCGCACACACACACACACACACACACACACACACACACACACACACACAATGATAGGGGAGAGTTGGGGGGGGGGGGGGGGGATAAGTTAAGCACAAGAATTGAAGAAAATGTGTACATGACGATCGTGAGATTGACGATAGTGTTCATGTGCATGAGATTGCTCTGAATGTTGGTGTTGTCACTGTTTCAGATGGCAACAGGTGGAACCTGATCGCTACACACAAGATCCATCTCCAGGCTGCACAGGTGGCAAGGCTAAGGTAACAAGGGTCCCCATTTCCATTGGGAAATAAACTTCTGAAGTAAGCGGCATGTTAAATGAATATTTATTGAGAGTATTGACGACAGTGGGTTGGTCAGGGAGGCGAGGCAGAAGAGAGCTATTTTAACAAATCGTGTCGATTCCTGTTCGTAAATAGCTAGAAAGAAGGTGGTCGCTACAGTAATCACTTGTGCGCTTGTAAAAGGAAACGTCACATAATGGCTTTTTAAATTGTAATTTCTTTGTAGTGTTCATGATAGTTCTTGAAAATTTCAGTCTGTCACCAATTGTTTTTGTTCCTGATGGAAAAGATTCAGGGGTAGGCGTGTCCGACGAGAGCAGCATTTAATGTAATGCCCCGTAGTAAATGAATGCAAGAGATGTATAGGTTTGTTTCTCATGACTATTTTTCAGACTAGAAGCCAGCACAAAATCACAAGTCAGTTTGAATTATTTAAAAACAAATCTGATCGCAGAGTTAAAAGACCAGTCGTGTCCATAGTCGATGTTCGTAAAAATACTTAATTTTTAAAAATAAAATTTGCTTTTGGTTTTTTTTTTTAATAAAGTGAGATTAGTATGCATGCAACATGAACACACAGTCTAAATTGATGAAATAAAATCAGATTTTGGATAGAGTTCTATATTTTCTCTGTCAGGTTAATGTTCAGTGGAAAACAGAAAGCTTGTATTTTCACTGTCCAGGGTACATAACAGTGTGACACTGTCAGTACCGTTGGCCCAGTCTGTGCACAGAAAATGCATTTGAGCATGTCCAGTGTGTGGTAACACAATCGCTACCCTGTGTCCATGACTGCAATGATAACGTTGCAGTCACTGCGTATGGTTAACTTAAGGTGACTTTTGATGATTTTCCATTTTTGATGGAAGAAAGTAAAATTCTCGTATCGGTGAACCGTAGCCTGTGCCATGCTTGCATTGCTTAACATTTTAGGACTGCTCTGCAGCCCCTCTGTGGCTGCACACACACATACACGCACACAATTGCGCACACGCACACACATCCATATACACATATGTGTACATTCGCCACACACATGTATAAAAAGAAAAAATGCTAGGTAGGTACTTGAGGTCTGACCAGTGCATTGGGCTAATGCGTAGGTCAGACATCTGCTAATTCGTAGCCATGGGACCCTCTTCTTCAATTCTTTCATCATAGTTGCTAATTCATTTATCTATCGGCTTAAAATCGTGCACAGTGTGGTCTCAAAACTTAGGGTATGTGGTGTAGCCTATGTGGTCTAGCCCGCACGCAGTGACGCGTCCTTGATGAAACTGAAACTGAAACCTTTTGTGGGCATTAAGGACAGCCACTGATAAACAGACGTTGCCGTGTGTAGAGGTTTTTCTTCAAGTCGGCTGCCATTTTTGTACTAAAGCATGGAATGTTTTGTTCAGAAATCTGGTACACATTGTTACCCTGTATTGTCTTTTAAAAGATAAGATAAGATAATGTTGCTTATAGCCCAGCCGACCGCAAAGGGCCACATCAGGGCTTGTCTTTTAAAAGGGCAAAAAAAAAGATGATGGTGAAAGGTAGTATGGTCTATGCGCACTTTTACACGCGTGCTCGTTGTGTATGCATAGATCATACATGAAGGATGCTAAATTTCCAGAATAAAGCAGAATGTGGAAGGAAAAAAAAGTTGTTTTGATTGTCTCTTGCTCCACGAATTGTGTTTGAACGTCTGCAAGATCGGCAAGATTTTCTTCTGCACACAGGTCCCTAGACATGCGTGCAAGGGCGATATTCTGATTGTAGTTTTTCGTCCATTATTTTGTCTAGCATGATGGAAACCAAAGTGCAATACCTTTGAAAAATCAGGCATGCCTGTTTTGCTCATTTGCAGCTGATATCCTTTTGGTTTTAATAGTTGGTTTCTTTTTTTTTTTTTCCTTAAAGTCTTTGGAATGTCACCCCCCACTCCCTGATTTCCTGGGTTTTTTTTCAACAGGGAATGTGAAATCTGTGCGAAAACTTGTTGAAAAATGTTTGAAAGCAGTAAATAAGCTATTTTGCTATGTGAAAGAAGTGCTCCAGAGAACTGCTATCTGTGTGTTAATTTTTTTTAATATCCCTTTTTGTAATAAGAAGTTATATTGCACCTTCGACTGCTCCCCACTACAGTCATTTTTTCCTCTATTTTTTTTTATTTGAAAGAATTTGGCATGCCAGGAAACTGGATTTTCCAGTCACTCTTTTAATTTGGGTGGGAGAAAAGTTCAGAGTATATGTCAAGTCTTGTGTGGAGAAGCTTTTGGTCATGAAGTAGCAAGAAGTTTTGAAAAGTGACTCCTGGTCAACCCATGAGTCCACCTGTACAGTAATTATTTTGGAAAAAGAAAAGAGGAAACACTTGACCGAAAATTATTTTCAAATGAACTTGCAAAAACTGCAAATTCGCTGAAAATGGGAATGGCTGCACAGTATCAGTGATGTGCCAGCACACAATTTTTTTTTTTTTTTAATTTTATTTTTTTGCCTCAGCCACATGTTCCCATCACCAGTTCAGGTTGTTGCTTTTTTTGCTGTCAGATGTTGAAATTTAGCTCCAACAGGAATAAAATATTGTCTGACAACTGGTCCAGTGCACTTCATTAATACCATAGCTGCAATCATATTTGTACAGCTGTAGGGTGCCACCATCAGTGCCTGCACCAAACAAAACAACTCAAAGAGTGTGCGAAAGTGTTATTTTCAGAGAGAGGTGTGTGTGTGTGCAAAGAGTGATGGTGGTTTATGTTTTTAAAAGCTTATTGTATTTTTTTTCTGAATGAGATTAAAATATGTATTGATAGGGTGCCAGAAAACGATTTTGTGATAAGTTTAAGGATGGTTAGATAGCTAGAACATCCTAACATAGGACTGCCGGGATGGCCACAGTTCAGTTACAGCATCCAGGACTCTTTGCCGTTTGCATCACATTCTAGAAAGATGCATGCATGGGCCTCCTGGTATTATAAAATCTGCATTTGTGAGCGCACTGGCTGGTAGTAACATGTAACGCATCATGAGAACAGTGACTGAATTATGTCGGGATATCAACAGCGACTGAATTATGTCGGGATATCAACAGCGACTGAATTTTGTTGGGATATCAACAGCGACTGAATTATGTCGGGATATCAACAGCGACTGAATTTTGTCGAGCTATCTTTAGCCTGGCCATCTTCTCGGTGGGGAGCGAGGACCCCCCTCTGAGCAGTGATGAAGGGTTGAAGTGCCCCTTCAGACCCGTATCTATATCGTGAACAGCCTATATCGTGAACAGGTGGGTTGCCTGCTACCCAAGGAATGCAGGGGAAGAAGAGCAGCCAGATAAGATAAAGAGGTGGACACCACTGTTGTCCACCCTTGCCAGGCAAGGCTGTAGATAGTTAATGCTGTGCCACAGGACACGGCCTTAGGCCAGATCAACCAGGAGGTGCATTATCTCTTTAGCTGTGTGTGTGTGTGTGTCCAGACTCTGAATTAGGCACTGATGGTCCAGGAACCAGACTAAATTCTGTTTGTTTTTTTGTGTGTATTTTATTGTCGAGTGAGTGCATGTGCTGGCCAGTGTGTGTTCACCTTGCACCGTCAGCCCAAGACTTGCCCCAATGTCAGTGCATTGTGTGTGTGTGTGTCCAAGTTCTGAATTGGTCACTGACGGTCCAGGAACCAACTGATGTGTGTGCATGTGCTGGCCAGTGTGTTGTGTTTAGAGTGAACCTTGCACTGTCGGCTGAAGACTTCCCCCATTATCAGTGCATTATCTGTGTGTGTGTTGTGTATGTGTGTCCATGTTCTGAATTAGGCACTGATGGTCCAGGAACCAGTACGCGCGTGCATGTGCTGGCCAGTGTGTGTGTTCAGAGTGAACCTTGCACTGTGGGACCAACACTTTCCCCATTATCAGTGCAGGTAATCGCCTGGGGACGGTAGTGTGGGTTTGTGTCATGTCCTGGTTTGACTCCTGCATTCCAGGCCTGTGTGGCTGGTCAGTGGAGTGTCCACTTGAGATCTGGGGTTGGAGAACTTGTTGAAACAGACCATCTCCAGGGATAGATAGACCGTCTGGGGGATTATGCTAGACTGACTGGCTGATACTGTTGCTGTTGACTGCAAAGTGATGACACGCTGCCCTGTCCACTAATCGACGACGTAGCTTTTTCCTGATGTTCCTCTCAGGCATGAAATTCGTCCGCCTAAGGCGGATTTTCCGCCCATTTTTTTCATCTGCGCCGCCCCCCCAAAAAATGTGCCGCCCCAAAAAAAAAAAAAGAAAAGAAAAGAAAAATCCTGAAATAAACTTTCATTCGATGCTATTCCCATTTGGACAATTTGTTATTCTCAAAAGAGTCAACCGGTCACTTCCCGTCAATCAACATCCGGTCTTTTCGCGCCTGTCGGACGTCGGACATTGTTAAATTGCCGAAGTTTGTCAAGCGCGTCGCGATTTCACGCCAAAAAAAAAGGGATGAGAAACGATTGGAGGTGGGACTGGCTAGACCAGGAAGTGGACGATGTTCGAGTTGGCGATGTGTTTCGCAAATTAGACGAAAAAGGCGCTGCATTTTGTGTTCCATGTGGAAAGATTGACCGACTGAATCAATGTTGTGATGAAGGCTGCCTCATTGTTTTCTTCTTCTTCTTCCTAAAATACTGGTTCACTCAAAAACGAGTAGGTCACCAGCGCGCATGTTAAAAAGTAAAAATAAAATAACACAAAATAATGCGAGTGAATGAGTCGGTATGCACATATAAAAGTATATTATTATATGATCTTTTGAAGTATTATTTTCATTACTGAAAACATGAAAATGTGGCTTATTTGCCCTTCTTAACAGCGCTGAAATAGGGGTTTATTTGCAGTTTTAGGCCTTTTATTTCATAAAAAAGCTTCAGCTTCAGGGGGCTCTGCACCCTGACCCCCGCCGGGCCGTTGCCCCTGGGCCCCACTGGGGGCCTACGGTGGCCCCCAGATCCCCACCGATTTTTCAGCCTTTTTTTTTTTACTGCCGGTCACTTTCATGCCTGTCCTCTGGGTGACTGGGTTGTTTGGTGGGAATAACACATCAACTTTAAACAACGAACGAATAAGGTAACTGTTGCTGCCATGGTGAAATAAAGACAAGCAGCTGCGGCATTCATTTGGAGCTTCAGGTGTGTATTTATATTTATTTCATCAGGGGAACCAGAGTTGCCCAACTTGTTGGTTGTTGACTGTTCCCCGTCAGTTTTAAGATTTTGTGTCTGCGTCAGCTTTGATTCTCGTTTGATTCTGTTGCACGCTCTCAGTCTGTGGCTCGCAACTGCACTTTGTCGCTTCAGAACTTTTTATGTTACGTTCTGAGCCAAATTGTGCCTGAAATGTACTGCCAAACCGCTGCAAACTGTGCCAGGAGGAAGACGATGCTTCCCAAGGCTAGGCCGTCGCAGGGTAATGGGAAGAGAGAGGTCTCCCATGGAGGAGCCAGCGGTTCCCATTTCCAGAAAGGGCGTGTTGACTTCCTGTTGGCAGCAGTGTCCGTTGTGTGTGGTTTGTTTTCCTGTGTTTGAATTGACTGTGACCAGGACTGGTTCTCGGGAGATCTTGGCCAACGCAAGTTGTGAGGTTTGTTCAGCATTTTTTTCATGCTTCAGTTGACCGATTACTTTGCTAAAATGAACTTGCATTTGATGAAGATTGAGTGACGGGTCACGGTCAACTGTGACAAAGTCCATTCTCAGCAGTCCTGACTTTTTATACTTCTATAGAAATTTCATTGTCGACATAGATCACCTCTGGGATAAACAGGGACATAGATGACCTCTGGGGACTAACAAGGTGATAGATGACCTCTGGGGACTAACAGGGACATAGATGACCTCTGGGGACTAGCAAGGTCATAGATGACCTCTGGGTACTAACGGGGACATAGATGACCTGGGGACTAACAGGAACATAGATGACCTCTGGGGACTAGCAGGGTCATAGATTACCTCTGGGGACTAACAGGGACAAAGATGACCTGGGGACTGACAAGGTCATGGATGACCTGGGGACTAACAGGGACATAGATGACCTGGGGACTAATGGGGACATAGATGACCTCTGGGGACTAACAGGGACATAGATGACCTCTGGGGACTAACAAGATCATAGATGACCTCTGGGGACTAACGGGGACATAGATCAAGATGACCTCTGGGGACTGACAGGGACGTAGATGACCTCTGGGGACTGACAGGGACATAGATGACCTCTGGGGACTCGCAGGACATAGATGCCTCTGGGACTAACAGGATAGTGCCTCTGGGGACTAACAGGGACATAGATGACCTCTGGGGACTAACAGGGACATAGATGACCTCTGGGGACTCACAGGGACATAGATGACCTCTGGGGACTCACAGGGACATAGATGACCTCTGGGATTAACAGGGGTGCAGGTCTTGATTAAACTCGAACTCGGTATGGAAATTTTTTTTTTTAACTTAGTCTGTTTCAGTAGGGTGGTGTGCACACATATGCATGTGTATATCTTTGGACCGAGGGAGAGAGAGAGACAGAGGAAATGTGTGCCATTAAAGTCTTGGCATTCCGTAGGAAATGGTGAACAATTTCAGGATCAGTGGAAGGGATGGGATGGCCACAATTCAATTTTCAGGATTGGTGGGATGGCCCAGTTCAGTTTCAGAGTGCTTCTACTTGTCTACATCCCTGGATTAAAGATTTGAACGAAGAAAAGCATATGAAAGGAATTATTCAAGCAACACTAACCATGAAACCTCGTTACATTTTGATTTCTTGTGAACTTGAACCGTCAGATGAAGTGACAGTGGAATATTCTCGGTTCAAGTGTTTATGCTTCGAAGTTCAGTACTAGTAGAATGATGGAAGTTTAGACAGCATACCTGGTCAGGTAAAGCACATTAGTCCGCATAAATGCATGCTTTCTGTTTATGCTAACTAACATGCTTGTGACCTTAGGAGAAGTTGCTCCATGCACAAGTTTCAGTTTGAATAGTCTATTTAGATATTTATTACTTACTGCAAAGAAAAAAAATTACATCACAAAATATCAGAATGATTTTTAAAAAAAAGAAGAAAATTAACAGACACGCATGCACGCGCGCGAACGTGACATACACTTGCACACACACATATATGTATGTGTGTATATATAATATTAAAAGATACACATTTTGCGGCCATTTTTGTCGATTATGTTGCATGAAGGAGCAGCCACGGGAGCAGTCGGTGAGTATGGCACTACGAGTTCAGTTCGATCTGCCGGTTCCCAGTCTCACGGCACTGATAATTCCCCCTCCTTTATCTTCTCTATCAGCCAGTCCATGCTGATTAATTCCCCCTTCTTTATTTTCTCTGTCAGTCCGTCCATGCGTGTTTCTATCATGCTGCACCTCATCCCACCCACATTTTCTACACTTTTTTTTTTTAATGAACATTTAGATTTAACGTTATACCGTTTTTCAGTCCACGTCTTCTTCCCCTTTCCATACACTCGCGCGCGCACACACGCGCACACACACACACACACACTCGACACACACGCACACAGCCACACAACACATCTGCGAAGTCACGAGACTGATTCAGCACAAACGGACGGTCGGAAAGGGGGTTGGGGGGAGGCACAGGACATGAACATCTGGCCTGGCTGGTGGTGGTGGCAGGCAGGACAGACTGGCCGTGTGTGTGTGTGCGTGTGTAGCAGGCGGCATAAAATAATGGGGAGTTGTAACAGCTGTGGCTCTATTGATTTCTGTAAGCTGCCTCCCTCCCTCATGCCTGCCTCCACGCAGTGCCTGTGCCTGTGAGCTGGCTGCTGGCTTGTACTGTATGTAGACTTGCTGACTGACTAGTTTGCCTGCCAAGCAAGAGAGAGAGAGGTGGGTGCTTGACCTACTTTGCCGGTGGTGGACTCTACGTGTGTGAGCGAGTGTGCGAGAGCTTGGTCATGGTGGTGGTAATGTGTTGTCAGTCGCTCGGCGTGAGGGAAGTTTACACACCCTCCGCCCCTTCTGGGCACTTCAACATCCTCCTTTTCTCGGTGTGGTGTCGGCGGCGATAGCTGGGGGGGGGGGGGGGGGGGCTTTTTCAACACAGCCGCCTGGTTGGAGGCGTTCACGGCTTGAGCCAAGTGAACACTGTCCAGATGGCGACCGTTTTCGGCCCGTGCTAGGCCAATTCTCTCTCTTGCCGACGGCTCTCACTTCAGTGTGTGTGTGTGGCTTGATCATATGATATGCATGACGTTATTGGGGGGGGGGGGGGGGGGGGGGGGGGGGGTTCACTTGGTAATCCTCATGGATGGAGAAATGATGAGACACGGAGGCCGATGAAAAGAGGTAAGGAGTGGATGGTTATGTCGGCAAGTTTGTGTTGCCGGAATAGATATTGAGTGGGGGGAGCTATTGTGATGTTGGAAGCTGCATTTATTTATAGGATTAGGCCTAAAGGATCAAAGGATGCAAATTGATTCATATGAAGACGGTGTGTGTGTGTGTGTGTGAATTGTGATAAACTGTTGCCGATGTTTGTGTCGCTAAGGGCTTGTGCATGTGTGTAAAAAGTAGGTCTATCTTGAGTGCTACTTGGCTGTGTCTCATTTACGTCAAGTCGAGAAACTGCTAGAATTGAGAGGACTGTTCGACACTGTTTACTCGTACAGTCATGCTTCCAGTACTGACACGTACACACTCGTTCAGTCATGCATGCATATGCACTTGAACATGCTCACTCTAGCATGCTCTCGCAGTTGTACATGCATCGCTCCAACAGATGCATCCACATCCACGACAAATTTCTTACACATTGGAACTCAGCACTCCCACATTGTAAGCATACACACGTTTTCTTACCCTCCATTGAAAATGAGAGAGATTGAATAATGACCCGGCCAAGTTCTCTTGTGTGCGTGCGGTAGTATTGGGATGTACCCTTGATGATTTGAAGTGATTTAAGTGTGTGTAGCAGTTGGAACATTTGACCCGCCAAGAGCCTGGGAAGGGTAGAGGTCAAGTGAAACAATATGTTGGTAAAATGTTAACATGCATGCCACCCGTTTTGTATTCGGTCTTCCCAGACAAAACGGGCCTAGTGTCACTGTTGATCTTTATATAGCATCATAGCACGTATTGGTAAAATGCTATAACATGCAAACCAGCTGCTAAGTATAACTCTCCCCCCCCCCCCCCCCCCCCCCCCCCCCCCCCCCCCCCCCCCCCCCTCCCCAACAAAATAGACCTATCTAGTGTCACAGTTGATCTTTGTATTCGCATCAGCTTGCTGCTGCTATTTAATGATGAACCAAACCAGGGGGAGTCTCATGAAAGACAAATCATGACAAATCCCCTCCCCTCTTGGTACCGTCTCCTTCTTCACTCCCATTGTTGGAGAGAAGGGCAGCTGGGCTGTTGTGGTGTGGTCGGAAGAGGGTTTGTGGGGTGGGGGTGGGCTGCTTTAATGAAAGGGACTGGTGACATCACCAGGGTGTGTGTGGAATGCCAATACCTGAGGTGTAAGTAGTGTCAAGCAGAGTGACTCAGGTGTTGGTCGGTCAATTAACATGGTAACTAGATGATCTCCGCCCAGGGCAGGCCCATTTGTTGTTCAAAGGGGGTGGGTAGTGGTTCCCATCCCACCCTCACCCCCACCCCTTCTCTCTCTCTCTCTCTCTCTCTCTCTCTCTCTCTCTATACACACACACACACACACACACACACACACACACACACACACACCATCCACTCTCCTTCATACACATACACACACACACACCACACCCTTCAGATACTCTCTCTTACACATACACCCCCCTCCCTCCCCCTCTCCTCCAGATACTCTCCCTCTTGCACACACACACTCTCTCTCCAGACACTGCTCACCCTCTTACACAAACATTCCCCTGCCCATTTCTTCCTGGACTGTGAGAGACCAGCCGAAAGTAGGTCGGCCCATCCACCCCTAGGGGAACAGTGAACAGGCCCTTTGAAGGCCCATGTAACAGGGGTGTTCAATCAGTCCAGTCATGGGATGGCTGGTCATCCTTTTTCTGGGCCCTGGGCCAGTTCCCAGACTCCTGAGGGTGGGGTGGATTGATAACCAATCAGCTCTCCCCCTCCACCCTCACTCCCCCCCCCCTCCTCCTGACCAGAACAAAGGGATAAGCCCTGCTGGCAGTCCAGTCCAGTCAGTCAGGTGGGTAGGTGGGGTGGCTGGACTCCAAGCTGAGCAGAGAGCCGGGTGGCACTTGACTGTGGGCCTTCCCGGGTACACAAGGAGACTGGGTGAGTGGGTGACAGGAGAGCAGCCCCATGCTGGGTGTCTGGATATTGAACCCATCGGGTATTGGTGGCTCTGTCTTCTCTCAGCCTCTCTCTCTCGCGCGCGCGCGCGCAGGCACACACACACACACACTGTCTGTCTCTCTCTCTCTCTCCTCGCGCGCACGCGCGCGCACACACACACAGAGCTCCCTTTCAACATCAGTGCTTGGTCAGGAATAAGCATTGTGAACGCTTGTACCAGGGAAGGATGAAGTGGGTTGTCAGTTTTTGTGTGTGGACTTGTTCAGCCAACCCAGTGGGTCAGGAAGTGGATGGATCGGGGATTTGCTCAGTGCACCTGTCAGAGTCTGCAAGTTTGGACAGGTAGACGGTCCAGCACCTGCGATCTTCTCTCTAGCTGTGCCCACTGTCTTTGTTCCTGTGCCCAGGTATCTGCATCTCAAAAGTGGTGGTATGGGTTGGGCCACAACAGCAAGTAAGAATGTCAGTGCTTGTTATTATTGCTTTTTATCTGTGGGTCAGAAATTGTATTGAGTGTTTAGGGAGGTGGGGTGGGTAAAACAGCTGGTGAGAAAAGAGTAGAGATATATACAGATCAGCTGTGGCCATAGTAGTTGCATTGTTGATTGTTACGATTGTGGGTTTGATTTATTAATCACACATTTTGTTGCTGAGTTTTTGTTTGTTTGTTAGAGCTGATCAGAATTTTAGTGCTGCATGTTTTTTTTTTTTTGTCAGGGATTGAAGTTTTACAGTGTAAATTGCACACACACACAAAAAAAGGTCTTGGTTTTCACTCTCTCCCCTTGAATGTTAACTGTGAATTTGGTCTATGTATTTGCAGGTTGCTAGCTTTATTTTAGGATTGTTTGGCATGCAGAAGTAAAAATGCATTTTGTTATTTTACAGATTCAAATCTGAGAAGAAAAAAAAAAGAAGTAAAAGCTGATTTCACTGTCTGGTACAAAACTAGCATTTTCTTTGTTCAGGGTAAATATGATAAGTTATATCTGTTAGAAAGCATGTTTAAAGTTGATGTTCTGCCTTTTATTTTTTTTTTATTTTATTTATTTTTTTTTTACTGTGGATGGCCGTTGCCACAGCACAACATTGTATCAGCAATGTCAGGTTCTCACCTTATCAGTTCTTCGTCCAGTTTGTGAATGTGTGTGTGTGTGTAAGTGTGCGAGTGCGAGTGAGCGAGAAGGAGCGAGTGAACGAACGGAATGTGTGGGCCAGTGACCGAGCTATGTGAATGCCAAAGAATGTTGAGCGACGGTGTGACGAGTCTTGGTGGGTGAATATGTTGGCATTCCTCAGCTTGCCTACGTCCCGAGGTTTTGAACGAGAGATTGAGGGGTGGCAAAGCAGCAGGAGAAGGTAAGCCAATGGTGCTTGCAGCCCCGCCGACAGCAAAGGGCACAGCAGCAGAAAGAGCGATGGACAGCAGTTTTTCCACTGGTAATCAAGTGTATTGCCTTTCATGTGACCGTGGAGGTGGACAGGGAAAGGGGAAGCACCTTGTGGAAAGTCAGCAGCGGAAAAGGTCGGTTGATTCGACGGTACCGGTGAGCAGTTTGTTGCAAAAATTTTTAAAAAGATCAACAATTTTGTTTTACCACTAGGGCATTTCAGTTGAGTAAAATATGCATATGTCGGATGTGGATTTGAAAGTGAGTGCGCAGTTGGGTTTTTTTGGGTTTTTTTTTAATAAAAAATCTTTTTATTATGAGTGTCTAATATCTGGCGATGAAAAGACATTAACAAAGTAAACCACTGAACTGGTGAGCAGTACTGACCCCAGATTGTCTTTTTTTCCCCCTTTTTTAATTTTTCTTCAGTGGCAGCTAAAGTATGGACCAGTGGATCATAGTGCACGCAAGTATCTGTGTGTTTATGTAAGCAGGATGATAATCACTGGATAGACTACATGACAGTGATTTGAGTGATAATAATGAGAGAGCATAACGTGAGTGGCCAGAGAAGGAAGTACTTCACTGCACCAACTCTCCTCACAGTGTGACCGGAACCCAGCATGTGAACAGCTGCATTCACATCCCTTTTTTTTCTTCTTCCCGGTGTTAAGGTTATCGGTGGCTGAGGAGGCTGCTGACTCTGTATGGAGAAATCTTATTGAGACATTTGTGTTGGTGTTTTTAACTGAACATTGTGTTTGTGTGCGTTTAACTGAACATTGTGTGTTGGTGAGCGTTTAATGAACATTGTGTTTAGATGTCGTTAATGAACATTGTTGTTGGATGTGTTTAACTGAACATTGTGGTGCGGGTTGCGTTTTTCTGAACATTGTGGTGGGTGTGTTTAACTGAACATGTGTTGGTGTGTGTTTAACTGAACATTGGTGTTGGTGGTGTTTAACTGTACATTGGTGTTTAACTGAACGTTGTGTGTTGGTGGAATTTAACTGACATTGTTGGTGTGCATTAACTAACATTGTGTGTTGTGTGTGTTAACTGAACATTTAGTGTTAACTGAACGTTGTGTGTGGTGTGTTTAACGGACCTCGCTGCCAGGTTCAAGAGCATCAGTGAAGTGATGAATGTAGTGATGCGTTAATTAAAAGAGGGGAAAGTTTCCCAAACCCCGCAGATTCAAACAAGCTCCCACAAGTTTCGTCTGAAAATGTAATAGTGGATGTAGTTTCATGCATTTGTGTTGCGTGGATATGTACAACTGATCATTTTGGTTGCTGGCTTGTATGGTGGATGTATACAGTGACTGTTGAAGTTGCGGTCCTGTAAGTGTACAGTGACTGAGCGTTGTTATAGTGACTGACCCGTTGTGGTAGCTGGCCTTTATGGTGGATGTGTACAATGATTGACAGTTGCAGCAACTAACCGTTACAGTAGCTGGCCTGTATAGTGGATGTGTAGAGTGACGCACTGTTGGTAATTGCTGGCTTTTGAGGTGGATGTGTACAGTGACGCACTGTTGGTAATTGCTGGCTGTTAAGGTGGATGTGTACAGTGATCAACAGTTGTAGTAGCTGGCCTGTATGGTGGATCTTTACACTGACAGACTGATGTAGAGCTGGCCTCTGTGGTGGGTGTGTACCATGACTGTTAGCCGACGAGTTGGTATGTACAATGACTTGACTGTTGTAGTCGCTGACCGATTGGCCGACTGTTACAGTAGCTGGTTGATGGTGTGTACAGTGGCTATTTGATTTTTTTTTTTTTTTTTTTTTTCCAACTTAAAACTTTTGAGCGAGAAAGGCTTGGAAAGGGGTGATGACAATATTTGCCGGTGCTGTTGACACGGTGGTCTGTCGTGGAGGTGGAGGTGAAGCAAGCAAGACCGGAACAACATGATAGGCTGCTCCTCCTACAGGGTATGTCGGTAGACGTCAGAGTACAGGTCATGTTGCCCTCGGTTCACACCCTGAATTTGTGGAGAGAGAGTTCGCAGACTGCTTACGCTGAGGGGGGACAGATTTGCTTGCCATTTTGATTTTGTTTGCTGTTGAACTTTTTTTTTTTTAAGTGCTTGAGTAGAAAGGTGAATGTTGCCAGTGAAACTCCCAGCTGAAGTTGTTTGCTGTAACATGTCGGTCTCATCTTTGAATACATTTACATACCAGATTTACCCCTATTGCCAAGTGCTGTGTACACATCTTAAACCATGGAAAGGGAAACACTAGTTTTCTGTTGCTCGCTCGACAGTACCATGGCGCTGAATAATTAGTTTCACTACACACTACCTGCACTCTGCCTTCTAGGGTGATTTGCAGAGACGAGCGGCCCCCCTGAAGATGCCATTATTTGCTCCCATGTTTCGGCTGTGAAGGTAATCCAGTGCCCTCGGTTATTCAACTGTTGAGATATTCTAGTGTGTTCTCAAGGTGTTAGTGGATGAGGATAGGTAGAATTGAAATGCCATCATCCTGTTTTTTTTGTTTTTGCTATGGTGACATTGATCAAATGAGCTTTTATTGCCATGCTTCCAGTTTGCATTCGCAGATCCAAACGGTGATGTACCAGTGTAAATCTGAAGTTTTGAGCATCTATATGGTGGGAAATCATTTATGAATTTGAATTCGTCACCCTGCCCCCATATGATAAAGACATAAGGCCACAGTATTTGTTCGTTGTTGGTAAACGGGTGGATGTATGTTCCTTAGATATTGACCAGGTACTAGTTGTTTTGGGGGTTTGTATCACTGATATTTACATGGCTGATCTGAGTCCACATGGTGATGATTGACAGACAGGGAGTACCACTCGACAGGTGTTTGTGCAGTGATGACTGTTCAGGTCATGGCTGAAAGTCTTGGTTCAGCTCATAGTGCCACACTTCCTCCACTGAGTTTGGTATTCCACATCTGACAGGATGAGTGATTGCTCAGTCTTCATTTTCATTGTCCTGAGTGCTGTTTATCTTGGCTGGAGAAGACCTAACGGGTCGAAACGCATCGAGTTCTGTCTTGCGATTCGCGTGTTCATGTTTGGCGGATTAATTACTTAAACTTTTAAAGATTGGTGTTCCATTCGTTTGTTCATGTTTGGTGGATTAATTACTGTCTTGGTGACAAGTGTTGCTAAAACAAGTCACGAAAGGGGTCTCCTGTTCCTCTGTGTGTGTGTGTAGTTGACCACATTGCTGAAATGTCCAGGTATTCCCAGTCTTCAGCGCCGCTGACAGTGTGCGGAAATGGTTGCTATACCCCAGAGATATTCACTGTTTTCACGTTTCCTTATCACACTCCCCGTCTCGTCTGTATTTGAGCACTGGACGGAGAACTGATAAGGGCTTGTGAGTGAATTGCCAGCAGAACTTCGTACGGAGCATCCATCCCCATACTTTCTACACGCTGGTTCGTGTGCCGTGTCTTCGTCTCCAAGTGACGAAAGGTAGAAACGCGCCGACAGTCGGATAGTGGTGAGGTAGGTATGTTCCGTTGGCGTTTGAATAGCCATAATTGTGAGGATTCTTTTAACATTTTTCAGGTCAACAACGAGGTGAGGTATGGTGCTGCTGGTTGACATCCAAGGTCTTCGTTCACACGGCAGATGTCGGTCTGTATACCGGGAAACAACTTTTAAATTTCATAGAATTCAGCCGGCCTTTGAACTGCGCTTTGTTCTTTTCACTCCAGTCCTATTGATGTTTTAATTTTTCTTTTTTCCTTTTTTTTTTTCAGATTATTTATTTTCCGAATGTGCATGTGATTTAGAGCTTATGATAAGGAGTGTTCTGTGCACTTTGAGCCTCCATTAGAGAACGGACCTCTCTGTTCGACACCACCTTCCTCAATGACCAAGTATTATGTGCTGCCCTGAAAATGGCAAGTCGAAAAAAAATCTGGCAAGTAAATAAAATTGATTTCTAGAAGTTGCATTATTGCCACTGGCACAATGTGATTAAAAACTGTCATGTCTGTTTCAGTTTGTTTTGAATATTTCCTCTCCCCCCCCCCCCCCCCCCCCCCCCCCCCCCTTGGAAGATGACTGCCAGAGAAAAACTTGCTGTAACAATGAATTTCCCTGTTTATTAATGGTGTGTGTTTGCCTTTTCTGTCTTTGTCCTCTTTGACATGAGTGATTTCAAGGTACAAAACTTTTCCCAATTGTTCGACAAGAAATTTGTGTTGCTTGGCATGTAATGGGGGGGGCTGCCATTAAAACTTATGGTCTGGCTAGTTCAATTAGGGAACCATCGGCCAAAGACCAGGATGGAACAATCCTGTCATTCAGGCTGCTATGACCGACGATTTTTCTTGCCGTGTGATACTGAATCTGACCCATAAGATGATCCTTGCCTCTTCAAAGTCGACATTGATTTATCCATAGTACTTCACGTATTTTGTTAGTTTTAAGCAGTTTTTGTCGGTGGTTTTGTTTTGTTTTTAGAGACAAAATTGCTGAGGAATAAAAAAAAAAGCCAGCATCAGTGTCCTAACAGCCTATTGTGTACTTGCCTGAAAACTTCCGTCTTTCTGAATAGCTTTCTGCTGAACATGATCTTGAGGGACTAACAATTTTTTCCCCTGATGTTGTTATTTGTGTGCAACATAATTTGCGATCTGAACAGGAATTTTTTTCTTTTTGATATGTGTTAAAATGACGTGTCTCACAAAGGGTTCTTAGCATTTTCATGTTGTTGCATGAACTGCCAGTCAATCGACCTCCATGTAAATCCCTATACAAAGAGTGAATTCTCATGACGGTTTCGAAGTGACTGTTAAGAGGTTCCACTGTATTGCATGTGTGGCTTTAAAGACACGGTGCTGGGTTTCACAATTAGTTTACAATAAAAAGAACTGGCCGTTTCACCTGCATGCAGGTTCTAAGCAGGACAGAAAAAAAATGGGGAAAAAGTCATGGAAAACACGGAGCTTTTCATGTAACTGGAAAGTTGGGCAAGTAACAATTTGGCTAAAAGTCGAGGGGGGGGGGGGGGGGGGGGGGGGGGGGGGGGGGATTATCGTTGTTGTGCTGAACTACAAAATGCTGAAAAGTACACAGAAGTAGAAGAGATGAGATCGTACTCGGGACTGAGATGGCTCCATGCTTTTTTTGGTTTTGTTTGAAAACTAAGACCATGCCACAAGTGCAGATATCTATACAAAAGTAAGGTGCAAGGTAATCGTGACTGGAAGGGGCAACAGCAGCATTTGGGGATGTTTTGTATCTATAGGCGACATGCACCAAGTCCATTTGCAGTACACAAGGTTCCCACAGGTTGGGAATAGTTGGGAAGGTTTCGGAAAAAAAACCCACAAAAAAAATCCGGATGGTCCTTTTCCCAGTTGTGAAAGTTTGGGAAAAATGGCATTTGGTGTCTGTGGGTTGGGAAGGTTTGGAAAAAATGAACAAGCATCTTCAAAAACTCGAACAAGCATCTTCAAAACCAAAGAGATAGAAAACCAAACAACAAAGGCACGAACAAATAAATTCTAATTGTCCGAAAATCGCTGACAGCTTGCTCTACGTATGGAGTGTAACCATTGGTTGTGTTAATTCACGCTAGTGTACAGAAAATGAAAATTTACCTGCCATAACCATATGTGTATGAGAAACTGGTGCTGGGGTTGGGAATAAAGTTTCTCCTTGTATGAACCCTGGTACAACATTTGCATTGGGAACAGGTAAGGAAATCTTGCTTTTGTATTGAAAGTGAAGTATGACCCACGTGTATGAATAATTACCAATACAAATGTGTGTCATGTGTTTCATTTGGCAGGAATTTTCATGTTATTTTGACAGGTCCAAACCCAAGTAGTCCTATTTTTCTTAGTCAAGGGAAATAACCAAGTTTTAGGTACAATCTTGGAGTTCCTTCCCTTGTTTTACTTTGGTTAATTTTTTATGAAAACTCTCAAAAAGTATACTTTGATGATTGCCGCATCTATCTTACGAAAATTTCTTGGGGGTGGGATCTAAGTTTTTACTTTGAAATTTAAATTGGGTTCTTTGTGTACGAAGTGCAGTTCACAGAAAGTTGTGTATTTAAATTTTGATCTTCCTTCGCTTGTTTTCACCAGTATTCTGCCAGATGATTCACCTGTGTGTCATTTGTAATAAGGAATAACTCTAAAAGAGAAACTTTAATGCACAATCAAAGAAAGAGGGTGAACTCGAGTTCATGACTGCGGAATAGGTTTAAGAATCACAATTGCAGCTGAATTTATCAAACTTATTTAAACTCATTTAATTAAAGCAATTACCTAAAACCATTCCAGTACTTTCTATTCCTAGACAGCACAT
The DNA here is from genome assembly GCA_018398815.1 of Conus ventricosus. Classification (NCBI taxonomy): domain Eukaryota; kingdom Metazoa; phylum Mollusca; class Gastropoda; order Neogastropoda; family Conidae; genus Conus; species Conus ventricosus. The sequence continues at coordinate 46,632,098 of CM031624.1, read as the reverse complement.
TCTTATATCTCCAGTTCAAGTATGTAATACAACTTCATTTTAAAAAAAAATGGCCTTAACATGAGATCTCGGCTCGTATTCGTTAAAAAAAAAAGAAAAAAGGTTGAAACCATGTTCAAGTCAAGGCAGATGAATCGGTGCTGGACTAAACTGATTTATGTGTAGTAGCTTTGAAGTCCCTGTGTACGTGTGTCGTGTGTGTCAAGTGTGTGTTCTTCTGTTTAGTCATAAATGAACAGAGAAGGAGGGAATGTTACTTGCGTCACTCCGAGCCGGCTTATTTTCCTCCAGGAGGTGTGTTTTCTCCATCCTAGTTTAAGACCTAGTCCAAGCACGCTGGGAGTTGATTAACGGCGTTTATCGTGGGGGGCAGTTTGATGTGTAGTTTGGGAGTGTGGAGGGCTGACTCTAAACGAAACAACAACAGTAGACGAGTACTGCTGAACACAGTTGATTCTAAAGGAGATATTGGTTTGTGACATTGTCAACATGTGTCGATGTGTGCGTGTGAGGCTGTCTGCTTTTTGGTACAATTCGTTGCTGTTTCAGCTTGCTTGAAAGCAAATCACGTTTACTCTGTGTGATGTTCGCACGTGAAGGGCCAGAATTGTCGAACACCAGATGGCAACATAATAAAGGAAGAATATCGTGGTACGCTTTCTCAACTCGCGTTACAGTTTGTGGTTGAACATTATCAACACGGACATAGACTTCTCTCGTTCTGCACTGATAACATTGCAGTCACTGGACAGATAGTGCCTTATAACATGTTTTACTTTTCATTTGTGAAAGCGGTCAACGTTTTTCATCTGATCTAAGCTTTTATGAAAGATTTGTAGCGAAATCTCCTGTGTGTTTTTAGGAGTATTTAATTACACATACTATACCGTGCTCACTATAGGCGGGAGTGGTTTGTTACCCTGCCTTGTACACAATAAAGTCTGTACTGACAAGAACCCGGAAGGAGCCTCGTGTCTTGCGCATGCCCAGGTCATTCCCTTTTTTTCAGCAGCCATTTACGAAAGATTTGTAGCGAAATCTGGTGTGTTTTTAGAAGGTGTATTTTAAAAGGTTGTGTGAATGAGATCGGGTTTTTTGGGGTTTTTTTTTTTTTTTTACTAAATGACTTGCGAGTTGACTTCAACGCGGTGACAGCCCTGATATGGCCCTTTGTGGTCGGCTAGGCTATAAGCAACATTATCTCCTTATCTGTGCTTTAATCTGTAGGGTAAAGACACATCATTGCATTGTAGATCTATTTTTACACAATACCTAAGGTTCAACTTTGTAATCGACCATCTTTCAGACGTAAAAATGTTCGAGTCTGATGGTGGCAGATCCAAATCGGCCGCCTCACTCCATGTTTTTTTTGTTTGTTTTTTGCAATCACTCCGCAGCTTTTGCTGCCTTTAATTTCATCTTTAATAGTAATTCAGTACGTAGGCAAACACTAAGACTTCAGCGTAAGGAGGTATACAGGGACACAGGACTTTACAGTGAAACTGAGCGCAGACAGGAAAGCTTCGAGTATTTGCCCCTAATACATGTCTACGAGAAGCGTAGAACTTTAAGCAAGTATTTTCGTAATACGAACAAATGTCTGCCGTGCTGTTTTTAATTATTGTTTCCGCCCCCCCCCCCCCCCCCCCCCCCCCCCCCCCCGTCATCACCACCCTTCCTGTCAATAGATATTGTTCGATAGTGTTCACATAAATGTGCATAAATGCATGTGACGGTAACTATGATGTTTAAGCTCTGTGTGCTTGCTTTAACGTCATTGTGTGCAGTTTTCTGTGTATATGTGGTGCATATGTATTAATCTGCCTGCTGTATAACACCAGACAAATGTCGGCTCGCATTATGTATTACTCATCTGTGCAATGTCATCTCTATATATTTTTAAGGGCGATAAGAGAGAAAAGACCGGGCTTAGAAAGGAAGGACGGGAGTGGGAGGAAGGGAAAATGGTGGGTTGGGTGGTATGAATGTGGAAAGGATTTGGAGGAATTGGACGTGGGGGTTGGGAGGTGCCGAGAATGCAGTGGAAAAGCGAGAATGACATTCCTGAAATATCTTGTTTTCAATTGGCATTAAATAAACGACTGACCCCCGAAGATTCGGTTTCCTGCGACTGGGTGTGTTGATTATCAGAGAGGGAATGTATTCCCTCTGGCATTATTTCTTGGTGATATCAGCCGCCTTTCATGAACAGTTCCCTCTTGCCTGTCTTCTTTTTTTCACGCAGGAAACTCACTCCATGAGTTGGTAACGCCTGTTCGCTGTTGGTTGGATGCCGGGTCAGTATCAGTGGCACTGTGCTATCTCCGTTATTTTCAGGAAAATTGGCACATATCTTTGCCCCTGTTATTTTTTATTATCACTAAAGTTCTCTCTTTTTTTCTTTTTAGAATTTGTTTTTTGTTTTTTGTGTCAAAGCAGCGCTGATAGCCTATCACTTTCCCCATCCGTTTGTTGAAAGTGCTGTTTAAAGCAAGATCCAGGCTGCTGCAGTCTCCTTCAAATTAACAAAATGAAATGATTCTCTGTCCGTATTATACCTTCGTCTTTTTTTTAAAATATTTTTTTGGGCTTTACTGTATTAAACATTTATAACATCATGTGTGTTTGAAATACCTACAGTAACTAAATACAGTTTGTGACATCCTGGTAGCTCACATGCAGTGATATTTCAGGAAAGTCTTGTCACGATCCAGTCACACAACTTGTACTGACCGACAAGCTTGGTTGCCAACTTCACTATTTTTGTTGTTGTTAATGAAATTTGTCTATGTGAGGATGTTGGGGGGGGGGGGGGGGGGGTCTTTTAGTTTGAAGTTGTATCCCAAATGTCTGGAAATTTCTTTGTGCTAGAAATTCTGTGCTGGTAATTTTCCTTTTTTCCAGTCACTCTTTCAGTTTGGGGTTTTTTTTTGGTTTTTTTTTTTTTTTCATCATTTGTGGACCATTCACCAGTCTTTGTTGAATCTTTACACATTTTCTGTGTAGGATTCTGATCTTTACTACACATTTTCTTTTGTAGAATTCTGATTTTTTCACATTTTCTTTTGTAGAATTCTGATTTTTACACATTTTCTTTTGTGAAGTAATTTCTTTTGAATTCTTTACACATTTTCTTGTGTAGAATCAGATTTTTACATATTTTCTTACCATAGAGAATTCCTGGCATGACATCACTCCTCTGTAATAACCCGGTGACTAGTTGGTGAAAAAGCACTTGACTAGTTGGTGGAAAAGCACTTGTTGACTAGTTGGTGAAAAAGCGCTTGTTGACTGGTTGGTGAAAAAGCACATGTTGTCTAGTTGGTGAAAAAGCACTTGGCTGGTTGCTGTGACTAGTTGGTGAAAAAGCACTTGTTGGCTGGTTGGTGAAAAAGCACTTGTTGGCTGGTTGGTGAAAAAGCACTTGTTGACTGGTTGGTGAAAAAGCACTTGTTGACTGGTTGGTGAAAAAGCACTTGTTGTCCAGAGTCTACTGTCGCTGTTCATTCTGCAGTAGCTTTTTGTCCATGCCGCCTTTTTTTCTTAACACATTTTTGGGTCGCATTTATTATTTTCCATGTGTGTTTTTCAAAGTGAGGGTTAACATTAAGGGGGACATCTGTCTGATGCAGCATTATTTCATGAGCCTCAAAGATCAGCTTGACAATAATCGGTCAAACTGATTGGGTGTATGAAGAGTTTTACAATGTTGCAAATGAACGCTTGAATTGCGTCCGATAACATGGAATTCAGACCACACACACTAAAAACGGCTTTTTCATGCACGGTAAAGCATAAGGGAGGTAATCGAAAAAACTCGTCCTTAACAGCTGTTGAATGTGAATGAAGTCATTTGCGTGACAATTCAGCAACAGCTGCAGAATGCGAGTGGCATCGATCGTAACGTGAAGCTGCTGAATGCAAGCTGGATCAATGTAGCTGGGCCATTTGATACATCGAGCGAAAATAATGATTATGAAGTGCATAGTGTGCACTGAGCATTACTTGAGACTCTTGTCGCTATGCACTGTGGGAACGGGAACCTGAGAACTCCGAGTCGAAGAAGAGTTTGTGGTAAGTACAGATGATGTTTGCTTGGTCGTCTGCTCACAATTCTGTCATAACCCAAGGTACACATGTCATGCCCAACAGTAATTTTTTATTTTAAAGACGATTGGGTTTTTTTTTTCATTTTTTCTTTTTTTTTAAATGAAGTTAGTTAAGGATGAAAATATTAAACACGCATGATGTACATTCAAATTTAGCGATCTGGACAAAGTATTCAGATCAATCAAACAAGTTTTTCAGCCCTAAAAGCTTTTGTTGTACTCATTTGCATACTGCGTGCGTATTGAAGGGTTAAGTGTATGTGTTGTGTTTGTGTAACTGTGAGTGTGTAACAAACAAGTTTTCATGTGTTTGTGCTGCGAGTGTATGTGTACACGACTACCAAAAGCAAGGTGCCTCTAACCAGGGAAACGTGATAACACGTAGCATGTTAAAATGATGTACAAACTTGTGAAATCAAGTCCACGATAAAGATGTGACTGTTGATTAATGTACGTGTCGTAATTTGTAATGGCGTTTGGAATGACGATGGCAGACTTCTCAGATTTTAACAAATCGGAACAAATGACCACCCTGACAATGCCAACATCTTTGAGATGGAGGAGGACTAATCCAGAGGTGAAATCGAGTCAAGTTTCTTCCAAAAGTTTATCTGTGTTACTTCAGATTTAAAAAAACAAGTTGAGTAAAGATTTTCAACTTTTATGTAACACTACCATGTCAGTGTAAATTATGCTTTGTTAGTATAAGATTATAACTTTTATGTAACGCTACCATGTCAGTGTAAATTATGCTTTGTTATGTATAAGATTATAACTTTTATGTAACACTACCATGTCAGTGTAAATTATGCTTTGTTAACTTATGTATAAGATTATAACTTTTATGTAACACTACCATGTCAGTGTAAATTATGCTTTGTTATGTATAAGATTATAACTTTTATGTAACACTACCATGTCAGTGTAAATTATGCTTTGTTATGTATAAGATTATAACTTTTATGTATCGGTATCATGTCAGTGTAAAAATTAATGTGCTTTATGTGTAAGATTACGACTTATGTAACCCTGTCATGTCAGTGTAAATGTGCTTTATGTGTAAGATCACACATTTTATGTAACAATAACGTGTCGGTGTAAATGTGCTTTATGTGTAAGACAAAGGTTCCCCGGCTTCTGTGAGACACAAGTATTTTACAGCAGACTCCATGAAAACTCTTGTTCAGGGATGTCCCACCTGACGTGATCTTTGAATTTCTGAAAGAGATCATCATTTTCCATCTGATCCAAGACTTTGCAGAAGAAAGATTTTAAACAAAATTTCCGCTAGTTTTTTTTTAGAAGGTGTGTTATGAAATGGTTGTGTGAATGAGTGTTTTTAGTTTTTTGTTTGCTTTTATGTTCTGAGATGACGACATCAAGGCAGTGACAGCCCCTTGGCAGTTGGCTGGGCTATACGCAACATGACCTCACCTTCCTTACCTCCCTTGCTTCTGCCTACAGATGGAGTGAAGCTGGTGTCTGGTCCTAGCCCACAGTAATGGACGGGGCTGAGCAGTATTTTTGCAGAGCCATGCTACACTGCATGCAGCCACAGCGCAGCTTGGAACGCTATAGACCAGAGGACTGACTGTCTGAGAGATGGAGAAGAGTTTTAAACTGTCTGCGTCGCTGTCTGCGTGAACTTTTGGTGACGCCAAGAGGGTTTGTTTTATCTTTTTTGCTTTTTTTTGTTTTGTTTTGTTTTTGTTTTTCCCTGGTGATTTTTTGTTTTGTTTTGAGAATCGATGTGGTTCAGAAAGTGAGAACTACTGTTGCTTTTTAAAGTGAGGCGACTTGCAGACAGAAATTGAAACGACTTTTTTAAAAGGAATTTTAAAAAGTAACTCCAGTGGTTAACGTGAACAAACAACTGGTAAACAGCGTTTGGGAATGACCATGGCAGGTTGTCCAATTTCAACCAATCCGGCACAGTCTGCAATGGAAGGAACGTCTATCCAGCTGATTTTTTTTTTAGGTGCAGTTACCGATGTTCAAATTTCTTTTCTTCGAATATCGCCATGGTAGTGCAAATTTTCCTAACATCACATCTCCCCCCCCCCCCCCCCCCCTCCCTACCCGCCCTCACCCAACTCTTTATATCGCCCATCCCCACTTTCTCCTCTGGCAAATGGCAAAACTCCAGAAGAAACGACCCCTCCTGTTATGCTGAAACGGAAGTTGCTGTAACATGACTGAGGTATTTCCTGATCGTCTCAGAAGAGCAGACGTTCCAAGTTGGAATCCTACTGGCATACAAGCTGAAAGATGGCCGTTTGTCCCAGCCCAAGGTGATGTGTCGTCATTCTGTTGGTATCTGTTGTAGTGACTTCTTCTTCTGCGTACGCAGGCTGATGCTCCTGTGGACACTCCCTATATGGACAGGCAAGTATTAATCCCATCTACCCATCAAAGGGAGTGGAGTTTTGTTTGTATGACCATTTTTTTTTATCCCACCATTAAGGCAGCCATACTCCATCTTTGGGGAAGGTGCATGCTATGTGTAACATGTCATCCTTACCAACGGCCAAACTGGCCTTCTCTTCCGAAAGTTGGTGATGGGATTTGACGTGTGTGCAAGATGTTATGCGTGCGTTCACATACGGAACCTCAGTTTATAGTCTCATTCGAAGGACTGTATGGGAAATGGAGTCAGAACCAATGTTGACACCAAGTAATCCCCCTGTACCGAAAAACGGCCCGGCGGAGATTCGAACCCGCAACCCTTGGATTACGAGTCTGGCGCTCTACCAACTGAGCTATTCCGGCTCCATGTAGTATTATTTAAAAAGGTCTCTCCCCATTTCCTCCATCCCCCGCCTCCCAACTCTCAAAACCTGAAAAGAGTTTTTAATCGTATGCCACTGGCGGCTGACAAGAGAAAACAGTTTTGCGCCGTTTACACACAGGGTGCTCCTTTCATATTTGCTCATATCTTTTAAAAGGTGAAGGAGCTCCATGGTGCATTGCATGTGGTGTACCACCCGCTGTCAAACATGTTCTTGTAGAGTGTTGGGGGCCAGGATAGCTCAGTTGCTAGAGCGCCCGACTCGTGATCCTGAGGCTAAGGGTTCGATTTTCGGTACGGGGGGATTTTTCCCTCGGAGTTAACATTGGTTCTGACTCCATTCCCCATACAGTCCTTTGATTGAGACTATAAACCGAGGTTCCGTGTGTGAACGCACGCACAACATCTTGCACACACGTTAAACCCCCTCACCAACTTTCGGAAGAGAAGGCCAGTTTGGCTGTTGGTATGGATGACACTTTACACATAGCATGCACCTTCTCCGAAGTTGGAGTATGGCTGCCTTAATGGCGGGATAAAAAAAAAACGGTCATACACACAAGTGTCAGAATCTTCAACTCGATGAAGGTGTACACTCAAAGAAAGAAGAACGTGATGTCGGACATAAACACTTCACTGCAGACTCTCTGTGCAACTCTTGTTCAGGGATGTCTAGTCTGCGATGTGGTTTTTGTGCGTGTGTGTGTGTTTCTGAAAGAGATCAATATTTTTCATCTGATGCGAGATTTTACAGAAGAAAGATTTTAATGGAATCCTGGCCTGTTAGTTAATAACTTGAGTCATGTGTTTGTAGGTTTTGGGTTTTGCTTTGTTGTTGTTTTTTAAATGTATTTAAAGAGTTGACTTTGAGATGAAGCGTCTTGCTGTCGGCTGGCCTAGAAGCGACACTGCCCCCCACCCCCACCCCCCACCCACCCACACCTCCTCCGAATCAACGGGGGTGGTTGTCCCTGTCTGCCCATGTTGGTTTGTGGTGGGTATGTGTTTTGAACCTTGAATATAAAATAACTTGGAGAAGGTATTGAGAGATCGAAAAGTAAGGGAATAGGAAAGATGTGTGCCTGCACACACACACACACACACACACTCGCGCACACACACACACACGTGCTCACATACACACAAACGGCACAGAAACATATATTTTATCCCCAGCCCCCCCCCCACCCCCCACCCCACCCCACCCGCCCAACCCTCACCCCATCCCTCCACCCCCATTCACACACACACACACACACACACACACACACACACACACACACGCACACACACACAATCATGCCCACAAACGCACAGATACACACATATGTTTGGACGTATGTGCACACAAAGTCCACCTGTTCTTTTTCTATCTGCACCCTGCCCTCCAGCAGTGAACGGGTGCCTGACTCGGCACAGGTAATGCTGAATGCTGTGGAAGGAGAGGAACACATTCCGTGCTAAACATCGTGTCTGTGAACATCTGACAGTTCACTGCTCCTACGATCATCACACTGTGGGGATTTTAAACGTTCCACTCTGCTTACCCTCCAGCAGTCCCCCACCCTCTCTCTGTCATTCTGTTTTTGTTGCGTTATCTTTTATTGGCAAATCATGTGTGGACACACGCTCAACCACGTGTAAGGTAATGTTGCTTATAGCTCGGCCAACCGCAAAGGGTCATGTCAGGGCTGTCACTGCGCTGACGTCGACTCACGAGTCGTCGACCGCGTGTGACGGCACTGAAACCCGTGCTCACAGAAGACGTTTTATAGCCCTGCACTGTTTTTTGCCTTCTGTGTTTATTCAGGACAGAGTACAGACAGGGTGATACAGATGCCGTCTTCAAAGCTACCACCATTGCACACAGTGGGGAAACAGCACGTTTCAACGTTGATACTGTGACGCAGTTCACTGGTACAACAGTGGGTACAAGTAGTAAACAATGTAATGCATTTACTCATACAACAGTGGGTACAAGTAGTAAACAATGTAACGCATTTTACTCATACAACGGTGGGTACAAGTAGTAAACGATGTAACACAGTTCACTGGTACAACAGTGGGTACAAGTAAACAATGTACATAACAAGTATAGTGCTAGATATACATGTTATATTCATGGACTGTCAACAGTGTGTGTGTGTGTGGCTACAATCTTGGGTTCATTAACAACTTGCCCAACTTGCTTGCGCATGTATTGGGATATATTTATATACATGTGAATTAGAATCGTCGTTCAATAACTAACACTGTAACTTGATCACACACAACAAACAAAACCTGGAAAACCGGCAAAATGACGACAAGTTTACATTTCTGTTGAACAGTGACATGTACATGCGTAGCATTGCAAAACTAATATAATTGACTTTGATACTGTTTAAAAGCTGTCAAATGCAACGTTTGTGCAGAGTTTAGCTTATACACGAGACTGTATTGGACTCGTTATGGTGAGTACACTCGTATATGTTTAGACTGTATTGGACTCGTTATGGTGAGTACACTCATATACTTTGTATTTTTTTAACAAGCAGTGTCTTGAATAAGTTGTTTGTGTGTGTGTTTCTGAATATGTGTCTCTGTTGGAGTATATTTGTCTAGTGTATGTGCGCAAGCGTAAGTGCGCCAATTAAACATTTAAATCACCCTGCTCAATAAACATTTGTTACTAAACTGTCTTTGAAAATGCCATGGGATAGGTGTATAATCAATTTATTAATATGTGTGTGTGTAAATGTGTGTGTGTGTGTGGCTACAATCTTGGGTTCATTAATAACTTTCACAGTTTAAAGTTTAAAGTCCCAAATCAAAATCATTTTGAACAAAGGCTTGTCCAGAACTAAGTCGAGCACAATAATTTTTCTCATTCAATCGTGAATTGATTATCGGTAATTGGAATCAGAATACAACAGGTTGTTAGTCGCCATTTTGCGGCACGCTGACCTGTCAGTTCTCATCATAAAAAATATTTTTAAAAAATAAAAATAAAAAACTTTGCGCAGTCTTGAAAATCTCAAATTCAACAGTTTATGAATTAAACAAAGTATGGACGATTGATATATACAGACATGCCTACCCTTCCGTAATCGTCCGTAATCTTACGGAAATTAACCCCCCATTACGGAGGTACGATTTTCCGTGCGAAATTACGGAAAAGGAAATTGAAAAATTACGCAAATTCCAGACTCGAAAAATTGTCGACTGCTAGACCTTTCCGAGACCACAGAGTAACTTCCCTTGACTCAAGCCGAAACCACAGATGGTTCGGAACTTGCGATTGGTCAATGTGGTGCTGTGGGCCAACACGACGCGCCATCACATCTGTGCGCGCCATTCGAAGCCTTTTGTTCAGCCATTGTAAGACAAAGTTTCAACCGATTTTTTGCCGGCGATTGTGAAAATGGCGGAGAAATCTTCTAAACGTTTGCATGAAACCGACGACGAGGGTTCGAAAACCACTGTGCCACAACGGAAGAAGGCGAAGAAGCAAGTGTTCCGAAGTAAATACACGCGGACTTGGCCTTGTCTTTTGCAATCCAAAAAACATGGACCTGGATTTGTATACTGCTCGGTGTGCAATTCAGACTTCTCCATCGGACATGGGGGAGCAAATGACTGCAAGCGCCATATCTCGGGGAAAATGCACAAAGAGACAGCTGCCAGTGCCTCCAGTCAGAAGATCACATCGTTGTTAACGAAATCCAGCGAGAGCAGCCGTCAGACACACACACGGAAGATCACCAACGCAGAAAGACTGTTGTGTGAGCTGATCTGCGGAAACAACTTGTCCCTGAGCTGTGCTGACAAGATAGTGGCGAAAATGAAAAGGATGTTTCCAGACTCAGCAATCTCTCAGGCACAATACAAGGCTTAGTGCAACACACACACACACACACACATTTTTGTAGTTTTTTTTTTTTTTTTGGGGGGAGGGGGGGTTGTACATTAGGTTCTTCATCAGTGGTGTCATCTGTGGTGACTGCTGTGTAAGTTACAAACTGTCAAGTATATCACCTTTGAATTGACCTGAAACTCCTGTCCTGAGTCTGTCATCAGCCATCATCCCAAGGTATTTTAATTCTGCTTTGTTGTTTTTGTTCCTTTTTTACTGTTTTTATTTTTTGTTAAAATGTTAAAAATGTAGTTGGAGTTTTGTACACATTATTTGTTCAAAACGCCGTGTATTACGCGTCCGTGGAATTACTGAAGGAAAATGCAAAATTACTGAAAATCTCTGTGGTTATTACTGATGAGCATAACATGAGGTAGGCAGGTCTGTATATACATATTTTTAAAATGGTCAAATAGGTTAACTATTTTGTCCAAACACTGCCTCAGAACTGGGTAAAACTGATGTCATTGAACACCAAACCTAATCATAAGAACTTAGTTCAAATAAATGGTCATGCCATCATAAGGTCAGAACTCTCATAACAGAAAACAAAGAAAGAGTTTGGTGTTTTCGTTTCAACGGTGTGACGTTTAAGTCACCTCGTTGTTTGCAGAGCTCAAGACATTGATGTTATCCACTGTGACACCAAATCCAAGGTTTTACAGATCCAAGGTTTTACAGATCCAAGGTTTTACAGTCCAAATTTGAAGCTTGAGGTCTGTCTTTTTAATCATCATGACATTCACTATCTTTAGCTTACAGATGAACTTGAAACATTCATCCACAGAATTGAGGATGGATGAATAAGAAATACAGACTGCTACATAAATTACTTCCAACCCAGAGATTCTTGTCCCTGCATCGTTTAGTAAACTCTTCTATATGTAATCTTTGTGAGCAAGAAGAGCAGACAATTTCTCATAATTATGCTGTTTGACTGTCATATTACACACCACTTTTGGATGAATTTACAGCAGTTGCTGACTCGGAAATGTTCACATTGTCATAATTTAGTGATTGATAAAGAACTTGTAATGTTTGGTGTGAAAGCAGAATATACGGACAGACACTGTCTTTGATTTCATCATTTTATTTGCAAAATTTTACATACACAAATGTAAATTGCTAAATGCACAACCACATGTGCAAACCTTTGTTACATTGTTGAAAGATAGATATTGCTTAGAACGTTACATGGCAATTATAAAAGGAACTTGTGCACAATTTGAACAAACTTGGCTCTTGTACAAGTCGATGAGTTTGAATGTTCAAATTCAAAATAGAAGATAATATATTTCATCTGTAAGCTACCAGTAAGTATCGCATTCATCAAGATCTACTTCAATTGTGTTTTTGAAAATGGTTGAATATTTGTGTATAATCATGTTTGATTTGTATTTGATATGGGAATGCTAAGGGACCCCACCCCATCCTTTTCCCTTGCCCCCAACTCTCCCCCCCCCCCCCCCCCCCCCCCCCCCCCCAAGGTCCCTCTTTTGTTTTTTGTTCAAGGATGTATGATTGTTCGATTGCCTTTTTGTTGTGTGTGTGTGTTTTCTTCTTTTTGTAATCAATTATGTAATTTGTAAGTATATGTGTTTGGAAAATGATTTGATATTAAAAATGTTCATTAAAAAAAAATATATATATATATACACAAACTGCGATGTACGGATATAACTGATACACTCGCACTGGCTTACAAATTAACACATTCTGTGATAAACACAACAGTAATATATTTGTGCACAGACAAACACTTTTTTTTTTATGTAAAAACACGATGACAAAACATGTCCTTTCCATATAGGGTGTATAATAATCAGTAGATATGAGTTACATTGATGACACGAGTTTTCAGCATCAGAGACTGACTAGATCGAAATCAAAAGATTTCACCCGTACCGTATCTGCCAGAGATTTCCCCTCCAAAGACAAGAAGACAGAAAGGACGAGATGCACTTGAACAGGACAAATGAATTTGAATGATATACGATGCATTTTGACAAGAAAACATGTTGCTTTGATTTTTTTTTTTTTTTTTTTGTAATATAACTTTCTCCTCGCCCCACCTCACATCCACCCTTCCCCTATCATATTGCCTTCCACACACACACACATACACACACACACACGCTCACATATACATACACATACGTTCCCAGGGAAACATAATTATGTCAAATTCTTTTGAACAAATGAAATGTCCAGGTCACCGAAATGTTTTTTGTATCTGCACCAAACGAAGCACGTTACGCTTCATAAAGGCTTTGCATAGTGAATAATTATTAAGATCAACAGAGAGAAAGGGAAGTAATTCCTGCAGAAATTTTGAGGAGAAAAAGGAGGGTCCCTAACGGTACAGTTTTGACCATTTTTGACCATCTCTCGCTGAAATTTTTTGATATATGTGGTACGTCTCGAGCAGAAACGTGACAGGTTGAAATGTGACAGGTTGAATTCAACAAACCATAATAGTGCAAAATAGTGCTTCATTTAAGTAGACTGTATCAGTTCTATATAAATGTTAATAACGGAAGGGTGTGAGGGCATTGAATTGAAAATCGGCAAGAAAGGGAGTGAGTAAATTCTCCATCCAATAGGACGATCAAAGCTGCTACTGATAGATAGATGCTAAACTGAAGAACTCGCAGAAGAGCACAGACTGCAAATCTCTCTCTCTCTCTGATATTATTAACAATTTCGTCAACAAAATCCTGCAGGCAATGTGGTCATCACATTTACGAATTGATGATCAGACTTAGTGTGCTCAGCATGAATTTGTTTAAATACCAGGGTTATAAGTCAGATATATATTGAAGAAAACAAAACAGAATCTTTTTTTTTTAACATTCAAACATAGGTACAGGACCCATCCATATGTAATGATAATCAGTAGTACATCAGTTCCGCAAAGAGAACATAGGAGTGGGCAAAACAGGTGGAAATATATATATAATATATATATATATATATATATATATATATATATATATATATATAGAGGAGAGAGAGAGAGAGAGAGAGAGAGAGAGATAGTATGTATGTATGTTTGTGTGTGTTTAATTTGTTACTGGATATCTGCTGACATGGTTGGCGAAGGTCAACATTTGATGGTCCCCCCAACTGGTAAAAAAAAAAGAAGATAATGACCAAGTTCATCCACTTAAGGTCAGTGGCCCGGTTCTTTAAATAAATATGTGAAGAAAGCAGGGGGCCGTGACATTTTGCACAAAAAAATAAACGAGAGAGAGAGAAAAAGAGAGACAGAGAGAAAAAAGAGAGAGAGATAGAATGAGGGCATCTTATTACTGTCAGAGTCAATATATACCCATGAATGTTAATATTGGGAAGAAAGACATTCAGTACCGTTTCAGCCACTTAACCCTTTTTTTTTTTTGCCAAAACCCTGGTGGAAAAAAACAAAACAAAACGAACAAACAAAACGAACAACAAAACAAATTAACAACAAAAACCTGCTTCATACCAGAATACATTTTCCATGACATATCAAATATAAAAGAAAATTTAAAAAAAAAAACGCACACACAAAAATCAGCTTCATGTTTGAATTTCTTTGCATGATTTGTTGTCAAATCAAAAAACAAAAACGAGCTTTCTTTATTTGAATGTTTTTCCATGATACATCGATGCTAACAGGAATATGTGTAGAACAAAACCTGCTTGGTAATCGAATGTTTTTAATGATATATCAATGCTAACGGAACAATCATGTGTAGAACTAAACCTGCTACGCATTTAAATGTTTTACCACATGTCATTGCTAACAGGAATATGTGTAGAACAAAACCTGCTTGGTATTTGAATGTTTTCCATGATATATCAATGCTAACAGGAATATGTGTAGAACAAAACCTGCTTGGTATTTGAATGTTTTCCATGATATGTCATTGCTAACAGGAATATGTGTAGAACAAAACCTGCTTGGTATTTAAATGTTTTCCCTGATATGTCATTGCTAACAGGAATATGTGTAGAACAAAACCTGCTTGGTATTTGAATGTTTTCCATGATATATCAATGCTAACATGAATATGTGTAGAACAAAACCTGCTTCGTATTTGAATGTTTTCCCTGATATGTCAGTGCTAACAGGAATATGTGCAGAACTACTCTTTGCTTCACCCATGCCAGCAGAGAAGAGGTTGGTCGGTCATTGGTGGCTGACGCAGTCAAGTTTGATCCTGCGCAATGCCCCAAGCATGGCTGAGGGAAGAAGACGGGCCATTCCCTGCGTTCACGATGGCTCACTGGTAATACCTTCCCTCGGCGACTTTAGGTCGTGGGATATAGCCCAGCCTGCGAGGTCAAAGGAAGGAATCGATAAGTAAAATGAATCGATAAATACAATTCCTGAGGAGTACACAAATGAAATGCTTTATGAATTATTTAATACATATCAGGCAATAGAGTAAACATGATACCGAAATGCAATGATTTAGAAACAAATTGGGTTAAAAAAAAGTTAACGAAGCTGACAGCCAACGCATTTTATGATGGATTACACGCATTTGCTTTACGACACTATTACATCATATGCTTGAATTTAAGTTTTATAGATAGATGTAGGTACCAACGCATGCAGACTGTACTCCATATTGAACAACATTACAATGCATTGCCTTGTGTTGTACGTTGTTTTTTTCTCTTTTTTTTTTTTTATTGCTACCTGAAGTAGGACCTAGTCTCCCAACAAAAGAAAATGCACTACTCGTAGCTTTTGACAGCCATCTTCCTCAGCCATGCTGTTGCTGACTGAGTGAACTCGATTCAGATCAGTTTTTTTGTTCGTTTTTTTCTTTCTTTTACCCCTTTTGGTTTCCCGTCCATGTATATTTTTGTTCAAGAGTCAAGGTGGATTTTTCTGCAAGTTCAGTTTTCCACATGAAAAAAATTATGTAGGCAGGGCTGAGATTTAGCAAGCCAGGCTAAGGAGCCAGCCAGGCTCCTAACCTGGGAGGTTGAGGTTGCCAGAAAATTTTTCAGGTTGCCAGACCCTTTCATTGAAAATGCAGTCCTATTTTAAATTTGCAGCTTATACACACGCTTATTTTCAACAACAACAATAACACTGTTTCTGCTCATTAATTTTGGAAAACAAATTTAATTTTCAGTTGTCATTGATATTGCCACCCAGGTATATCATAACTGACAAAGAAAAGAGATCTTTTATATCCAAAAGCATTTGCCTAGTAGAAGTAAAAAGCGTCATGACAAGATTTGTCCCTGTTTTGTACCTGAAGCACCTTCAGTCTACAGTCTGCCAAGGGCCAGATCATCATCATCCTCAATGTTGAAAAAGGTGAAGCAGCTTGGGTCTGCCTTCCTCAGGCCAGCAAAGTCATCACCATCTAACCCAGCACTGAGACTCTCCAACAACACCTCTTCATCATCATCCTCCAGGCAACAATCTCTGTGTCCAACTGACTGTTCATGTTTCTTGATTGAATCAAGTTTAAACAATTTTGTGCCGATTACAAAGGGCTGCTGCTGCTGTTTGTAAGTCGTCATCCATTTTCGGCAGGGTGCACAGTGCATCTCCTTGTCGGCATCGTACACAAGCCATGCTCTCTCCTCCCCTGTTTCTGTCCTCTTCCATCCTGGCACCCACTTTCCATCTCTCTTCTCTTCTTCATATTCCTTATTCTGCTTCTTTTTTTCTTCTTCTGACTTAGTTTTTTTTTTGCTGGAGGCTCAGAGACACCGGTTAAAAAGCGCCACATGACCACCGACTGAACAAGTAAGCGGAAGAGCGGAAATGGCAAGTCTCGCGCGACTCTGAACCTCGGCCGGGAAAGCCCCAGCACGGCAGTGATGAAAGATGGCAGTCGGCAGGCACGTGTTTGTTTTTTACAGGGCATGTCGTTTGTGTACAGGTACAGAATCACTGGCGGTGATTTTTAGGTCGCCAGCCGGGCGAATGGTACTGTAAATTGAGTTCGCCCGACTCCAATTTTAGGGCCATTGGCGAGTTGGCGAACGTTAAAGCTCAGCCCTGATGTAGGTATTAACTCGTGCAGACTATACTCCATATTGTATTCTATTACACTGCTTTGGGTTGTGTTGTATTGCATGCTGTTTTTCTTTTCTTTTTTCCCCCCCCTTTTTTGTAACCGCCTTTTGGTTTCACGTCTATGTATATTTTTTGTTCACGTGATTTTTTTCTATCAGAATTGGCAGGGGCATGACCTCCGTCGTCGTTGCTGTAGGTTCTTTTACGTGTGCAAAGTGCAGGCGGCGGCACACAGAGAGGTCGTGGATCGTGTCTTCACTCTTCAGGACATCCCTGCTGCTTCAGTTCCAAGGTCATGGTCATTTATTACCTTCTCATCGGATTTCAGCTGTATGCGATCAAGTGTTCATGAATACAGACTACCATAGTTATGCACTTTCTGTGTTATATACTTCAAGGTGTATTTTAAAGGGCTGTGTGAATAAGGGTGGTTTTTTTTTTTTAAATGACTTGAGTTGACTTGAATGCTGTGGCAGCCTTGGTATGGCGCTTTGCAGTCGGCCGGGCTATAAGCAACATTAACTTACCTTACCTGTGTTATATTTCGACAAACAATACCGACTAAATCAACGTGATACTTGAAGCATTGACACTGTTTATCGAATGTGACAACAGATCCACATTCATCTACAGATCCAGAACGGTTGTCATTTATTGTTTATCAACTGATCCACATTCATCTACAGATCCAGAACGGTTGTCATTTATTGTTTATCGACTGTGACAACTGATCCACATTCATCTACAGATCCAGAACGGTTGTCATTTATTGTTTATCAACTGTGACAACTGATCCACATTCATCTACAGATCCAGAACGGTTGTCATTTATTGTTTATCAACTGACAACTGATCCACATTCATCTACAGATCCAGAATGGTTGTCATTTATTGTTGATCGAGAGTGACAACAGATCCGCATTCATCTACAGATCCAGAACGGTTGTCATTTATTGTTGACCGAGAGTGACAACAGATCCGCATTCATCTACAGATCCAGAACAGTTGTCATTTATTGTTGATCGAGAGTGACAACAGATCCGCATTCATCTACAGATCCAGAACGGTTGTCATTTATTTATCGAGTGTGACAACAGATCCACATTTATCTACAGATCCAGAACGGTTGTCATTTATTGTTGATCGAGAGTGACAACAGATCTGCAGTCATCTACAGATCCAAACCGGTTGTCATTTATTGTTGATAGAGTGTGACAACAGATCCGCATTCATTTACAGATCCAGAACGCCGGATCCTCTTTCGATGAATCAGCCGTTGACCAGAATTAGATCCATACCACCAAGAACGTCACTGGGGGTCTGAATAGCCCAGTGGCCAAGACATGACTGTGTGCTTCCAAGGTCTTGAGGATC
>CM031624.1:46610665-46613798 GCA_018398815.1 Conus ventricosus | reverse complement strand
GATCCCTGTTCGAGAGCCTGTCGGGAGAGATTTTCCCCTCGGTCAGAGTTCATGTCTTGTGCAGCCTTCAGTTCCCTGCTGGCTCTTGGGAGGGGGCTTGAACCCGAGGTCTCGTGCATGAACGCAGGTGTGTGGGTCCCTTAGGCTGACAGCAAGCTAACAGCGATGCACACTCTCTTGCCAGTGTCGCCTGCTCACTCTTTCCCACAGCCGCGTGCATGGCACGTGTTGTCCGTCACAGAGCCAGGTCCAGCTCCTGAGCGTCTTCAGCAAATTTTCCTGACACGGGGAGATGCTGTTTACCGTACTTACCGGCATGTGGTGTCTTTCTCTCTCTGTCTGTCTGTCTCTTTTCTCCTTCTCTGTCTCTGTCACTCGACAGAGAAATTTCTTCTTCCTCCTGCTCTTCTTCCTCCTGCTCTTCTTCTTCTTCATCTCTCTCTCTCTCTCTCTCTCCTCTCCTCTCCCCCCCCTCTCCCCTCTCTCTCTTCTCTCCCCCCCTCTCTCTCTCTCTCCCCCCCCCCCTCTCTCTTCTCCCTCCCTCCCCTCTCTCTCCTCTCCCTCTCTCTCCCTCCCTCTCTCTCTCCCTCCCCCTCCCTCTCCCTCCCCCTCCCTCCCTCCCCCTCTCTCTCTCCCTCCCTCCCCCTCTCTCTCTCCCTCCCTCTCTCTCTCCCTCCCTCCCTCTCTCTCTCCCTCCCTCCCCCTCTCTCCCTCCCTCCCCCTCCCTCCCTCCCCCTCTCTCCCCCTCCCTCCCTCTCTCTCTCCCCCCTCTCTCTGCCCCTCTCTCTCTGTGCCTCTGTGTGTGTGTGCGCGCTTGTCTGTGTGTATAAAAATGCTCTTTTCTTTTTCTTCTATGTATTTGATTTGTTATCAAGACGAATCCCTTTTTGATTTTCCTATTACTTTATTTCGAAATGCTTTGATTGTCCACATTTACTGAGCTATTCAGTTTGCCTATTTCATTCCAGATTTTTTCCTCTCCCTTTCTTTCCTGGCGCTGCAAATATGATCTTGTTCCCTCTTAACACAAAGTCTGTATAGGCCAATGTCAATAAAAAATATGTCTGAAGCGTCTCTGTCACTGTCTGTCTCTCTCTGTCTGTCTGTCTGTCCGTCCGTCTCTCCCATAGTGACCAGAGGAATCGTGCTTACAGAGGCACTGACCTGGTTCTCATAGAACGCGCATAAAGCAGACGATTGCCCTGAGTGCCAGAGTGGAGATACAATGGGTACCAGCACACTGTGGCATCAGAGGCAATGAAAAAAGCGGACATTCTGGCAAAAGACGGTGCACAGAAGGAGCAGGCCAACAACCTGGTGTCATACGATGAAATTAGGACAATCATCAAGGCACAGCAAGGAACAAAATGGCGCCTCCTGCATCCCAAATACAACCCAGAAGACACCATTTGCTGGGACGACGTGAACAGGTCAAGATCTTCCGCCTGAGGACAGGACACAATCGCCTGCTCCACCACATGCACACAAAATTTGGCATTGGACAAGAGTGCCCTTGTGGTGAGGGACCAATGACAACTGACCACATCCTTCAAGTCTGTATGACGTATGCAGCATCCAGGAGAAGTACTGGCCAACACCGACAGCAGTGGAAGCCAAGTTGTACGGCACCCTGGAGGAACTGCGGTGGACGGCAGCCTTCGTCGAGGACACCGGGCTGCTCATCTAACGGGATGGCGAACGAGGAAGAAGAAGCAGACGATACCATGGTATGCATTCATTCACCAGGTGGGGGAGGATGCATTGCCTGTGTTTTATTATAGAAATGGTATGTTCTGTTTAAATATCCTCTCTTTGTGACGGATTATGAACTCGGAGCATTGATTAAAATGCACACATTATTTGTGAGAACTTGACAAAAAGTGCCGAAAATAAAAAGCAGAATGCAGTATTTGGGACTGTTGTGTGTTTGATTGTGCGTGCGTGAGTGTACATTGTGTGTGTGTGTGTGTGTGTGTGTTGTGTTGTGTGTATGTTTGTGTGTATGTTTGTGTGACTTACCATGCCCTGTCCATAGTACCAGCACCTCCATTGATATCATGTTTATTGCCCATACTGAAACAAACAAAAAATATAATTGTGCAATTCGCATAGTGTAAAAAAACCGGTAACCACAAACATGCACGCAGTCACAAGCACCCGCACTTAAGATGTCAGACGGGGAGGGGGGGGGGGGGGGGGGGGGCGGGAGTAGCTCAGTTGGTAGAGCGCCGGACTCGTGATCCTGGAGTTGCGGGTTCAAATTTCGGTACAGGGGGATTTTTCCCTCGGAGTTAACATTGGTTCCGACTCCATTCCCCATACAATCCTTCGAATGAGACCATAAACCGAGGTTCCGTGTGTGGACGCACGCACAACATATTGCACACTAAAATACCATCACCAACTTTCGGAAGAGAAGGCCAGTTTGGTTGGCCGTTGGTATGGATGACATGTTACACATAACATGCACCTTCCCCGAAGATGGAGTATGGCTGCCTTAATGGCAGGATTAAAAAAAAAACGGTCATACACACAAAACTCCACTGCCTGTCTATACAGGCAGTGTCCGCAGGAGTATCAGCCTGCGTACGCATAAAAAAAAAGAGATGTCAGACACACTTCGCCACAGACTTTATGAAAAGCCTTGTTCAGAGGGGTTCTACCTGACCAAATTTTTTTTTAAACTCTTGAAAGAGAGGGTTTCTTCCAGCTGACGTGGCGTAGTGGTTAACGCCGCAGATTCCCGACTGGGAGGCCGTGGGTTCGCTTCCCATCAGAGCCATTTATTTGTGGCGTTTTTTTTCTGCCCTGACCGGCTGCTGCCCAGAGTTGGGTTTGCCACTGGATTAGTGGGAAGACTGTGATCACACGGTCGAGTCTGATCCACTTAATGCACGCGTTTCTGAGAGTTTTGCTCGAACTTCATGACCAACACTGCAAGTGTCTGTATCTCTCGAACCTGGCTGATACAGTGTGGTGATATTTATGAAAGTACGCATATAATACAGCCCAGTCATGCAGTCTCGGACCAGAATGGAAACCGGTAGCATTATCTTCATCATCCTCATCCTCGTCGATCAGCTTGAAAAAAAAAAAAATCAAATTCCATGGCCCTTTATGCTTCACTTTCATA
>CM031624.1:46603165-46605665 GCA_018398815.1 Conus ventricosus | reverse complement strand
GATCTAACTTTGGTTTCACCTAAAATGGCTTTGTCGTGTGCTTGGGAAACGTGTAGTGAAACTCTTGGGAGTGATCACATACCAATCATCATTACAATTAATCAGTCCCTTATTTTGAAGACACAAAACCAGATGATACAATCCCAAGATTTGATTATAAAAATGCCAAATGGTCTCAATTTTACAGTACACTTAAAGATCTAGACATAAGCTTGTCCCCAGATGATGATATTGATACAATGTATGACACGTTTTGTACTTCTGTTCTAAAAGTGTCTGGTTTATGTATTCCTAAATTGAAGAATCAGGGATCTAAAGGGGTAAACATCTCGGTAATGTCTGGTGGACTGAAGATTGCGATAAGGCAGTCAATGAGAAAAAACGGTTATACAAGGAATACGTGCACACTAAGAAAAGTCAAGATAAGAAAACGGTAGATGAAAAAATTTAAGGAAATGAAGCATTCAAATATACATAGTAATAGAGTTATGGAACAAGCCAAAAAGGATTATTGGGATAATTTTTGCAAAAGAAACACACTCGATCACAAAGATAGTAGAATGGTATGGAAAGAGATAAAAACGATAAAAATGGAATCAAACTCCCAGAATATCCTATCATTCTTGACAATAACAATTTACCATCATCCACAGACAAAGCAGAAGCGTTTGTCGACCAGTTTGCTAAAGTGAGCAGGTTAGAGGGGTTGTCTGAAAACGAAAGAAAATTCAGAGAGAATAAAGAATCTACCCATGTCTTTAATGATGTGTCTGATAATGACACAAGCGACATCAACGTCCCAATTATATTACAAGAGGTGAAAGATGCCATAGATTCTCTCCCAAACAAAAAAACAGCTGTTGGGATTGACGCCATTTCAAATGAAATGATTAAACATTTTCCAGACAAATGGATAAGCATTTTACTTAGAATATTTGAAAAATGCTGGAGCTCAGGTCATTTGCCACAATATGGAAAGAATCAGTAGTAGTACCGATTCACAAGGAAGGTAAACTGAAAGAGAGTATAGATAGTTACAGACCTATTTCATTAACTTTCTCATGTCTGTAAACTTTATGAAACAATTGTTTTAAATAGACTGAACTACTTTTGTGAAAAGAACAAAGTTATCCCAACAAACCAAGCAGGTTTTCGAAAGGGAAGAAGTGCTATTGAACATTTGGTCAAACTTACCACTCAAATTAAACACCAGTTTTCCCGGAGAAAATGCTTACTAGCAACCTTTTTAGATATCACTAAAGCTTATGATCAAGTATGGCACTCTCGTTTGCTTTATAAACTTAAAGAGATCGGATTATCAGGAAACATTTATGATTTTCTTAAAGACTTCTTAGAAAATAGATATATTAGAACAAAGGTAGGGAACTCTTACTCTACAAGAAGAAAATTACACATGGGCATTCCTCAGGGGTCTGTTATTGTCCCTGTACTTTTTAATATTCTGATGTACGATTTACCCACAAAAATTACTAAGAACATAGAACTAGTCCAATATGCAGATGACATATGCATATGGATGAAAGTGACATTAAAAAAATGTACACCTGTCAGATCACAAAACTATATCAAAAAGTTATATCAAAAGAATTAAAATACCCTTTCTGCTTACATGACTGAAAATGGTTTGCAAATATCAACTGAAAAAACACACATGATGTTATTTAATACTGGATCTGATCCAGTTAATATGCCTTTATTTCAAGTCAACGGCATACCCATTAAATATACAAAATGGTGAAATTCCTTGGAGTAAATTTAACATCAAAGTTGTCATGGAATTTTCATATTGAGCATATTCTAACAAAAGCACGAAAAACTTTAAATCTAGATTATTAGCAAGCATGTTTGGGCTCAGGACACAATTACTCTTTTGCACCTTTCTACCGCACTGGTTAGATCTAAATTAACGTATGCACAAGAGGTGTTCTTCAGTGCACCCAAATACTTACTGAAAAAACTTCAAAGTATTGATTCCAAAGTATATAAGATAGCCATGGGACTACCAGTCCATGCCTCTTGTACAAAAGCATACAGTGCTGCTGGGATATTACCGCTGGAAGAATATAGGAATCTTGCATGCACCAAATTTGTTATAAGAAGTTCTTCTATAGACAATAATTTAGGCCCTGAAATAAATATTAAATCGGACACTGATTTTCCCAAAAGGGCTAAAAATATATCATCTCAAACGACTCTTAGAACATATACTTCCTCGATTTTAGAATCCTCAGATATCAAACTAACATCTATTGCAAACAGATCTATTGTGTCTCCTGTCCCTCCCTGGAAACTAATACGAGCACATTTTGATATTGAGCATACAGATTTAAGGCAATGTGCGGCAGTGAAATATGTCAAAATTGGGTCATTTTGGCTATTTTTAGATTTTCACATTTTTACTAACTACAACATGTCTATTTTCATATTCCATACTTGAATTGCACTGAAATGATGTGATTTTGAAATAAAAATGCTTTTA
>CM031624.1:46590665-46598165 GCA_018398815.1 Conus ventricosus | reverse complement strand
GTCCCCAGTCATCATCACACTGGGCCCCTTTCATCATCAACTCCATCTCCCCAACCCATCCCATCCGGGCCCGGGGCCCGTTTTCCTGCTCGCGTCCGTGGCGCATGCACGTGATCTTCCACTCGGGGTTTTTTGGTGTCACGCGGGTACCCGTTCAATTTTAGTGGGGCCAAATCATCGAGTTTTGGGTCCATCGACGGGACCTCTTTTCACGCTTTGTGTGTCGTCCCCAAAGGGGGTTTCTCTTTCCTCTTTGGGAATCCAAGTGTTCCAAAACTAAACTTGGGTTTACACCAACTTTCCTACTTAAACCCGTACAAGTTCCGATCTTGGGGTTTCATTTTCCCGGGAAAGGAAAAAGGGAAATGACATAACATTGAAATCAAACGGGGGGAAAAAAAAAAAAAACAAAAAAAAAAAAAAAATAATTAAAATTTTATTTTAAATAAATTATGTTCTATTTTTTTTTATCATTATATACATATGTAAACAATCTATCTATCTATCTATCTATCTATCTATCTATCTATTATCTATCTATCGGGGGTGACTCGCCCGCGCGCGAGCATGCGTTTTGTGTGTGTGTGTGTGTGTGTGTGTGGGGTGTGTGTGTGTGTGTGGTGTGTGTGTGTGTTGTGTACATGTTGTGTAATAATTATCGTAAGGGTGTGTGTTTGTGTGTGCGAGCGTGTGCGCGCGCGTGCGTTTGTGTGTGTGTGTGTGTGTGTGTGTGTGTGTGTGTGTGTGTGTGTGTGTGTGTGTGGGGGGGAGAGAGAGAGGGGAGAGAGAGAGAGAGAGAGAGAGATTGCCTTGTTTTATTGTATGGTGAACTAATACAAGGACTAGTGAAAACAATCAACCCCACACAACACACACACACCACACACACACACACACACACACACACACACCACACACACACACGCAAAACACACAAAACATTTTCAGACAAATGGATCGATCTGTTGACTCACGGGTTTAAACCAGGTTATTGTTTATGGACAGAAACAAGACTACATACGAAATTTCGCACTAAAACCCTCCTTCAGTAACCAAATTCAATTTTCACAGAAACCTTAAACGTTTTTTTGGGCCCCATCCCCTCTCTCTCCCCTCTCTCCTCTCCTCTATTTTCCCCCCCCTCCCCCCCTTTCCCCCTCTCTCTCCTCTTTTTTTTTGGGGGTTTCCGCGGGTTTCCAGTACCCGGGTCCCAATCAACCCCTGAGTCCCTCCTCAAAACGACATGGACAAAAAGGAAAAAAACCCACCATTTATGAAGAAAGGAGAGGCTTACGGAACAAAAGAGAGTAAACAAAGAACATTAAAAAAAAAAAAAACAGTATAAAAACAAACATACACACCTGAAAAAATCGAAAGGCACCCGAATTTCTGGAGCACCAAAAAAAGTTTTTAGAAAAGAAAACACATTCCCATCTAAATTTTCACAGTGAAACCCTTTTTCGAAAGCATTTTGAACCCCCAAGACACAAAAAACTAAACGATAGAGAAAAAGGACCAAAAGAAAAAAGGTTTAAACGAATTTCTGTCAAAAATTTAGACAAGAAAAACCGAAAACGAAGTAAGACAGCACAAAAAAATTAAAAAGGCAAATCACCGGGCATTATGAAATCCCCCTAATTTCTCAAAACTAAAGGAAAAAAAATTTATCCTTTCCAAGAAATATTCAAAAATTTATATCAAGAAAGCTATTCCCCATAGAAGGTCAAGGGGGGTGATCAAACCACTACCAAGAAAGGAATAGACATAATCCGGAAACGTAAGGAATATCCTTTTTTTAAACATCTAAAAAATTTTCACAAAATATTAAATAAAACTAAGAGGGCAAAGCAAAAATAAAACAAAAAGAGCAGGCAGGCTCGGGAAAGATTTCTCAACAGTAGACCATATTTCACACCCCCACTAAAATAACTGCCTATACCAGAAAGAAAAAATGTAAAACCTTCATTGTTATCAAAAGCGTTTACACGAAAAATAGAAAAAACTTTGGGAATTCACAAAACACAAAATACTACGAAAAAATTAAAGCAAAAAAGCTATCTATAAAAACATACAACATGTTAAGACATGAACTGAACAACAAAATTTTTTTGAATGCCCTAGGTGAAACAAGGGTCTTACTGCCCCCCTTAATCTTTTCATTAAAAAATTACAGAATTGCAGACAAGTCACGCTAAAGGAAGACACGGATTAAATTCTTACCCGGAAGGGCAGAAATATTTTCACTTAAAATTCGCTGAAGACATAGCTTAATAGCTAAACACCAAACGGTCTGCAAAACCAAAAAAGAACCTACGGGAAAAGCCCAGACCGCATTGGACAAAAGGGTAAAATCTCCAAAAAACAAAAATCGGGGTCTTAAAAAGGGAAACCCTTTGGCAGACTAAAAAATGGAACAAAAAAAGGGGAAGAAAGAGGTAAAAAACAGCTCAAATACTTGGGTTTCACTCTAACGACTAAACTCTCAGTAATAATTTCCTTCAGAATAGCAAAAGGGGCAAAAGGGGAAAATAGGGAAAAAGAAAACAATGTAAGCTTAGACTTTTGGGATATAAAAAAAATTTTTTAAGCAAATTTGAACACAGGCAAGCCACTGCTACTGACGCAGCAGAATAGGGGTTTAAAACCTCGTTTTTCACGGTGGAAAAATATACATCAATTGCTTTTTAAAAGAACGGGGGGGTGGGAAGAAAACGCCGAAAACTTAGTAAAACGGTGAACTAGGAAATATCCGATGATATAGATAGTTTCAAAAAAAGCAATCGTATTGGTTCAAATTTAAGAAGATGACCCCAACAGATACCTAGACAGGCATATGAAAGAAAAAATAAAAATTGACAAACCACAGAACTGGGCACGGGAAAATTAACGTTGCTTGGATAAATAGGCTTCTCAAAATTTTGGCTGAACGAAGGCTAGGAAACGAGCAAAAATTTATCAAACACAAAAAACAAAGAATCTAATTTTACAAACAGAACGGGCATAACAAAATAGCGAATATTAACGTTTTAATACATAAAAACGTTTAAAACTATACCCCAACGAAAATTTTTTCGCGCAATCAAATCGCAAAGTTCGAAAACTTGACAAACACGTTAGGAATAAACGAACGCATGGAAATAAAAAAAACATAGACAATAAAGCATAACAACATCCCCTTCGCCCAACAAAAAAACAAAAGACTTTTTAAAGTGGTGTCCAAATTACAGGCAATTACGAACAAAATACATTTTAAAAACATTTAGAAACAGAAAACCATCTTTTTGGAAAGTCTCAAAAAACGATAACACCGAAACCATAAAGATTTTGCAATGTACACTCTAGCCTTAAAAACCAGAAAACCCTTTTTAATTAATACTTATAGAAAATAGAAATTCAATCAAAAAAAAAATTATTTACAATCGACTTTTTCAACAAACTTTTTTGTCATGTTGAAATGTATGTTGCGTACCCCTTTTGGACGGGCCAGGCCTCACAAAAAAGGGCGCGGCGTAAAAAGCCGCGCAAGAGTCAAGAGTAAGATCCCCTCCTCCCCTCTCCCCCCTCTCCTCTCTCTCCCCCTCGTTAAAAATCTACAGACAAAAGGCCTGTTTTCTTCCTTACTTTTTCAGACAATCAGTGTCTTCTGTGCGTTGTCTGACCAAGAAAATGCAGGGTTTTAAAAAAACAAGTACAAAAAAAACGGAAAACAATTGCCCCTTTTTGTGGGTTTTGCGATTATTTTTCAACCACTTTCATGATTACGTAATCCCACACACACCAACACACACCACACACACACACACACACACACACCAAAACCCACGCGCACGCACACACACAACACACCCACCCCGCACGCACCCACACACCCCACACACAACACACACACACCCACAAACACACAACACAAGAAAAACAGAGAGAGAGGGGAGAGAGAGAAGAAAAGAAGAGAGAGAGGAGAGAGGAGGCCCCCATAGACGTGGTGTTTGTTTTGGGGTTGTGTTGGGGGTGTGGGGGTGTCGTGGCGGCGCCGCGCGGCGTGCGGTCCCACGCTCGCACACGACGGGGTTGTGGGTGTGTGTTTTGTGTGGGTGTGTGTGTGGTGTGGTTGGTGTGTGGGTGCCCTTCTGTCTTCTGTATTCAGGGCACAAGGGCTTCTCTTTCCCAACGCCTGCCTTAGCACACGCGGGTTTCCCCAATAAAATTTTTTTCCCGACCCTACTGGATCTTAACGCCAAACTGTAGACCCCCAAATCTTTTTCTGTCTTCTGTCTGTCTGTCTGCCCTGTCTGCTTTTCCCTTCTTTCTCCTCTCTCTCCTCTCTCTCTCTCTGTGTGTGGTGTGGTGTGTGGTGTTTGGTGTTTGTGTGTGTGTGTGTTGTTACACACACACACACACACACACACACAACACACACCCACCCCACACACCACCTCTCTTCTCCCTCTCTCTTTCCCTTCTTCCTCTCCCTCCTCCTCTCTTTCTCAAACCCCAACACACACACACACCACACACACACAACACACACACACACACACACACACATAACGGCGCGTGTTTGCGCGGGCCCCACACACATATTCCCCCCCTTTTTCTATCTCTCACTCTCCACCACACACACACCCCCACACACACAACACACACACACACACACAACACACAAAAAAACCGTTCCCCCTCTCTCTCCCCTCTCTCTCACACACACACACACACCACACACACACACACACACACCCCCCCCACACACACACACACCACCACGCACGCACGCACATTCCTCTCTCTCCTTTCACTGCCCTCCTCCCCTCCTCTCTCTCTTACCACATCTCTCTCTCTCTCTTTCTCTCTCTTTTTTTTCCCCTCCTCTCTCCCCCTCCCTCCCCCCCCCCCCCCCCCCACAAAATATTTTTAATATATATATATAATAATAAAATATATAAAAAAATATATATTTTATAAATAAATTTAAAAATCCTAAAACTTTTTTTTAAGGCTAAAACCCCCTTGGGAGCAACATTAAAAAAACAAGTTAAAAGAAAAACTTAAAACTATCTACAAATTTGTTTCAACGTTTGCGCGTCACAGATCCCGCGCAACACGCCTTTTAAAAAAATTTGTAGTATTTAAGATTCCTCTTTTAATTATTTTTTTTTATATAAAAATTTATAAAATAAAAAATAAAATTTTCTTCGCTTTAACCCTTTGCAAGCCACGGGCACCACACACACACCAACACACACACACACACACACACACACACACACAAAACAAATTCTTCTCTCTAAACACCCACACACACACACAACCACAAAACACACACACACACACACACACACAAAACCCCAAAAAATTCTTTCTCTCTATCAAACCCCCACAACACACACACACACACACCACAACACACACACCACACAAACACACAAAAGACAGCAGACGACAGAAGACGAACACACACAGAGAGAGAGACGACAACAGACAGACAGACGAAAAAATTTAAAGGGGAAAACCCAGACACAGACACACACACACCAAACACACACAACACACACACACTACACAACAGCATGATACTTTTTCCGTCGTCCCGCTGTCTGTCGTCCTCTCCTCTCTCTCTCTCCCCCCCCCCCTCTCTCCCCTCTCCCCCCTCTCTCTCTCTTCTCTCCCCCTCTCTCCTTCCCCCCCTCTCTCTCTCTCTCTCTCTCTCTCTTTTCCCTTTTCCCGGCTGGTCATGAAAGATTGTCCCGAATTGGTTTCCACTTTTTGAAAATATAAAATTCTGGCAGATTTTTTAAAATTTTAGGTTTTGTTGTTGTTGTTGTTGATAACTGCAATCTATATAAAGGGACTTTTTCCCGAAGTGTTTTCTAAACGCTTTTTTTTACAAGAAACGAATCCCCTTGAAAAAAAAGAAAAAAATTGGGTTGGTTCGAGAAAACCTGACAAAAAGAATATATACATGTAATGCACCTTACTATGAAAAAAAACTTTTTTCCCTTTTGTTTCATTTGAAAAAAATATTATCTTTTGGTTTTTTCGGGAAAAAACTGGCAAAACCCAATTCGTAAAGAAATCTTTGGCATTACATAAAAAACAATAAATACATAGTCACTTGCCTTTAAGAAACGTTTTCCTTCAAAAGGCCCCGAACTCGGCACAAAGACGAAAATTTGTTCGACCAACGTTTCGACAAAGCAATTTAAAACTTTTGGAAACCCTTTTGATGAATAACCAGATATCTTTTTTTCCGGAATAAAAATCAAAAAAAAACGGTTTTTCAGCAAAAATTTTGCGCAGTGTCGGAACAAAATTTTTTAAAAATTTTAATTGGGTTCGTAAAAATGACAAAAGCATTTTTTTTGGGTGAAAAACTTTAAGGGGTAACCATCCCTGTTTTGAAAAAATACATTTCCAAGTCCGTTTCTTTTTTAGATACTTACAACTAATAAGGGAAAAAAAAACACAGCAGAAAACATTAAGTACGAATCACTTGATTGCATTTTTGACGTGAACGTTTTTGTAGACTGTCTTTATTTCATCAAAATTTCTGGGAATGTTATAAACGAAACATTTTTTAAATTAATGGGAAAAAACCCACAAATAACATTTTTTCGGGGGGAAAAAAAAAAAAAGTACTGAAAAAAACATGAAGAAAATGTTTTTCAAAAACCGTGTTTTTTAAATTTTATCCATATGCAAGTATTGTATAATTATGTAAATTTAATAAATCCACCCCCAAAATAAATTTTTGAAAAAAAAAAAAAGCTAGAATAAAAAAAAATTTAAGAAAAAAATTTTTTTAATGATGGTCAAAATAATTTGTTAGGATTCTAAATTTTTAAAAAAAGGGTCAAAAAAACTTCTTTTGGGGCCCCCCCCCCCCCCCCCCCCCCCCCAAAAATTTGTTAGATTTTGAAAAAAAATGTTTTAAAAAATGAAACCACCCAAATTCCCAAGGGGAATTAAAAACTAAACCTTTTTTTCACAAAAAAATAACTTTTTTAAAGAGTTTTTTACATTCAGGCAAAATAAAACAAAACGTGTCATTTGCTTATGTACAAACCGTCTTTTTTTGTCCAATTTTTATATTTTTAAAATTACCCTTTTTAAGATTTCTTGACAAAAAGAATAAAGGGGATCAAAACATTCAAGCATTTTAAGTTCTCTTTTTTCAACGCCCCGCCGAAAATACAAGAGGGAAAAACATAGAGACCAAAAATGCGCCCGAAAAAATCAAACAGAACGGGAACAAAAACAAAAAAAAAAAATTAGCACCGACGAAACAACACCCCAAAAAACCCCAAAACACACCCAAAACAAAATATTTTTATTTTTTTTTTTTTTTAAAAAATTTAGGTCTTTGTTAATAAAGCAAAAAAAAAAGAAATGTTTGGGTTTTTTTTGGGTTTTGGTGTTGGTTGGGTGGTTGGGGGTTTTTTTTTTCTCCTTTTCCCCCCTTTTAAACAACACAAAAAACCAAAACCAACAAACCCCAAAAACAAA
>CM031624.1:46565665-46580665 GCA_018398815.1 Conus ventricosus | reverse complement strand
GGGGGGGGGGGGAGAGAGACTCTCTCAAGACTCAAGACTCAAAAGTTTTAATTGCAAAGGGCCCACCGACCTATCTGCAAGGAGGTCAATAATGAACAAGATAAATTCAAGTGAAAACTAGCGCACGTCGCATCCACACACACACCAATCATAGCCACGCATACACCACACGCGCGCGCGCGCGCACACACACACACACACACACACACACACATACACAACACACACACACACACACACACAAAACACCCCACACACACACACACACACACACCACTTGTGAAGAATGAGAAGAACAAAGCAAAATAAACAGAAAACATTTCCCGTGTAGAAGAGGCGGAAAAAAAAAAACGAAAAAGCAACATTTCCCGCTAGCAATGTTAATTTTTAGACATTTCTAGTAGTTCTCTTTTTGCATTGCATAAAAAATAAACATGGCTACAGAGCGGGTTACATCTCTTTTCTCATTCTGCAATAAAAAGGTTAGCGGTGACTGATACACGTTTTTGAAGAAGGGTGAAATATACTTTTCTCTTAAGTCACGATAAGATGGACAATGAAGCAAAAATGTAATTCGTTTTCGATCTGATCGCAGAATGGACAGTTTTCAGAGTTGGGTTTGTATCTTTTATGGACATTTAAATCGCTTACTCCAGCCGAAACTTGACAAAAATATTTCGAAATCTCGGAATAGTAATATCATGTAGATATTTTTCAGGCTGCAGCAACGATTTAAACAAGCGGTAAGTAGAATATCTATCGCTGTTTGATAACTTACCATTCCATTCTTGTTTATAACAATCGTCATACGTTGTTTCAATTCATGCAGAAAAAGTTTCTCGCAACCCACCCCATCATTTAGCCAAACAAAAGAAAATCCAAATACATCTAGACAATGTTTTATAGAAAGCACCCAATTCGTTTGCAAGCTAACATTTTCTATATTTTGTAGTAATCTCGTTTTATCCATTTCGTATGCTTGTTTCGGCAGCCTTGAGAGAGGTAAGTTTTGTAACTTCAACCAGTATCGCATTGCTCTTATTGTGCTGTCTATATACAAAGGATATCTACCGGCTCTCCATATGCCATTGTGTTTGGGGTATTTGGAGACACATTCAAAAAACGTTTACACGCAAACAGATGAGGTAATTCAATACGATGGAAACGAGACAGACCCCAGATTTCTGCTGCATACAACAACATTGGCTTCACTTGAGCATCAAACAATTTTAAAAAGACAGATCGATCTAAAGTCCCCAATCTCCACATCGTTTTCATGATCTGTACAACTTTTCCTTTAGCTCGTCCTGAGAATTCTTCGAATGCAATGTCGTACGACAATTTTGTGGTCAATGTAAATCCTAAGTATTTATAGCTGTTTACTATTTCGATTTCTTTATCCTGATAAATCCATTTTTCTGACTTTGTTAGAAACCCGCCCTTCCTAAAAACCATTACTTTCGTCTTGTTCAAGTTCACTTTAAGCCCTAAAGAAGTTGAAGCCCTTTCGAGATTATTTATCTGGTTTTGAAGCCCAACTGGAGATGTCGAGAACAAGCAGATATCATCGGCAAACAACAGCAAAAATATTTCCCGTAAGCCTGGTAGAAGTTGGAATCCATGTTTTCCATTTTGTGTCACTTGTCCGGCAACTTCAGTGATCAGCAGGGAGAAAATCAGGGGAGACAACATGCAACCCTGTTTCACACCTGCCGGACAGTCAAAAAAGTCAGAGACTTCATTGCCCTAACGCAAAACACGACTGCACCGATGCGTAAATACCCTGTAGCATACGTAGCATTTTGGTAGAGGTTTTAATCTTTTTAGAACAAGCCAAAGGCAATCCCTATCGACTGAATCGAAAGCTTTCATATAATCAATAAAAGCAACGTACACTTTACATTTTCCCTTTCCTGAAAACCGCTTTTTTATTATAGATACTAGAGTAAAAATTTTGGTCAATCGTTTCATAATTTTTACGGAATCCAGCTTGTTCTTCGCAAATGTTGTGTTCCTTTTCTGCCCATGTGTATAAACGTTTATTTAAAATTGACGTAAAGACTTTACTAATAATACTTAATAATGAAATACCACGATTAATTTTCAGGGTTATTTGCATCTCCTTTTTTAAACAATGGGACTATAACTGATCGCGACCACTCATCTGGATAAACGCCTTGATCAAACAGGTTATTAAACAATTTAGTAAGAAAGGGGGTTATCCCAGCCGCCGTGGCGAAGTGGTTGGCGTCGCGGACTCCGGCTGGGAGGTCGTGGGTTCGAATCCCATCAGAGGCATGTGGGTTTTTTCTGCCCCGACCGGCTCCTACCCAGAGTTGAGTTTGCTGCGGACTCAGTTGGGAAGACTGGGACCACACAGTCGAGTTTCATCCACTTAATGGATGCGTTTCTGAGAGTGTTGCTCAAATTTCCTGACCAACACTGCAGGTGCCTGTATCTCTCGGGCCTGGTTGACGCCAGGATATATTATGAAAGGAAGCGTAGAGTACAGCCCTGTCATGTAGTCTCAGACCGAAATGGAAATCCGTAGCATCATCTTAATCATCCTCATTCCCATTGATCAGCATTAAAAAAAAAAAAGTCTCAAATTCTGTGGCCCTTCATGCCCTGCTCTCATGGTGACCTCAATTTCGGTGTCCTCTCCGCGTCTGTGGCCTTGGGTTTGCTTCCGTCGGGGTCACCGGTATCGGCGAGTCCATGGGGGCTGTCGTTGGACGGACGTGGTGGCGCCCTCCGGAGGGAGAGCTCACTCACGCCGGCTCCGCGACTAAGCAATTATTGTCGTCAGTAGGGGGCTTAGTATGTGGTGTCCTGCGTATGTTAGATCAGAACAGGCGCCACTGAACACCACCGAAGTGACTCGGCAGCAGTGCAGTGTCTCCTCCGGTGGGTTGCCTCTTGACGACTTGACATTGACTGCTCCCTGTGGATTGCCGGTGCCGGGGCTGCGGCGGGGCCAGCCGGGCTATGGCTGTGGACGGGGTGTCGGAATGAGCGGCGTGGGTGCACTGCCTCTGAGGTGACGCAGAGGTTGGGACAGCAAAAAAAAAAAAAAAAAAAAAAAAAAAAGGGGGTTATCAAATTTTCTGCTACTTTCAAAATTCACCAAGTATTTCATCAATTCCAGCAGCTTTACCAGTTTTTATTTTGCGAATTGCATATTTAACTTCTTCCTTAGTTATTTCTTCATCTAATTCTGGAACATGAATGGAAATCTCTTCTTCATCTACAGTAGCGTTGTGCCCCGGCAATATTGGTGTATGTTGCCCTAAAACCTCGGCAAAATGATCTTTCCAACTTTCTATGTTAATGGTTACGTCTTTTTTAATCCTTGGGCTTACTCGCTTTACTAACGGCCAGAATTTTGAACTGTCATTTTTATTTTGTAACAGAGAAACACGAACAGACTGATTATAACATTTCTTTTTTTCGTTCAGTTTAGACTGATAGTCGGATCGTTCTCGTAGGTAAACTTGCTCATCCTCCACTTTACGTGTACGGGTGAAGCGGCGTAAGCAACTAACAACCTGACGTTTCAGTTTTCTGCACTCCATGTCAAACCATTTATTCACACGCTGTGCGCGGCCCCCAAAGTGGACCGTTCGCCGCATGCACTGCCCCGCAGTGAGCAACAGCAACACACCTGGCTCAGCGCGGATTTGGCACTGACCTCAATAAGGTTCATTGCTTCTTCCATGGCTTGCTTCCCTCCGCCGGAAACTAAATAATCTAAAAATATCTGCGTTTTTTCTGGGTCCCATTTTAATTTTCCCATATTTCTTTTATCCCTGTAACTGCTTAGATTATCATCTTGGGTGGCAACAGAAACAGTGAGTTCTATAGGCAGATGTTGCGACTCAGTACGATTCGCAACAGACATATTTTTTTACATAATGTACAAAATCAACGGAAGACAAAAAGAAATCAATGGTGCTATTTCCTCTCTGTGACAAAAAAGTGAAATTTCCATCACCATCACCATCAACACAACCATTTAAAGGCGTCAACTGGAACATAGCACAAAACTGAATCAACATTTTCCCAAAACTATTTACATTATCATCCTGTGATTTTCTTTCAAAAGTATTTTCTGGTTTTCCCTCAAAGTATTCATCAACACTCACATCTAGGTACCAATCACCAATTCGTGAATTCAAATCACCACCAATCAAATACAACAAATCTTCACACATTCCATCAAAGACATCATAAACTGATCCAACCTTTGCAGGTTGCAATCAAAATCTTTCTTTTCATAATATGGACTCTTGACTGGGTGATTGTAAATACCAAGGAAAAGAACATCTTTTTCACAACCAAAAAGCTCCTTTGATATTTTGCAACACAAGATATTGTCACATTTTGTTTCTATTTTTATAATATATTTAGAAATTGTTTTGGGAGAGGGAGCGAGAGAGAGAGAGAGAGAGGAGAGAGGAGAGAGAGAGAGAGAGAGAGAGAGAGAGAGAGAGAGAGAGAGAGAGTCAGACAGACAGACAGAGACAGAGATGGAGGCAGACAGACAGACACATAGACAAACAGAGAGAGAGAGAGAGACAGACAGACAGATAGACAGTTGGACAGACATATAGACAAAGAGAGAGAGAGAAAAATAGGACGGACAGACAGACAGATAGACTAAGAAACACACACACACACACACACACACACACACACAACACACACACACACACAACACACACACACAACATACACAGTGGGGACAGACAGATATAGAGAGAGACACTTTTGACACTTTTTGACATTTTGAGATTTTATTGTCATTACCAAAGAGGTCTTTTGACAAGGGGGAGAGGTAACAGAACAATAACATTTCCCTCTTCCTTTCCTGCAAACAAATAGTACACATTCATTCCTAGTGTGCACCAAATCAAAGGTTAAAAACAAATAAATTCATAACATTTCCTTATGTCCTGGCGCACAGGAGTAATGCAATTAGGAAAAACAACAACAACAAAAAAACAACTTAAGACTGACAGAGAGAGAGAGAGAGAGAGAGAGAGAGAGAGAGAGAGAGAGAGAGAGAGAGAGAGAGAGAGAGAGAGAGAGAGAGAGAGACAGACAGTCAGACTGACAGAGAGAGAGAGAGAGAGAGAGAGAGAGAGAGAGAGAGAGAGAGAGAGAGAGAGAGAGAGAGAGACAGACAGAACAGACAGAGCAGGAAGAGACAGACAGACAGAACAGAACAAGACACACAAACACACACACACACACACACACACACACACACACACACACACACACACACACTTCCAAACACGCATTCCACGTCACAATAATGATGATGGAAATGATGCAAGGGAGGGAATGGTGAAGACGATGTGGCCAAGTGCTTGCATGCTGCACCTTTGAACACAGACCAGCTCCGTGCGCTGCGTCTGTGTGTCAAACCACCAGTCACAGGGCAGACAGAGATTGGTATCTGTATACAATGCTATCAATCTGCACACGCCCGCATACATCCCCCCCACCCCCACCCCTAATCTCCCTCTCTACCAACTTCCTTCCCCTCCCCCCCTCTCCCCTGCCTTCCCTACCGGCACCAAATCAGGCATCATTTACCTGTGCCCAGGGTTCTGAATTCAGAGTCAAGTACGGTTTCTGATCTTGTTTTTTCAAAGTATTCTTAGTGGAGTGTCTAGATTCTAAACATGTGAAGGGTATATATAAATGGGGAGGGGGGGGGGGGGGGGATGACCAGAGACAGTAAGTAGTAGGTCTGATTTTCTCAGGGAGCCTCTCTGTTGTCTTTGAATATATCGCCTGATCATAATATCATCGATGATGAACAGACGTTAGAATCACTAACCACGGAACTGAACTGAACTGAACAAGATCTGTTCTGACTGGTCGTGGTGTGACGACGTCACATGTCTCACAGACAGGCGGGGAGGGGGGGGGGGATTGAGGGGTGGGAGGGAGGGTGTGGGGGTGTTGAGGGAGGGTGGAGGGGTGGGAGGGGGGTGGGCGAGAGGGTAGGTTCGCATGGAGAGGGGGAATGACAGGAAGGCTTTGTGGCAGTTGTGTGCATGTGAATTTGCGAAGAACGTTTGATGTGACTGAGACTGATAGCGTGAGGGTGGTAGTGAATGGAAATGGTGCTTCCCTTTCATTCACTACTTTGGCTTCACAAGGGGAGTATTGTGCATGTTTTGTCTGTATTTTTTTTTTGTCACTGAGGAAGGCATTTTGCCGAAAATTTCTTGTCCGTTTTGTGTCGTGCATTAAATCTGTTACTTCACACTTTGTTTTGTGTGCTCTTCTGCTTTTTTGTCGTGTTCCAGTCACGCTGCAGTTTGGTTCATTTGCCGTTTGCTTCCCTCTGTCTGTCTGTCTGTCTGTCTGTCTGTCTGTCTGTGTCTGTCTGTTGTCTGTCTTTCTCTCTTCTTCTTTTCTCTCTCTCTCTCTCTCTCTCTGTCTTTGTCTCACTCTCTCTCTCTGTCTTTGTCTCACTCTGTCTGTCTGTCTCTCTCTGTCTGTCTGTCTGTCTGTCTGTCTCTCTCTCTCTGCTCTCTGTCTGTCCCTGTGTCTGTCTTTCTCTCTCTTTGTCTCTATTTCTGTCTCTGTCTGTCTGTCTGTCTGTCTGTCTGTTTTTGTCTGTGTTGGTGTGTGTGTGTGTGTGTGTGGTGTGTGTGTGTGTGTGTGTGTGGTGGTGTGTGTGTGTGTGTGTGTGTGTGTGTGTGTGTGTGTGTTTTGTGTCTGCATGTGTGTCTGTG
This sequence comes from Conus ventricosus, assembly GCA_018398815.1. Lineage (NCBI taxonomy): Eukaryota > Metazoa > Mollusca > Gastropoda > Neogastropoda > Conidae > Conus > Conus ventricosus. The sequence goes on along the minus strand of CM031624.1, from coordinate 46,573,907 downwards.
TGTGTATGTATGTATGTATTGTATGCATGTATACATGTGTATGTATGTACAGGGTCGAACTTTAATTAAGGACCACCCCGAAAAAGGCCCTTTCTTTTTAAATTGGCCAAAAATACAAGCAATGCATTTTTTCGAAGAATTCGACTGGGAAAGGTTTAAGGGGTTAACAGAGTATTCCGCAAAGCTTGCGAAAGCTGTCTTATTGTCACGTGCGGCATGCAGAGGGGGGGGGGGGGGGGGGGGTTGAAAGTTGCAGATTGTTGTCAAAATTGCTTGTTTTTTAAGCAAGAGTGAACACTGCTTCAAACGGTTTTGCACTGAAATTCCAAATGCACGTGCAAAAACCAATGCATTGCAGAGCATTTTACTGACTGGAATGCCCCTAAAAGCAGCCCAACGTGCATAATTCTTCATAACACAAAAATGCCTCCAAGACGCAAGCTGTCTGATTTTGACGGACCCGGGCGATTGCATGGCTGCAGGATCGAGTTGGCGTTCGAGAAGTGGCCAGAAGACTACAAGTATCCCACTCCGTCATCATTCGGCTGAGAGAACGTTTTCAAGCCACTGGAACTGTCAAAGAGAGACCCCGTCCAGGCCAGCCAAAGAAGACCACTGCAAGAGATGACAGGTTCATCCGCAGACATGCTCTTCGGACCAGGACCACCACCTCCAACACCATCAGGCGTCGGCTCCAAGCTGCCACTAACACAGCAGTGTGTGAGATGACCATACGGCGGCGCCTCAATGCTGCCAACCTTCGAGCAAGGCGCCCAGTCGGAAACCAAAACTGACTGCGGCCCACCGGGCACGTCGCCTGGCCTGGTGCACAGCTCATCGAACATGGACTCGGGCTCAGTGGCGGATGGTGCTTTTCACCGATGAGTCCAAGTTCCAGTTGAAGCCACGAGATGGACGCATTCGGGTGTGGCGGCGTCCCAGGGAGCATCTGGCAGATGACGTCATCCAGGAGGTCGTCGCTTTTGGTGGTGGCTCCGTCATGGTAGGGGGGGGGGGGGGGGCATCAGCAGTCACCACAAGACTCCCCTGTACCATGTGGATGGCAACCTGAACGGCCAACGCTACCTGCAGGAGATTTTACGGCCTTTGGTTGTCCCAGCACTCCAGCAGATTGGGAGCTCAGGCTGTGTTCATGGACGATAATGCCACCCCACATCGTTGTCGAGCCGTGAACACTTTTGTGGTGCAAGCTGGCATCACCAGGATGCCATGGCCGGCAAACAGCCCGGACATGAACCCTATTGAGAACATCTGGGGCGAGCTTGGGAGGAGAGTTCAAGAAAATCACCCTGTTCCGGCAAATCGACAGGAGCTGCTGCACTACCTGCAGCAGGAGTGGGAAAAACCTCCCCAGGCACTCATTACAAGAACAGTCAACACCATGAGGCAGCGCTGTGTGGATTGTGTGGCAGCACGAGGGGGGCACATTCGGTTTTGATCAGACTGTAAAGAAACACTCTTTTTGTGAATGTCATTTTGGGGGGTAGTCTCATTCAGGCTCCCCTGTCTAATCAGAAAGAATGATTTTTTTCGATGAAAGTGACAAATTGATGTTCACTGATAACGAAATTAAACATTTATAATGTTTCTGTCGTTTGTCGGTTTTTTCTTTCTATGTTTTCGTGGAGACTCGTGGTATAAGTGGTCCTTAATTATAGTTCGACCCTGTATGTGTGAGTGGGTAGTGTGTGTGTGTGTGTGTGTGTGTGTGTGTGGTGTGTTCGTGTGGTATGTGCGTGTGTGTGGGCGTGTGTGTGTGTGTGTGCCTGTGTGTGCGTGTGTTTGTGTGGGGGGTGTGCGTGTGCGTGGGCGCGTGGTGCGTGTGTGCGCGTGTGCGTGTGTGTGTGTGTGCGCGTGGTGTGTGTTGTGCGCGTGTGTGGTGTGCGTGTGTGTGTCTGTGCGTGTGTGTTGTCAGTGCCGTGTGCTGTGTGTGTGTGTGGTCTGTATCTCTGTGTGTGTGTATGTGTGTGTGTGTGTGATGTGTGTGTGTGTCTGTGCGTGTGTGTGTGTTGTGTGTGTGTGTGTGTGTAATACTGTTGTGTGTATCTCTGTGAGTGGGTGTGTGTGTGTGTGTGTCGCGTTGTGTGTGTGTGTGTGGTGTTGTGTTATATCTGTGTGTGTGTGTGTGTGTGTGGTGTGTGTGTGGTGTGTGTGTTTGTGTGTGTGTGTCTGTGTCGTGTGTCGTGTGGTGCCAGTGTGTCGTGCGTGTCTTTATTTCCTTTCCTTCCGAACGACACCAACCACATCGCCATGTCACAGAATTCTCATGATCGATGACATTATTGATCGCGTTCGTCTCTTGGCATCGGATCGATGAGGGAGAATCATCATCACTCAACGTCTGGGGTCGCTGTGCCCATCAATAGTGACTTTCAGCGGTCCCCATCCTTCCTGAGAATCATGTCCTAAATCGCCATCATTGCTGCATGCCTAGGTGATAGGTTGGACGTGCGCGTGGCGCACGCTTTGTGTGTGTGTGTGTGTTGTAAGGTGTGTGTGGTGTGTGAGTGTGGTTAGTGTGTGTGTGTGTGTGTGTGAGGATGTGTGTGTGTGTGTGTGTGGTTCGTGTTGTGTGTGTGTTGTGTGTTGTGTGTGTTGTGCTGCGTGCGTGCGTGCGTGTGCAGTGGTGTGTGTGTGTGTGTGTGTGTGTGTGTGGTCTGTGTGTCTGTGTGTCTGTGTGTCTGTGGCGTGTGTGTCTGATGCGTGTGTGAGTGTGAGTGAGTGACGAAGGTGTGTGATGTGCGTGTGTGTGCGTGGCGCGCGCGCGCTTGGGCGTGTGTGGTTGTGTGTGAGTATGTGTGTGGTATGTGTGTGTTGTGTTGGTGTGTGTGGGTGTGTGTGTGTGTGTGAGTGTGTGTTTGTGTGAGTCCGTACAACACTATGTTAAACAGGGAGTAAATGGTTTCAAGCCAGTCAGTCAGTAAGTGGTGTGTGTGTTTGTTGAATTATGGTGTGTGTGTGTCTGTGTGTGTGTTTTGGGTTGCCTCGGCGCTTGCCGCGGGGTGTGAGTGTATGTGTGTTGGTGTGTGTGTGTGTGTGGTGTGTGTGTGTGGTGAGAGAAGAGAGAGAGAGAGAGAGAGAGAGAGAGAGAGGAGAAGAGAGGAGAGAGCAGAGAGAGAGAGAGAGAGAGAGAGAGAGAGAGACTGTGTAAATCCTCAACTCCGACCATTTTATGGAAAACTAAAGTACTCAATTTACAAAATCCTATGTGCATGCGTAGTGGAGCGCAACACACACACACACACACACAGCACCACAAACACACACACACAGCACACACACACATACATACGCACAAACATCACTCACACACACACACACACACCCCACACCCACACACAACACACACACACCTCACACACAAACACACACACAACACAGTACTCACACACACACACTCACACACACACACACACACTCACACAACACACACATAACACATTTACACACCAAGATATCATCCATCATCAACATTGTAAGAACACCACCATGCGTATACAACACGCAGGTCATTTTCTGACTAACCACACTCACTTCCTCACCCCCCTACCCCCTCGCCCCTCTCCCCCCCCCCCTGCCCTTCGCAGCGATCCCTCCTCCCCACCTCACACTCTCCCTTCCCTCGCACCTCTGCCTCCCCCACCCTTACCCTTACCATTCCCCCCTCCACCCCGCCCCCCCACCCCCAACACGAAAACAGCCGAAGCACGACACTCTTATCAATCATCCAGACAAAGTATGTGTGTGTATATATATAAAAAATATCCTTTTTGTCCACGCCAAAGAATAGGAAAAACGCAGAAACACGATGGGGGGTGGGGGGGGGGGGGGGGGGGGGGGCAGCGGGATGGGACAGACAGAATAGTGAGGCAGGGAAAAGGGAGGGTGTGGGGGGTGGTAGCAGATTTGGGAGTCATGTGTGTTGTTTTTGTAACAGGATGGAAGAGGGAGGGAGAAGAGGGTAAGGGAGAAGAGGGGCAGGGTGGTGGCGGGGGGTGGGGGGTGGGGGGTAGGGGGGGGGAGGGGTAGGGGGAGTTCCCTCCAATCGTCTCCCTTCAATAGACAACGGAACGGCATTTGTGTGTGTGTGTGTGTGTGTGTGTGTGTGTGTGTGTGTGTGTGTGTGTGTGTGTGTGTGTGTGTGTCCGTTGTTTGTGCGGCAGTGTGTGTGGGATCATGCTTGTGTGTGTGTGTGTGTGTGTGTGTGTGTGTGTGTGTGTGTGCGTGCGTGCGTGCGTGCGTGCGTGCGTGCGTGCGTGCGTGCGTGCGTGCGTGCGTGCGTGCGTGCGTGCGTGTATGAATATGCACCCTTGTTTGTAGATGCATGATACTTATCATTGCAATATTCATCTTCTCATTAGTTTCATTTATGTTTATTTTAAACCTTGCATGTATTTGTAAGCGGCGCGGGGCTTATGATGCAAGATTAAGCGCCATAAATCATCATCATCATTGTTACCATCCCGGCCTGTCACGCAACAACTCCTTTAGACTCTTCCCTCCAGGACGCATCTCGACTGACTTGCAGTGGGGAGTGAGGGGTCGGAGGATGGGGTGGGGGTGGAGGTGGGGGGTGGCGGAAGGGTCAGGAGGGGAGAGGGAGGTAAGGACAAGAAGAAGGGATGGAGGGGGGGGGGGGGGGGGGGGGGGGGTAGGAGGTGGAAGGATTCTGGACGACACACGAACGAAATGAAACGAGAAATCCCGACAGCTGTAGTTTTTGTACTCCCAGTTTCTTATAGAACATGGAGGGGAACGTATCTTTGTGCCCGCGTCTCTTTGTGCCCACGTCTCTTTGTGCCCACGTCGCTATATGCCCAAAACGTATGCCAGTGGGAGTTTCGGGTAGGCATCCTCTATGTCAATAGCCAAACTTACCAGTGGCCAAGCAATGGTCAAACTGACCAGTGGTCAGTTTGTCAAACTGACCAATGGTCAAGCAGTGGTCAAACCGACCCGTGGTAAAGCAGTGGGCAAACTGACCAGTGTTCAAAATAGCTTGATCATTGGTCGGTTTGACCAACGTTTGACCTCTGGTCAGCTTGACCACTGGTCACTTTGGTTGTTGCTTGACCACTGGTCAGTTTAGCTATCACTTGACCACTGGTCAGTTTGACATCACTTGACCACTGGTTAGTTTTACCATCGCTTGACCACTGGTCAGTCTGGGACCATTGCTTGACTACTGGTCACTTTGACCATTGCTTGACTACTGGTCACTTTGACCATTGCTTGACCACTGGTCAGTTTGGTTGTTGATATAAAGGGTACCTACGCACAACTCCCACTGGCATAGGTTTGGGCATATAGAGATGTGGGCACAAAGAGACGTGGGCATAAAATACCACTCTTTTGGGCATATAGAGACGAGGGCACAAAGAGACGTGGGCATAAAGGGATGCTTCGACATGGAGTACTTTACATTGGGAACGAGGAAATGCTGTCTGTCCGTGGTCAAAATGTGTTCCACTCGCTCCAGACAAAACTTCTGGGCCGATCTTTCTGAAAATTTGTACGTATGTTCATTATGGGTCACGGATGATGCCCGATGTTTTATTTTACCAGAATAGCCGTTACTAACGGCTATAACGTCCCAAAAAAGGTTTTTCTTCTATATGGAATATCTCTGAAAGTACTTCGCCGATTTTTTTATCTCAGTGACGAATAAGGGGGGGGGGGGGGGGGGGGCTACATTATGACGCATGTTTGAATGTGACGGTGTTTTTTTTTTTTAAATTATGACGCAAGTTTGATTGTGACTTTTTTTTTTTTTTTTTTTTACACGCGCATTCAAGATAGATCTATCTATACTGGCAGTACGTTTATATGCTTTGCATCTTGTTTTTTTTCATGGTCCAGTCGATCGAGAAACTGTCGTGTTCAGAGTTGTTTTGTTTGACTGTTTGTTTGTCTGGTTTTTTTTTTCCCGCTTTTGTGTTAATTGGTTGCGGAAAGAGATTAACATTTTTTTTTTCATTGAACATAAGATTTTACTGAAGAAAGATTTTCTGGTGTGTTTTTAGGTGTATTTTAAAGGGCTGTGTGGATGAGTTTTTTGGGTTTTAGTTATCAATTCATACTTTGTTTCTTTGTTTGTTTGTTTCAGTTTTGTTGTTGTTGTTGTTGTTGTTGTTGTTGTTGTTGTTTTAACTTGTGAGTTGAGCCGCAACGCGGTGACTGCCCTGATATGGCCCCTTGCGGTCGGCTGGGCGATATAAGCAACATCACCTTGCCCTTGTTCGGTTGCTAAACGCTGCACTCCCCTCCTCCCCTCCCTTCCCTTCCCTACAGAGTACAGGACAAAAACACAACGCGTTTCGACCTCTTGGGTCTTCTTCAGCCAAGGCAAAAAAAACAAACAACACTTAGAACAGTGAAAATGAAGAACGAGAAACCACTTATCTCCTCATGTTGGGCGCCAAATGGCAGTGGCAAGCGCTTGAAATGCCTTGTGTCTTGTCCTGTACTCTGTTTGTCTGTGTCCTTGGCGGTAACTAACCCCCCCCCCCCCCCCCCTCCTTCTTCTAAATTGTGCTTCATTTTTCCGCCCTCAGTCACTCCGTCTGAAACTTTCTACCCCGCTATTTACTATTTAGTACTAGCTTCGTAGAATAGTAAAACGGCAAGTACGGAAACTGGCTAACTAAGCCAATTCTTTTACCCGTTATAAGCTAAAGAAATCATTGTCACTGTCATTGATATACACGTCCTGGTCTGTCCTCCTCTTAATACCGGAACCCCCTGTGAGCTAATCTTGAACAGTTTAAGAACTGTATCCGCCAAACTTAAAACCTAAATCAAACAGCATTCAAACGCCCATCTGGCGCCGAAAGTGACGAGGAGGTAAAGTGATTGCTCAGTTCTTCATTTTCATTGTGCTGACTATTGGTTCATCTTGCCTGAAGAAGAAGAAGACCCGAGAGGTCGAAACGCGTCGTGTTTTGTCTTGTGGTTCGTTGGCTTCCCGTTTGGCGGGATACAGTCCTTAAACTCTGTCAGACTTGTTTAGGTGTCTGCCTGCAAATCGCTTCGCTTTATAACTATCCTTGTGAGCTGCCAAATAAGTCTTGCTTTATCAGTGTGGACTCCGCGATGACACAATGTACCCAAATTACAAGACGTCTATCAACCATGTTTCATCAGAGAAGACCTCTTCTTCGTCTTCTTCTTCTTCTTCTTCTTTCTTCTGCGTACGCAGGCTGATACTTCTGCGGACACTCCCTGTATAGACAGGCAAAAATCAATCCCATCTACCCAACAAAGGGAGTAGAGTTGTGTGTGTATGACCGTTTTTTTTTATCCCGCCATTAAGGCAGCCATACTCCAACTTCGGGGAAGGTGCGTGCTATGTGTGTAACGTGTCATCCACACCAACGGCCAAACTGGCCTTCTCTTCCGAAAGTTGGTGATGGGATTTTGACGTGTGTGCAAGATGTTATGCGTGCGTTCACACACGGAACCTGGGTTTATAGTCTCGTTCGAAGGACTGTATAGGGAATTGAGTCAGAACCAACGTTAACTCTGAGGGAAAAATCCCCCTGTACCGAAACGGCCGGCGGAGGTTCGAACCCGCAACCCCAAAGATTACGAGTCCGGCGCTCTACCACTGAGCTATTCCGGCCCCCATCAGACGAAAAGGAGGGGGCAGATGAGGCAGATAGATATCCTCCCCCCCCCCCCCCCCCCCTCCTCTCCAGCTCTTTCAACACTGTCTCCCTGTGGCGCATCTATGTCGTCATGTACCACTCCTGTGAAACATCCTGTACCACTCACTGTGAAACATCCTGTACCACTCATCGTGAAACATCCTGTCCACTCACTGTGAAACATCCTGTGACACTCCCCACTGTGAAACATCCTGTACCACTCACTGTGAAACATCCTGTCCACTCACTGTGAAACATCCTGTCCACTCACTGTGAAACATCCTGTACCACTCACTGTGAAACATCCTGTACCACTCACTGTGAAACATCCTGTACCACTCACTGTGAAACATCCTGTACCACTCACTGTGAAACATCCTGTACCACTCACTGTGAAACATCCTGTACCACTCACTGTGAAACATATCTGTACCACTCACTGTGAAACATACCTGTACCACTCACTGTGAAACATCCTGTACCACTCACTGTGAAACATATCCTGTACCACTCACTGTGAAACATATCCTGTACCACTCACTGTGAAACATTCCTGTACCACTCACTGTGAAACA
>CM031624.1:46557941-46560441 GCA_018398815.1 Conus ventricosus | reverse complement strand
GTCCGGCATCCCCCACCCCCACCCCCTCCGCCCACCCCACGTTTTCGTCCATTTCCCCCCAGCAATGATGGGGCAGATCTCAATTCAAAATACACCAGAAGTTTCCAAGTATACGGACATGTTTCAATGTGTGAGAGTTGGTGTGGTTACGGACTTCAACCAAGAGCTAGTGACAAAGCAATCATCAGTACGGAGTGAAGGAGGCGGGAGGGGGTGGGGTGGGGGTGGAAAGACGTGGAGTGGGTTCGGGGGGGGGGGGGGGGGGGGGGGGGAGGGGGACGCATTTATTCTGTCATCCCACAGTAGCTCATCGATCGAGAAACCTGCAACTACCTCAAAAAAAAAAAAAAAAAAGGGTATGGCCAAGAGACGATGAGGATTCAGTCAGGGGGAGAAAACACATTTGACGTCACTGTGACAATGTTGCAGATCTGACGTCACTGTGACAATGTTGGAGATCTGACGTCACTGACGTCACTGTGACAATCTTGGAGATCTGACGTCACTGTGACAATCTTGGAGATCTGACGTCACTGTGACAATGTTGGAGATTTGACGTCACTGTGACAATGTTGGAGATCTGACGTAATACTGACAATGTTGGAGATTTGACGTCACTGTGACAATGTTGGAGATCAAACGTCACTGTGGCAATGTTGAAGATTTGATTTGACGTCACTGTGACAATGTTGGAGATTTGACGTCACTGTGACAATGTTGGAGATCTGACGTCATTGTGACAGTGTTGGAGATTTGACATCACTGTGACAATATTGGAGTTTGGACGTCACTGTGACAATGTTGGAGATTTGGGACGTCACTGTGACAATGCTGGAGATCTGACGTCGCTGTGACAATATTGGAGTTTAGACGTCACTGTGACAATGTTGGAGATTTGGATGCCACTGTGACAATGCTGGAGGTCTGACGTCACTATGATAATGTTGGAGATTTGGGACGTCACTGTGACAATGTTGGAGATTTGGGACGTCACTGTGACAATGTTGGAGATTTGGGACGTCACTGTGACAATGTTGGAGATTTGGGACGTCACTGTGACAATGTTGGAGATTTGGGACGTCACTGTGACAATGTTGGAGATTTGGGACGTCACTGTGACAATGTTGGAGATTTGACGTCACTGTGACAATGTTGGAGATTTGGGACGTCACTGTGACAATGTTGGAGATTTGGGACGTCACTGTGACAATGTTGGAGATTTGGAACGTCACTGTGACAATGTTGGAGATTTGGGACGTCACTGTGACAATGTTGGAGATCTGGGACGTCACTGTGACAATGTTGGAGATTTGGGACGTCACTGTGACAATGTTGGAGATTTGGCGTCACTGTGACAATGTTGGAGATTTGACGTCACTGTGACAATGTTGGGGATTTGGGACGTCACTGTGACAATGTTGGAGATTTGGGACGTCACTGTGACAATGTTGGAGATTTGACGTCACTGTGACAATGTTGGAGATTTGGGACGTCACTGTGACAATGTTGGAGATTTGACGTCACTGTGACAATGTTGGAGATTTGGGACGTCACTGTGACAATGTTGGAGATTTGGGACGTCACTGTGACAATGTTGGAGATTTAGGACGTCACTGTGACAATGTTGGAGATTTGGGACGTCACTGTGACAATGTTGGAGATTTGGGACGTCACTGTGACAATGTTGGAGATTTGGGACGTCACTGTGACGTCACTGCCTCATCCAGAGACCGCACGACGGAGTCGGGCACAGCGCACCGTGAAAACTGACTGACAGAACCAGTGGACCCTGGCAGGAGGTCTGCGCTCTCCCTAGCGCCCTTCGCAGTGACTGACCCACTGCAGGCAGACTGAACTCACACTCCCCTACTATACATTCCTCGGCAAGGCAACACTTACAGAGGTAGTGGTCTGAAAGAAGACTGTCAAAATGGGGTGATGGGGTGGAGGGGGGGGGGGGTTGGGGGATGGGGGAATGGGGTGGGGAGGGGGGAGGGGGCAAAGGGGAATGGGCGGGGGGGGGGGGGGGGGGGGGGAGGGGGGGGGGAGGAGGGGGGGGGGAGAACGCGGGGGGGGGGGGGGGGGAGGGGGGTTCTCCCCCGCGCGGATATACGCGGGACAACGTGCCAAAAATGCCATTTCGGCCAGCCAGGGCTGAAGGGTGGATGGATGGCAGGGAGGGGAAGGTCGGGGACGTGGGGGTGGGGGTGGGGGGAAGTGGAGGAACTAGAATGGAAGCCGCGCGCGCGCGGTAAAGAGGCTGACACACGAGCCTCCCCGCCCGTACGCTTCGGACGTACCGGTCGAACCCGATCCCAAACGGAGCGTCTGTCATAGTAAACGTACGTCTCAAACGGACTTCGGCATCCAGTTCGACCCGACCGTTCGAGATACACCGTGATCTATTCGAAACGGACAGCTAGAATCCTCCAACCAATCAACGCTCACCATTGAGCGAACACCCACGACAACGGAAAAAATGGCGTCGTCCGCTAGGCGA
>CM031624.1:46547941-46550441 GCA_018398815.1 Conus ventricosus | reverse complement strand
AGAAAAAGAAAAGAAAGGAAAGAAAGAAAGACAGAAGACAGACAGAAAGAAAGAAAGAAAGAAAGAAAGAAAAAAGAAAGAAAGAAGAGAAAGAAGAAAGAAAGAAGAAAGAAAGAAGAAGAAAGAAGACAGAAAGAAAGAAGGAGAAAGAAAGAAAGAAAGAAAGAAAGAAAGAAGAAAGGAAGGAAGGAAAGAAGAAAAAGAAAGAAGAGAAAGAAAGAAAGAAGGAAGGAACGAAAGAAAGAAAGAAAGAGAAAGAAGAAAGAAAGAAAGAAGAAAAGAAAGGAAAGAAAGAAAGAAAGAAAAGAAAAAGAAAGAAAGAAAGAAAAAGAAAGAAAGAAAGAAAGAAAGAAGAAAGAGATCAAGTACACGGATAAACAACTTAAATATTAAACAGACAAATATAGAACGTGATAAAACAACACAAACAATATTCAAACTGACATACCAGGATAGAGAGAGAGAGAGAGAGTATCAGTAAACAGCGGATAACATAACGTGATATACAATATAAACGATATTTAAACTGACATACCGGGACAGAGAAGATCAGCAAACATAGGCCCATCAGCGGCAGTGGGCCTACTGAAGTTGCAGCAGCAGGCGAGGCCACAGCTGATAATTACGAGCATCAAGGACTGACTGGCCCAGGTTGTGCCGGCTAAAGCCACACATATCTTCCCCGCAATACTTTCCATTAATAGTCTGGAAAGTTTCTGACCAAAATACTGCTGATGCAGGCGAGGAGGCAGTGCCGGAGGGGAGGAGAGGGACGGAGGGAGGGACGGAGGGAGGGAGGGAGGGAGGGAGGGAGGAGGAGAGAAAGAGAAAGAGGGAGAGAGCGAGAGAGTACCTTACCAAACTACTGCTGATCTAGGTAAGATAGATAAACAGACAGTTAGACAGACAGATAGACAGACGGATAGACAGACAGATAGATAGATAGATAGAGAGGAGAGAGAGAGAGAGAGAGAGAGAGAGAGAGGAGAGAGAGAGAGAGAGAGAGAGAGAGAGACAGATAGATAGATAGACAGATAGATAGACAGATAGATAGACAGACAGATGGACAGATCAGCAGACAGACAGACAGACAGATAGATAGACAGATAGATAAATCAACAAACAGATAGATAGATAGATAGATAGATAGATAGATAGATAGATAGATAGATAGATAGATAGATAGATAAACAGATTGATAGATAAACAAACAGACAGAAAGACAGATCACAATCACCATCATGACCATCATCATTGTTGTTGTTGCTGCTGCTGCTGCTGCTGCTGCTGCTGGGAGTATTTACATAGTGTGTATGCTGTGTAGGAGGCCAAACGCCAGGCGTGTCACGCATCGCGCCCTTATCTACACACATCGGGTGGTCTACCTGGGCAGATCCGACTGCAGATAGATAGACAGACATGCAGACAGATATACACATGGATAGATAGATTAATAGACGCATACACAGACAGACAGAGACAGACAGATGAATAGATAGACATAAAGATCAATAGATGCATACATAGACAGAGAGATAGATGCATAGACAGACAGATACACAGACAGACGGATACACGGATGGACAGATAGATACATAGACGGACAGACAGATACATAGCAGACAGACAAATACACAGACAAAACAGACAGACAGACAGACAGACAGATTAGCTAGACAGATAAATAAACGAATGGATAGATAGACCATTATAATGCTGATATAGTTCGAGAGATAGACAAAAAGACAAGACCAGAAAAAAATTCTTTATTTACGAGGATAATAGATAAACAGAGAGAGAGAGAGAGAGAGAGAGAGAGAGAGGAGAGAGAGAGAGAGAGAGAGCAGGACAGACAGGACAGGACAGACAGAGACAGAAATAACGAAAAGAAATCGTCGAACAGGCAGTGTGGTACGGTAGTGCAGTGAAAAGGACAAGAGAAGGGAGGGAGGGAGGGAGGGAGGCTAGGGGAAAAGTGGGGGGGGGGGGGGGGGGGGGGGGGGGGGAGGGGGGAGAGGTTGGGGAGGGGGGGGGGGGTTGACTGGGGATTTCTAGAAAACCTGGATGAGCTGCTGCCTATACGGGAGAGACATGCGGATGGCGTGTACCTCGTGGCATCATCCTTGGTCGCACGCCACAATTGGGATTCTGCACTAACACGCTATGATTATAATCCATGCCAGCTTTTCCAGGCCTGCCACAAATTTGAGCCAGCACTTCAATGTTAACTGATAATCGATAAAAAAGAGCAACTCCCCACCAATTGTTTCCCGTGTTTTTTTTTGTTTTTTTTTTTTTTTTTTTTTTTTGGGGGGGGGGGGGGGGGGGGTCCACCAATGAAATCACAGTCTTCAGACAATTATATGACCTTCTGTTTAGTTGACGTCAACTAAAAGAAGGTCATATCATTGTCTGAAGACTGTGATTTCATTGGTGACCACCCCCCCCCCCCCCCCCCCCAGGGCGAAAGTCCCTCACCCGTGACCCTATCTTTGCGCCA
>CM031624.1:46542941-46545441 GCA_018398815.1 Conus ventricosus | reverse complement strand
TCTATCCCACCGAGATATATCGGTGGGACAGTTCGTCGATAGCTCGGCATGCATGGACATCCGACAGTGCCTCCAATAACTATCGGGTATCCGTGGCTGCTCTAAGAATAACTTGGCAGGGATTCCCCAACTTCCGCCTCACTGCGCATGCGTTCATCAGTTTAGCAGCAAAATGGCGAGGGGAAGAGGGCGCGGGAAAACCGAATTTCACGGACACTGGGTCAAGCTGCCTTGCCGGTTGGACAGTTCAATTGTCTCTGCAATTGAATCTGTCAGCTGCAGAATGTCTTGCCGCCTGAATCTAATTTTCGAGTACAGTTCCACATCATCGTATCTGTCCAGTGGATGCAGTCTGTCTCGAAAAATACGTACTCTTCGCAACGTTCGACGTCTCCGCATTCTCAGAGCGACAAACGCGGTCTGCCACCTTGTCAACATAGATATCGGACCGAAAGACGAGATATTGGAGGGAGGTACCACCTCTAAAACTTATAGGGGGGGGGGGGGGGGGGACAGGTCTCTATCGTGGCTTCCTGCATGAGAATTTTTCCGCATTATCGAGCCGACTACCGCAGTCGGTTCGATAGACGATTTATCGGGCCTATCTGCATACCGCCCCAGGACTTGATGTGAAGCTGTACCAGATCCGGAGGTCAGCGTGGAACTTTTTTTTTTGTCCTGTAGCGCAGTGCGTGACGTGAACACGGCCGTCCGCCATAGCAAGGTCCTAGCATACTTGCTGAAAAAAGGTTAAGACATCTCTGACAACGAAGTCTGGCCACTTATAATTATGGCCAGGTGATGATCACACAAGAGGACCAGCATACGTGTTTTTGTCACCCAGTGAAAATGCTATTGCACACCCTGGCATGTCGCTTGAGAGGGTACGTATATTAGGCGACCCATCTACCTCCCCCCCACTCCTCCCTCCCCCTTCCATTCCCCCATCTCTTTCCCCAAATCGTTCCTGATGGGAAGTTAGAATAACAATCAACCAAACATGTGATCGCGTCTATTAAAAAAAAAAAAAAAAAAATAAAAACCGGGTATTTCAAGTTATGTACCCCCAGCGGTAAAAGTTTCGAAATCGGTCCTCCATTCGCCAGAAATCACTCTTCGCAGTCAGAGAGACAGACAGAGAGACAGACAGAATGACAGACAGACGGACAGAAAAGACAGACAGACAGACACGCGTGACCCAAGAGTCCTTCACCGTACCGAGTCCCTCCCTCCCAGTTGTTAAAGAACTGAAGGGAAGTGAGATAAGGTGGGGGGGGGGGGGGGGGGGGGGGGGGGGGGGGGGGGGGGGGGGGGGGGGGGGGGGAAAAGGGAGGCGGGGAGGAAAGGACATTTACCCGGGTTTGACCCTTTCCCCTAAAAAAAAAAAAAAAAAACAGAAAAAAAAAAACCCAACTCCGCCATGTGGTGATCCGAATAAAGGGGCCCCACGCACTAAACATCGTCTGTTACGTCTTGGTAAAGACTACAGACAGACGGCCTCAGCGGCGGCCCCCCCCCCCCCCCCCCCCCCCCCCCCAGCACGGCCCAGTCGGTGAGTAGCCTGTAACACGGAGCCCTCCCCCCGGCCTCACATGATGGCTCACACGAACACACAGGAAGCTTTAAACCCCGCCCCACAGTCCCGACGTGTGTGTTGCCCCCAGCTCCCCCCCCCCCCCCCCCCCCCCCCCCCCCCCCGCCCGGTCATTTGGACTGTCGTTTAAGGGTTTCCCGTACTGGGGAAGTTTAAAAGGATGTTGGAGAGAGGCAGGCGGGGGAGGGATGGGCAGAGATAGTCAGGGGGTGGGTGGGGGTGGGGGAGTGAGGTCTTGCGGTAGAGACCTGGAATAGAGTCGTGGACGAGATGAGCTGTTCCTGATTCTGTCAGAGACCTGGACCTCACATCAGTGAGGACCCAAAACACGAACGGCACGCACGTGCGGGAGGGAAAAAGCTGCGAAAGGAAGGTTTGGTTTGGGCCTTTTGCTGTCGTTCAGGAAGGGAACCAAGGTTCACTGCGGGGCGCACGGCGCGCGCACGCGCGCGCGCGGCGCGCGGCGCGTTTGTGTGTGTGTTTTGTGTTGTGTTTTTGTGTTGTGTGATGTGTTTTGTGTGTGTGGTTTTGTGTTTGTGGTGTGTGTGTTGTGTGTGTGGGGGTGTGTGTGTGTTTGTGTGTGTGTGTGTGGGTGTGTGTGTGAGAGAGGGGAGCGAGGAGGGGGAGAGGAGGGTGTGTGTGTTGGGGAAGGGGAGAGGAGAGGAGAGGAGAGAGGAGGAGGAGAAAGGGGAAAAGAGGGAGAGGGGGGAGAGGATTAGAGAGGGAGGAGGAGATGAGAGGAGAGAGGGGAGAGGAGAGAGAGAGAGAAACAGACAGACAGACTGACTCCCGCCCTCCAACCCCCCCCCCCCCCCCCACCCCCCCCCCCCCCCTCCCCCCTTTTTCTGTTTCCATTGCTGGCGCCAACTCTTACGTTCAACGTCCCGGAAACTCCCCTGTATTGAC
>CM031624.1:46530441-46537941 GCA_018398815.1 Conus ventricosus | reverse complement strand
GTGTTGTGTGTGTGGGGTGTTGTGTGTTGTGTGTGTGTATTTTTGTGTTTTGTGTGCCGCGCGCCGCGCGCGCGCGAGTGTGTGTGTTGGGGTTTTGTGTGTTGTTGTTGTGTGTGTGTGTGTGTGTGTGTGGGCGTGTGTGTATTTGGGGGTGTGTGTGTGTGTGTGTGTATTTGTGTGCTTGTGTGTGGTGTTTGTGTGCTGTATTGCGGGGGTTTTGTGTTTGTGGGGTTTTGGTGTGTGTGTGTGTGTGTGTGTACTGGTGTGTGTATTGGTGTGTGATTTGTTGTATTGTTGTGTGTGTGTGGTTTTGTGTTGTGTTTTGTGGTGTGTTGTGTGTGCTGTATTGTGTGTGTGTGGTGTGTGTGTGCGTGCGCGTGTTTTGTGTGTGTGTGTGTGTGTGTGTGTGTGTGGTGTGGGATGTTGCGTGCGTGTGTGTGTGTGTGTGTGTTGGGGTGTGAGCGTGTTGTTTTTGTGTGTGTGTATTTGTGTTTTGTGTGTGTGTATTTTGGTGGTGTGTGTTGTGTGTTGTGTGTTGTGTGTTGTGTGATGGGTTGTGTGGTGTGGTGTTGTGTGGTGTGTGGTTTGTGGTGTTTTGGGGTGTGGGTGTTGGTTTTTTTTGTGTGTTTTGTGTTGTGTGTGGTGTGTGTGGGGTGGGTGTTTTTGGTGGTGTGTGTGTGTACACCCAGACAGCATATCTATCTAGCTATGTTGTATCTTGTATTTAAAATATATTATATATTATATATTATATAATATTATATATAAATTTAAAGAAAAAAAAAATTGCTCATTGAGATTTGAATAATTTTAAATGGGGGAAAAAGGGGCAGGGTAGCAATTTCCTCGACATTACATAATGACTTTGGGGGATAATAAAAATATATAAAAATATATAATTTTTTTTATATATTTAATATTTATGTAATATTATATGTGTGTGTTGTTGTGTGTGTGTGGTGGTTTTTGTGTGTTGGTGTGTGTGTGTGTGAAGGGTAGACAATTTGTATTTTTTTTCATACCAAAGAGGTCTTTTGACAAGGGGGAAAGGGGAACAGAAAAAAAACATTTCCCTATTCCTTCCCGCAAACGATGTACACTTTCATTCCGAGGTTTCAAAACACAGGGTTTTCAAAAACAAATAAAACGTAAAGTGTGTGGTGTGTGTGTGTTGGTGTGTGTGTGTGTGTGTTGGGTGTGGTGTGCGCGCGAGCGCGCGCCGTGCGTCGGAATGCTAGTGTGTGTGGGGTGTGTGTGTGTGTGTTTTTGGTGTGTGGGGTGTGAGAGAGAGGAGAGGAGAGGAAGGGAGAGAGAGAGGAAGAGAGGAGAAGAGAAGAGAGGAGAGAGAGAGGAGGGGGGAAATTTCCCACACCCTAGTTTTAGCCCAAATTTTACACCGCTGAGGTGCTGGTTTTGTTTTTTTGTTTTTGGGCTTGGGGTTAGAAAAGAAATCGTTCAAGTTTTACATAAATTTTTTTTTTAATTCACGATGTCAGAATGAAAAGGTCGAACTGAACTTGTAATCGACCGATAAACACCCAAAGGTTTTTTTTTGTTTGTTGTTGCGTTGTTGTTGTTGTGTTAAATTTTTTTTTTTTTTCTTCCGTCTCGTCTTCTTTCTCATCATCAGTGGCATTACCGCAGCCTGTTTTTTTCCCGGGCTCCCCGACCACTTTCACACCCTGGCTTTTTCCCGCCGTGGCCGCGGCGGCACCCAGCAGCCCACAGGGAGCAGTCAATGCCAGGCTGTCGCCGGCCCCCTGCCACAGGAGTCACTGCATGCGTGCACTGCTGCCGAGTCACCTCGGTGGTGCCGAGTGGTGCCTGTTGCGATCCCACGCACACAGAACTCCACGCACTATGCCCCCCTACAGACGACAACAACTGATCAGTCTCGGAGCCAGAGTGACCGAGCGTGCTCCGGAAGGCGGCAACATGGCTGTCCAGCGGCGGTCCCCATGAGCTCGCCGATACTGCCGAACTCGGCATACACCCCCCAAGGGAACAGGTGTGGAGAGGAAGCTGAAGAAATCGTATCACCTGGGCAGAGGGCACAAATGGGGCCTAAGAAGTCTGACCTCTGTATGTCGTGGATAAGAATGGATGATACCACAGTTCCAGTGGGTCTAGACTGTTGACAAAATGCCTCTCCGCTACGCTTCACACATATCCCAGCGCCACCAGGCCCGAAGAAAAACAGACACCTGCAGGATGGTCAGGAAACCGAGCTACACTTCGATTGACATTCATGAGTCGATGACTTCGACTGTGTAGTTCCCACTTCTAAGGGAGCCCCGGGACATTCAAACCTGTGCAGGAGCGGTCGGGACCGAACAATCCTACCAATTTAAAATGGCTCTGGAGGGAATCGGGGCCCGCGACTCCAAGCCCAGAATCCGTGACCTAGCCGTCCGCCTGGTGACTGGTGCATGAAATTTTCTCTCTTTAGTTTCAGTACACCCTGAAAAGCGAACTGGAGATGGTCAAATTTCATCCTCTTCCACCACGGGCGGCTAATCCCGGCCGGAACGGGAAACGGGGGGGGGGGGGAAAAAGGGCTGCCCGGGGGGGGGGGGGCCGGGGGGGGTTTGTTTGCCAGTTATTACGCGGTCAAGCAAACCGGTAAGGACTCGGGATCCTAAAAAAAGGCTATTCTTCATGAAACAAACCCAAGTGTTCCCCGTTCCGATCGAGGATGAACGGGCTGAAGTATGCAGTCCAGGGCCTTCTTCGCAGAGATCACTCAACGAACTCACGACAGTCCCGCCCTGACGAGGATCATCTGGTAGCAACAACCGAGCGTCCCGGAAGGTCTGCAATCATCTGGTTACAGACACCTGGAAGTCTCGCCGTACTCCGAGAGACATTGGCAACTACGGAAGCACGGGCTGATCGAAGAGAAATCAATCATGGCAAACATACCTAGAAGTCACTGGCCTCTGAAATGTCGCTGGTTAAAAATAGGAGATACCACGGAGTTCCAGTGTGGTCTGAGACTGGTATGACAAGGATCGCACTCCGCTTACGCTTCCGACATCATCCAGCGCCAACAGGCCCGAAAACACAGGCCTCTGCAGAGTTTGGTCAGGAAACTCGGACTACACCTTCTCAGGATATGACATTCAGTACTCGGACATTCGGGGACTGTGTGTTCCACACTTCCTAACGGAAGCCCTAGGACATTCGACTTGTGCAGAGATCGGTCGGGACGAACAATCCTACGAATAAAATGGCTCTGGAGTGGAAACGAGACGCACCTCCCAAGCCAGATCCGTGACCTAGCGTCCGCCAGCACTGGTTCACCTGGGCAGTGAAACTTTTTCTCTACTTTAGATTCGGTACACCCTGGAAAGCGACCGGGATGTTCGAATCTATCCTGTTCCATCGAACAGGGCGTGTCTAATGCTCCAGGGATCCGAACGTGGTAACTGCAACAGGGCTGCCCGGGGGGGGAGGGGGGGCGGGGTGTTGTTTGCCAGTATTCGCGGTCAGCAACAAACCGTTGTAGGATCATCTGGATCTAAACAAAAACAGTCCTTCTTCCAACATTGTTAACGAACCTAGAAGTTCGCGGGCCTTCTTCGCAGAGATACTGGTTACAACTATCGGACAGTCCCGGGCCTTCTTCGCAGAGATCATCTGGTTACAACAACCTACGGACAGTCCCGGGCCTTCTTCGCAGAGATCATCTGGTTACAACAACCTACGGACAGTCCCGGGCCTTCTTCGCAGAGATCATCTGGTTACAACAACCTACGGACAGTCCCGGGGCTTTTCGCAGAGATCATTGGATACAACAACCTACGGACAGTCCGGGCCTTCTTACGATAGAATAATCTGGTTACATACAACCTACGGATCAAAGTCAACGGGCTTCTTCGCAGAGATCACTGGTTACAACAACCACGGACAGTCCCGGGCCTTCTTCGCAGAGATCATCTGGTTACAACAACCACGGACAGTCCCGGGCCTTCTTCGCAGAGATCATCTAGTTACAACAACCTACGGACAGTCCCGGGCCTTCTTCGCAGAGATCATCTGGTTACAAAACCTACGGACAGTCCCGGGCCTTCTTCGCAGAGATCATCTGGTTACAACAACCTACGGACAGTCCTGGGCCTTCTTCGCAGAGATCATCTGGTTACACAACCTACGGACAGTCCGGGCCTTCTTCGCAGAGATCACTGGTTACAACAACCTACGGACAGTCCCGGGCTTCTTCGCAGAGATCAGCTGGTTACAACAACCTACGGACAGTCCCGGGCCTTCTTCGCAGAGATCAGCTGGTTACAACAACCTACGGACAGTCCCGGGCCTTCTTCGCAGAGATCATCTGGTTACAACAACCTACGGACAGTCCCGGGCCTTCTTCGCAGAGATCATCTGGTTACAACAACCTACGGACAGTCCCGGGCCTTCTTCGCAGAGATCATCTGGTTACAACAACTACGGACAGTCCCGGGCCTTCTTCGCAGAGATCATCTGGTTACAGCAACCTACGGACAGTCCCGGGCCTTCTTCGCAGAGATCATCTGGTTACAGCAACCTACGGACAGTCCCGGGCCTTCTTCGCAGAGATCATCTGGTTACAACAACCTACGGACAGTCCCGGGCCTTCTTCGCAGAGATCATCTGGTTACAACAACCTACGGACAGTCCCGGGCCTTCTTCGCAGAGATCATCTGGTTACAACAACCTACGGACAGTCCCGGGCCTTCTTCGCAGAGATCATCTGGTTACAGCAACCTACGGACAGTCCCGGGCCTTCTTCGCAGAGATCATCTGGTTACAGCAACCTACGGACAGTCCCGGGCCTTCTTCGCAGAGATCATCTGGTTACAACAACCTACGGACAGTCCCGGGCCTTCTTCGCAGAGATCATCTGGTTACAACAACCTACGGACAGTCCCGGGCCTTCTTCGCAGAGATCAGCTGGTTACAACAACCTACGGACAGTCCCGGGCCTTCTTCGCGGAGATCAGCTGGTTACAACAACCTACGGACAGTCCCGGGCCTTCTTCGCGGAGATCATCTGGTTACAACAACCTACGGACAGTCCCGGGCCTTCTTCGCAGAGATCATCTGGTTACAACAATCTACGGACAGTCCCGGGCCTTCTTCGCAGAGATCATCTGGTTTCAACAACCTATGGACAGTCCCGGGCCTTCTTCGCAGAGATCATCTGGTTACAGCAACCTACGGACAGTCCCGGGCCTTCTTCGCAGAGATCATCTGGTTACAACAACCTACGGACAGTCCCGGGCCTTCTTCGCAGAGATCATCTGGTTACAGCAACCTACGGACAGTCCCGGGCCTTCTTCGCAGAGATCATCTGGTTACAACAACCTACGGACAGTCCCGGGCCTTCTTCGCAGAGATCATCTGGTTACAACAACCTACGGACAGTCCCGGGCCTTCTTCGCAGAGATCAGCTGGTTACAACAACCTACGGACAGTCCCGGGCCTTCTTCGCGGAGATCAGCTGGTTACAACAACCTACGGACAGTCCCGGGCCTTCTTCGCGGAGATCATCTGGTTACAACAACCTACGGACAGTCCCGGGCCTTCTTCGCAGAGATCATCTGGTTACAACAATCTACGGACAGTCCCGGGCCTTCTTCGCAGAGATCATCTGGTTTCAACAACCTATGGACAGTCCCGGGCCTTCTTCGCAGAGATCATCTGGTTACAGCAACCTACGGACAGTCCCGGGCCTTCTTCGCAGAGATCATCTGGTTACAACAACCTACGGACAGTCCCGGGCCTTCTTCGCAGAGATCATCTGGTTACAGCAACCTACGGACAGTCCCGGGCCTTCTTCGCAGAGATCATCTGGTTACAACAACCTACGGACAGTCCCGGGCCTTCTTCGCAGAGATCATCTGGTTACAACAACCTACGGACAGTCCCGGGCCTTCTTCGCAGAGATCATCTGGTTACAGCAAACCTACGGACAGTCCCGGGCCTTCTTCGCAGAGATCATCTGGTTACAACCTACGGACAGTCCCGGGCCTTCTTCGCAGAGATCATCTGGTTACAACAACCTACGGACAGTCCCGGGCCTTCTTCGCAGAGATCATCTGGTTACAACAACCTACGGACAGTCCCGGGCCTTCTTTGCAGAGATCATCTGGTTACAACAACCTACGGACAGTCCGGGCCTTCTTCGCAGAGATCATCTGGTTACAACAACCTAGGACAGTCCCGGGCCTTCTTCGCAGAGATCATCTGGTTACAGGAACCTACGGACAGTCCCGGGCCTTCTTCGCAGAGATCATCTGGTTAATAATAATAATAATAATAATAATAAGGAACATTTAGTGCGCTTAATCTTAAACAAAAGCCCTAAGCGCTTACAGCAATAAGCCCTAACACACACACACACACACACACACACACACACACACACACACACACAAACACACACACACACGCACACACCCACACACCAGCGAAGGAGCAGAAAAATTATGTTTTGAAGAGAACAACAACCTACGGACAGTCCCGGGCCTTCTTCGCAGAGATCATCTGGTTACAACAACCTACGGACAGTCCGGGCCTTCTTCGCAGAGATCATCTGGTTACAACAACCTACGGACAGTCCCGGGCCTTCTTCGCAGAGATCATCTGGTTACAACAACCTACGGACTGATTCTTCTTTAAAGTTTGGACGGATTGTTTCTCCAAGGGAGAGAACACAAGTTGCGAACTATGCTCGCGTGCGCCCGGCTGTGGTCTACTGTTGGGCCAGGTCAGCTTGGAACTGATTCGGATCAGCCATAAAATCGATTTCAACATTCTCTTCGACCAAAATTCCAATCTGTTCTTTCTAAAGTATTGAAACCTTGATTATTACTGGTGTTTCCAACGAAATATTTCTTACGAATCAAAAACAGAAGCTGAGGTCAATCAACAGAAATAGATTTCTCGCATAGGAGAGTTTGTCTAGCAGTCACAACGTGACTTCTCACTCAGGAGAGATTTTACAGGGTTAGTTCCCTTTGCGCGAATCCAAACCCTGAGCTTGCTGAACGATCGTTTTTCTTCATGAATCCTAGGTTCAGTGAGGTTCGCGTGCCTCTACGATGTTGGATCGCCTACCAAGACATCAGACAATGAAAACAATAATAAGGCTCGCCGAAATCGCCGAGATCGATGAACTAGGTTCGTGATGTAAAAGTTCGTTCAATGAAGATCGGCCTTGGAGATAAGGGGGGGGGGGGGGGGGGGGGGGGGGGGGGGGGGGGGGGGGGGGGGGGAGGACTAGGAATGTCTTGAAGATGGTGACTCACTGGACTTTACCCCAGTGGTGGGTATTGCCCCTTCCATCTACCAGGTAAAGGCGTGCCTTTCGTGAAGTCCTTCACACACGGGATGGCATGCTCTGTGTCACTCTGAGATTCCACGTCCACGTCAAGCGGTGTGACAGACTGAGACTCGTCCTGGGACAGGGCGGCAGGGAACGACAACACGTGAATCTGGGTGGTGAAAATGGCAATA
>CM031624.1:46510441-46522941 GCA_018398815.1 Conus ventricosus | reverse complement strand
AAATCTTAAATAAATGTCAGCGAACCGCCAAGAGGAACGTGGACAAACGAGTCACAAGACAAAACACGACGCGTTCATTTTCATCGTCCTGTTTGCTTGTGTCTTGCCTGAAGAAGACCTAGGAAGTCGAAACGCTTCGTGTTTTGTCTTGTGGCTCGTTTGTCCGCGTTTCTCTTGGCGGTTCGCTAACATTTAGTTAAGATTTGTTTAGATTTCCGCCTGCAGTCGTCTCGCTTTGCAACTAGATCAAAAAGTACTCATTGTGAACTCCCTCGAAACAGCTTGACAGGAGGAATTTGCTTGGCTTGAAAAAAAAAAAGTGTGATACTGTGTTGTATGTCGCCGATATCAAGTCGACTGTTAGGTCCAAAAGACGAAATGATTTCGTCACGAGATTCCGAAATCTTTAAACTTTCGGCAATGGCAAGTTTGGGGGATACCGTTTGTTCCCCCCCCTCCCTCCCCCACAAGGTTTAGTTGAGGTACAAGTACAAAAAATAATGTACAGGGGGCAAGCTACTCCCTGAAAACAAACGTCTGGGAACACTGCTGGCGCCCCTTCAATACAGCTCGCTCTAATACGACCGGCCTCAACTGTATATACTGGCTTTAATCTTCACAGGTCAGGCTGAGAGTCTACCATGCCAAAAATATAATTCTATGACTATATACCAGCTATCTGTATGGTGGCATTTCATTTCGACAAATTGTGTACTGATTACATAACAAAACATGACTAAAATTTTCCCGTTATTTATGCTTTATTAAATTTCATGCCAATATCTTTTTTTTCTGAACAATGTCACGGACAAAAATAGAAGACCGAATTCGTGGTCAGTCGCCAGCCAGTTTGTTTGGACTTAAGCTCCAACTCAAACATTCTAGGCGCCAGGCAGACGGCCTCATGTGTCGGGTCCAGCCAATTAAGCATAGCGGAGAGGCCCACGGAGACGGTACGGTCCAGCCAGACAGACTAAGTAGCTTGACCGACGCCTCGATGTCTGCCCAGATGGATCTCGGCGCCTGGGCCAGACTCATCCAGCCAATTTGTAGGACCAGTGTCCACAATTAAGTCGGACGTCGCCAGTTGAAGTAGGAGGGGAAAAGGTAGTGTGTGGTGGGGGTAAAATCAAGCTAATTAATTAAATGACCCATTGACCACCACAGAGAGCAAGGCAGGTAGATGTGACTGTCATGATTTACATATCCAATGAAATGAGAGGGGAGGCAACCTCAGTATAAGGCGGGAAAATTCTGACCAATGGTACTCACCCTTTGACAGATAGGAATGGGGATAAGAAAGCGAGTGGGAACAAGAGAAGAAGAAGAGAACGAACAGACAGACAGAGAGGAAGAGGTTCTGGGTGTAGGCTCTGCACGAGAGAAGGGCAGAGAGATGAGAGGAGTGAAGAGAACCGAGCTGTAGCATTAGCACCAGATAGAGTCTGCAGAGGGAGGACTAAGGAGAGATGTGAGAGAGAGAGTTGCTAACTGATGAAGAGAAAAAAAAAAAAGAAAAAGAAAGGAAAAGAAAAGCAACCATGTCCATTGATAGAGCAGACTAGAAGAGAGAGAGAGAGAGAGTGCAATGCGTTAATGCAGGAAGAAAGAAAGGAGAACAGATCGATGTCTGGTAGTCACTGTTCGATTTGAACCGGGTTCGACCTCATACCTGGCAGCGCCACTTCACCAGCAGTCCGACCTGACCAACGCCAGCGGTCTAACCTGACCAGTGCCAGCAGTCTAACCTGACCAGTGCCAGCAGTCAACCTGACCAGTGCCAGCAGTTGTGTTGTGCTTGTGAAAGTGACAGTGAAAAGAAAAGAAAAAAAAGAAGAAAAGGAAAGACAGTGATTCGTGAATAGTTTAAGATCACCTGGCCAGGTAAAGTAGAAATCTATTTATACCTGGGTTAGTTAATGATGATTTAGATAAATGGTTTTGTGAAGTTCAAGGAAAGAGAGAATGTTTTATTTTGTTTGACTCCATATGCATTGATGTTTGGTTCTATGATCATGTGTAGTAAAGTTATAGACTTTACTAGTGGTTTGATGTGACGAATGCATGATATATGAATGAGATTGTAAGCAAGCTGTGAGTGTGTTTGGGCTGTGCGCTAGTCCTTCCTCCACTGACATACCCCGAGGTTGACAATTTATTGGCAAGCCTGCCAGGATATTCTGGCCCATTTATTATAATTGTTCAACTTCTCAGAGAGGAAGCTGGGTGGGATTCAAGTATTGTAATCCTAAGACAAGGTAGTGTCTTACTGTATGTTTCCAAGATAGTTAAATACTAGGCTTGGCATTGCTTCCAAGATAGTTAACACTAGGCTTGGCATTTCAGCCCCAGAGTACGTATTTCGCACAGATTGCCTATAATTCGCTCTCATAGTTGGGGTCAGGCGCTAGGCGTCTTATAAAAAACTAGTTACGTTGTCCCAAGCTATATTATCATTCATAGGATTGTGCTATTACGTCACTCGTGTCGGTAACCACCAGTTTGGCTGTCGTAGTAATAAAATCTTGTTCAAAAAAAAAAAAAGAAAAGAAGATATAATGGCGGACGAAAAGAACACCCCTATTGAACAACTTGTGAGCGTCGCTCGTGATTTAGGCTACTCGGGAGAAGAGTTGCGAGCATTCGTTGAAACCCAACAAAAGATGGAAAGAGATGAGCGAGCGGAAAAGACGCAGTGTCGCAGTAGAAATAGCATTAGCAGAGCAGGAAAGGGTTAAAGCTAGCGAAACGCAGGAAACAGAAAGACTAAGGGAAACGCAGGAAACAGAAAGATTAAGGATTCAGACTGGCGAAACGCAGGAAACAGAAAGATTAAGGATTCAATTAGAGTTAGAGAGAATGAGAACACAGAGGGAGACCACTGATGATGGTAGCTCAGTTTCCAGTGACCCTGTGCGCAGTTATGCCCCCCGACCAAAGTTGCCAAAATTCTCTGAAGGAACAGATTCGATTGATGCGTACATCAGTCGTTTTGAAACGTTTGCTACTAGTCAGGGTTGGCCTTCAGAAGAGTGGGCAGTCATTTTGTCAGCACTATTGACGGGTAAGGCATTACACATTTTCACTGCGTTACCAGCAGACACCCAATCTGATTTCGGTGCTGTGAAGGAGTCTTTGATGAAGGGATTTGACCTCACAGAGGAGGGGTTCAGAAAGAAATTTCGTTCAGCTAGATTCAAGCAGGTGAAACGTACACTCAGTTTGGTGCACGTCTAGATCACTATTTTGAGAAGTGGTTAGAGTTGAGTGGTACGAGAAAGGAGTTCGCTGAGTTGAAAGAGCTGGTTATGAAGGAACAGATTTTTTCAGGTTGCAGTCCAGAGTTAACTATACATTTGAAAGAGAGACAGCCAGAGACAGCAGGGGAGTTGCTGAAGTTAGCAGAGGTGTATAGAGAGGCACGTTTGGGCACTAAGGTGCAGGAGAAACAGGTGCTAGGCACAGGTGAGAAGAGTGCAAAGAGACTAGGGGAGTTTTCTGCAAAGTCTGCAAACCAGTGGTGGAGCAGAAAGGAGGACAAAGGGACAATACGTGTTTCATTTGTCACAAGAAGGGACATGTGGCGAGGGATTGTCGCATGAGGTTCCAGAAGGCAGCAGCCTTGCAAGAGGTTGATAAGGGTCGCCAGGGGAAACGACCTGCAGTGGAACCAAAAGGGATCCAATCTGAAGAGGGTGGAGTGCAGCCTATGGCTAGCACTGGACAGCAGTCAGTGTCAGGGATGGAGGGCACTAGGCTGAGTGGTTCATTACCAGTGGAAGAAGGGTGGATTGGCCAGCAGAGGGGGAAAGTGTTATGAGACACTGGTTGTTCATGTGGTGTAGTAAGAACAACGCTGGTCGAGGAAGGGGATTTGACAGGGCAAATCCAGACCTGTACTCTAATCGATGGCACTGTGAGGGAGTTCCCAGTTGCTAAGATAGAAGTACGTACCCCTTACTTCTCAGGCGAGTTGTCTGCACTGGTGATGGAGAAACCCCTTCATGATTTGATCATTGGAAATATTCCAGGTGCAAGGGATCCAGGGATCCTGAGTTGTTGACTGCTACAGGGGCAGCAGTTCAAACACGGAGCAAGAGGAGGAAAAGGTTGATAAACCGTTAGTCGTTCCAGCAAGGAAGTCAGGCATAGATGTGTCGCCTGATGAGTTTAGGGCAGCGCAGGAACAAGACCCTTCGCTCGTGAAGTCTTGGGAGTTGGCAAGAGGTGGAGAGAAACAGGTGGTTAGAGGAGGTGAGACAGAATTTCTGGTGAAAGGCGGGTTGTTGTACCGAGTGTTCACCAAGGGGAAGACAGGCAAGGTGACAACTCAGTTAGAGGTACCAGCATGTTATCGTGACACTGTCATGTCAGTGGGTCCACGAGTCGCTCATGGCGGGTCATCTCGGCACCGGCAAAACAGCCGACCGAATCTTTGATGATTTTCATTGGCCAGGGCAATGGCAGACATAAAGCGTTTCTGCATGTCATGTGACGTGTGTCAAAGGTCAGCCACAAGAGGGGTGAAGAGGAAGGCGCCTCTTAAACATCCCCCTTTAATTGACACACCATTCAGGAGAGTGGCTGTTGATCTGATTGGCCCAATCTCGCCCTGTTCCAAAGGTGGGCACAGGTATAAGACATGTAAGGTTGCAAGGGAAAGTTTGCAGGAGGCTAGGGTCGTTCAGAAGAAGCAATATGACAGGAAGGTGAGGAAGCAATCCCTCAAGGTGGGAGATCAAGTCCTGTTACTGCTTCCCACGGATCACAACAAGCTGCTGATGCATTGGAAAGGACCATTCACCATAATTGAAAAGGTAGATCGGGATTACCGAATTGATGTGAATGGGAAACCAAAACTTTTCCATGCGAATTTTTCTCGCAAATATATTCAGTGAGACTCAGCACAAAGGCGCAGCTGAAAAACAGCAGAGTGCTGCGCTGGGCAATGGCACTGCAGCCTACAGGTACCGATGTGCAGTACATTCCAGGTCGACAGAATGTAGGAGCTGACTATTTAAGCCGTGTAGTCTAGCAAGCTGCAACTCAGAGGAAGTCAGTCATATCCAGGGCGCATAGCTACTTTGTTAATAATATGTGTTGATTACAGTTAGTTGATTGGATATGGGTTCATTCCCATTTGGCTATGGTTCATTATTTTCTTTGTGAGACTTGTTCATGTAAATGTAGTTATGTTTGGAGCATACAGTCGCTTGTGTAGTAATGCACTGTTTGCGATGAGTGAGGATGGAGATTCCTCAGTGAGGTGTCATGGATCGTTGTCATATTAGATTGTGCTTTTCATAGTGGTTGTGAAGAGAAGATGTGGCAAATCCGCAGGTAGGGGAATTGCATAGGTGCGCACAGAGGTTATCAGAAAATGAGTTGAAAAAAAAAAGGCAAAGCGCACGTCAATGATAACTCATTGGGGTGATATCCACTAATGATATAACTTACAATTTGTAAACCGTTTGTTGTAAATTATTTTGCAAAATTTTGCACGTGTAGCTGTGGTTGTCAGCAAATTCGGTTGTTATCTTTTTTGTACCGTTGTTTTGAGACAATGCGGAGCATAGTCTTTTGCAAGGGGAAATTGTCACGGACAAAAATAGAAGACCGAATTCGTGGTCAGTCGCCAGCTAGTTTGTTTGGACATAAGCTCCAACTCAAACATTCTAGGCGCCAGGCAGACGGCCTCATGTGTCGGGTCCAGCCAATTAAGCATAGCGGAGAGGCCCCACGGAGACGATACGGTCCA
Source organism: Conus ventricosus (assembly GCA_018398815.1). Lineage (NCBI taxonomy): Eukaryota > Metazoa > Mollusca > Gastropoda > Neogastropoda > Conidae > Conus > Conus ventricosus. The sequence continues at coordinate 46,517,183 of CM031624.1, read as the reverse complement.
GCCAGACAGACTAATTAGCTTGACCGACGCCTCGATGTCTGCCCAGACGGATCTCGGCGCCTGGGCCAGACTCATCCAGCCAATTGTAGGACCAGTGTCCACAATTAAGTCGGACGTCGCCAGTTGAAGTAGGAGGGGGTAAGGTAGTGTGTGGTGGGGGTAAAATCAAGCTAATTAATTAAATGACCCATTGACCACCACAGAGAGCAAGGCAGGTAGATGTGACTGTCATGATTTACATATCCAATGAAATGAGAGGGGAGGCAACCTCAGTATAAGGCGGGAAAATTCTGACCAATGGTACTCACCCTTTGACAGATAGGAATGGGGATAAGAAAGCGAGTGGGAACAAGAGAAGAAGAAGAGAACGAACAGACAGACAGAGAGGAAGAGGTTCTGGGTGTAGGCTCTGCACGAGAGAAGGGCAGAGAGATGAGAGGAGTGAAGAGAACCGAGCTGTAGCATTAGCACCAGATAGAGTCTGCAGAGGGAGGACTAAGGAGAGATGTGAGAGAGAGAGTTGCTAACTGATGAAGAGAAAAAAAAAAAGAAAAAGAAAAGGAAAAGAAAAGCAACCATGTCCATTTGATAGAGCAGACTAGAAGAGAGAGAGAGAGAGAGTGCAATGCGTTAATGCAGGAAGAAAGAAAGGAGAACAGATCGATGTCTGGTAGTCACTGTTCGATTTGAACCGGGGTTCGACCTCATACCTGGCAGCGCCACTTCACCAGCAGTCCGACCTGACCAACGCCAGCGGTCTAACCTGACCAGTGCCAGCAGTCTAACCTGACCAGTGCCAGCAGTCCAACCTGACCAGTGCCAGCAGTTGTGTTGTGCTTGTGAAAGTGACAGTGAAAAGAAAAGAAAAAAAAAGAAGAAAAGGAAAGACAGTGATTCGTGAATAGTTTAAGATCACCTGGCCAGGTAAAGTAGAAATCTATTTATACCTGGGTTAGTTAATGATGATTTAGATAAATGGTTTTGTGAAGTTCAAGGAAAGAGAGAATGTTTTATTTTGTTTGACTCCATATGCATTGATGTTTGGTTCTATGATCATGTGTAGTAAAGTTATAGACTTTACTAGTGGTTTGATGTGACGAATGCATGATATATGAATGAGATTGTAAGCAAGCTGTGAGTGTGTTTGGGCTGTGCGCTAGTCCTTCCTCCACTGACATACCCCGAGGTTGACAAACAATACAAAAGATTTTGTTTTTAATTTACGCTTTGTCACAGTGATGAAAGAATCATTTGCTCGCACTTGTTTCTCTTCCCTTACCCGGTACACACACACACACACACACACACACACACACACACACACACACACAACATTATTATATAACATATATATATATATATATATATATATATATATATATATATATATATATATATGAGAGAGAGAGGAGAGAGGAGAGAGAGAGAGAGGAGAGAGAGAGAGAGAGAGAGAGAGAGAGTACGTAAATTCAGTTAATAATGTTTATTTTCTAACAGCGATATACAACTTGACAAGGTGTGCCATGAACAGATTGTCTTCCAAGAATGTCAATTATCGATTTGTAATCACTCGCTAAGCCTTAGATACATACTAAAAACATCTTCCATTCTAAAAGTATATCCACTCAACGAAGCAGGAAAGAAAGAAAAAGTAAGTTAGAATCGAATACAATTATTTCATGCCTGTAACATTGCTGCCTGCTTAACTTTATTTCTCTGCTCCTTCCCCCCCCCCCCCCCCCCCCCCCCCCCCCCCCCCCCCCCCCCCCCCCTGCTGCGTTAATTTTTCTTGTTCACGTTTGCTACTGGTTTCACCACAACAACAATAATAATAATCACAACAAGAAAAATATATAATGATAATTATAATGATAATAATGATGATAATAATAATAATAGTATCAATAGTAATAATAATAATAATAATATAATAATATAAAAATTTAAAACAATCACTTGTACAAGCCGGGGCTGTGTATAATACGTCATTTTTTTGTTGATACCAAAATAGTGGGAAATCCACGCTACTCCTCGTCCTTTATCTGGGGCATTTGAATGCACTGTCAAGACACTTCTCAGCAACAATTTATTTTACTCCTCTCTCCTCTCTTCTCTCTCTCTCTCCTCTTCCCACCACATCCTACCCCCTCCCCGCACACGCGCGAATACGCGCGGCGCTCACACAGGCACACAACACACACCACCACACACAACACACACACACACACATACAATTATTGATAATCGGATAGCTGATAAAGGGGCTGAAAAAGGGGCGGGGAGGGGGAGGGGGGGGGGGGGGGCGGGGGGGACAAAAGCATAACAAAAGGGTATGGAAACTCTTAATATCCAAACCCAACTCCCCACCCCCATCCACACCATCCTCCCCACCACCACGCACCACACAGAAAACACACCACACACACGCACGCACGCACGCAGCACAAACCTCTTTCCCGTCTTCCACTTAAACCCACCTCCTCTTACCAACCGTCATTTCTCCCCCCCCCCCTTACCTCCTTACACTCCCCCCCCCTTCCCCCAAAAACCTCCCCCCTACTCCCCCCCCCCCCCCCCGTCCCCCGCCCCTCCCACCTCATTATCCGGCGGGCCCGATCAGTTCCGCGGGTTGTCGCTTCTCCTGATTAGCCTTTGGCCGGGTCTGGCAACCACACAATGATTTAAAGCAGACCCTGGAGAAGTCACTCCACTGGTCCTCCGCCGCCCTCCAACTTGCGGCCACACAACAAAACTCCACCCCCAAATTCGTTTTTGGTTGGGGGGGGGGGGGGGGGGGGGGGGGGGGGGGGGGGGGGGGGGGGGGGGGGGGGGGGGGGGGGGGCTTAGCCCCCCTCGCTTGGCCCCCCCTTTTCGGCCAGCGGGTCGACGTTATATTCATAATTTGCTTGTGTTTGTTGTTTGTCTTTATTCTTTTTTCCCTTTATCATCAGGATATTCTTAGGGTTTCTTAAAACTTGTGATTGTGTTGTGTTTTTTTTTGATTGATGTGGTGTGTGGGTGTGTTTTGTGTGTGTGCGGGGTGCTGTGATGGGGTGTGTTTTGTGTGTGTGTGGTGTGTGTGTGTGTGTGTGTGTGTGTGGTTTTTTGTGTGTGTGTGGTGTGTGGTGGTGTGTGTGTGTGTGGGTGTGTGTGGGTGTTTTGTTGTGGTGGTGGGTTTGTTTTGTGTGTGTGTGGGGGGGGTGGGGGGGTGGTGTGTGGGGGTTTTGTGTTGGGTGGGTGGGTGTGGGCTTTGTGCGTGTTGTGGTGTGGTGTTGGTGTGGTGTTGGTGTGTGGGTGTTTTGTGTGTGTGTGTGTTTGGGGTTTTGTGTGTGTGTGTGTGTGTGTGTGTGTGGGGTGGTGGTGTGTGGGTCGACCCGGTATGTGTGAACGGAACGATGATGGTGTTGTACACAGATGGCGAGGTGTGTCTGCCCCGGTCCCGGTTGAGGTGGGGTTGTTGGCGGCAGTATGTATGGCCTCCTTCACCCCCCGCTGAAACCATCTATTGTCAAAGGTCGAGAACGCTGATGTTTTGATAATCGAACTGATGTTGCTGGGGCTTTTAGGGGGCGCCTAACTGGTGATGATTCCCTTTGTGTTCTGTCAAGCGTTTTTCGAAGGTTTTTCTCTCAGTTTCCCCGACATAGTTTTCTTCACAGTCACGACAGCCTATTTGGTTAATCACTCCAGACTTGTCCAGTTTGTCAGTTTTGGGCCTTGGGGGCGACCAGCTGGCTGCGGATGGTGTTGATAGGTTTGGGATGTATGGAGACACCCGGGTTTTCTGATCTTCCTGCTCAAGGCTTCAGTGACAAACCGCGGACATAGGGATGGTGACATGTCCTTTACGCCTGGTTTGGTCTTGTTTGGTGGTGGGGGTGCGGTGTGATCATCTTGCTAGCTGGATGGTTCCACCCCACTTCTCATAGCCCGATTTTGGTGAGAACCAGTTTTAGGTGTTCTATTTCCTGGTCTTTGGCATCCTGATAAGCAATGGTTTTTGCCCAAAGAAGAGGGGGGCGTATCACTCCGAGTTTGTGTTCCAAATGGCTGGTGGCTTTCGAACTGTAGGTACTGGTCGGTGTGGGTAGGTTTGCGGTTACACATGGAGAGGCTGTCCTCTGTCCGGTGATAACTTTTGTTAGCATGGCAATCGAGTTGTTCTCCTCCACCTCATGAGTGAATTTGATCGCAGGGTGTTGACTGTCAAATGATTGGTGAAGTCTTCCACCAGCTCCCCTTGAGGATGGTCATGGTGTCGTCCACATAGCGGCCCCAATAGCGTGGAGGAGAAAGGTAAGACACCAGGGCCTTCTCCTCGAAGTCTTCCATGAAGAGGTTGGCTACAATGGGGCTGAAATGGTGAGCCCATGGCCGCTCCTGCGGTCTGCTGGTAGAAGTTGTCTTGAAACCCGGGAAATAAGTGGTGTTGAGACGCAAGCCAGGAGTTCACAGATGCTGTCCACGGAAAAGCGTAGTACGCTGGGGCAGGGGTGTCGTCAGCCTGGAGTCTTGCTTCGATGATGTGATGCTTTCTCGACGGGGACGCTGGTGAAAAAATGCCGAAACATCATATGATCCAGGCACTCGTCAGGAGGAAAGGGTGTAGTCTGCCAGTTTTCTGGACCCAAATCCGCACTGTTGATGAGTGGTGTTCTGTTGTGCCAACCAAAGGGGACAGGATGTCTGCCACAAATCTCGCCGTCTCATACATGAGGGAACCCCTGGAAGCAACTATGGGACGGAGAGGGACGTCTTTCTTGTGCCACCTTTGGAAGGCCGAAAACTTAGGGACATCATGGTTGGTGGGTACAGTTTTCTGTAAAAAATCAAGGGACAGTCCGCCCCTCTCCTTGAGACGTTTGAGCAGCTCCCTTTAGCTTGGTGGCATACTTGTTTGGGGGGGCTTTCTTGAGAGGCTGGTAGGTTTTTCTGTCATCCAAAAAGTTGACTGGCCTTGTCATAGTACATGGACTTGGGGATGATGACCGTGGATGACCCTTGGGCGGCCGGAGTATCAAAATCGTGTCGTCTTTCCTAAGTCAGGCCAACGCAGCCTCCCTCAACAGGAATGTTGGGTTTCGGCGGTTGTGCTTGTTTCAGGATTTGACACATTTCCGACCCTCAGGCCTTCTGGATGCGGGCCTATCTGTCTGCAGGCGGTTTCCCATACTGTGATGTAGTCACGATGGGGAGTTTGTCCGGGGTCACAGCAAAAATGGGTCCCTTTTCCAGCACTTCGCTGTTCAGAGTCAGAAAGTTCACGTTCCCCATAAGTTCACAACCCATCTCTTCTTCACCATGCGGCGTCTCTTCTTCAGTCACAAGTACAATTAAAAAGTGATCGTTCTTGTCACGTTTGATTCGCCATTAGTTTCTCTAAACTTGCTTCCCCTGGCGCATGCGCACTTTGTTCCATCCAAATTTTGAGTTGACTTCGAGCCGGTCCTTCACTTCCGTAGTAAACTCAGTCGGTACGTTTGCACTCAAACCCGCCGAACAGAGATCGATTGTTGTTCTAAAACCCTCGATCCTCAGATTGATCTGCTTTACGCGCTCGTTCATCAGGGCCCGTTCCGCACGAAAATAGGATGTTGCTTGCAGCTTTTCCTCTGCCGATGACTTGATTTTTAGGCTGGTCCCGGGACGACACCGTGATGTTTGCAGTGTGCGGTGAAATGCAGATGGTTTCGGAATCTCGCTAAGGCTCGGTGCTCTCCTTCCAGTTCACGAAAAAATCTGATGACCGTCCGGTCGAAATCGCGTACGAGACGTTGTGGAAGTTTTACTGCTGAGGGGTAGACATAACGACTACCGGATTTACACAGGTCACTCAGCTAGGAATATCACTTACTTGGAGCTTTCGACAGACCTCCGTCTGTCTTCTTCAGCGTGGTGTGGCTACTGGCTGAACTGGCGTCAGTGCACACGACCATGGGTCGAACCCTTTTCATGTGACTGAACGATGAGGGTGATTCATAAAGTTAACTGAGAAAAAATGAGTAACAGAGACACGAACAGTGACGAAACAGAATGAACAGGCGAGTGTGGTGGATGGCATGCCCCCCCCTCCCCCCACCCTCCCCCCCCCCCTCCCCCCCCCAACAAAAGACTTAGTGATAAAACAAGCCACAGAAACAGACAAAAAAATGGACGGGGAAACACACACACACACACACACACACAACACACACACACACACACACACACACACAAAAGCGGGAAATAGAGACTGACAGACAAAGTGCCCAATCTACAGCAATCCTAATCGCCTCCAACTAAAAAACGGCGGACGCAAAGCAGGAATAACTTTCGGTCGACTTACACCCAACCTCCCTGCAGACTCGCCAGTCACTGGTAATGTCCATGACGAAGCCCAGAACCTCCCAGACCAAAGTGGGACAACTCTTAGCTAGAGAAATCCAAGACGCCGGCTTCCGTTTCGTACCGCTTCCGGATGAACGGTAGGCTAACTCAGTTTTGAGGCAGCCCGTCAATGGGTATGGTGACTCCTTGCAAGCTGCAAAACGTCGCGAGACCTGTTTATTTCTTGATAAGTTATTTTCGTTCACAAGAAAGCCGAACGGGTACTCTTTGTACTGTGAAAACATAAACTGTCAGTATTTTTCCCTGAAAAAAAAAAGACTTGTGTAATGATCACCAGATTCCTGGTGGAAAAAAAAAAACCGCGTTTGTTTTTGTCCTCCCGCCTCTAATATATCTCAACATTTTTCTTTTCTTC
>CM031624.1:46497941-46500441 GCA_018398815.1 Conus ventricosus | reverse complement strand
GTGGGGGGAGGATGGGGACTGGGTGGGTAATGAGGTAGAGCTGTGTATCTACACCTATTTGTTTATGTCAAATGTGTGTGTGTGTGTGTGTGTGTGTGGCGCGCGCGCGCGCGTCCGTCCGTGTGTGTGTAAGTGTGTGTAGTGTGTGTGTGTGTGTGTGCGTCTATGTGTGTGTGTGTGTGTGTGTGTGTGTGTGTGTGTGTGTGTGTGTGCGTCTGTGTGTGTGTGTGTACGTGCGTGCGTCGTGGTGTGTGTGGGTGTGTGGGGGGGGGGGGGGGGAGGCGTGCGGAGGGGGGCGAGCGTGCATGCATGAGCGAGTGTGTGTAATGTGTGTCGTGTGTGTGTGTGTGTGTGTGTGTGTGTGTGTGTGTGTGTGTGTGTGTGTTGTGTGTAGGAGGGGGGAAGGGATGCGTGCGTGCGTGCGCGTATGGTGCGTGCGAGCGAGGTGTACGTGTGCGTGTTGTGTGTGTGTTCTAGATTTTTTTCCCCTCTTGTTCACTCTCAAGTATTAATCAAGAAAATACTGACACCGGTCTAGAAAATATAGGACACAGATAAAAAGGGGTTGGGGGGGGGGGGGGGAGGAGGAGGGAAGACCACGGGTACAGGGTTAGAGCGAGGACAGGAGGGAGAAGAAGGGAGAGTGGAAATGTGGATGGGGCGAAGGACAGAAGCAGGACAGAGGACGGAGTTGAGAAGGGGGGGGGGGGGGGAGGAGGGAGGGAGGGGATGGGGAGGGGAGGAGCAGGGGACGGGGACGGGGAGAGGTGAGGAGGAGGAGGAGGAGGGGGGGGGGGGGGGGTGTTAGGATGCAGGGCGACGATGCTTTTGCAACAGACATACATCATGAATATCGCCTACGGGAACAGATCTGACGTGGGGAGGGGGGGGAGATAGGCGATCCTGCAACAACCCTGCACGGAAAATGGTAGTCATGGCAACGGAAGGAGGGAAGACGAGGATGAGGGGGGGAGGGGGGGGGGGGGGGGGGGAGGGGAGGCGAGGGGAGGGGGGGTAACAGTAGTGGGCCGGCAGAGAGTGAAACATCAGAAAATGTTAAATGATGGAAGAACAAATGTCATGCAATTACGGCAGCATCAAATATTCAGAAGCGTCAGGAACTGCGAGTGTCGTCGTCGCGCTATTTCCCCCCCCCCCTCTCCGTCCCCCCCCCCCCCCCTCCTTCCTGCCAGGACCGATGGAGGAGAAGAAGAAGAAGCAAACAACCAACGGTATCGGGCGAAAGAATATAACAACACTGAGTAGGCTAAATAATGAAAACACCAGTAACAATGGCGATAAAACCCGACAGGAGCGATCACGTCATCAAGACCCCTTTCAACACGTCATTAGACTACGCGCGTGCGTGTTGTGTGTGTGTGTGTGTGTGTGTGTGTGTGTGTGTGTGTTGTGTGTGCGTGTGTGCGGTGTGTGTGTGGGGCGGGATTGTGTATGTGCGTGCGTGAGTGTACGTGTGAGTGTGTGGGGTGGGGTGTGCTGGTGCGTGCGTGCAGGCGCGTGTGTGTGTAAGCAAGGGGGGGGGGGGGGGGGGGGAGGGCATGCGTGCGTGCGTGTGTGCATGCGTGCGTGCGCACGGCTTATGTGCGTGCGTGCCTGTGTGCGGGCGGGCGTGTGTATGGGTGCAAGTGTGTGTGTGTGTGTGTGTGTGTGTGTGTGTGTGTGTGTGTGTGTGTTGTGTGTGTGCGCGCGCGCGCGTGCGCGTTTTCTTTTTTCCTGTTTGCTTGCTTATTTACGTGTTTGTATTGAAATAATGAATTGCACTGGTCTCATGTGGCTCCAGCACTGATTGAATGAGTAAGAAACAAACAAACTAAAAAACAAACAAACTAACAGACAAAGTTTCTAATGAGTGGAACAATACCGCTTAAGATGATTCCGCTCTTTGACAGGGGGCATCATTTCGGTCTTCGTTTTCGTGTTTTTCGGTGTAATTAATGTCAAATGTTACTTGTATTTGCTTCCGTGCAGGAATCTGAGCTGCTTTGGTAAAACTGGAGTTTTCTTCATCCATACGTATGGCTTTCTTGTCCATATGATCTTTTGTTTATTTTAAAATAGGATATCCTTTTATCGATTGATTAATATCTGATCAGAGTTTTGCTCTGATAAAAGGTTGTGCGTGCGTGCGTGCGTGTGTGCGTGTGTGTGTGTGTGTGTGTTCGAGCGTGCAAGGAGAGAGAGAGAGAGAGAGAGAGAGAGGAGAGAGAGCGGAAGGAACGAAACAATTTATTGCTTTAAAGCGGCACAGCTTCCTCAGCAACACGTTTCCATCAACCAACATAGAACTGAACTGGGACATGTTCGTCTGACATGGAAACCATGACACACTTGTCCTTTTTTTTCCAAACACAGTTCTGACGTTCCGTTTCGCGGCGCGAGTCTGGAGCCCAGGCTGTCATCCCAGGCAGAGCAGGATCAGGCCGTGTAGCGTCTCCAGGGTCATCCTGAGGTCCAGTCTGGTGATGACACACTCAGAGCT
>CM031624.1:46490441-46492941 GCA_018398815.1 Conus ventricosus | reverse complement strand
TATATATATATATATATATTTTATATATATATATATATATATATATATATATATATGTGTGTGTGTGTGTGTGTGTGTGTGTGTGTGTGTGTGTGTGTGTGTGTGTGTGTGTGTGTGTGTGTACCTATTTACATGTATGAGGGTTTTTCTCAGAAACGTGTGGTATGAGGACCCATGCTCTTAACACAGAGGGGCTCTTAAGCCTGTATTCTTTCTCATTAACGTCTACTGGTCATTTACATTATTCTTAAGTGTTGTTCGTGAAATCAATACGTTGATGAGAACGTTTCTTAAAACCCTACCCCCTCCTTTTCTTTCTTTCTTTTTGTTTGTTTTTTTATTTATCTTTTTTTTTATACTTAAATCGAGTGTTAAATCAAAATTAGTAGTAAAAATATTTTGATGGATTTGTACCGCGAGGACAGCTCATAATAGGCAGATCGCTCCTATAACTTTTAAAATCAGTTGTTTCGAAGAAAAACTGAATAAAACAAAAACGACATAAAACAGCATGCAATAAGGGCTCCGTCGTATATTTGCTCCGAGTAATGAAAAAAAAAAAGCAAAGAAAACTATACACCATAACGTTATCAAAACACACTAGATCAAATATCTGTATTAGCTGCAACATTTGGTTTTCCGTCTCTTGCTCCAGTCTTGACTGCTTCATGCACGAACTAACCAACATCGTCAGGAATGCTTCTCTTACACACATCGCAGCTCAGTCAAAGCACATTTACAACTCTCAGAACGATCCATCCATGTGTACTACGGGCTGCTGTCGTCGTTCCTAAACACCACAGCTTACTGAGGCAGCGTCGTCTCCCTGTTTTACGGAACGGCCACTGGGGTGAACTCTGTGAACAGAATCATTGGTGCCAATGTCAGACCCCAAGGTTGTTTATTGTTGATCCAGGAAACTCTCTGGCACATTGGAAAGTCTGCTCTGTGTGCACAGCTCTGAATCTCGTCTTCTTCTGTCCGCCTGCTCACTTTTGGCGACGTGGCAACGGAGACTTGCCTGAGACAAGGCTGGCTTACCTTTTATTTAGCTTTTTTTTTTTCTTTTTACACAAACGTTTCATTATTATATGTAAAACGCTGAAAAAAGAGTGTTTCTGCGCCATATACACAAGAAAAATATCCCAATGATTTTTTTTTTCAAAACAATTTTCAAACTTTGTTGCTTTTTTTTTTTTAAATCTGTTTCTTTATTATAATGTAAATTGCTGGGGGGGGGGGGGTGTTACTACACTGTATAAACAAGAAAAATATCATGATTAAAAAAAAAAAAGGTTTTCAAAAATGTCGTTGTTTTTCTTTTTCCAATATGCTGGTTTCCATGTCCTATAACTAGCTCACGTTTCTGAGAACAAGTAAATGCACACAGTGTCAGAGCCAGAGTCTGAGTCAGACCTGGCTGAAAGTGCCACAGTGTTAGAGCCAGGTCTGAGTCAGCCCCGAGCTAAAAAGTCTTTTCCCTTGTGCGTCATTCTAATCGTATTCATTCTTCTTCCCCTCGCTCGCTCCGCCCCCCCCCCCTCTTCCCCCCCGCTCGACTTCCCCCTACCCTACTCCCCTACTTTTCGCCCCTTGTCCCCCCTTCCAATGTTTCCATTGCTCGACCCCCCCCATGCTCGACACTCTCTCTCCTACCCTCCCCCTTGTCCCCCGCTCCTCTCCCCTTAGTCCCCTGCTCGTCTCTCCTCTTAGTCCCCTGCTCGTTACCCGCCCTTAGTCCCTGCTCGTACCCTCCCTTCCCTGCTCTTACCCTCCCTTTTCCCTGCCGATATCTCCCTGTACCCTGCTCGTTTACTTCCCTTAGTCCCTGCCTCGATGCTCTCTGTTCCTGCTCGACTCCCTTCTCATCCCTGCTCGATACTCTCCCTTAGTCCTGCGTTACTCTCCCTTAGTTCTCCTTCCTCGTTCTCTCTTATTCCCTTCGTTCCTGCTCGTACTCTCTTAGTTTGCTCGTACTCCCCTTAGTTCCTGCTCGTTTACTCCCCCTAGTTCCTGAGTCTCTATCCCCCCCCCCTGCAGTAGAGGTCTTTCTGTGACAGGTTTACGAGAATCTTCCAACACATTAAAGCAACCAAACACATTACTTGGCAGCAAGGGATAGGCTGTCGGCTTACAATTGAGGCGAGTTTTTAGCGACTCACGGCATCGCTTTTATTTTTTCACCGACGACAAAAAATCTTTATCCCGTAAACTTAGTCGAAAAGGCACTTTGCAAAAAACAGTCTTTTCTAAGTTCCCACAAACAAATAAAGTTCATTAATCTAGCCTACCTCTCGCACCATCGACATCTTCTCGAAACAGCTATTCAATGATACGATTTGTAACTTCATCAGCTTTGTTGAGATGTGAAAAAACACCTGTATTTGTTTTTATGAAAATGCGTTTCAGCTGCCCTTAGAAAGCACTTCAAACCTAATTCACCAATTAACCGTATGATCTATGATACATTCAATACAGAATCTCTGAAAAGCTAGCATTC
>CM031624.1:46480441-46482941 GCA_018398815.1 Conus ventricosus | reverse complement strand
GGAAAGTGAATCTTTTCAGTGTGTGTGTGTGTGTGTGTGTGTGTGTGTGTGTGTGTGTGTGTGACTTCTTCTTCTGCACACGCAGGCTGATCCTCCTGCGGACACTCCCTGTATGGACAGGCAAGGATTAATCCCATCTGCCCAACGAAGGGAGTGGAGTTTTGTGTGTATGACCGTTTTTTTTATACCGCCATTAAGGCAGCCATACTCCATCTTCGGGAAGGTTCATGCTATGCGTAACGTGTCATCCATACCAACGGCCAAACTAGCCTTCTCTTCCGAAAGTTAGTGGGATTTTACGTGTGTGCAAGATGTTATGCGTGCGTTCACACATGGAACCTCGGTTTAGTCTCATTCGAAGGACTGTATGGGAAATGGAGTCAGAACCAATGTTAGCTCCGAGGGAAAAATCCCCACGTACCGAAACGACCCGGCGGAGATTCGAACCTGCAACCCTTGGATTACGAGTCCGGCGCTCTACCAACTGAGCTATTCCGGACATTAGTCCAGACCAGGCCACTTCTGTTTTAAGGTCTCTTGCAAGGGGGGTGGGGAGGGGGTTGAACCCACTTTGCGTGACATCTCGCTCCAGTTGTTGATAGGTCTATCTGTCCGTCTGTCTGTCTGTCTGTCTGTCTGTCTGTCTGTCTAACTGTCTGTCTGCCTGTCTGTTCATCGATCTCTCTGTCTGTCTTATGTCTGCTTGTTTGTCGCTCTGTCTGTCTTTCTGTCTCTGTCTGTCTGTCTGTCTCTCTGTCTTACTCTGTGTGTGTGTGTGTGTGTGTGTGTGTGTGTGTGTGTGTGTGTGGTGTGTGTGTGTGTGTGTGTGTGTGTGTGTGTGTGTGGTGTGTGTTTCAACACTTGTGGTTAGACGAGAGAGAGAGAAAGAAAGAAAGAAAGAGAGAGAGAGAGAGAGAGAGAGAGAGAGAGAGAGAGACAGAGAAGACAGAGACAGAGACAGAGACAGTCACACACACACACACACACACACACACACACACACACACACACACACACACACACACACACAGAGAGAGAGACAGAGAGAGAGAGAGAGAGAGAGAGAGAGAGAGAGAGAGAGAGAGAGAGAGAGAGAGAGAGAGAGAGAGAGAGAGAGAGAGAGAGAGAGAGACTGTCCATGTTGATTATCCGGGACAGTGTGCAGGCCTTCAGAAGAAGGCAGCAAAGGGCACACACCCTTCCCCCATTTCATCTGGGATTTCATTCAGTTCTGCTGTGAGTGTGAGCATTCAATGTTGAGAACGCACGTGGCATTACACACACACACACACACACACACACACACACACACACACACACACACACAACACACACACACACACACACACACACATGCGCACGAACACACGCACGCACACGCACGCATGCACATACGCATACACAAAACACTAAACACATTATACACACACATAATATACACACATACACACAATACGTTGATAAAGTTTTATGCACTCGCTCTTTACCAAAGTATTTAAAACTGGGGAATATCCTGAAAGATGGACAGAAGCGATGATTTTTCCATGACACACACACACACACAAAAAGGAAACCGAAATAATGTCAATAATCACATGGGTATTTCACTTATAAACGCAATCAGCAAACTTTACAGATCTGTCATAACCAGAAGGCTCGAACAGTTTTCTTAACAAAGGAATATAATACCGAAGCACAAGCTGGTTTTCGTAAAGAATATTCCACAACAGACAATATATTTACGCTTCAATCAATGATGCAAAAGTACTTGAAAAAACAAGGAGGCCGTTTTTATGCACTGTATGTGGACTTTTCAAAGGATTTGATTGTATTCACGGGAAAAATTACTGTATTTATTGTTATCAAAAGGTTTGCATGGAAAAATATTTAAAACTTTACAAGGAATGTACAAGAAAGTTAAGGCAGCAGTGTGTGTAGGGAATAAGATAACAGAATGTTTCGAATATGTCACTGGTGTCAAACAAGGGTGCATTTTAAATCCTCTTCTGTTTTCTATGTTTCTGTCCGAGCTTCAACAAGATTTAACAAACTGTTGTGCAACTGTTTAACACACTGTTGTGCACATGGGTAAATGTTTCTCCTGATTCACTTGATATTTTTTTCATTGATGTATGCCGATGATACCGTTTTAGTATCAGACTGTTATTGCTCTTCAAAAGAAAATAGACTGTTTGGAAAACTTTTTTTTTTAATGGGGTCTCTCAGTAAATTTGGAGAAAACGAAGACAGTCGTCTTCAGAAACTCTGGCTTTATTAAAAAGTTTGAAAGATGGCATTTTATTGGTCAGGAAATAGAGACTATGTCTTCGTACAATTATCTTGGTGTAATACTCCGTTCAAGCTTAAATTGGACAAGGTGTGTTGAGAATTTAAGTGGCAAAGCCCTTCGAGCAGGGGTTAAAAGATTACATCAGAAATTGAAAACTCTTCCCGCCAGTACTATCCTTCATATCTTTGATACGAAAATCAAGCCTGTTCT
>CM031624.1:46450441-46462941 GCA_018398815.1 Conus ventricosus | reverse complement strand
CCACACACACACACACACACACACACACACACACAACAAACTGATTCTTTTCGCTGCAGATGGTTCCATACCTAAATCTAATCATATACAAAAAACACGTCATGCTGGGAATGTCTGGTGGACAAAGATGTGAAGAAGCTGTAGCTTTAAAGAAGCTTAAATACAAGGAATATATTAAAAAACAAAGGTGAGGAAAATCTTTCAAGAATGAAGAAAGCAAAGGCACCTCTAGCAGGTTATTGAAAAAGCAAAGCGGCTTTATTGGTCATCATTTTGCGCAAGAGAAGTTTCCCAGCTAAAAGATCTTCAAAAGGTATGGAAAAGTTTCAAGTTATGAAAAAAGGGATAATATTAAAGTATCCTATTAATTTGGAGACTAAGAAATTCCCGACTCCATATGAAAAAGCCGAAGCTTTTGCTAATATATTTTTAAGACCATGCCCCTGGAAAGCCTTCAGCAGATGCAGACAACATCGGGAAAAGCAAGAAAAACAGAACTTTATGATAAACCAAATTCCCAACAATGACATTTCATAAATGCACCCATAACCACACAAGAATTAAGGATGCCGTCTCTTTTAAAGCAATAAAACATCGTCAGTAGGGCTGGACGGTATTTCAAATCAAATGTTACAACCATCCCGAAACGTTTTTCTCTTTATATTAAAAATATTTCAAAAGATTTGGATGATGGTCTTATGCCATTTATTTGGAAAACAGTCAATAGTAACCCCAAAATTTTTAAGCAAGGAAAGCCTGTCACAAACATCGACAGTTATCGACCTGTCGCTCTGATCTTTCATGTTGCAAAACTTATGGAAAAAATTGTACTTAATAGACTTATCTATTTTTGTAACAAAAATATATTATACCTACTAATAAAGCGGCTTTAAAAAGGGAAAGATTACCACTGATCATATCGAAAAGTTATACAACTCAAATCAAAATCAGTTTGCCGGGACGGAAGAGTGTTTGGCTACATTCTTTGATATTAGAAAAGCTTTTGTTTGGGTGTATGGAATGTTTAGATTGTTATACAAATTGAAGGCGATTGGGATTTCAGGTAATTTTTACATTTTATATTAAAGAATTTCTAACACAAAGAAGTTTACAGGTCAGAGTACAAAACACTTACTCTTTTTAAAACCAATGGATATGGGTTTTCCCTCAAGGTTCTGTAATTTTCTCCTATGCTATTTAATATTTTGCTGTATGATTTCCAAAACATGTAACTAAAAATGCTACAGTTGTACATTATCCCGATGATCTGTGTTGTGGATAAAATTTAGTATGAGAAAAAGCACCCCCAAAAAGAGCAAAAAATTTACAAAAGAAAACTTTATCAGGCAGAGCTTGATAACCTTAGCAAATACTTGTTTATAAATGGTCTAAAGCTTTTCCCATGAAAAAACTCATTGGTTTTATTTAAAACTTTGGGGATGTTTCCCTCTGATTTACCATCTTTTAAGCTGGTGGGTAACCACTTACTTACGTACACTTTAAGATTAAATTTTAGGTGTCCATTTCACACCCGAAATTCACAGGGAAATTATCCATGTTGATTACCTTTTAACGGGCAAGAAAAACTTTAAATTTTCTGAAAATTTTGGCAAGCAAGCTGGTGCCAAGAGGGAAAAAACATTTAAAGCTCTTGGCTTTGGCATTAATTCATTCTATTAATTCAATTATCATACGCCAGAGGCTTTCTTTAGCGCACCTAAATATTTGTTCCCAAAAACTACAAAGTGTGGATAGCAAAGCTTCAATTTATGCTAGGATTTCCCGGTATATCCCTTTCCACTTTGAGGACATACGAGAAATAGACGTTTTACCTTTAAATGAAATTAGGAATCTAATCACTTGCAAAATATTTCATGAAATGTTCAACCATGGAAGGTGTAAATTGAAACGGATAATATCTTTTAACCCAGAGAGTGATTATCAAAAGGCAAAAATATTCCCTCTCTGTGCACTATCAGTTCATACACTGCTGATTTGTTTAAGAAAAGTAATATAGATTTTTAAGTCTTTGTCAAAAACGTCCTTATAGATCCCATTCCAACGTGGGAAAGAAAGAGGGCGAAGTTTGATCTTGATTACACTGTTTCAAAGAAGCAAATCAGCCTTACATCTTGTCATATTTAACGAAGATGCAAATGCAAGACAGTATTCCACCATTTAAGGTGTACACAGATGGATCGTTGCGGAAACAAAGGGCCCGGTTCAGCTTTTTGTTTTTCCTCGCTGAAAGTACAAAAAAGCATATTTCTTTGGAAAAATATCGTCCTTATTCGTAGCTGAAATGATAGCGATTTATGGCGTTGACATTTCTAATTGATTTACCGCAGTCAATTTTTCAGTATTGTTTTGTGTAGATTCGCTGTCATTTGTACAATCGATCAAGTTTTTTATTCAAATTCAGGATAACTTTATTTTGAAGGAATTCAACTTTTAAATCCACGTCTTGATATGTAAAGGAACAGATATAAATTTTTCCTCTGGGTTCCTTCACACTGTGGAATTTCGGGCAATGAACTTGCTGAAGAATGTGCGAAAAAGGCGCTGAAAATGGATCGAGGGTACAAACTATTTCCATACCGTTCACTTTGAGAGTCAACAAATTTTAAAAATACAGCTTGGGAATATTTCAGAAATGGGCAGAAAAAAACGCTGTTATTCATGTTCAGCCCACAAAATAATCCTCTTTTTAGTATTGATAATTTCAAAAGCATCCAAAATCTGCACATTTATGATATGCATCAATACAGAAACTTCGTTTCAATATTCCATCGATTGAAATGGATGCTTTCAGAACTAAATATAGCTCTGCACAAAATGAAATATTGCGGGGAAAAAAAAATTGACAGAGATATGTTTTGTTCGCTGTGTGCCTCTCAAGGCATTTCTGCCATATTTATCAGGCATGTCTGTGAAAGATATTTTTTCTGACATTGATTTTGCTTTGAATTTCCTTTCTGCTTGATTTGTAGTCCAGTCGGTATTTGCTTTAATCTGATATTGTTAGTGTGTGTAGGTTTGTTTGTTTATTCGTTTGTGTGTTGTTGTTTTCTGATTTTATGTACACCACCCTCGTCACTCCATCTCCACCCTCCTTACCCTCCCTACACACACACAAAACCACACACACACCACACACACCCCACACACACACACACACACAACACACCCCCACAAAACACACAACACAAAACCACACACACACAAAACAAAACACCCCAACACACACACAACACACACACACACACACACACACACACCCCAACCACAACACACACACCAACACACACACACACCTTGTATGCAACAGGGACAAAACTCTTTCTATCTCCCTCTATTTGCCTGTCTATCTCTCTTTCTTGTTAATATCACATTTTTTGGAAAAGACGTAAAATTAAAGTACTATACTACTACTACTACTATACTCTACTACTACTACTACTACTACTACACACACAACCACACACACACACACACACACCACACCACACACACACCACACCAACAACACACACACACTCACCACAACACACACACACAACACACACACAAGAATTTTCAGATATAGAATGTCAAAAACCATCAGCCTTGACATCTCTTTCATTTCTCCTGATTAGCTCCGATGTATGTGGGAATTCTCCTGATACACTAGGTAGTGATCATTTTCCTATAAAATATAAGATTAAACGAAAAGTTGGGCCCTGTTAATTCAATGCAAGTTTAAATCAGGAAATATAATTACAATCGAGCAGACTGGGATAAATTTACATCAATTTTAATATCTTCTTCTACTGCATTCATCAAAATGAAGACGTGGATCGCATGTATGTTTATTTCACAAGATCTGTATTCACGCGTGATTCTTCTATTCCAGATGTTCGTGTGGGTTTTTTACATCTAATTATGCAGGGAATTGTGGTGGACAGACGAGTGTGAAAGAGCAAAACAAGAAAAGATTTCTAAGTATAAAAACTATTTTATAGTAGATCTCCATCTAAACTCAGGATTCAAAGGTGGCTAAATCAGCATTAACAAAATATTAGCCAAAGCAAAAATGTGAATATTGGTCAAGCTTTGGTGAGGAAGAGGTAAGTTTCCCCTTTAGATAGGAGTAAAAATATGGAAGAAAAATTTGATATATGAAGCACGGGGTTTTCATTTTCCCAAGTGCAAAGAACATTTTTAAAATAATAATTTCCAACAGCTTATCAAAAAGCGGAAAGTTTGCTGATATCTTTTCGTAAACAGCAGACTAGAGGTCTTTCAAGAAAATGTAAGACATACAGACAGGACCAGGAAGCTAAACTAGAAATTAAAGATCCAGAAACTAACGATAACTTTACTTCAACTCTCCTATTTCGTTTTTGGAACTAAAAGAAGGGAAATCTCAACATCTAGTAATAAAAGAACAGCTGTTGGCCGTGATGAAATTTTGAATGAAATGCTGAAAAAATTTACCAGATAATTGGGTGCAGTATCTTCATAAAATAATGGAAACATGCTGGAGTGAAGGTAAATTTACCAGCCGTGTGGAAACATTCAAATTTTAGTTCCCCCACTTAAAAATGGCAAACCTGTAGGATGTCAACAGTTACAGGCCAATCTCTCTTACTTCACACAATGTAAGTTAAAGGGGAAGATAGTAACTGCTCGACTAATTCACTATTGTGATAAAAAAAATGTTTTCCAGTCCATCAAGCTGGTTTTTGGTCGGGGGAAGATCTACAACGGATCACTTGGTTAAATTATCTACCAATATAAAACGCCAATTTGTCGTAAGGCAAAAAACTGCTGGCAACATTTTTTGACTTTTAACGAGCTACGATCAAGTGTGTGCACGCTCAATTGTTTTAAACTGGAAAGAGCAGGTATTTGTGGAGAATGTTTTCGTTTGTGAAGATTTTCTTCCTGTAGAAACTATTGAAACAAGAGTTTAATATGCGTATTCTTCCCAGAGAATTTACATATGGAGTTCCTCAAGGATCCTCATTTGCCCTTATTTTTCGCATTATGATACAGATCTTTCTAAGAAGATATTAAAAAAATGTCAAGATTGTTCAATATGCTGAGACATTGTATTTGGTTGGATGCAAATTGAAGTATTTCAAACAGAAAACTGAACAATTCAGATCTGTTATCAGTCTGAATTAGATAAGATTAGTGCTTTTCTTGACAGAGAATGGTTTATCTTTATTTTGGTTGAAAAAACTCACATGATGGTTATTTTAGTGCTGGTGGACCCCCCCTGAAGATTACTAGTTTCTTATCGACGGAGTGAGTTTACAATTCAAAGACATCACAATTCTTAGGTGTTTATTTTACATCGAAAATTATCATGGGAAATTTTCACATGAAAAAGTCTTCAAAAGCTCAAAAAAGCTTAATATTTGCTTAAAATTATAGCAGGACAAAATTGGGGTTAAGAAACAAAAATTTTGCTCTTTTTGCAACAATCTTTGGTAGATCAAAACTGACTTACGGCAAGAAGTTTATTTTCTGCTTCCTTAAATATTTATGAAGAAATTACTAGTATGACTCTAGGATACAAATTAGCTTTGGAGTTCCTTTTCTCAACTCCGACATTGCTACGTATGGGGAGGTTGGTGTTCACCTTTGACTATTTTCGTAGAACTGTTTCAGCTATGTAAAATTATAAGAAGCGTTGCTGTTGAAATGTAACGTGATGAAAATTTTTTATTAGATCAGATCTTCAATTTCCAAAAAGGAGGGCATAAAATCTTTGACAACAATAGCCACTTATACTTCAGATATTCACAGTAGATTAGATCTGAAACTAAAGATTATAGGTAAGCGTTCGATTAGTCTCCAATTCCTCCTGGGAACTGAACAGAGCAAAATTTTGACCTTTCCAATGACGATCTAAAAAAGAGTGGGTAACCCTCACCTTACTTTCTTTTTCTTTTCGATCTCGTGTTCATTCAAATTATTCTACCATTTGAGGTATATACCGATGGTTCTCTTATTGACACTAATGTTGCGGGTTTCTGGGTTTGTAATACTGGACTAAAGAAAGAAAAATCGTTTATATTGGTGAGGGGCATTCTGTTTTCCCGCAGAACTGGTAGCCATTCTCATGGCTCTGCGATACATTGTTAATCTTCCTATGGTTATATTTCCAAACTTTTTTGTGTTGACTCTAAGTTGTCTTATTTACACTTGAAATCCATGAAATCTAGAGAAGATGTGACCTAGTAATTGAAAATTAATCATCTCATACATTTTCTAATCAAAAGGGTTCAAGTGTAACATTTACTTGGGTTCCATCAATTTGTGGTATTTATGGAAAATGAATGGACAGACAGGTAGCTAGAGGAGGTTTCAGTACAAAGAATTCGTTGTGAAAACGTTCATATTCCTTTGTCTGTAAGGAATGCTATAATCTTTTAGAAAAAGACACCAACGCCGTGTGGGTTATAATGTAATCGGCACACCTCTTACAGATGTCTTTGTTGAATGTTTTTCCGAGGGAAATTTCCGTTTGTGTTTTAGAATTAAATATAATTCATTAAATGTAAATTTGTTGATACGCAAAATGCATATGTGGAGGAAAAAACTTTTTGACATTTCATGTCTATTTAATGTCCCACTATGCAGCGTACTTACCAATTTTCAGTTACCAGATAATCTACAGTTGATTTTTTTAAGACTCTAACTTCAAATTTATTCATTTTTGGCTAATGTATCAAAATATTTACTTCGCAGTCCTATCGGTACATTTTGTATGATATTTCAGTATTTTTTAAGCACACATTGTTTATGTTGTTCATGTCCAGTGATTAAGCTTTATTTTTAATTATGTTTTCATTTGTGTAATAATATCAATGTCATCTTGGGTGTATATCATTTCAAATATCATTAATCGTCTAAAAACACGCCATGTGAAAAGGGCGTAAACTAAACAAAACACCACACCACACACACACCACACACACACACAACACACACAAACCACACACCACAAAACACACACACACTAACACACAAAAACACACACACACACACACCACACACACACACACCACACACACACACACACACCCCACACCCACACACCCACCACGCACGCACACACACAACCACTCGCTTACAAGACAAGTAAAAATAAAAAAGTCACAAAGATTACACTCAGCACACGAGCGGGCCATGGAAGAAAAGTAAGACAACGGGAGTTTATCCCCTGGGCGACGCGCACATTTTGTGATTTCCAGTGCCATTATGGCTGCCAGGTTACGCCTTAGACTTGATTTCTCGCTCCCTCTGTGTGCTCCTAGTCATTGGGAAGGCGGTGACGTTGCAATGATGGCCGGAAAAAAGGGCGTCATTTGCATAATAAAAGTTTAATCTGGTGCTAGATGGCTTCTTTCTCCCTCTTCTTCTCTCTTTTTGCAGATGGGGGGGGGGGGGGGGGGAGAAAGAAGTCGCGTTTTTTATGTCTGAATTGTATGATGAAGAAGAGAGTCGCAGGGATTTCATCAAAGTGTCGTTAACATGCGTGGGGGTTTAAGTGTGGGTGTGTGTGTGGTGTGTGTGTGTGTGTGTGTGTGTGTGGTGTGTGTGTGTGTGGTGGAGGAGAGAGAGGAGGAGAGAGAGGAGACGAGAGAGAGAGGAGGAGAGAGGAGGGGGGTATTATTCATCGTTGGTTTGGCATCTTTGTGTTCTCCATAACTATTTCAGAGCCAGTTGTATTATACTCAGAGTGCTTTTGGGGTTGTCATGCATTATTGATCCCTAAACTTAATAATCAATAGTAAAAAGCAGATAAGACACATCTTCTCCATCTATCCGTGGTTTCTAGGCCCAGTACAAATCTTCTTCTTCTTCTGCTTTTTTTCCATTCTTTCTTTTTCTTCTTTCTATCTTCTTTCTTTCTTTCTTTCTTTCTTTCTTTCTTTCTTTCTTTCTTTCTCTTCTCCTCCTCCTCCCCCCCTCCTCCTCCTCCTCCTCCTTCTTCTTCTTCCTTCCATTCTTCTTCTTCTTCCTTTCCCTTCCTTCCTTCCTCCTTCCTTCTTCTCCTTCCTTCCTTCCTTCCTTCCTTCCTTCCTTCCTTCCTTCTTCTTTTTCTTCTTCGTCCGTGGGGAGCAACTTGGAGCACTATACTGAGAACAGTTCATCAGTTCTCTCCAACTCTGTCGGTTGTTGTGTGCCAGAGGTTGGATTTCTGGAAATGTTTGTCAGTCCATACTTCTCTGTCTGTCTGTCTGTCTGTCTGTCTGTATGTTTGTCTGTCTGTCAGTCTCTCTCTCTCTCTCTCTCTCTCTCTCTCTCTCTCTCTCTCTCTCTCTCTCTCTCTCTCTCTCGCCCAGACTTTGGTCAGTGTTCAGGACGTGGTGGCTATGCAGCTGGCGCCCCCTCCATCTCTTCCATGATCCACTACCCCATGCTGCCGTCCCAGAGACGGGGAGGATGGACCGACCCCAGGCTACACCAGGCTCAACCTGAGGACGCTGTCTCCGTTCGACGTGTTCCGCAGCAACAGCGTTACGACGCCGTCGAGGCCTTTCAGCCTCCATCAACAGAGAGCCTGGTCCCTCACAACAGCGTTACGACACCACTGAGGCCTATCAGCCTCCCTTCAACAGGAGGCCTGTTCTTTCACAGCAGCTGTATGCCGACGTGGGCGAGGCCTTTCAGCGTTCGATCACCAGACGGCCTCAGGACAACAGGACTGCCCCAGTACATGAAGCCAGCCATGCTCCTACCCCTATTCCCAACCAGTCCCAGGCCTCACTCCAATGACCTGGTGTCCCTCCGTTTCATACCCCCCTCCCACTTCTCAGAATCCCCTTCTAGCCACAGAGGGCTACTGGAAGACTGTCCCACCAAGCTGCCAGCGAAGCTTCCAGAACCCAGTGGCAGGTGTGCCTCCCCTTTCCGCCTGGTGTGCTGGAGGTACATCCCAGCAGATGGAGAGTACGCCCTTCAGCTGCTGAACATGGCGTCACAGCTCCTGAACCAGTCCAGACTTCAGTAGTTTTCATATGCACCACCCTGATTATATGATTGTCAAAATGAGAAAGGGTGGAAACTGTGTTGTTTGTGGTGTAGTTGTATGTGTGTGTGTGTGTGTGTGTGTGTGTGTGTGTGTGTGTGTGGTGTGTGTGTGTGTGTGTGTGTGTGTGTGTGTGTGTGTGTGAGGGGGGGGGGGGTGGGGCTGCATGCATGGGTGTCCACTCGCCTATGCGCACATGCGCGCACGTGTTTTTGTATGTATTGAGAAAAGTAAGGGGTGGGGGTTGAACGAGCGGGGACGGGGTGGAGCGGGAGCGGGAATGGGGAGGGCGAGAGAATGAAGGAGGAAGAATGGTGTTCTATCAAATTTTAAACAAAGCGAATTGTAATAACCATGTGAAATTCATCAACAAATCGGATACTTCCTGGTTTCCATTGTATGATTTGGTATTAGCAAAAATGATTCAAATGTCACCGAGTTAAAAACATGTTCATCGATATGTTAACAGTTAAGGATGTTCATGTATGCTATGAGAGAGAGAGAGAGGAGAGAGAGAGATGAGAGAGAGGAGAGAGAGGAGAGAGAGAGAGGAGAGAGAGAGAGAGAGAGAGAGAGAGAAAATAAGAGAGAGAGGGAGGGAGCATGTGTGATGGTATGTGAGTGCGTATGTGTATGCGTGGATGTACACGTAAGTGTTAGCGCTCGCGGGAACGCGCGCAGCCACGTGAGCGAGGTTGAATGATGTAGCATGGGAGTCTGGGTTTCAACTAAACAGAAAGAAGTTATTAGCTATAGCGACTTTAATTCTGACTGGGCTGATTGCATGCTTACACAGTTTAACCATGCAAGTGAAGAAGCAAAATTGCGCGGTTCTGGCTGGTCTGAAGGAACAGTCCTTCAAATTATATTGAAACAAACAAAGTTCTATCCTATAGTTGGCAATTCTCACCTTCCTCTCCCAAAAGAGTTAGTTTTAAAACGAGCAGTCTTAAACATAAAAAATCCTGACAACATGTGTTTTATGTGGTGCGTTTTAGCGCATTTACACCTGTTATAAAGAACGCAGAAAGAGTTTCCAATTATGAACAATATAAGCAAGAGCTGAACTTTGATAACATAACCTTTCCAGTGAGTATAGAAAGTATATTTCAGTTTGAAGAGCAAAACAAACCAATCACCGTAAACGTATACACATGGTCTGTAGTAGCCAATCTAGTGCCTCTAAGGATTTCTCCCAATGCTCCTACTTTAGGCGATTCACTTAACAAACATGTAGACTTGATCCTGTTTGCAGATAGTACAAAGAGTCATTATGTATTAATCAGAACAATAAGCAGACTGTTAGCCTATACTACAAAAGACAATTTTAAACAAGAACTTTGTAGAAGGTGTTTGGGCAGACCCTCTACTATAAAAACAGCTGCCAGTCATAGAACTTATTGTAAAAGTTTTGTAGACTGTGAAACCAAACTCCTCACACCTAAACCCGGGTCTAAGGTCAGTTTTAAAATTTACACAAAATGCAAATGAGCCCATACGTGGTTTATGCTGACTTTGAATCAATCTTGCCACAGTACTACGGCCCACAACAGCAAGAACAAAAAACATCCTTATTAACCCACCATCAGATCTGTTCTTATGCGTTTATTGTTGTTAGGTCAGATGGGGCGCACACACACCCAGAGATTTACAGAGGCCCTAATGCAGCTAGTAAATTTTTAGAGCAGATGAAACAACTTCGCAATCAGTTATCCAACCAACTAAATCTTTCAGACATTGTTATGACTCCTGAAGACCAAGAACGTTATGACTCATCTACACACTGCTGGATTTGCGGCTTAGAACTAACACCTAACAGTAAAGACGAGACAGTAAGAGACCACGATCACATTACTGGAAAGTTCAGAGGGGCCGCGCACAACAATTGTAATCTTCAACTTAAGGTTGACCCCAAAAAATGGAAACTGCCTATCTTCTTTCATAACTTACGAGGCTACGATTCTCATTTCATCATGCAAGCAGTGACTTCTGAATATAGAGGGTTACCTGCATTGCACAATCTTCAGAAAAGTACATGACTTTTACTCTTGACTGTTTATCCTTTTATGACTCAGCCCAACATCTGATGGCTAGTTTAGATAAGTTAGCGGGATCGCTACAAGACCTTCCAATCACTAAAAAATACTTTGACCCATCTTTAGTGCGTAAAGGCGTCTATCCTTATGAATACATGAACTCGTGGGATAGGTTTGATGAAGACTCGCTTCCTCCTAAAGGCGCTTTCTTTTCTAGTCTTAGAGGCAAAGACATAACTGATGCTGACTATGAATACGCACAGAAAGCTTGGATAGAATTACACTGTCGAACGATGGGCGATTATCATGATTACTATCTAATGGCTGACGTATGTTTATTGGCAGATGTCTTTCAGAATTACAGATCTACATGCATGAAACATTACTGTCTAGACTCATCACATTACATCTCTGCGCCTGGCCTTTCTTGGGATGCATTCTTAAAGTCTACAAACATCAAGATTGACTTAATTTCTGATCTACCCACACTTCAAATGATTGAAGATGGGCTGAGGGGAGGTATTAGCATGGCCTCACATCCTTACTGCAAAGCTATCAACAAATATTTAGACGATTATGATCCCACTAAACCATCCAACTATTTAATGTACTTAGACGCTAACAATCTGTATGGATGGGCCATGAGTCAACCGCTTCCACTGAGAAACTTTAAGATGATAAAAGGGCCTCATGATGTTAATACTGTGTTAGGTATGTTGTCACAGCTTACGCCTGATAATCCAGCAGGACTAATCTTGGAAGTAGACTTAGAATATCCTAAAGAATTACACGATCTCCACAACGATTACCCCTAGCCGCAGAAAGATTAAAGATGAGTCCTATCGAACCGCCTAAACTTGTGCCTAATCTTCGCCACAAGACTAAATATGTGTGCCATTACAGACTCCTACAGTTTTACGTAAGACACGGACTAAAGCTGACAGCCGTTCACAGAATAATTATATGTGACCAAGAGCCCTTTATGAGGCCATACATCAAGAAGAATACTGATCTTAGAACCCAAGCCACTGATGCTTCAGAAAAAGACTTCTTTAAACTGATGAACAACAGCTGTTTTGGTAAGACGATGGAGAACGTACACAATCGTAAAGATGTGAAATTAGTTTCAAAAGAAAAACAAGCAATTAAGCTGGTCTCTAAACCTAACTATCAAGACTTTAGAAGATTTAACGACAGCCTGGTTGGCATTATGATGAAGAAAAAGGATGTTAAGTTGGACAAGCCGGTGTTTATCGGCTTCACTGTATTAGAGTTGTCAAAGTTATTGATGTTAGAATTTCTGTATGGCTACTTTAAACCACTGTACCCAGAAGCAAGAGTACTTTACACAGACACTGACTCTTTTATTCTAGACGTCCCAACTGACGACTTTTATAAGGATTTAGAAACTGAGGTCGTAAGGTTGGGTGTACGAC
>CM031624.1:46444237-46446737 GCA_018398815.1 Conus ventricosus | reverse complement strand
GTCTCAAAGCGTTGGTCTTAGCACTCCAAATAGTCTCTAAATCAGAACAGAGAGACTTTCTCATTCTCTCGGAGTCCTTTTCTGTTTCGGAGGCTGCTGCTAGCCGTAACCTCGAGCATCCTCAAGCGCTGACTTTGAACTGTACGCCTCTCTGAATTCTGATGATCACAGCGTAGGTGGGTTTGCTTGGATTCTCAGCCATGTTGGCACTGGAGGCGATGACATAGTTGATCCACTTGCCAGAATGCCACAAATAAAGAGTTGAGCGGAATTGCTGTCTTTCACACCGATCTGAAACCTTATGTCAACGATCTTTGTTTAAGAGAAATGGAGCTCGCAGACGTATAACCAACTCTTCCAAAGCATACAGAGTTTTGTGCCATTGGCGTGGGTAAAGAAGAAACAGTCTGGTGCCCTTTGCACACAGGACACTCGTTGTACAATCAACTCGTGTCTTTTACAAAGTTGAAGAATCTCCGTGTTGCATTCCGTGTGATCTGTGGGCAGACGGTACACACTTTACAGCAGACTCCATGAACATTTTCTTCAGAGTTGTCCCACATGATTTGATTATTCTTTTTTTTTATAGTTTCTGAGAGAAAGAAACATTTTTAAAAATCTTTTAAAACATTTTACCGAGAAAAAGTTTCTTTTTGTCCCGAATTTCTGAGATTAAAAAAAAAAATCCTGATTTAATGAGCTGTGTGTGTGTGTGTGTGTGTGTGTGTGTGTGTGTGTGTGTGTGTGTGTGTGTGTGTGTGTGTGTGTGTGTTGTTGTTGTTCTGTTTTACGTCTTTCCACATTACGTGATATTAGACGGAAAAAAAGGGGAGGGGGGCGGGGGAGGGAGGGGGAGGGGTAAAAAACGGTTAACACTATGAGGTACAATAACTAACTTATCTACAGCAATAACACAAAAGTAGAAAATCCACTTAATCAAAGACTGAAAAACAAAAAACAAAAAAACAAAAAAAAAGAAAAAAAAAAACACACAAAAAAACCTCGAAACATGTAACTCTTCTGTCTCATCGCACCACTGACTGTTATATGTTATAAATATTTGCCAATTGGACTTTTAGCTAAGTGCAAAAAGAAAAGATACGTTTCACTTGCTGACAGTGACCGGAAAACATTTTGACTAGGCTGTACAGACGTATTTGGAATGAATTTTTTCATTAAGTTACACAAAAGAATGTGATCAGTTGATATGCTATGACCACATATACAATGTATATTTTTGACATACTTTGTTTTAAAACAATCCAATTTCCATCTACAGATCAAGGAACTTATCTGTCGTCTACGATAAATGTTTTGATCATACTTACTTAACATTTCATGAATACTTCTCATTTCATCGTGTAAACCAAAACACCCAGTTTCTCTTTCTATCAAATGAAAATTAGAAAATTGTACTTTCTCTGCCAAAGTATAGCACTCTTGCATTGACATAGAGAAGTTCAAAAAATGCGAATCTGATGATCGTTTTGCTCCTCTCTTTGCCAGAACATCAACCTTTTCATTATAGTATAACCCACAGTGGGAGGGCACCCAAAGAAATGTTATTTCAGTGTCTCTGGCTGAGAGGAAGTGTACTAAATTATTTATTTCAGTGATCATCTCAGGTCGAACTTTTAATCTAAAATTCTTCATTGCAGTAAGAACTGACTTGGAATCTACGCATAAAACAACTTTAAATAAATTTTGAGGGTAATCAATAACACACTTTAAAGCCATAATTATAGCAGTTAACTCAGCAGTGAATATAGATTTGTTTTTTCCAAGATAATAGGACTTTTCTTCGTTAAGACCTGGGATAATGTATGCTGCACCTGCATGTTCATTGATTAATGACCCATCAGTGTATATCTTAAAATGGTTGGAATAGTGATCATGTAAATGCATTTTTATATTGGATAATAACAAATTAGTATTTTCAGCCTTTGTTAAATCTGTATGGTCAATATCAAAACGTGCTCGTATTAGTTTCCATGGGGGGATAGGAGACACAATAGATCTTTTTGCAATAGATGTTAGTTTAATATCTGAGGATTCTAAAATCGAGGAAGTATATGTTCTTAGAGTCGTTTGAGATGATATATTTTTAGCCCTTTTGGGAAAATCAATGTCCGATTTAATATTTATTTCAGGGCCTATATTGTTATCTATAGTAGAACTTCTTATAACAAATTTGGTGCATGCAAGATTCCTATATTCTTCCAGTGGTAATCTCCCAGCAGCACTGTATGCTTTTGTACAAGAGGCATGGACTGGTAGTCCCATGGCTATCTTATATGCTTTGGAATCAATACTTTGAAGTTTTTTCAGTAAGTATTTGGGTGCACTGAAGAACACCTCTTGTGCATACGTTAATTTTGATCTAACCAGTGCAGTAGAAAGGTGCAAAAGAGCAACTGTGTTCTGAGCCCAAGCATGCTTGCTAATAATCTTTAATAGATTTAAACTTTTTCGAGCTTTTGTTAGAATATGCTCTATATGA
>CM031624.1:46431737-46434237 GCA_018398815.1 Conus ventricosus | reverse complement strand
TGTACAGAAAGAGGACCAGTATTGCCTTTTCGCCCGCGCTATTACCATATTTTCTATGATGATTTGCTTTTCTTTTAGCAATTAGATTCTCTGGTGATTTGTCTTTTTTGATATATCTTAAACATTGATTTCTTCTTATTTACGGCGGCATCACAGGCTGGTGTCCACCAGACATTTCCTGAATGTTTGTTTGATTTGATGGATGGAACTTTGGAATTGCTACATCAGCAGCTCTAAGAATGGCACAAGTAAAATATGAATATAATTGGTCTATGTTATCAGTATCAACACTTTCAGTATGACAAGCATCCAGACTACTTTTGAATTTTCCCGTCAGCAAGTTTATAATTATATTTTGGAATTTTGTCTACGTGAGATTCATAAGACTCTGTCATTTCATTAAATGTTATAATATGGGAAGATGATTTGCTACCCAAAGTATCATTAAAGGTTTTCCCAGCTACATTCTGGGGCTAGCAAAGGAGATACCAAAGTTAATCAATTGCTGATGCCCTGTGTGTTGAGATGTCCGGAATTCTAGTGATGCGGCCATCGTTAAGCATATATAAACAAGAATCAACGATATTTTCAACAAAACGGTTACTAGTAACTGATGCACAATCTTTATCCCAGAATGGGGGAAAGAGCGTTAAAATCCCCTGCTATCAGCCACTTTTCTTTATCTTGAAGAGTATGTAACCATTCTGTGTTAAATTCATTGGGTCCTTTAGGTAAGTACGCAGAAATTAGTTTATTGTATGATTTTTTATTAAATTTTACTTGAGCTGCCCCACAAATGTAACCGTGAGTATTATTTGGTGCAGGGGGAGGGCGTACTTTGTAATCTATCCCTTCTTTAATATATTTTAGCTGCACTGATTTTAGAAGTACCTCAAATTGTCATACACGGGTGGATAATAATAACCTGGTTAGTTTGAGGCAGTTTTTTCTTTTTCACGTTGAGTGATTGTAAAAAAAGTGCTTGGTACATGTTATTCGCCAGATGTTGAATGAGATAAGGCAAATTTGTGGAAACAGATCTAACATTCCATTGCATAAACTTTCATAGATGACATCATGAAAACAGGCAGGGGTGCTAAAACAAGCTAAATACAATTGCTTTTGACTTAGAAATGACGAACAAACAGGAGGGGGGAAATAGTTAAGGGGGGAAATGAATTCACTGTCAAAATTAATGTGGACTTGTAGCTCACTTAGATAAAAAACATACCCAAATTTTAAAATGTTCGGATAACGGAAAGAACAACAAGAAAAATATCGCTTTAAAGGGGGGAGGAACAGAGTTCATAACTAAATTTCCTCAAAAACTGCACTAAATGTCTCTCAGTTGTTGATTAGAACCCCTCTGGGCAAAGGACATCAAAAAGTTCCACCAGGGACCTCTGGTTCCAGGGAAGGGCTGGTGACCTCTGAAGTCTTGTTGATAGTTTCGGGGGTTGTTTCTGCTTCCGCAGTCTGGCAGTCTTCTTTGGTTTCCCCAGAACAGCTCCCTGACATGCCGTCCAACGTTTCCTGCAAGGACACTTGACCCCTAGGTGTTGGGTGGATCCCTCTCTGTGTGTTGGTTGCTAGGATGCAGTTGGAGTGTTTAGACAAATGAAAAAGTTTTTTGATATTGAAAATAGTGATATATGTGTGTGTGTGTGTGGTGTGTGGTGTGTGTGTGTGTGTGTGTGTGTGTGTGTGTGTGTGTGTGTGTGTGGTGTGTGTGTGTGTGTGTGTGTGTGTGTGTGTGTGTGTGTGTGTGTGTGTGGGGTGCTCGCGCGCGCGTGTGTGTGGGTGCTTGTGTGTGTGTGTGTGTGTGTGTGTGTGTGTGGTGTGTGTGTGTGTGTGTGTGTGTGTGTGTGTGTGTGTGTGTGTGTGCGTGTGTGCGTGTGGTGTGGTGCGTGCGCTGCTTACATGATTTTCAGCAATTCTCCTCTTTCGCTACTCATCTGTCATTCTGCGGCTGATCCTTGAGGCATACAAATGGAGAACAGCACAGAATTAGGCCGTGTAGGTCTCTGGTACACACACAGACTCACAGACTCACAGACACACAGACACAGACACAGACACAGACACACACACACACACACACACACACACACACACACACACACACACACACACACACACACACACACACACGCACGCACACACACACACACACACACACACACACACACACACACACAGACACACACACACACACACACACACACACACACACACACACACACACACACACACACACACCGGGGCTGCACCTAACCCACCCAAGCCGAACCTGCTGATGAGGCTCAGCAAATGGATGAAAGGCGACTCCACGCCAGACCTAGGTAACCACATGGTTCTGGTTCTATTCACAACTAGAATTGGACGGTCCCCCGATGCTGGTTCACAGAGTGGGTTGACTGTGCACACTTAACTCCCTCTTGGTCATCCTCTCCTCCCCTTTAGCCCCCACCCCCCTCCCCTTCCTCTCCCCCCCCCCCCC
>CM031624.1:46406737-46424237 GCA_018398815.1 Conus ventricosus | reverse complement strand
GAAAATTTGTAGGTATGTTCATTAGGAGACACGGATAATGGCCGATGTTTACCAGAATAACCGTTACTAAGCGCTATAACGGCCCAAAACGGGTTTTCCAAAACGAGAATATCTGACGCGTATTCAAGATAAACTGGGAGTACGTTTATATGCTTTGCATCTTGTTTTTCTTCAAAGCTGATCGATGAGGATGAGGATGACGAAGAAGATGATGTTATTCAGTTCCGCTCCGGTCAAAGACTGCACGACAGCAGGGCTGTACTGTACTATACTGTAGGCCTACTTTCTTAACAGATGTCTTGGCGTCAGCTGTGTTGGTCCGAACATGTTAGCAACAACGCCCGTAAGGATCCATGAAGGTATCAACACTCGACTGTGTAGTTGGAGATCTATTTTAGCCACTTGGGCCCACAGCAAACTCAACTCTGGATAGGGGCCGGTCGGAGCAGAAAAACAAAAATCCCGTGAAATAAACGGCTTGAATGGGAATCGAACCCACGACCTCCCAGAAAGGCATCCGTGACGCTGACCACTTCGCCCCGGCGGCTGGTGATGACATCAGTTCTTATTGTATGTAGATATTGCACACAGACCATAGAATGGCAATACAGACTATGTAATTGCTCACAGACCATAGAATTGCACTCGAACCATAGTATTGCACACAGACCATAGAATTGCACTCGAACCATAGTATTGCACACAGACCATAGACTTGCAAACAGACCATAGTAATGCACACAGACCATAGTATTGCACACAGACCAATAATATTGCGCACAGACCATAGTATTGCATACAGAACCATAGACTTGCACACAGACCATAGACTTGCACCGACCATAGTCTTGCACTCAGACCGTGGAATTGCACACAGGTGAGACAGTTGCACACTGAACCAATTATTGCACACAGAACATAGAATCGCACACAGACCATAGAATTCCACACAGGACAGAACAGACATACAAACAGACAGATAGATAGATAGATAGATAGATTGACAATAGATAGAGTAGATAGATAATAGATAGATAAATAGATAGATGGATAGATAGATAGATAGATAGATAGATAGATAGATAGATAGATTGAAAGATAGATAGATAGACAGAAAGACAGGGCAACGTGGTAGGCAGTTTAGACAGGCAGATAGGTAGATCATTAAGTAATAGGTGGGCAGGTAGGTAGTAAGTAGATAAGGGTAGATGTATTGGTGGGTATTGAAATAAGCGCGTAGATCGTAGATAGTAGCAGGTAGGCAGGTGGTTAGATAGGTGGTACATGGTAGGCAGACAGAGAGGTATGTAGGGCGAAGAGAGAGAGAGAGAATAGAGAGAGAGAGAAGAGAAGAGAGAGAGAGAGAGAGAGAGAGAGCGAGAGAGAGAGAGAGAGAGAGAGAGAGACAGACAGACAGCAGACAACACAGACAGACAGACAGACCAGACAGACAGAGACAAGAGCAGAGAGACACATAGACAGACAAACAGACGGGAAAGGGGGTGGGGATGGGGGGATGGGGGGGGGGTGGGGCAAGCAAGGGGGCGGGGGGGGGGGGGGGGGGGGGGGGGGGGGGGGGCGAGGTGATGAAAGAGACCCCAAGATTGCCTTGTGTGTATGACAGAGAACTGAGTAGGGGAGGGAGAAACTGATGCCAACACAGCGACAGAGAAACAGAGGGAAGGTATGGATGGGAGGAAGGGGGTAAACATGTGGATCACAATGAGCATGAATACCAAAGTGAAAGGATGGAACACACAAAGAAATGGACAGAGGACGATGGATTGGGGGGGGGGGGGGGGGGGGGGGGGGGGGGGGGGGGGGGGGGGGGGGGGGGGGGGGGGGGGGGGGGGTGGAGGGGGGGGGGGGGGGGGGGGGGGGGGGGGGGGGGGGGGGGGGGGGGGGGGGGGGGGGGGGGCGGGGGAAGGGAAGGAAGCGGGGTGGGTGGTGGGTGGGGAGGTGGGGTGGAAGGTGGGTGGGGTGGGTGGGGTGCGGGGTTTTTATACTTCCAGCAGATCCAAAAGCCATTCTGAAACAAATTAAGAAACAAACCCTTCAAGATTCCAGATGCTGGATATTGGATCCTGGCACCCAGAAACCACACCCACGTCCTCACATCCCCTCCCCTCCCACCCACCCCATCCCCACCCGCATTTCCATGCTCCCCTTCCACTCCGCCCCCACAACCTCTCCCGTTCCCTTCTCTTCCGGCCTCCTTCTCCTGCCACTCCGGCTATTTTGATTCTTGCATCCCTGCTCCTCCTTCTCCTCCGCCTTCATCCCTGCTCCTCCTTCTCCTCCGCCTTCATCCCTGCTCCTCCTTCTCCTCCACCTTCATCCCTGCTCCTCCTTCTCCTCCACTTTCATCCCTGCTCCTCCTCCTCCGCCTTCATCCCTGCTCCTCCTTCTCCTCCACCTTCATCCTGCTCCTTCTCCTTCTCCTCCACCTTCATCCCTGCTCCTCCTTCTCCTCCACCTTCATCCCTGCTCCTCCTTCTCCTCCGCCTCATCCCTGCTCCTCCTTCTCCTCCGCCTTCATCCCTGCTCCTCCTTCTCCTCCGCCTTCATCCCTGCTCCTTCTCCTTCTCCTCCGCCTTCATCCCTGCTCCTTCTTCTCCTCCGCCTTCATCCCTGCTCCTCCTTCTCCTCCGCCTTCATCCCTGCTCCTTCTTCTCCTCCGCCTTCATCCCTGCTCCTTCTCCTTCTCCTCCGCCTTCATCCCTGCTCCTTCTTCTCCTCCGCCTTCATCCCTGCTCCTCCTTCTCCTCCGCCTTCATCCCTGCTCCTTCTCCTTCTCCTCCACCTTCATCCCTGCTCCTCCTTCTCCTCCACCTTCCGCCGTTCACCCGACCAGCCCCTGCAGTAAGGGAAGGCCGCCTCATTGTTCTCCTCTTCTGTCACAGTGACTGTTCTTGGCAAACAGGGTCGCCAAACTGAGTCTGGGAATTCCTCATGTGGAGAGCTCACAGAGGGTGGATGTGATCAGGCCGGTCAGTCTATGCACCATGCTAGCGCCAAAACTCATCATAGCCGTTTTCTCTGTTAAAAAACATGACTTATTTTCCGTTAAACCGAGAACTGCTGTTTTCACTGTCAAAATTGTAATCATCATTGAAGTTGTTGCTTCATAAGGTCGGTTTTTGTTGTTGTTGTTGTTGTTGTTGCTATCTTTGCATCTGAGTATGGTTGTCAAAATGTGGTCACTATAAAGACAGGAATTATGACTTGTGAAAACAGATTGTTGTAATAGATAAGAACAGTAAAACAGGACTCACGTGCATGCGCGTTGTGTCATTGTTATTGTTGCGTGGCATTTTTGTTTCAAGAAAACTTTCGTGTAAAAGCATAATAGTGTTGGAAGCTGGAAAAAAACTGATTGTAACAAACTGTTTTTAATTCTTTTGGCTCTGGGGCGTCATAAGAATATTTCGACTGATTTACCCAACGTCTTAACAGCGTCAGTTCTACTGGAGAGAAAAAAGTTTTTTGATAGAAATTACAGTTTTTCATGTCATAGGTACCATGTTCTGACAGTCAAGCTGTGTTTCTTCATGAAAACAGTAACCATCACTGTTACCATCCCGCCTTGGCTTAAGGCTGTGTCAGGCCAACTGACATAGGCTAGAACACCAAGGCTACATCAAAATGTTGTTATGCTCTGCATAGTTATGCGGGGATTGTCTACAGTTGTGACAAGCTCCTAGCATAACATTATTAGTCTCCCAAATCCCCCGAAGTCGGAGTGTGGCTGCCCACGTGGCAGGGGTCATCAAACACGGTCACACACGTAGTGTTCTCATCCCCAGCTGATGCATTTGTACCACAGTGTTCAAGTACTTCGGCTGTTCAGATGATCCCTGGAGTCTTTTAGCCAGGGTCGACAACAACAACAACAATTGTTACCTTCGTGCTAGTTACTGTTTTTCGTCGCTGGAAGAGAATTTATGGTTTTTTGAATCTCAACAGCTACCATACTGGATCAGCTCCTTTGCCTGCAAGTTCCTCTCCCTGTGTTTCCTCTCTGTCTCCTTCTCTCACCCCATTTCATGATTAACTTCCCCGGCTCAGAGCGACATTGAAGGAGTGCTTTCACGAGGTCAGATCAGATTTCTCTCCTCTCCTGTCCCGCTGAATCCGTTAACCTGTCAGTGGCCTGATTGATTGGCCGATCAATTTTCAACCAGTCAGTGGTCAATCAGTGTGTCAGGCAAGTCGTTTCATTGTTGACGCAGTCATCATCGTTATCTATACCATTTCTTTCTCATCATCGTCATCAATACTGTTTGCTGCATTGTCAAAGAAATAGTAGTGGTGTGGTTGGGGAGGGGGGGGGGGTAGGAGGAGTGGAATTGAGAGGAAGGGGAGGCGGGAGGAGGTAGAAGTGTAGGAGGGGACGAGGGAGGGGGTTGGGAGAGAGAGAGAAAAAAAAAATGAAATCGAGGTTTTGCTGACAAAAAAGTCTCCTTGCCTTAAAGTAAAAAAAGAAAAAAAAAACGTCAAATAATCAGATGGATTCTTTTGGAAAAAAAAACAAGATGCGAAGCATATAAACGTACTCCCAGTTTTCCAAACCGCTTATAAATCAGCCAAGTGCTTTATGAGATAAGAAATAAAGGCGAAATAACGGTTTTAAACGGTTATTTAACCGATGTACACTTTTGAAACTGGTATTTTAGTCCTCACTGGGTTAAAGCCTGTGTACATACCAAATTTCATCCAAATCGGACAATATGTCAAGAATAACGGTTTTTAATGGTCAGATTTTGAAACACTGCATGGAAATGCCATTTGTGTGTGATGACCTTTCTATATACAAAATTGCATTAAAACCCACCAATATATAAAAAATAACGGCAAAATAACGGTTTAACGGTTATATAACCGATATGCACTTTTGAAACCGGTCTTTTAGTCCTCACTGGGCTAAAGCCTGTGTAGATATCAAATTTCATCCAATTGGACAATATGTCAGAATAACGGTTTTTAATGGTCAAATTTTGGAACACTATATAGAAGTGCCATTTGTGTGTGATAACCTTTCTATATACCAAATTTCATTAAAATCGACCTATATATAAGAAATAACGGCAGAATAACGGTTTTTTAACGGTTGTTTAATCCATTTTCAGCATTACATCACTTACATATGGACAGAGGATCCGATTTGTCACAAGATCATCCATACCGCTTATAAATTGGCCAAGTGCTTTCTGAGATATTTCATAAAAAAGAAAAACCGTTACAAGCCGTTACAACCGTTAGTAACGCTATAACGGGGCAAACTAAAACATCAGGCATCATCCGTGACCCCATATTTTTAGTAACGGCTGTAACGGTAAACTAAAACGTCGGGCATCATCCTTGATCCATAATGAACACACCTACAAATTTCAGAAAGATCGGCCCAGTAGTTTTGTCTGGAGCGAGTGGAACACATTTTTGACCACGGACACACACACACACACACACACCACACACACAACACACACACACACACACACACACACACACACACACCACACACACAACACACACACACGCACACACACACACACGAAAGGAGCACGAAAGTCCGATGAATCCATAGAAATCAACATTTTTTATGTAAAAAGAACAAATCATTATGTCTTTGGACGATGAGTTGTTTAACCATCGCCATCTTGTGTCCATAAATCCTTTAATGGTGTTTAGTGACAATAAAAAAGTTTCAAGTTTCAAGTTTCACACACACACACACACACACACAACACACACACACACACACACACACAGCATTTCTTCGTTCCCCATTCTAAAGTACTCCAGAACTGGGAGTACAAAAAACACACTGCACAATGGAGAGGGAGAGAGGCAAGACGGTAGGGAAAGAGGTGGACTGAGTACATTGCTAGGTGGGACACTTTGGCCGCAGCATGGGTCTTTGCCCATGACCATTGGACGTGGGAGACCGCTGCTGCTGCATTCACTGGTCTGACTCTCTCCATGACCAGCGGCCAGTGTCCAGTAACCGAACAAATGTGAGAGGCAGTTTTTGCCCAATCGACTCACTGCCACGTGTGTCATGGTCTTATTACTGCAGAAAAACTAAAATGGGGAGAGTGGGAGTGGCGTTTGAAAAACAACAGCACAGTGCGATCTTGAGTTAAATGAAGTTACTCGCCTGTGGCAGTTGTAACGGGTTCTTTCCATTTAGGCAGCAGGTGTGAAAAGGATGTAACACAGCAATGCACAGGAGGCGGTGGGGAAGGCAGGGGAAAGAGAGAGAGAGAGAGAGAGAGAGAGAGAGAGAGAGAAGAGAGAGAGAGAGAAGAGAGAAGAGAGAGAAGAGAAGATGGACAGAGAGTCGAAGGGAAAATGCATGTTGAGGCATGCATACGCCGAGCCGTTGTTCAAAGTGCGGCCACCGCTCTTTCTTCACGAATATACTGTTGCAACAGACTTGCGCGGAATGTTCATGGTCATCTCATGCCTATAATGATCTTGTATGATGTGAAATTCTTCATGAAATTTCCACAACGGATTTTCCACACACTATTGGGTGCAATTAACCTTTATAGTAATAAACCTTTAGGGAGCCGGAACAGCTCAGTTGGTAGAGCGCCGAACTCTTAATCTTGGTGATCCTGGGGTTGCGGGTTCAAATCTCCGCCGGGGCGTTTTCGGTACAGGGGGATTTTTCCCACGAGTTAACATTGGTTCGGACTCCATTTCGCATACAGTCCTTCGAATGAACTATAAACCGAGGTTCCGTGTGTGAACGCACGCACATCTTGCAGACACGTAAAATCCCATCACCAACTTTTGGAAGAGTCGGGCCAGTTTGGCCGTTGGAATGGATGACACGTTTACACACAGCACGCGCCCTGCGTGAGAAATGGAAAGAGTGAAGGAAGTAAGAAACTGGTGAACGATATTTGATGACATTGACTGAATGACACGGGAAACGACTGAATGAAGCGCCAGCTGGCAGCTCTTCAGTGGGCATTACCCACGTAGGCAGCCCGTTGTGTAAACGAGTGTGGATTGTAGAGCGCTTAGAGCTTGGTCTCTAGCCAAGAATAAGCGCTATATAAGTATTCATGATAATAATAATAATTGTGATAAAGCAAAGGCACAGCCAACGACCAGACATCAGCAAGAAAACACAAGCACATGTGAGGCAACGTGACTCTCCCTAATAATACCCCACCTCATAGCAGTGTGAGCAGTTGTGAGAATCCGCGGCACAGGGACATATACCAGTCTCCCTACACAGAGCGAAGGCGAGCGAGAGTTTTAAAGAATGACTACACCCAGGACGCTCTTCTCTCCTTCAGGCACAAAAACATAAAAAACACGGAACGACAGATGAATTCTAACTTTCAAGTAGGAAACATGATATGATTTTGTAGACCAACACCACACCACACACACCACACACACAACACCACACAACACAGAGATAGATAGACAGGTAGCCGAAGATCGAGGTAAAATAATAATACTAATAAAGAATACTGTATAAAGCCCTATTCTCGCTAGAGCCGGAAGCTCTAAGCGCTTAACATATCAACACTCGTTTACACCACTGGCTGCCTACTGCTGTAGTGTGACCGAATGAAAGCTGCACAGCCTTGCGCTAGATCATTCATTTCGTGTCCTCATCGTTCGATCCTTAACAGCATTGTTCATATCGATCACTGACTTTCCTTACTTCTTTCAATCTTTCCATTTCTCCCACGCAGGTAGCATGCTATGTGTACCGTGTCTTCCATACCAACGGGCCAAGACAGGGCTACTGCTCTCCGAAAGTTGGTGGAATGGGATTTTACGTGTGTCGCATAATGATGGTTATGCATTGGCTGTCCACGTTGGATCAACGGAACATCATCCGTTGTATTAGTCTTCATCGAAGACTGTATAGTGGAAATTGGAGTCAGAAAGCATGTTAACTCCGAGGGAAAATCACCTGTTACCGAAACGCCGCCGGCGGAGGTTCGATACCGCAACCCCAGGATCATCCGAAGATTACGAGTCAAGCGCACCTAACCAACTGAGGCTATTCCGTCATGTAAAGGGTGTAATTTTGGTGACGTGAATTTCCATGTCTGCTCAACCGCTAATTAACAGCGTGTAATTACCAACAAAGAGTTTCTGACCACCGTTGAGAGAAGTGCGGGCAATAGGACGGGATGTGTTTAGTCTCAGTAGATTTTGTATCTTGGCCTGAAGAAGACCTAAAGGTCGAAAACGCGTCGTGTTTTAGTCTATCCGTCGAATCGTTTGACTACTTTTACAATTGGCGGTGTGCAATTAATACATAGAAATTGTGGTTAGATTACTGGCCTAGCAGTCGTGCCTTTCCCTTTGGGGCAGACATGCCTTCAGTTTAGCAGCGCACGTTTATTTCTTACCAGCATAACGTGTTAGGCTAACACAGGGGGGGGGGAGGGGCGGGGTGGTGGAAGCGAAGAGAAACCAATATAAAAACTGTTTCTACAAACACTAAAAGGTAAGAATATTGAAACCAGGAACACAAGCTAAACTATTGGAAGCGATGTGGTGTGGAGGGGGGGGGGAGGGAGGGGGGGAGGAGGGTATGTGTGAAAAGATAATATTTATCCTGTGAACAAACAAAATAGGGCAAAATATAAGACACGGCCAACGATTTGATAGAAAACCGAGTGCGCGCTGAATTACCACTGGTTCCCGTCTTACATCTATTGTTTCACTGCTTTGTCTCCCCATAAATTATCCGACGTTGATGCATAACCCCTCCCTCTCGACAAGTCACCTCGGACAGCGACAGGAAAGGGGGGGGGGGGGGGTAGGGGGGGGGGGGGAAGAAACGAAAGCAGCCTCTTCTGTTCATTTCCCGATTAATATAATCAGGTTGTTGCCCAACTGTTTGTGGGAATGGTTGACGTGGAGGGGTTGAGGAGAGGGCTGATAGGGCCATGTGTACTAGTCTACTGGCAGGAACTCGTGTGTTGGATGTCCTCCTCAGGGGTCCTATCTCCTGCACAGCCTTCCCACCTACCTCCCTCCTCCACAATGTGCCTCCCCCTCCCCTTTGCTACCCGTCTTCTCAAGCTATCCCCCCCCCCCCCCCCCCCCTCAGGCGGCATCTTGACAATTTGCCAGCGATTGGACGAAGTCGGCTTCAAGTAAGCAGTGAGTGGATGCAGAAGGCGCTGTCCACACCCAAACAAAATGGGATCTGGGGCTCTTTTCATATTCGCCTGTGTTCATTCGATATGATGATATCATTTTCAGCAGTCGCTCAAGGAAGTGAATGAGCAACAGTCAATAGTTGAAATCCATCAGTCATCCAGGATATTAACCAGTCCAACAGTTCGACATCAATCTGTGGTGCAAATGTGGATTAGGCGATCTCTGTGTCACACCTATATCATTTTCAATTGTTAGTTTGTGTATTATTATTATCATTGCAGCCATCGATACCATTCTTATTTATCATTATGTTGTTGTTTGTTGTATATCCGATTGGGCGTTGTGTTGGTGAGCAGTGTGTGGTGCTAGTTGTTTGTTTACTACGTGAGCTATTGTATTGTGTTCTTGTTAGATTGCAGGTTCATTTGAAGTTTAGATGTAGTCGCTTGGTTTAAGATCATGATCATAAAAATAAGTCACTGCATTAACTTGTTTATTTATGTATATACAACGTTAACTCATTTTCATAGTTATTTATCTCCTTAGTAACTTGCATAATTTATTCTTTTTAATTTTGATTTTATTGATTTATGACATATGCCCGAGTAATATAGTATTAACTTCTTTATAGTCTAATTATCTTCGTTTCGAGATTATAAAATATTATATTATATTGATGTTTGATCATTCTGTTATTTAATCTTCCCGTCATATAGTCAATCTGATCATCACTCAGCATTCATGGGGGGCTGACGTGTCATCATCATCAAACATCATCGAACATCATCATCATACATGCATCGTATGGTCATCGACCGTCGTCGGTCGTCGCAACGTCATCATCATCATACATCGTCTATCAAAATGAGAATTGTTTGCTGTTGTCATGAACTGATGCTTAAAAAGTGCATCATTTTCCCTTATGGCATTGATTCGTATCCAGATGAGACAAACATGAGAGACAAACAGAGAGAACAAACAGAGAGAGCAAACAGGATAGATCAGACAGAGAGACAAACATAAGAGGAGACAAACAGATAGAGCAAAGCAAGGAGGAGATCAAACGAGAGACAGACAGAGGAGACAAGAACAGAGAGACAGACTAGTGAGACAGAACAGAGAGCCACCCTAGCAAACAGAAGAGACAACAAGAGTACAGAGCAGACGAGACAGACAGCAGAGACAAAACAGAGAGACAGACAGAGAACAAATCAGAGAGACAGATCAGTATAGACAAACAGAGGAGAACAAACAGAGTAGAACAAACAGAGAGACAAACAGAGATGACAACAGAGCGATACAAACTAGAGAGACAGACAGAGAGAGCAAACAGAGAGACAAACAAACTAAAGAATCATGTTAGATCAGACAGAGGAGCCAGGCAGGCAGGCCAGAGACAGAGACAAGAACCGACAGGCGGACAGACAGAGCAAAGGAGAGTGATGGGAAGATGACGGAGGCAGCACAGCTGGGATTATGTGTGTGGGGAAATGACCGTGAGGAGT
This sequence comes from Conus ventricosus, assembly GCA_018398815.1. Lineage (NCBI taxonomy): Eukaryota > Metazoa > Mollusca > Gastropoda > Neogastropoda > Conidae > Conus > Conus ventricosus. Next base: position 46,413,579 of record CM031624.1, on the reverse strand, counting down.
TGTTGTTGCCGAGTTGTGAAGAGTGAAATGAGGCGGAGAGAGAGATAAAGAGTGATGGGAATGCAAGCCAGAGCGAAAACTGGAAAGAGAAGGGAGGAGGAAGGGATGAAAGAGAAATGATCATCAGATGAGAAGACACAGAACACCAGTCATCTGAAAAGGAGTGAGCAGAAATGTGACAGGTCATTGTAAGATGGAGGGGGGGAAGGGGGGAGTAGGGCGAGACAGAGGGGGACACTAGTCTTGGTTGGTGGAAGGAATATGGGGGGGGGGGGATAACTTCCATCAGATCTGACAGCACATGTCTGAAAACGAAATAAACGGACAAAACGCCAGGACCCGCCACCCTTCATAATTGTTGTGGGGGGGAGGACGTGGGTGGTGTGAGGGTCTGGGGGGACTTGTTTTATTGACCCTACCCGCCCTTCAGAAGCAAACCTGCTGAAATGTTGATCCTGCCATCCCCACATAATGCGGCCACGAGCCTTCCTCCAGCAATCTGCGTGTCTCCGCTTATCCTCCCACCCCCTTAATGCAACTTCAATCTCCCACGACTCTCCCCTCTCTTCCCTGGTGTTTCTTCCCTCACTCCTCCTCCTCCTCACTCCTCACCTTACATTCCGGCCAGACCCTACCAGGTAAGGGAAGGCCGCGCCCCACTGTTCTCCTCTTCTGTCACAGTGACTGTAACTTGGCAATAACAGGGTCGCCAAAATCTGGTGTGGAAATTCCTCATGTGAGGCTCACAGGAGGTTGGATTAACGATCAGGCCGGGTCAGTTATAATCAGATAGCATGCTTACAATCAAATAAACTCATGTCGGTACCCGTTTTCTCTAAAGAAAAACAGTAAATGTCTCGTTCCTAAAACGGCAGAGGCATGACGAAGATCAAACGTGCAGATAAAAGATATGTTTGATACCTCCTCAAGGTCTCCTGTTTTGCTTCACTGTCAAACATGGCGTCATTTATTAATGTCGTCACTTTCACGAGTCTATAGTGGATACTTTTTTTTATCTTCTTTGTTTGATGCTCGGTATCCTAGTCAGAAATTATGACTCAATAGAACGTTAGACTTGTATGATACTTGAAGAAGTTGAGTACTATCTCACGTGCATGCACGCCGGGGTGCCATATTTCTAGCTGCATGATTGTTTATGTTAGGAGAACTTCTTTGTCAGAAGCACAAAAGCGGTGGAGCCACATATAATGCTGAAATAAACTGGTTTTTTCGCTCATGGCCCACGAAGGTCAGAAGTACGGTTTTCATTTTTCATACCATCACCTGACGGCACTTAACAGTCGTCGATTCTACTGGTATAACTTTGCATGGAAATTACTAACAGAAATCATGTCGAAGGTACCCAGTAGACAGTTAACAATTAAGCTTTCTCATGTGAGAACAGTAAACGCCACTGCTGTCTTCTTGATGTGTATAGTCTTTATTCAGACAACAGCAATGTACAATGGCTTGAATCTCGACACAAGCCAGACAGGCAAGATAGCTGCAGCGTTCTGCGCGTGGAGGCAGCCCCGTGATGCCTGATTCAACCAGTCGCCATCCCTCCTATTTTCTGCTCTTGATCTCTTCTGCTCCCTCTCATTTCAGGGTTAACATCTCTCGCATTCCAGAGTGACATTGAAGGAGTGCTTCCGACAGGTCAGATCAGATTCCTCTCCCATCGGTATCCTGCTGAAACCTACAGCTTAACACTGTCAAGACCACTGATTGAGTGGTGCATACATTTACATCAATCAGTCCGTCAATACACTAATTCCGTCAATCAGTAGTCCTTAGATGAATCAACAATACCTGGTAATAACGCATTAGGTTTATCGATCATCATCGTCAACAACATCGTCATCATCATCATCACATCAATCATCATCCATCATCATCAACATCATCATCATCATACGCGTTCATCGTGTTCCATTCATCACTCAACAGCATCTATCATCATCATCATCATCATCATCATCATTCATCATCATCGAAAACTGCTTACCACATTTTGAGAGGAGAAGAATGGGAAGGGAGGGGAACTGAAAGGAGGGAGAGGGTAAAAGGGGAAGAGAAAGGGTAGGGCTAGACGTACATGAATAAAGTCAATAGGTCTGGCTGACAAAGAGCAGTCCTCTGGAGACTATAAATTAGAAGAAGACAAAAAAATAGTGAAACAATGGCCAAATGGATTCTCCTTGGAAACTCATCTCCTCGAGGGAGCATGTCGACGGTAAGAAGGACAACATTGCGAGGTGACCAGTTAACCCACATCCTGTCACTGGCACAGCACAACCCACACGCGGTTTAGACAGCTGCAGCAGCATTCACAAGGCCTGTTGAGGGTCTCCAAGAAGCCCAGCAGCCCACAAAGACAGTTGAGCCACACCAACGATGATGAATGTACGAGGATTACTAGAAGTAAGGACAACAGCAACACTCAGTCAACTCCTCCAGTTAGTGCTGTCGTGTACTTTTGATGCCCACATCCTACCTCTGTCCCATCTTGGTTAATCTACATACTAATAATGTTGCTATGACTAACACGTGGCACGTGGATCGACTTTGGCTAATGGCCTCTCATGATTATGTTTACACTTGGTCATACCCAGGGCAGCATACCGCAGAGTCATAGACCCTGATGGGATTGTAATCAGGTTTTTTATCAATAAAGGACCATAAATGTCATACGTCAATCATATTGTCAGGACAACCAGTGTAGTTATTGACTCAGAGTTCGTTACCTCGTGCATCTACATTATTTCGTAATCATCAACATCTGATGCATTACTGTGTCCAGCAAATTTCACAACATAAAAAGCAGGAATGATGGTGGGAGGAGAGGGGGGGGAGGACAGAGGGAAGAGGGAGTAGGAGGGGAGAGTGGGATGAGAAAAGGGGTAGGATTAAGGACGAATGAATTACATAAAGTAAGGTTTCCGCTGAACGAAATTGAAGTCTGTTAATTTTCATGAACAAGAAAAAGATAAAGAAAGAACAAAACAATCAAACAAGTCAAACGGATTCCTCTGAATAACTACAACTCCCAGGGAGTCGTGCACAGGTAATAATGACAAGGGGGGGACGGGGGGGCATCAGGAACGAGGATGAGTAAGACCAGCATTGCGAGGTGAGGGCGGAGTAATGTCCCAATCCTGTAGCACTTTGCCAGCAACTACTGAGGTGTGGAATCTGCAGCCGCATTCACACACAGGTCCTGAGGGCTCCAATGACCCATCAAGCCATGAACCAGTAAGACCACACAATGGCATGAGAGGCCATTTGCCAGTGTCGAACTCAATGGGGGGGGGCGTGCCAACGAGTGTCATAGCGTTAGTAGTGTAGATAAACCAAGAACGGTCAGAAGGTAGGATGTGGTTAAAGCACACGACAGCACTGTGCTAATTCTTTGGTTAAGTAACTCACTTGTGCTGGAAAAAGGGCAACACGTTCTTACGCATTTAAGACAGTGAGTGCGTAAAAAGGTCGTAAAACGGGCAATGCGGAATAGGAGGTTGTATAAAGGGCAGTAGAGGTATAGGGCGATGGAGTGAAGGGGGAAGACAGAAGAAATGGAATGGATAGAGGTCGCAGGGAAATTTGCTCGCAGAGGTAAGCATTAAGGCACACGCGAACAGTACTATCAACATTGTAAAGCCACCTGCTCTTTTATCTTGTACGCAGATTGCAGCACAGACTTGCTCGAAATGTTGACCATCATCTTGTAGTCCAATTCTTGTATCTGTGTGTATTTTTAAACTTAGATCGCTATTCAGTCTCGGATTTTCCCAGGATTGAGTGCGGGGTTGGGGGGGGGGGGGGAGGGGGAGGGGGGGGGGTGGGTGGGGGGGGGGGGGGGGGGGGGGGGGGGTGTTGGAGGGGGGGGAGGTTTGGGGTGGGTGGGGGGGTGGGGGGGGGTGGGGGGGGGGGGGGGGGTGTGGATGGGGGTGGGGGGGGTCGCCAGAAAACGCAATTCATGACAATTATATTCTTCCTTGGCAACCCATTGTGAAGAGAAGTAAATGTTTATTATGCTGCTTTGACTGCGATTTCACTGGCTGTTTTCATCTTTAATACCAACACTAATTTTGCTCGTGCTTGAAAGGATAAATTCGATCTAATGTGCCATGACATTTTTTTTTACCTAGCTTTTGTATTATGCAACACAGTATTTCTACCCTAGCCCAAAAGTCATGCAGGGACATTGAGCGCCCTGTTCGGCACTGCTCTTTCGAAAGAATGAGCAAAGTCCTTCCAAAGTATAGTGCATTTGGCACGTAGAAAAGGAAATGAAGAAAAAAAAACACACGAAGCAGAACTCAAACATAGTTTCTGGGGGGGGATTCTATACATAAGAAGGCAAGAATAATTGAAGACCACGAAGACATAGGGAACATAATTAGTAGTGAGAAAAAAATAAACAAAGCAAAGTGAATATAGGCCCATAGAACATCATATACTGACAAATAAGACAAAGCGAATTTGATGGAAACCGAGATGCGAGGATACTACCCTTCTCCTGGTCACTCTGGACTCCCTAATATTCTGCGCTCCTCTCTCTCCATGCGTCACGAGAAAAGGAAAGGCAGCTCTTCTGTTCACGTATTTCACCAGTTTAATACAATCAGGGTATGCCCTAACTGTGTGTGGGAATGGTTGAACTGGAGGTTAGGGAGAGGCTGATAGGGCCATAGTTCTGATCATGCTTTGGTGACTCGTGTGTTCCTCTTGTTGATAGCTCGTATCAATGGAATCCAATTCGCTCTCTCCGCCCCTCCTACTCGCTCACAATGTGCCTGGCCCCCCCCGCCCCGCGTCCTTTGGCTCCCTCTTCATCCTGCAAAAACACCCGCCTCCCCACAAACCTTGACCCACTTGACGTGTTCGCCTTCAGTTTACAGATAGAAAATCAAACGTTCTTTCGTCTGGGCTCTTTTTCATATGCAGCTTGGATTTATCAATTCATCCATTTTTCCCCCATACGACTCAGAGTGAAACACGGTGTGGGAGTGGGGTGGGAGGTACGATGGTGAGTGATTAGCCATCACAGAGGCCATGGGGGGCAGGTGAGGGGGGGGTTTGGTTAGACAGTCAGAGGGCAGGCTGTATAGTGTCGAAGTTGCCATCCATCATGAGCAATCTTCATCGTCATCGTGCATTATGAAATCATGACATTTCCGAGCATGCATCAACATTATCATCATCATCATCATTATAATTATCATTTGTCGTCATTTGCCTCTATCTATTCTTCCTTCTTCTTCCATTCATCTTGCTTACTTCGTCTTCTATCTTCTTCTTCTTCGTCGGTCGTCGTCGTCACTTTCGTCTTCTGAGACGGGGGGACGTACTATTATTTTCAATGTTGTTTGTTGTTGATGATTTTATTTCTTTTAACTATTTATATACCTATGTCAGTGGCTATTAAGATAGATAACCGTACAGGAAGACAGAGCATTAGCATATAGATACATACACTACACACAGATATATGGATAGATAGATAGACTAGATAGATAGACATAGCAGACAGACAGTAGATAGACAGGATAGAGATAGAGGGATAGAGATTAAAGATAGATACATACATACTAGAGATACACAGAGATAGATAGATAGATATATAGACTAGATATGATAGATAGATAGATAGATAGATAGATAGATAGATAATATGATAGGGATAGTATAGGGGTAGATTAGATAGATAGGATAGATAATAGAAATTTAGATAGAGTTAGCTAATAGATATATAGACAGACAGACAGACAGACAAGACAGACAACAATAGATAGATAGCATAGATATGAATAGAATTAGATAGATTAGAAGACAGGAATTGTAAGGCGGAATTGACGATAGACAGAACTGAGCGACAGACAGACAGACAGAAAACAGACAGACAGACAGACGGAACAGAGCCAAATACAGCTTGATAGTAAGATTTCCTCCTGATCTTACACAGACCACTCATCAAACCAAAAAGTGCATCAGGAAATCGCTGAGACACTGCCACGGAGCAAACAGTCTCCTGTGATCCGTCCATTGAACGATCCCACACCTCCGAAATTTTGTTTTTTTTTTATTTTTACATCGGATCGGGGGGGGGGGGGGGGGGGGGGGGGGGGCTACAACGCCCGGAACGTTTGTTTGTGAGATTCATTCTCGCCCACCACGATCCATCTTTGAACAAAGACGTGATTTTTTTCTATGTTTGTTGTTGGATACTGTTGGATTCATTGGTGATTTTTTGTTTTTGTTTTGTTTAAACGTTTGTTGTGTAAACATTTACGACGATCGCTGCATATGCAAGTCTAATCGATCTAGCATCTCAGACTCACAGGATTTAGTGAGTACTTCCAGGCCATCATTCATCGTTTCTTTTTTTCACGTCCTAGTATAGTCAACATCATTCAGTTAGGGAGATGTGTGTGTGTGTGTTTAGTGTGATGTGATGTGTGTTGTGTTCTTGTTGAGAGTGTGGAGTGTGAGTGTGAGAGTTGTGTGTGTTGAGTGATAATGTCACTAGCGATCGGGTAATGGATGCGTGGATGTGTCTTGAGATTCAGATACTATACGAAGACTGGGTTGTTGTCCAGGTTCAAAAATTACACCACTCACAGCAATGGTGATAGATGGTGGCGACTACTGCGATGAAAGACTGAGGCAAGAAAGAGGAAATGATGACAAATATGATGATGACTCTCACCACAATCGCCTCCCCCCACCGCCTCCCCTTCTGCTGCTTCCTCATCCTAGTCTGTCAACGAATGCTCTCTTATCTATGGGCCCTCTTATTACAAACCCCACATACTCCACCCAACCCTCCACACACAACA
>CM031624.1:46399237-46401737 GCA_018398815.1 Conus ventricosus | reverse complement strand
CACACACACACACACACACACACACACACACACACACACTCACACACAGCACACACACACACACACACACCACGCACACACACTCACTCACTCACACACACACACACTCAACACATACACACATCACATCACACACGCGCGCGCGCGTGCGCGCGGGCGCGCGCACGACACACACCACACACCCTACACACACACACACACACACACACAACAAAACACACCACACACTCGCCACACACACACACACGCACTCCACTCACAAACGCACGCACGCACGCACCGCACGCATCTCACTCTCTCACAACACACAACACACACACACACACACACACACACACACACACACACACACACACACACACACACATACCACACACACACACACAACACACACACACACACACACCCGCACGCACGCACGCACACCACACACACACACACACACACATTGCACACACACACACACACATACACATGCACACACGCACACACTACACACACACACATGCACACACACACACACACACCCATCACAACAACACACACACACACACACACACACACAACACACACACAACAACCCACACAACACACACTCAGACGGAACGGACGGACTGACCAGACAGAGGAACTAAACGTTCAGATACCCACTGCGGGCTCAGTAAGCAATCCAATATATCTTTTTTTTCTCCCACCCTGACCAACTCCTACGTCTTCACCACCGGAACAATAAAACATCTCATCTTGGAAAACTCATCTCCCAAGGGAGCGTGCACAGGTAGAGAAGACAAGGCTGACAGGGAAAGAGGTGAGAAGACAGCATTGCGAGGTGGACGAGTATTCCCAAATCCTGGACACTTGCCCACAACTAACTGAGGTGTGGACAGCTGCAGCAGCATTCACAGGCCTTGAGGGCTCCATGACCAGCAGCCAATGACCAGTGACCACACAATCATGAGAGGCCATTTGCCCAGTCGACTCACGTGCCACGAGTGTCATGTCATTTAGTAGTGTAGATAAACCAAGACGGGCAGAGGTAGGATGTGGTTAAAGCACACGACAGCACTGTGTATTCTTTGGTTAAGTAACTCACTTGTGCTGGTCAAAACACGTTCTTACCATTTAGACAGTGAGTGCTAAAAGGTCGTTAAAACGGGCAATGGATAGGGAGGTTGTGATAAAGGCAGTAGAGGAGGGGGGTGGAGGGGAGGGGGGAAGACAGAGAAGATGGATGGAGAGTCGCAGGGAAAATTTGCACGCAGAAGGGCATGCACACCGAACAGTACTTCAATGTAAAGCCACCGCTCTTTTATCATGTACGCGTTGCAGCACAGACTTGCTCGAAATGTTTGACATCATCTTGTGTCCAAGTCTTGTATTGTGTGTATTTTTAACTTGACGCTTTCATCTCGGATTTCCAAGGATTGATAGGCGCAATGAAGTTTTGTTTGATCCAGCCAGAAAACCAATTTCATGACAATTATAGTCTTCCTTGGCAACCATTGTGAAGAGAAGTAGAATTGTTTTATTATGCTGCTTTGATGCGATTTCACTGGCTTGTTTCATCTTTAATACCAACTCTAATTTTGCTGTGCTTGAAAGGATAAATCGATAAGTGGCCATGACTTTTTTTTTTACCTAGCTTTTGTATATGCTACCACAGTATTTCTCCCAGCCCAAAAGCATGGCAGGGAACATTAGGCCTGTTCGGCACTGCTCATTCATCCTTCCAAAGTTATGCTTTGCACGTAGAAATGAAATGAGAAAAGAAAAAAAAAACACGAAGCAGAACTCAACATAGTTTCTGGTTTCTATAACATTAGAAGCCAGAATATTGAAGACAAGAAGACAAGGGAAATATTAGGGGGAGAAAAAAAAAAAACAAAGCAAAAGATATGAGCCCATGAACATCATCTGAGCAAATAAGACAAAGCGATTTGATGGAAACCGAGATGCCGGAAGTACTCCCCTTCTCTTTGTGTCACTCTTGACTCCCTAATCTCCCCTCCTCTCTCCATCGTCCACGAGAAAAGAAAGCAGCCTCTTCTGTTTCAGTTTCCCGTTTAATACAATCAGGGTTGCCCAACTGTGTGTGGGAATGGTTGACGTGGAGGGTTGGGAGAGGGCTGATAGGGCCATGTTCTGTCAGCTTGGTGGACTCGTGTGTCCTCCTCTCCTTCGCCTCTCCGCCCCTCCCTCCTCCATGTGCCTCCCCCCCCCCCCCCCCCCCCCCCTTTGCTCCCTCTTCATCCTGCTATCCCCCTCCCACACCTTGACCCCTTGGACGTGTTCGCTCAGTTCAGAGAGATGCAGAAGTGCTTTCGTCTGGGCTCTTTTTCATTGCACTGTTTATCAATCAATCCATTTTCCCCCAGACGACTCAGGAGGTGAAACACGTGAATACGATGATGATTTATCCATCAGCCCATTTGTTAGACAGTCAAGCGCTGTATAGTGTCGAAGTTGCCATCATCATCAACATCATCGTCATCGTCATCAT
>CM031624.1:46389237-46391737 GCA_018398815.1 Conus ventricosus | reverse complement strand
CTTCCCTTCCCTTCCGCAGTCTGACAGTGCCCCCGCTGTGACGGAAACGTGTCATCAGTGAAGACGTATAACAACTGGATCCGTGTCATCCGATGACGAATTATCACCAGATTCCTCCACTACCCCTCCTCCCCCTCCCATCCCCCCACCCCCACCACCCTTTCCCTCCCTTTTCTCCACACAAACTCCACCACGACGCTTCGCACAATTTCCCCCCGCGTACGCAGGCTGACACTCCTGCGGACACTCCCTGTATAGACAGGCAAGGATTAATCCCATCTGCCCAACAAAGGGAGTGGAGTTTTGTGTGTATGGCCGTTTTTTTTTAAATCCTGCCATTAAGGCAGCCATACTCCATCTTCGGGGAAGGTGCATGCTATGTGTAACGTGTCATCCATACCAACGGCCAAACTGGCCTTCTCTTCCGAAAGTTGGTGATGGGATTTGACGTGTGTGCAAGATGTTATGCGTGCGTTCACACACAGAACCTCGGTTTATAGTCTCGTTTGAAGGACTGTATGAGAAATGGAGTCAGAACCAATGTTAACTCCCTCCGAGGGAAAGATCCACCTGTACCGAAACGACCCGGCGGAGATTCGAACCCCAAACCCAAGTTTACGAGTCCGGCGCTCTACCACTAGGCTATTCAGGCCCCTTTCGCACAATAAAAATAGTAACTAGATAAATAAAAATGATAGAAGAGAAAAAAAAAAACCAAAAAAACCTCCAGTTACAAAATCACCTCCAGTAACCTCCTCCGTAGTTGTCGGCCTAATCCTTTCTTGACAAACCGAAGTGTGAAGTGGATGTCGGACTTGATGTGAAGGGTGCGCAGGAGGGTGTTGGACAGATCGTGTGAGGTCGGCTTCTTGGATTTGCGCCATGATCTATGACCATCCCCCTCCCCCCCCCCCCCCCCCCTTTCCCTTCAGCCGTCTGCTTCCTCTCCCCTTCACTTGTCTACACTTGTCTGACACTCTCCCCTTCACTTGTCTACACTTGTCTGACACTCTCCCCTTCACTTGTCTGCACTTGTGCTTCCCTCCCCTTCACTTGTCTACACTTGTTGCTCTCTCCCCTTCACTTGTCTACACTTGTCTGACACCTCCCCTTCACTTGTCTACACTTGTCTGACACACTCCCCTTCACTTGTCTACACTTGTCTGACACTCTCCCCTTCACTTGTCTACACTTGTGCTGCCTCTCCCCTTCACTTGTCTACCCTTGTCTGACACTCTCCCCTTCACTTGTCTACACTTGTCTGACATTTTTAAAAAACAGTAAGTTTGACCGATCTTTACTCTCATGAACAATCCAACACACCACGAGTTCTTTGTCATCATCGATCAGCCCCCGTTTTCTCTTGTCTCTCTTCCATATCAATTTTTCAGTCTCCGATCTACTTTCGGCTGGGCTATGAGCAACTCTCTCTCTCTCTCTCTCTCTCTCTCTCTCTCTCTCTGATCTACATTTTAGAAGTATTCTCAGGTGGCATATGTGAGTTGGACTATTTCTTTGTCATACCATATCAGCCAGCTAATCCTATTGATGAGTCAGTTAATCACGCAGCTGCTCAATTAATCAAATCCGATCGTCTTTTATTGCCATTATGACATGATCGCACAAAATCAGCTTCAACACCTATGTCCATTTTACCCCATTGAGTTTCAGTTCAGCATTTGATACTCTAATTCCTTCACAGCAAAGCAAGAAGGGGTCTTGATGCATTATCAGTGTGTGCCCTCGACTGCAAACTTCCCGACAGTTGAAGTAAGAAAACCGAGTACCTGATAAAATCGTTCTTAACACTGGCGCTCCCATGTGATCTGTTCAATAATCTCCCTTTCTATCGACACTGGCCATCGACGATTTTCGTTCTTATAACCCATCTGTTGCTGATTATCACGTTCACTGATAATGCTATGGCACAGGACGCATTTTCTCGTGGTAAGGAAACAGCATACAGAGAAGAAGCTGGAAGACTTGTTGAACGGGTGTTGCACGACTAATCTTCAACTCGAACTCAGAACAGTCTAACCATGGACCTGGTATGTCATCATCACCCCTTCCAAACGTGTCTACCTTTGGTCCTCAGAACAGTCCAACCATGGACCTGGTATGTCAGCATCACCCCTTCTAAACGTGTCCACCCTTTGGCTCTCAGAACAGTCCAACCATGGACCTGGTATGTCACATCACCCCCTTTCAAGCGTGTCTATCTTTTGGTCCTCAGAACAGTCCAACCATGGACCTGGTATGTCATCATCACCCCCTTCCAAGCGTGTCTCAGACTTCCACGATGACGTTTGGCTGTGGCATGAATGGTTGTCAGTCGGAACAAGTCTGTTGGGGATGAGAGAGAGAGAGAGAGAGAGAGAGAGAGAGAGAGAGAGAGAGAGAGAGAGAGAGAGACAGACAGACAGACAGACAGACAGACAGACAGACGGACGGACAGACAGTCAGAGACAGACAGACAGGCGGAAAGACAGAGACAGAGACA
>CM031624.1:46372458-46383237 GCA_018398815.1 Conus ventricosus | reverse complement strand
GTTTGAACTTGAAAAAAATTTTTTTATGAAAAACAAAAAACAAAAAAAAAACATGTACATTTTAATTTTTTGTGAAAAAAAAAAGAATCTGTACGTAAAACAGTGTTAAAAAAAAGTTCAGTTGTTGATTAAAAGGGGAAACTCTCCTTTGTTTGGCCTGACTGGTTGGTTGCCCAGTGTTGCGCGAGCGAGAGTCAGACAGATCACAACCCTCCTTTGAAGCCCAGAGTCCTGGACCCTGGCTCTGCCGGAAGCGCTCCAGGCAGCTCATGTAAGAGCCAGTCTTTGGCATCAGGCGGTCGAACGAGGTGACCAGCATGAAGGTTGTGGACATGGCCGGTCGAACGAAGTGCCCAGCATGGAGGTTGTGGACAGAGCGGCCTGGTCAGCTCAGTGGCTATGAGCCTGAAGGTCCAGCTGAGGGGGGCGGGTCACGTGATCATCATGGATCCCTCCTGACGCCAGGATAGATCCTGTAGGGGATACTTACCCAAGGCTGCGGATGACAGATGACACCTCCCAAAAAAGAAATAGAAGGACAGTATCAAAGTCTGGCGGCATTTTCCCCAAGAAAGCTCAAAAGCTTAGAGTAGAGACCTGGCCTGTTGACACAACGACTCTGGAGAATCTGTATGGATCTCTGGAAGGCCTCCGCCATACAGCAGCCTTCGTCACTGCCTGGGTTCCTGTCGAGTGTACGAAGAAGAAGAAAAAGAAGAAGAAGAAGAAGAAAAAGAAGAAGAAGGGAGGAGGAGGGAGGAGGAGGAGGAGGGGAGGGGAGGGGGAGGGGAGGGGACGAGGAGGGGGAGAGGGGAGGAGAGGAGGGGGAGGAGGAGGGAGGAGAGGGACGAGGAGGAGGAGGAGGAGAAGAAGAAACAGAAGAAGAAGAAAAGAAGAAGAAAAAAGAAGAAGAAGAGAGAGAAGAAGAAGACGTGCAGGAAGAAGAAGAAGAAGAGAAAGAAGAAGAAGAGAAGAAGAAGAAGAAAAGAAGAAGAAGAGGAAAGGGGAGGAGGAGGAGGAGGATGGAGGGGGAGAGCAGGAGAAAAAGAAGAGAGGGAAAAAGAAGAAGAAGAGAGGAAGAAGAAGAAGAAGAAAAGGAAGAGTGATGTGAAGAAGAAGACGAAAGAAGAAGAAGAAAGAAAGAAGAAAGAAAGAAGAAGAAAGAAGAAAAAGAAGAAGAAGAAGAAAAAAGAGAAGAAGAAAAAGAGAAGAAGCTGAGGACGAGGCACTGGCAGGTCCTGAAACCGGCTCCTTCATCGCGCCAGACAGCCAGAGGAGCAGGTCCACAGAGACCAAGAGTGCGGAAAGCGTTATCCACTAGCAGCACCATCCCCCCTTTAAAGCCTTCTCCCCCCCTCCCTCCCCTCCCTTCCCCCCCTCCGACTACAGACACCTACCCATCCCACAACCCACATCCTCCTCCCTTCCCCTTTGCAGTCTGACAGTGCCCCCCCCCCCCCCCCCCCCCCCCCCCCCTGTTAACGAAAAGTGTCACACACTGAAACTGTCCGTCCATATTCAAGTCCACGACCCATCCCCCACCCACCCCCCCCCACCCCACCCCCCCCCCACCCGCCTCCCACCGTAGATGTATAAAAACTGGACCCATGGTCCCCGATGACGAATTATCAAAAATTCCCCCCAAACCCCTCCTCCCCCCCTCCCCCCCCCCTTTCCCCCCTTTTCCCCTCCCACAAAGCCCACCACGACCCTTTCCCACTTTTTTTTTCCCCCGCGTGGCAGGCTGAAAACTCCTGCGGCCCATCCCTTATAGACAGGAAAGATTAACCCCCACTCCCCAAAAAGGGGAGGGGAGTTTTTTGGTGTTTGCCCGGTTTTTTTTAAAAATCCCCCCCAAAAAAAGGGAACCAACCCCTTCGGGGAAGATGCATGTACCCGAAAGGTCTCCTTTCCAACGCCCAAAAGTGTTTCTTCCAAAAGTTGGGTGATGGGTTTTGATTTGTGGGAAAGATTTGGCGGCTTTTCACCAAAAATCGGTTTATAGTCTCGTTTAAAGGGACTGTATGGGGAAATGGGTCAGAACCAATGTTAACCCCGGGGGAAAAGATCCATGTACCGAAACGACCCCCCGGAGATTCAAACCACCCAAACCCCAACTTTACGAGCCCCGGCGCTCTCCACTGGGCTATTGGGCCCCTTTTTTTGTACAATAAAAATAGTAACAGATAAATAAAAATATGAAGAAAAAAAAAACAAAAAAAAAAACCCTCCAGTTAAAAAAATCCCCTTACCGTTTTCGTCGGCCTAACCCTTTTTTGGGAAAAAACCCGAAGGGGAAAAGGGATGTCGGACTTTTTGGATTAAAAGGGAAACGCGGAGGGTTTGGAAAGATCGGTGGGGGTCGGCTTTTTGGATTTGCGCCTAAATCTAAAACCTTTTCCCCCCCCCCCCCCCCCCCTTTTTCCCCTTAAACCCTTTCGTTTTCCCTTTCCCCCCTTCACTTGTCACATTTGTTGACACCCCCCCCTTCATTGTCTAACTTGTTGACATTTCCCCCCCCTTCATTTGTCTGTTTGGGTTCCTCCCCCCCTTCATTTGTCTACACTTGTGCTTCCCCCCCCCTTCACTTTTTCTACACTTGTTTGGACATCTCCCGTTCCTTTTCAACTTGTCTGAACACCCCCCCCTTCCCCTTGCTAATTTGTCTGAAAACTTTTCTGTCAGGGGGAAGACCTCCACCCTTTTTTTAAAATTTTAGTTTTCAGTTTATTACCATTTTTTTTTATGTGTGGTAAAAAAGGGGGATGGGCCTGGTGCGTAAACTTTTCAGGAGAAAAGTCTACCCTCCGTGGGGTTTTGGGTGCATCCTTTTGCCCCGCATGAACATTTTTTTTTTGTGAGCCCCCGTATATTTTTGTGAAAACCCGGGGAGAGCTCACTGGTCATTGAAGTTACCCCCTTTTGATGGGCAGGGGCGGGGGGAAAAATCTTATTTTTTACTCATTGGACCCACAGTGAGAGACCACTTCTTTTTGGCAGCATTTCGTAACCCTGCGGGGCCACCTGTTTCCTGAGGGGGGTAGTCTGGGGGTGGAAGAGGAACCCCTTTTCCCTGCCCACCAAGTTTCATTGACCCTCTTCGCGGGGGTGACCACGTCAGCCATCCCATGGTAAGGGCTGCTGGGCTGTGGCTCCGGGTTTCCGGACAGTCTTGTCGTGAGGATTAGCCTCCCGGCCCATTTTTTCCCCTCCTTTCCCACCGCCTTCTGGTGAGTTATTTTCGGCTTCTTGTTCCATTCGCTTTCCCCACAGGGGTACGGTTGTAAATTATAAATTAATATTTTTCATTAAAAATCTTCATTTTGGTATGTGGGGCTACTCCCGGGTTTGGGAAAATTTTTGGTTTTTTCAGGGCGCGCTGCGAGCTTTACCCTGATTTATAATATGGAAACAGTTTAAAATTTTTAATTCAAAATGCGCTCGCTAAGGGGTGAATTTTTCTTGTCAGCGTTTTGGGTCAGACACAGACGTGCGCGCACGCTTTTTTTCCCCAATTTGGCTGAACATTCTTTTTTTGTTTACTCCGTCAGAGGAGAGGAGTATGCTAGTTTGGTTCTATAAATATAAAATTTTTTTTAATTTAAGGAAAAGAGAAAAAACTTCGGGCCGGACGCGGTGTTGATTGAGTTCCCGCGCGACTCATTTGGGGTGGGGAAGTAGGGGTTCCTTCACGGCCCCCCCGGGTTGGGTTCCGCCCCGCCTGTTTTGTCTATTTGTTTTATGTATTGTTTTTTTTTGTTTATATTTATTTACTGTTTATCTTTTTTAAATGGAATGTGGAGGGGTGTTTTGTTGTAATTTTATTCTCAAGTCAACACTCACTGATTGTTTTCCTTGCCCCTTTTAAAATTATACCTGGGGCCTTAAATTGAAGGGGTGTGTATATTATGAAAAAAATTTCATCAGGTAAACAATTTGTGTTTTTTTTTTTTTCATTAGAAAAGAAGAAAAAAAAAATAAAACAATAAAAAAAGTGAAAAAAATTTAAACTATTTTCATCTTGGGGGTGTACCCCATTTCGCCAGGTAATAGCCTGCCCTACACCATTTTCAGCTGTACCTAGTTTATTCAAAACCCCCTTTTTTTTAGGCGGGGGTTTGTTTCTTGTTTTCCTTTGGGTTGACGGGTGCCGGTCCAGACCCCGTCGGGAAATTACATTCCGAGAGCTGTATAAAGGGAGCCGGGACGCTGACCGGGTACTAAAAACGAGGCCAGAACCCCCTTCCTGAGTATCGCTTTTTGGGGGATCACCGTGTTCCCTGTTCGGATTTGAAAAAACTTTAAGCTAAGTTTATTTCTATTGTAGGGGTTTTGGTGATGCCTGGCGGGGGGAACATTCGTTTGCGTGGGTTTTTGGGGGTATAGGTGAGTGTTCGAATTGGGAAGTGTGCGAATGTTGAGAATATCTTGGGGCTGGATGACCCTGTTTCCCCCTTCATTTTAAATTTTTCTCCCCTGTCCTCCTTTTTTCTTTATTTTGGGAAATTGTGGTTTTTTAAATTTTGTTGTTCCTGGGCCAGGGTGTGGGGGCTTTTTTTGGGTTATTTTATCCATTTAATAGTTATCTTCTTTTAGGGGGTGCATCTTTTTTTTTTCCTTCTTTTCCAATTTTCTCTCAAACCCCCCCCGATGCCCCTCCTCCACTAGGTATGAATGAGATATTTTTTTAATTTTAAAAAATTTCTTATTTGGTTTTTTGTTTTCCACGAGTGGTTTTTAGTTGTGGTCAGTGAGTGTTGTGCCTGCCGTCCCTCTCTCCTCTTCATCCACATCCTTGATACTGGACCTTACCCCGACATTTGGGGGGCCCTCCCCGGGTGGAAGGTTTGGAATTTAGGAGGGTTGGGCGGGGTTTTCACAGCACTCCGACTACCGCTCCAGCCCCAGGCTGTTGAAATTAAGGGGGGGGCGGCCGGGGTCCCACCCGGAAAGGGGCTCCCCGCGGAGCGGGAAGTTTGTGGGTTGCCTGACCCGGAAAGTCCAGTTTCCCCTCCTTTTGGGCGCCGGCACTCTAGCCCCTCCGGTTTGTTCGTTTTATTGTTTTTTAAATACGCCCTATGTGTAACTTAACTCCTTAACTTTTCGTTTCTTTCAATAGGGAACGGGAGGGGAAATGGGGAGTGTTTTTGGGCCCCTTTTGCAGGTTCTACAGCGTCTGTTTTGCTGACTAGTTTGACCGTATTTTGCTTTCCGATTTCCCGTACCCAAACTACGACTGGAGACGCAGGTAAAAGTAGGTGGGTCCCGTTTATTTATGGTCTAAAATTGCGGCGGAAAACTGCTGGTAACACCCCCCTGTCCTGTTAAAATACTTTGGTATTTATTTTTCTGGTGATTATTTTTGTTTTTCACTGGGGCAGGTTTCTGTATTTTTGTAGTAAAGGGGACTAGCTCCTTTTGATAGGCTTTTCTCTTCTATCTATTCGACCACTACTATTTTTATATTTTCTTGTTAGTTTAAATTTACACTCTTTAATGGTGGTGTGTGGGTTGCGAAAAGAAAGAAATAAAAGTGTTAGTGTGTGTGGATTGAGAGGTTGGCTTGGCTGGTCTGTTTTTTCCGTTACGCCACCTTCCAACTTACAGTGTCCCCCCACCTCCCTTACCATTCTCACCGCGGTGTTACACAGTTCAGGCGTGCTCGCGTGGGCTTGCCACTGCGCGCCGTAACTGGGTCAGCTTGAAATCTACAGGCTAGGCGTGTTGGTGCAGTGTGTACATATCAGCCGCGAGGTAGTCAAGCATCTTTTCGACTTTGCGAAACTGTTCAGTTTGCGTCGTCATCTCGTAGTTTATTCCATCGTGATTTAGTCAGTCCATCCGGCCGTTACTCAATTATCCATCTTCCCGTCGTTGCGTTTTTTCCGTGTGTCGTCCGTGTTTTGTATTATATTGATTTTGCGGCCGTTACATTTGCGTTGGCGTAGCTGAGTAAAATCAATGAGTTTGATGTTTTGCTCAGTCAATTGCGACTTGTGATTGAGGATTGTTTGGTTAGTGTATTGTTCCTACACGAGGAATCAAGAAGGCCTAATCACCTGTCTAGTCGGCTTATTCACAGTGATTGTTATTGGAAAGAGGTTTAGGGCGGTATTCCTTCATTTAGGAGTCTGTAGGCTCTATTATTAGCTTCTGCTTAGTTTCCTTCTGGTTTGTCGATTCGCTGTGCGACAGTTGAGGGCTTCATTCAGAGATTTCTTGGTCAAGAGGGTTTTGGAAGAGTTGTTTCCCTTTTGATCAAAATAGGTGTATTAGTGACCGGAGATAGGGTAGTCTCCTGTTCTTTTGGTAACGCGTTTTCATTGTTGCGGTGTTAGGATACTGTTTCTGTAAAGGGTCGTTCGTTCCCTTTACTTGGTGAGATTTTCTATAAACCTTTTGTGTGTGAATCTGTCCGGGACAGGTGCTTTTCACTTTGGTTTTTGCTTCTGCGTCGGTCGCAGAGGGGTATGGGAAATTATCTTCCCTTACCTTTTGTGGATTGGCGTTTTGTTTTAAAGGGCAGGAGTTTTCCATTGACGGGTGTATGAGACAAGGGGAAAGTTTGGGGGGTTAAAGCCACTTTGTCATAATCTCCTTTTTTGTCATGTGTTTTGTATTTCAACCAAGATTTATTTCCACTTAGCGTGGTCTTCTGTGCATAACTTTTACTTCAAGTGTTTGGAACTAATGACATTTCAACTGAGCCATTTCTTGAAGCGTTTTCCCCCGTTTTCCCGTAAAACTATTGTGCGTAAGTACTTTGTAAAAAAAATTGGCTCCCGGAGAGGATCGGCGGTTCACCCCCTCTAAAGAAAAAGGAACGGGATTGTCCCTGGACTAGCTATCCTGTGTCTCACTACCCCTCACGTACAGGAACTGACATTGATCCCAACGGGGTGTTCTCTAGGGAGAAGGACAACCCCCGGGCACGAGTCTCCGTCAGCGTAAAACCATACCCCCATGGTTCCCGTTCCGGGGGAGACGACCACTTCCCCCTTCCTTTTCCATGTTGGTCGACCCACCCCTTTTCCCCGAGGGAGGACCTAATACGACCACCGTCACATTTCCCGGCTCCTGGACCATTCCACGGGATCCTTACTTATGATAGGTTTGAGAAAGAAGAGGGGGAGGCAAAGGAAAGAAGAAAAAAGGGAAAAAGAGAGGGAGGCGAAGGAAAGAAGGAAAAAAGGAAGAAAGAAGAATAAAAGAAAAGAAAAAGCAAGGGGAAGGAAAGATGGAGAAGGAGATGGAGGAAAAAAGGGTTAGAGAGGAAAGAAAAAGCAAAGGAAGAAAGAAGAGGAAAATGGAGATGGAAATGAAAAGACAAGAAAAAAAAACAAAAAAAGAGAGGGGGAAAAAACCCAAGGAAGAGAGATTTAGATTTCAAATCGTCTTGGGGCTGACGAAAAAAATCGAGGGGAATTTATCTCGCAACTAGAGGTGAAAATCTCTCTCGGGGCCCGCCACATGCTCCGTTTTTTGTACCGGCACGTGGGGGAAAAATAAACCCCCACTTTTTCCCCCCCAGATTAAATCCCAGATACAAGATAAGGAGTCTATGACACTTATTCAAAACATTTTGAACTGGGGCTAAAGCTAATGATTTAAAAACAATGAAAGAAAGGCTCTTATTAGTGAGCAATCTCGGGGTAAAGCAAGGGAGCCTTCGTGGATTTTCCACCGGGAGCTACATATGAGGGAGCTGAAAGCTGCTTTGAGAACTAGCCCCCCATGACCCAAGGAGCTACAGGGGGCAGTTTCGATCCATTAAAAGCTACCTATAAACGTTTTTCCCTTTTGGCGAGCGCTTCGTCGATCCCTCATTATTGGGGGGAACTCAGGGGTTGGAGCTGAGACAAAGTTTTTTATTGGGGCAACTCAAGAATTCGGTTTTGCCCGACCTCGCTGCAAATTGGGTGAGGGCCCAACCCCAGAGTTACGCAGAGGCATTGAGGAAACTAGGGGGCCCATCCCATGCACGACATATTTTTTACCATTTCCCCGGGAAGTAACCAGGGGAAAACCCCAAGGTGAGGATTTTTCGGCCCCCGGCAGTCTTTGTCTCCACCGGGCAATCTTCGCTCCACAAGTGCAGACCCACCAAAAACCCCGGGGGAAAGGGACAAACCGGCGCAGCCGACAGGTTTTTTTATGTGGGCGCATCGGTCATTTGGGGCGTGTTCCTGCCGCAAAAACAACCTACAAAGAAGTTAAAGTGGGATATGGGGGGGGTGGGGAAAGGGCTACGCCAGCCTGCCCTACCTTCCCCCTCAGTTCCCCGGGAAAAGTTTTTCGAGGCCCTCGGACACGGGGGGCCCCCGGGAAATGTTTTTTCGACGAAAAGTTATACCCAAGGAGCCCCTCGTGGAAAAACCTGCAAGTACCGGGGGGTTGATCGCGTTCCGCCACCGATCAACGGTGCTGGTAACCTCCGACGCCCACTTCAGGGGGAAAGTATGGGCAGTGGCTTTGAAACAACCAGCGTATCCCCCCCCATAGGGGAAAACAGTCTGCCGGAGGGTGGTGGAAGCTTCTCCATATCCCCTGATTACCTCCAGAGGTGTTCGTCGCCCCCCACCAATCGGGGGAGGCAGAGGAGAAAAGAATCTTAAACCCCTTTTTAAAACCCTGCCCTTACGCGCCAGGTCAGTTTGAACCTTCGCGATCAAGGGACTACAAAGCAAAGACCCCCACTGAAAAAGATAAGCAGCTCGTGGGGAAAAACCCCACCAGAGCGGCCAAATGGAAAAAACAAGTTCGTCCCCACAAAAGGGACTTCGCACCGCAGTTTTTCTTCACCCCCCTCGGGCACCCCCGTTGGTCGTACCAGAAGCCTTGGGGACAGTGTTTCGTCTGGGCATGACCCCCCCCAAGGGCCGGCACCTGGGGGGGGGAAAAGACGCATCGGAAGGATTCACAAGCCCTTATTGCCCGGGATGACTCGAGATGTTAGGAAACTGTCGACCATGACAAAGTCAAAACCCCCCAAGGGACGGCTAAACCAAAGGGGCCTCAGGACAGTTCCTTTGGAAAAGAAAATGGGAAACTTCGCCCTTGAGCCCAACACCCCGTGTGGCAAATCAGTCAGCGAAACAAAAAAAGCGTCCCGGTTGCACAAGACCTCCTGAGGAAAATCTGCGCTTCTCAGGAAACTCTTCCATCGTCTCCGAAGGTCAACTCGCCGCACGCCCACCAAGTGCGGATAGGGGAGTAGAGGGGCCGTTTTTGGGCATTTGTTGGGAAGGGGGACCTTCTGCCCGAGCCCGACAATTTGGGAAGAATCGAGAGCCCCGCCAAAGGACTAAAAAGGAGCTCCGTAAATCTGGTGGTCGGATATTCCGAAGTTTGTACCATTTCAGAAAGAAGCCCTTACCGGACAAAACCTCTGCTCGAAACCCTGAGAATCTGGATTGGAAGGAGGAAGAGTGAAGGTTTCAGGGAGCTGAAGGACGCTATACCCAGACAGCCAGTGCTGCAACTTGCAGCCCCTGACGCCACTTTCGTGCTTCGCACAGATGCGTCCAGAATTGGGCTCGGGGCTGCTTACTCCAGACCAAGGTCGAGGTCTGCTTCCATAACCTATGCCAGCAAGAGTTAACGGAGAGCAAATTGAACTACCCCACCATCGAGTTGGAGTGTCTCGCCGTGGTGTGGGCCGTCCGCTGCTTCTATCCATATCTCTACGGCAAGGAATTCATTCTAGAGTCTGACCACCATCCCTTGGCCTACCTGCACAAAATCCGTCCAGTAAGTCGTCGACTGATGGGTTGGGCGGTCGAGCTTCAAAGTCATGCCTTCAGGTTCCGACATATTCCTGGGAAGGACAATGTGGAGGCAACTTCATGAGTCGAATGCATTGAAGATTCTTCCCCTGTACTCTGAAACTTACCAAGGTTTCACCCAGTTTCATTTGTGTGTTTGACCCTCTGCTGCTTATAACCAGCGGTGCTGGAAGGCTGCAGGGGACTGTGCCTCGGTGGCACAGGCCTTTTGGGTGGGGGGTGTTGTCACGGACGGACAGCCTCCATCCTGCTTTTAATGTAGTTTGTCAGTTTATTACCATTTTTTTTTTATGTGTGTTAAAAGAGGGATGGCAGCTGTGTGCTGTCAACTTTTCAGGGAGAAAAGTCTAACCCGTCCGTGCGGTATGCGTGCATCCTTTGCACCGCATGAACATTGCTTTTTGTGAGATACCGTTATAGTTGTGAAAACCGTGGAGAGCTCACTGAGTCATTGGAGTTATTCCCCTTTGATCGGCAGCTGCCCGTTTGGGAAAATTCTTATTTTACTCGGATTGGAGCCACGAGTGAGAGACCACGTTCTCTTTGGCGAGGCATTTCTAACCGTGACGAAGGCCACCTTGTCTTCTGACGGTGGGTAGTCTGAGGGTGAGAAGAGGAATCCCTATTCCTGCCCACCAAGTCTTCAACTTGACCCTCTTCGCTGGGGTGACCAGCTGTCAGCCATCCCATGGTGAAGGGCTGCTGGTGCTGTCGGCTCCGAGGTCCGGACAGTCTTGTCGCTGAGGATTAGCCTGCCGGGCCCCACTTTTCCCCTCCTTTCCACCGCCGTTCTGGTGAGTTATTTTCGTGCTTCTTGGTTCTCATGTCGCATTCCACAGTGGTATCGGTTGTAAATTATAAAATTAATATTTTCATTCAAAATCTGTCATTTTGGTACTGTGCTGGGGCAGTACTACCGGGTGTGGAGAATTATTGTGGTTTCAGGCGCGCTGCGAGCTTTTAGCCTGATTTATAAATATGGAAGAGCAAGTTT
>CM031624.1:46352458-46357458 GCA_018398815.1 Conus ventricosus | reverse complement strand
TGCCATCGTTGCCACTGTTCCTCTGGATGAAACAGTTCACTGAGACCCATGATGATGAGTCAAGAAATATGTACGCAGGCCAAGAGAGAGAGAGAGAGAGAGAGAGAGAGAGAGAGAGAGAGAGAGAGAGAGAGAGAGAGAGAGAGAGGAGAGAGAGAAGAGAGAGATAAAGGACAAGACAGACAGACAGACAGACAAACAGAGACTTAACGGAGAGAGAGAGAGAGAGAGAGAGAGAGAGAGAGAAGAGAGAGAGAGAGAGAGAGAGAGAGAGAGAGAGAGAGAGAGAGAAGGAAAAGTAAAACCAAAACCAAAACAAAACAAAAGCATTGATACATTGCACTGTGGCCAGAAAAGAAAAGAGAAAAAGGAAAAGAAAAAAATATTGAACCACACACACACCAATACTATCATTAACATAAATTACAGACGGTTTCAAACACCACCATTCCCGTCCACAGCATCAGGTCCATCTTGACATCTAGTAATAGCACTCAAACGTTTGAAAAAAAAAGTTCCTTCATGTCTTATGTCTGATTCACTGGAACACAATACCAGACCACAAACATGGTCGCTCACTATGCCAGCGACATCGCTGTCAAAATCATACGTAACGGCAACTGTAATACATGGCCGACTCAGGTTTAGATTTAAGAAAGAAAATGTAACACAATAATTCCCTATCGATGTATGGTGAACAGGACAAGAAGCTGACCAGAAACCTGTCTAAATTCTTGCAAAATGTAAGGACTTTATATAGGACTTTATACCAACATTCCTCATCATGAAGTTGGCGAATCCCTGGCAGAAATGATGACTGAGTATGGTCATGTTACAGACAAGATCCCCAGTACCACCAAACTACTGCACATTGTAAATCACATCCTGTCTAACAATGTCTTCAACTTTGACGGAGAGCTCTTCCGACAAATACATGGAACAGCGATGGGCACACCTATGCATCGATTGCCAATGTGTTCATGGGCTGGTTGGAGAAGAGGATCTTGGCACAGTCTCCATGGCACATTGATCTCACCATGTGGCGTAGATACATCGATGACATCATCATGTTGTGGATGCAGGGTGAGCAGAACTTGAAGGAGTTTCTGACCTGGCTAAACATGCAGCATCCAACGATCAAGTTCACCGCCAATTATGGAACAGTGGCTATCCCTGACCTGGATGTCAGCATCAGCATCGAAAACGGTCAGATCACCTCCGACCTGCACACCAAAGAAACTGATGCGCACATGTACTTGCCGTTCAACTCATGCCACCCACGACACTGCATGAGGGGGATACCATACGGACAGTGCCTACGTATACGCCGCATTTGTTCTGAGGAAGACAAGTTCCAGCAGAGAAGCAAAGAACTACAGCAAAGATTGATCACGAGGGGCTATCCAGCAACGCTTGTGGAGGCATCCATTCAAAAGGTGAAAGTTATCTCCAGGAGTGACGCTCTCAACTATGTGAGCAGAAAGAACAATGCAGAGAGAGTGCCGTTCATCATCACCCATAACCCTTCGAATCCTCCACTTGACCAATGGCTCAAGACATACATGAAGGTCCTCCATACAAGCAGGAGGATGACCAAGGCTGTTCCATTTCCTCCCATCGTGGGGGAAAGAAACTGTACTAACCTCCGCAAACTGCTGATGCCTTCATGTTTGCTCCCTGATGTACCTCAGACTGGTATTGGCGATCGAGGTGAAGATGCACATGAAGATGCAACAGGTTGCCACACATGTGACCAAAGACGGTGTATCATCTGCAAAGAACATCTGCAGGAATCACCAAACTTCACCAGCGTCAGGACGGGTCAAACTTTTAACATCAGAGATGCGGTCTGCTGTACTTCCAACAATCTGGTGTAGTTGATTGACTGTGCAGCGTGTCATGATGTGCAGTATGTTGGGGAGACCGGCGGAGCGCTTCTATGCCCACAGGTACGACATCAGGCACAAGAAGGATACTTTGGTTGCCAAACACTTTAATGGCCCCGGTCACCAGTTGACTGACCTCCGCTGCACAGTTATCGAACTTATGAAAAGTCTTGACATCAATAAGCGAAGAGAGAGGGAGAGGTTCTGGAGATACAAGCTCAAGACGAACTATCCACAAGGGCTCAATGTGTGGGTCTGACTGAACAGAGAAACGGAGGATGATGGAGTTGTGCACGAGAGAGAGAGAGAGAGAGAGAGAGAGAGAGAGAGAGAGAGAGAGAGAGAGAGAGAGAGAGGGATGATGTCACAGGTAATGTCACCAATGGACGTCATTTTTTTCTATTGCGTCACTTGTTGTCATGCGGCCTGAAGAAGAGCAGTGGCTCGAAAGCTTGCGCTAAAAAAGACGGTGTTTTGTGTTTTTATTGAATTTAATTCTTGCAAAATGTAGAGAGAAAAGGGGTTTGTTACCGCCACAAATACAGACAAACAGATTATAGCAAACAAATTCAATGTTCCATCTGAAATAAAATGTTGTCTTTGACTTTGATTATAGGACAAAACAAGTGTTTGTATCTGTGGCGGTAACAAACCATTTTTCTGTCTAAACGTTGCTTCATTTTCCACCCTCAGTCTCTTCGTTCTGGAACTAAATTCTTCCAGTCGCCCAGAGTCACCGAGGGCAAGTTACATGCTATGTATGAGAAGATGGTCTACAGTCTTGCAGCAGCTCTCTGACCTTTATCTCTGGCATCTTAGAGTTACGGCGTCAGTCTGTACTCAACATCGCCAGTCCTTACCCCCCACCCCCACCCCCACCCTCCCCCAAGCTGTTAGAATGGTCAGTTGTTTTGCCTCTGTCCTCAGACAGATGCGAGCCTTATCTTTGGAGGAAGAGCAGCACGTGATAATGGGGGAATCGTGTTGTGCATTGAAACGATGCGCTCTGTCAAACTCCACCCCATTCACGCCCGTTTCTCTTTGTTTTTTTTTTTGTTTTTTTTTCCCTAGCAGGCAACTGTTTCACCTTTCACTCGCACTCACCGCCCGTGAACATTCTCCCCTCTGCACACACCACGGAACCATAAAATACTGTCTTCTGAGTGTCCATCCAATTCATTCTCGTTTTCTGTTCTCTCTGGATTGAAAAAAAAACAACACTGTTATAATAATGAAAATAAGAATGGAGTTAGCGAGCCACCAAACAAGAAGAACAAACAAACAAACAAACAAACAAACAAACAAACAAAAATCCAAAACAAACTCTGAGCGTTGTGACATGCTAGGTGTTCTTCAGGCAGCACGAAGAACATTGAAAACAGTGGAAACGAAGGACCAGCAAACAGTCCCTTTTCTCTCTGATCACGGTGTAAACTGTGGTGCAGGGGAAAAAGACTGAAATTACTGAGCAGAAACAGGACAGAGAAGAGGGTGGAGGGGAGAGGGTACAGATTATCACGATGAAAATAATGTAAAAAACAGAAAGAAAGTTGATAATATTCTATTCGCATGATAATGATAATGATGGTAATATTCGTAATAACAAGAAGAAGGAGATGAAGAAAAAAGAAGTAGAATAGTTGCAATAATAATTATGGTAGCAACCACCACAATAATAATAATAATAATAATAATAATAATAATAATAATAATAATAATAATAATAATATAACAATATAATAATAATAATATAAACAATAAGGATAATAGTAGTAACAATAATAATAATAATGATAATTATGATGACAACAACAGCAACAACAACAAAAACAACTACAACAACTATAATAACAATAATGATAAGAATGATAAATGATAATATTAATAATAATAATAATAATAGTACTACTAATAATAACAATATAATAATGATGATAATAATGATAATAACAACAACAACAACAACAACAACGACAACAACAACAACAACAACAATAATAATAATAATAATAATAATAATAATAATAATAATAATAATAATAATAATGATGATGTTGATGATGATGATGATGATGATGATGATGATGATGATGATGATGATGATGATGATGATGATGATAACAATATCAACAACAACAACAACAGCAGCAGCAGCAGCAACAACAATAATAATGACGATAATAATAGAAGTTCAGTGTTGACTCAACACTAATCGTTGTTCTCTCATCTCAATTCATTCATTTATCCGTCAACTACAAATCATGCGCAGTGTGGCCTCGAAACATAGCGGACGTGGTGTAACGTATATATGGAGCAATCCGCACGCATTGACACCTCCCTGATGAAACTGAATGAAACTGAAACAGTGCTCTGACCAAGCGAGTCCAAGGACGCCTGTCTGACCCCCCCCCCCCCCCCCCCCCCACCCCGCCCCGCATTATCTCTCACTGCAGACCACCATTCCCCCGAGTTCTTCACACCTTTCTACACGTGATCTACCCTAGTCGCAAAATGAGGTGACTGCATGCGGAAATTTAAACAAATCGTAAAAAGGCATTGAAGTAATTCTGCCAGATAACATGGACAAACGACTTACAAGACAAATTACGACGCGTTTCGATCTCTTGGGTCTTCTTCAGGGCAAGATAAACACCACTCAGGACAATAATGAACAGCCTGCAGTCACTGACCTTGTCAGATTCGGCGCTAGATCTTAAGTGATTTGCATTCGTTCTTCGTTTTCGTTCTCCTGAATGCTATTTATGTTGCCTGAAGAAGAACTAGGAGGTCGAAACGCGTCATGTTTTGTCTTGTTATTCGTTTGTCCATGTTATCTTGAGGGGTTATTTCAAATACCTTTTGATTTCTTTTTCTTTCTGTCCCATCTTTTGTGCCACCTCAGTGACAGTGCGCCCATGCCGCTCATTCCGACACCCCGTCCACAGCCACACCCACAGCCTGGTCAGTCCCGGCGCAGCCCCAGCCCCGGCAATCCACAGAGAGCAGTCAATGTCAAGTTGTCAAGAGGCAACCCACCGGAGGAGACACTGCACTGCTGCCGGGTCACTTCGGTGGTGTTCAGTGGCGCCTGTTCTGATCCAACATATGCAAGAC
>CM031624.1:46342458-46344958 GCA_018398815.1 Conus ventricosus | reverse complement strand
CTGTCGTTTGAGGCCAACAAGAGAGATGAATGAAAACCAGAGAGAGAGAGAGAGAGGAGAGAGAGAGAGAGAGAGAGAGAGAGAGAGAGAGAGAGAGAGAGAGAGAGAGAGAGAGAGAGCTCAGATGGGTTCTTCATGTAAAGACCATTGCCCGTGTGTGTGTGCATGTGTGTGTGCAGGTGTGTGTGTGTGTGTGGGGAGGGGGGGGGGGGAGGGGTGTGTGAATGTTGATGTATATATAAATTTGTATAATAACACAGGCTTTTCTGTCACGATTTATAATGTAACGGCTACCAGACTAAACAGGTCACGCAGTTAAAGAAGGCTACTCACTGTGTGCGTAGCTTTCGTCGGCAATCCGGCCGACTTCTTCAGCGCAACTGCTGGGGTTGAGAACTGGATATACAATGTCTTTCTGTAATGTCTTATATACTTGTCAAATGATGTGGAGCAGAAGAAAAATTTCCGATGGCCAATAAAGTTGACTGAATTGAATTGAATTGAATTGATCTGTGAAGATTGCGAAGATAAAGAGGATCGCTGAAGGAGTAGCTGATGAGGTTCAAGTTTCCTCCTATGCCCCCTATCACCTCGCTTCAGCTGCCGAGGATATGTGTGTGGGAAGAGGGAGGCGGAAAGCTTGTATCATATTTGTGTAACTTGATTTTTTTTTGCGACTTATTTACGTGCTAGAGATGTCTGCTTTTTAATATCACCATCGTTGTGAACAGACTCTGAATTAAATCAGAATGTCTGCTTTTGTAACACTGAATGTTCGCTTAATAATGTAATGCTGGACACATATAAAATTAGAACCAAAGTGCGCGCGGGATGTGTGTGTGTGTGTGTGTGTGTGTGTGTGTGTGTGTGTGTGTGTGTGTGTGTGTGTGTGTGTGTGTGTGTGTGTGTGTGTGTGTGTGTGTGTGTGTGAGTGTGTGTGTGCGTGCACGTGCGTGCGTGTGTATGTGCATGCGTGCGTGCGTGCGCGCGCGTGTGTGCGTGCACGTGCGTGCGTGCGTGCGTGCGTGCGTGCGTATGTGCGTGCGTACGTGCGTGCGTGCGTGCGTGCGCGTGTGTGTGTGTGTGTGTGTGTATGTGTATGAGTGAGTGTGAACTCCTCCTCCCAATTCCTTGCAAGTGTTTTCATCATTCCTAGCTCGTAGCTTGTGCAGTAACACACCTTATGTACACGTTATGAAGGCTGAACACCAATCGACAGACCCGCTTTGTGTTGTCTTGTCTTCTGCACCACCGCAATGGCATTACCCCGTCGCCGCTCATCCCGGTACCACGTCCACACCCAACATACATCCTGCCTCGTGCTGTCGGACCCCGGCACCACCAATCTTCAAGGAGAGTCAATATCCAGTCGCCAAGAGGCACCCCGTCAGGAGAGACACTGCATTGGTGCCGAATCCCTTCGGTGGTGTGTTCAGTGGTACCTGTTCTGATAGCGCACACGCAGGACACCACGTACTAGGCTCCCTGTTGACAGTCGCGGAGCCAGTGTGGGTGAGCGTCACCCCTCTCTCCGTGGAAGACGCCACCATTGCTTGTCCAACGACAATCCCATGACTCTACAACACACCGGCAATTTTCTGACTGTATTACTGTCGTTTGAGGCCAACAAGAGAGATGAATGAAACCAGAGAGAGAGAGAGAGAGAGAGAGAGAGAGAGAGAGAGGAGAGAGAGAGAGAGAGAGAGAGAGAGAGAGAGAGAGCTCAGATGGGTTCTTCATGTAAAGACCATTGCCCGTGTGTGTGTGCATGTGTGTGTGCAGTGTGTGTGTGTGTGGGGAGGGGGGGGGGGAGGGGGTGTGAATGTTGATGTATATATAAATTTGTATAATAACACAGGCTTTTCTGTCACGATTTATAATGTAAACGGCTACCAGACTAAACAGGTCACGCAGTTAAAGAAGGCTACTCACTGTGTGCGTAGCTTTCGTCGGCAATCCGGCCGACTTCTTCAGCGCAACTGCTGGGTTGGAACTGGATATACAATGTCTTTCTGTAATGTCTATATACTGTCAAATGATGTGGAGCAGAAGAAAATTTCCGATGGCCAATAAAGTTGACTGAATTGAATTGAATTGAATTGATCTGTGAAGATTGCGAAGATAAAGAGGATCGCTGAAGGAGTGCTGATGAGGTTCAAGTTTCCTCCTATGCCCCCTATCACCTCGCTTCAGCTGCCGAGGATATGTGTGTGGGAAGAGGGAGGCGGAAAGCTTGTATCATATTTGTGTAACTTGATATTTTTTTGCGACTTATTTACGTGCTAGAGATGTCTGCTTTTTAATATCACCATCGTTGTGAACAACTCTGAATTAAATCAGAATGTCTGCTTTTGTAACACTGAATGTTCGCTTAATAATGTAATGCTGGACACATATAAAATTAGAACCAAAGTGCGCGCGGGATGTGTGTGTGTGTGTGTGTGTGTGTGTGTGTGTGTGTGTGTGTGTGTGTGGTGGTGTGTGTGTGTGTGTGTGTGTG
>CM031624.1:46322458-46337458 GCA_018398815.1 Conus ventricosus | reverse complement strand
TGTCTGTATTTACATAGCAGTGAGGTATGACGGTGTCTGCATTTCCATAGCAGTGAGATATGATGGCGTCTGTATTTACATGGCAGTGAGGTATGATGGTGTCTGTATTCATATAGCAGTGAAGTATGATGGTGTCTGCATTTCCATAGCAGTGAGATATGATGGCGTCTGTATTTACATGGCATGAGGTATGATGGTGTCTGTATTTATATAGCAGTGAGGTATGATGGTGTCTGTATTCATATAGCAGTGAGGTATGATGTTGTCTGTATTCATATAGCAGTGAAGTATGATGGTGTCTGCATTTCCATAGCAGTGAGGTATGATGGTGTCTGTATTTATATAGCAGTGAGGTATGATGGTGTCTGTATTTATATAGCAGTGAGGTATGATGGTGTCTGTATTTATATAGCAGTGAGGTATGATGGTGTCTGTATTCATATAGCAGTGAGGTATGATGGTGTCTGTATTCATATAGCAGTGAGGTATGATGGTGTCTGTATTCATATAGCAGTGAGGTATGATGGTGTCTGTATTCATATAGCAGTGAGGTATGATGGTGTCTGTATTCATAAGCAGTGAGGTATGATGGTGTCTGTATTTACATAGCAGTGAGGTATGATGGTGTCTGTATTCATATAGCAGTGAGGTATGATGGTGTCTGTATTCATATAGCAGTGAGGTATAACGGTGTCTGTATTTGCAGAGCAATGAGGTATGATCGTGTCTCTATTTACATAGCAGTGAGGTATGATGGTGTCTGTATTCATATAGCAGTGAGGTATGATGGTGTCTGTATTTATTTATATAGCAGTGAGGTATGATGGTGTCTGTATTCATATAGCAGTGAGGTATGATGGTGTCTGTATTCATATAGCAGTGAGGTATGATGGTGTCTGTATTCATATAGCGGTGAGGTATGATGGTGTCTGTATTTATATAGCAGTGAGGTATGATGGTGTCTGTATTCATATAGCAGTGAGGTATAACGGTGTCTGTATTTACATAGCAGTGAGGTATGATCGTGTCTGTATTTACATAGCAGTGAGGTATGATGGTGTCTGTTTTTACATAGCAGTGATGTATGATGGCGTTTGTATTTTCATAACAGTGAGGTATGATGGCGTTTGTATTTTCATAACAGTGAGGTATAATGGAGTTTGCATTTCCGCAGCAGTGAGGTATGACGGTGTCTGCATTTCCATAGCTGTGACATATGATGGCGTTTGTATTTCCATAACAGTGAGGTATGATGGCGTTTGTATTTCCATAACAGTGAGATATGATGGCGTTTGTATTTCCATAGCAGTGAGATATGATGGCGTTTGTATTTCCATAACAGTGAGATATGATGGCGTTTGTATTTCCATAGCAGTGAGATATGATGGCATCTGTATTTCCATAGCAGTGAGATATGATGGCACCTGTATTTCCATAGCAATGAGGTATGATGGAGTTTGCATTTCCATAGCAGTGAGGTATGAAAGGGTCTGTATTTCCATAGCGAGGAGATATGATGGCGTCTGTATTTCTATAACCGTGACGTATGATTGCGTCTGTATTTCATAGCTGTGAAGTATGAATGCGTCTGTATTTACATAGCTGTGAAGTATGAATGCGTCTGTATTTACATAGCTGTGAGGTATGCTGGCATCTGTATTTCTATAACCGTGAGGTATGATTGCGTCAGTATTTCATAGCTGTGAGGTATTATGGCATCTGTATTTCCATAGCAGTGAGGTATGAAGGCGTCTGTATTTCCATAGCAGTGAGGTATGAAGACGTCTGTATTTCCATAGCAGTGAGGTATGAAGGTGTCTGTATTTCCATAGCAATGAGGTATGACGGCTTTTTTCATTTCCATAGCAGTGAGGTATGAGGGCGTCATCTTTTTTTACGGCAGTGAGGTATAACGGCGACATCATTTCCATACAAATGCAGATTAGTGGCATCTGTATTTCATCACAGTGACGCATGATGGCGGATGTATTTTCACACCAGTGAAATGTAACAGTTTCCATAGCCGTGAGGTATGAGAGCATCTTCACACACACACACACACACACACACACACACACACACACACACACACACACACACACACACACACACACACACACACACACACACACACACACACGGACGGACGACGGATGGACGGACAGACAGACAGACAGACAGACAGACAGACAGACAGACAGACAGACAGACAGACAGAAGACAGACAGACAGACAGATAGATAGATAGATAGATAGATAGATAGATAGCTAGCTAGATAGATAGATAGATAGATAGATAGATAGATAGATAGATAGATAGATAGATAGATAGATAGATAGATAGATAGATAGATAGATCTGTTTTCATCTGTAACATGGTCTGTGGAAGAATGAACAGATGAACAGGGATTCATGAAGCAGTCATGTTCAAGTATATTCTCATGTTTAAGATTCTTGTTCGTACATGACTGCTTTTTTTTTCAAGTCAGTGAGAAACAGTAGATAATGTCGTTCTCGAGGAGAGAGAGAGAGAGAGAGAGAGAGAGAGAGAGAGAAAGAGAGAGAGAGAGAGAGAGAGAGAGAGAGAGAGAGAGAGAGAGAGAGAGAGAGAGAGAGAGAGAGAGAGCAATATTCATATAATGTTCTGTGAGGAAAACAATCAAGATTGAAGAAACAAAGAGTTGTTTTTAAAAGTAACACCATTATCCATCTCATCCATCTCTACTCCCTCAAAAAGCACATGTGATTATACATGAACAGTACTCTGGCTCAAATACAGGTATTGCATGTGTACATTATAACTTTCACATGTTGACATTTGCATGCTTTGACGTAGTGTGTTAATAATAGTAGTAGTTCTTTTTCAAACAGTAACACGTATAAACACCTACAATTATTTTGGGAAGGTAGGTAGAATGTATGTTGGTGATGATATAGTAACAACATGCATGTGAATGGGCATCGGTAAATCAGTTAAACTGCATGTATTCATAACTAGTGTGAGATGCCGAAGATGCAAACGATGTTTGTCTGTAAGAATCTGACCTTCGATGGCATGTCAACTCTGGCAGAAGCGAGTTCCCAAGAAGATGACCAGAACAGCAAAGACTTGTGTGAAATAGGTCAACCCTAGGTATGGAAACCTGGTGTTTTGTCAAAAGTTCTAGAGTTGATGCTGAATTTGGATTGAACAGCTTACGGGGCTAATCCAAATATACCTTTTTTTTTGCATGAATATTCCATTGTTGATAGAAAACATATCCCTTAGTGGAAGCACTCCAGCTTGAGTGTAATACGATTCTGTAAGGGTTGAGGATTTCATGAGAACTGCTTGAAGGGCACGTTTGTAGATGCTGATCAAAGCTTTTTTACTGAGCTGGTGCTGGCTGTGTGTAATAGTGTCGAACAGTAATTGATTAAAGAGAGTATGAATGCATTCAGGGATATTTGTTTTTAAGCATGAAAGTTCAGAAAGTGCTTAATCCTGCATAGTTGTTGGATTTGTCTGGTTATTGGTTTGAATAACGTTTGGATGTAAGCAGAAAGATTGATGTCGAATGATACGCTAGTGCATACTGATTGTCTACTTCTTCATTTCTTACATTGTTGATAAAAATAGAAAGAAACGGTTTCGTTTTTTGCCATCTTTGACGGGTTATTTTAAACATGACTTTAGTCTTGCTGGGGTTTGGTGATTTATGATTCACAGCGCACTATTCACGTAAGTTATATGCAGGCTTTTGATAATATATATATATATATATATATATATATATATATATATATATATATATATATATATATACCAGTTTAAAATAGGATTTTAAAATGGAGAAATTAAAAACCTACAAGCTTGTTTCAAGCTAAAACGCTCTCCTCAGGATATACAATTTGGGCACGCCACCGGTGTTATATATTGTGGTGTGTGGGCGTATGAGCTCTGCGCGTGTGGCACGTGGCCTGCCGGTTTTTTTCTTTTTTGGGCGCGTTCAGGGGGGACGTGCCACGGAATGGTGAATTGACAAAGATTTCCATTTGTGCCTGCAATTGTTTATCATTTCTACTTTAGAGTTCAGGGATGCTAGGTGGGGTTTATATAATATCAGCCACTTTTCTGTAGTACATAAGTTGCATTTTTTAGAAATGTTGTTGTATGGTGTTGCTCTTTTTATAATTTTCCATGATATGTTGTAATTTATTTTCTTATTTTTAAGCTTCCAAATATATTTACTTAATTCTGTTTGGTTTTTATATTTTTCATTTTTGAAAGACTGTTTATGGTTTGCATATCTGGTTTTAAAATGGTTTGCGGTGATCCCTATGTATGTTTCTTTATCACTGTCTGTTGTTACCGTAGCTTGGTACACAATATTGTTGTAGAGACATTTATTATTCAGAGGGCACTGGTCTTTTTTTGTGCAATTACAAGATATCTTTTCATCACCCTGTTTGGTTCTGTTGTTTTTGGTTTTATTGGAAGAATCAATTATATTTTTAAGGTTGGGCATACACGAGTATGATAGCTTGACGGTATTTTTGTTGAATATTTTAGATAGTACATGTTCTTTTGGGAATGATGTTTTAAGGATTCTGAGGAATTCTTTTCCTACGTTAGTTTTTGTTCTTCCATCATATGGAGGGTTATACCATGTAATTTTTCTTTTCCTGTTTTTCCTGTTGCTG
This sequence comes from Conus ventricosus, assembly GCA_018398815.1. NCBI lineage: Eukaryota > Metazoa > Mollusca > Gastropoda > Neogastropoda > Conidae > Conus > Conus ventricosus. The sequence continues at coordinate 46,332,775 of CM031624.1, read as the reverse complement.
TTCATGTTTTTATCTGGGTTATATTGTAATTTGTAGTTGTAGCCACTTTTTTCAGCGCCTCTTGGTATTCAGCTGCTGCGCTGTTAAATTCTTTCTCATTGCATGACAGTTTAGATAATCTTTTGTTTATACCATTAGGTATGGTTTTTAAGATGGAGGTGGGTGGTTACTATTGATGTCTACGTAGACAGGTGTGTCATTAGGTTTTTTATATGGTTTGTATGTATGATCCTTAAGGTCTAATGCTATGTCTAAATAATTTACTGTTTTTTTGTTGGCTTCTACTGTGATTTTTAGGTTATGGCTTTGAAAAATTTTACAAACAATAAACCAAAAACCATTGAAAACAAGAAAAAAGAATGCATGCAAGAGTTTGGTGCCATACTATTACCACGTTGTTGAAATAGAACCAGAAATAAAATAAACCATCATTGAGTAGCCTTATATCAATCGTTTCACCCACTTTAAAGGATTTCTACTGATGCGATCTTTCGCAGTCTTTACATTGATCAACCTAACGGTATTAACTGGGCTTCTCAATCATTTCAGATGCATTCATCTTATCAATCTGTGTGTTTGAACCACTTAGCATATAACTTCAGGCACATATGTAAAAAAAGGAAATCAACTCTAAGGCTTGGGGAATTTTTTAGAGAAAAGCTCAATCTGTATATTGCTGGAAATTAATTCACAGTCTGTGTGCGTGTGAATTCCTGGTGTGTCACCAGCAGTGAAAGTATAGAGGCGGATTTCTTCTGTCTGTAAATCACATGCTTTAGCTTGTGTATGTGTGGGAGGGGGGGGGAAGAGAGAGAGAGAGAGAGAGAGAGAGAGAGAGAGAGAGAGAGAGAGGGAGGGAGAGAGAGAGAGAGAGAGAGAGAGAGAGAGAGAGAGAGAGAGAGAGCGAGAGAGAAAGAGAGAGAGAGAGACAGAGGGAGGGAGGGAGGGAATCAACCCTAATTAAAGAAACGGTCTAAATTGTGCCCTAAAACCGAACTAAGGTAGCACGGGAGGAAAGGTTAATGGCTGCCTCAGCCCTCAGTGTGTCCAGACCTGTTTTCCTCTGTAGCTGCCTTCGTTCTGCTACCCCTCCTCTCCCTTCGCTCTCCCCTCAGTCTCCTTCAATGACTCCCCCTCCCCCTCCCCCTCCCTCCTTAGCCCACCATTCACCCCTTCCACTCCACGCTCCTTCCCCCAACTGGTCCCCTGATCATGCCAGTTCATTTGCATGACAATCAAGTGTCGTGGTGGGACTGGCATCCTGAATATCCCCCCCCCCCCCCCCCCCCCCCATCCCCCCATCCCACTTTCATTTCTCTGTCTCCTTTGTCTCGCCAGACAGAAGGGCCTTATCAGACCTGCTGTCTTTACAGATAGAGCGTGATTTGATTGGCGCAAAGAGAGAGTGAGGCAACGTCATCAAACCAAAGATAGCATAGTGGACTTTGCTTCTTTTGAACTCATTGTCTTGATGGATAGAGCATGATTTGATCGGCGCAGGTAGAGAGAGAGAGAGAGAGAGAGAGAGAGAGAGAGAGAGAGAGAGAGAGAGAGAGAGAGAGAGAGAGAGAGAGAGAGAGAGACAGCGAGTGAGGTGACACCATCGAAACAAAGATAGCTTAGCGGTCTTGGTATCTTGACACTCTGTTGTTGCTAAAGTGTTTCGTTACAAACGTGGAGCGAACTGAAACACTCATACAGAAATCACAGTGTACCTATTTTTTCGTCATAAATTTCTGTTCATTTCACTTTTTTTTTTTTTTTGGGGGGGGGGGGGGGGGGGGGGGCGATTAAATCCAATTTAACGAGAGACAAAAGACATGCCCATCAGTGCTAAGTTAATCTGGAATTATTATTTTGACATCAGATGTGTGCAACAGTCCATTTATTAAGAAATCTGCAAGGGAGGTCATCTGTGTCAGACCTTGCATTCAGTGAGAGTGACCCCACTTTTTTTTCCATGGGACAGATTCCACTGGTTGGCGCATCCAGAGCAATTTCGTCTCATCAATCAACTCACCAGTTCAATCAGATGGAGAACATGCCAAAACAAGAGTGTGAAACAGTGCGCCTGAATTCAGGTAGTCATTATCCTGATCGTTGTCCTGACGTGTGCTTCAGATCAGATATTAAACTCTCTAGATTCGTTTGCTGGACCCATAAACTGAGAAAAGGTAATTCTATTTAAAATGAAACGACAGACATTACCTTCCCTTGATTTTTTTTGTGTTTGTTCCAGATCAGATCTATTACATGTATTGTACCCAATAGTACAGTGTTACCTGTTAACCACACTGTAGACACTCTCATCGTTGTTAAGGTTTGGCAGTCACTATAAAACAATAACAGATACGTAAATGTTTTTTAACGGTACCTTCTCTTGATTTTTTGTTAAAATTCCCAGACCAGATTTATTAAATGTGTTGTACCCAATAGTAACAGTGTTACCTGTTAACAGCAATGTACACACTCTCATCGTCCTTAAGGTTTGGCAGTCACTATAAAACAATAACAGATAGATGTATGTTTTCTAACGGTTCCATGGATGATCATTGTGTTGTTATTATATTCTCATTTCAGTTTTGTTTGAGAGAGAGAGAGAGAGAGAGAGAGAGAGAGAGAGAGAGAGAGAGAGAGAAGGGGGAGAGACAGAGGCAGAGACAGAGACCAACACACAGACACACAGAGAAGCGAACAGAAAGACAGAGACGGAGATGTCCCACATTCAATCAAGCATTTCACCGGATTCCGTAATGATGCTTTCCATCCCAGCTTGTCCCCCTTCCTGTCGGCAAATGCCTCCTCACCATCACCACCATCCAGTTCACAACAGACTGCGGTGAAGACAGTGAACAGGCACTTAACAGTGGTCTCCCTTCCACAGGCCTCCATCACTCAATGGTCCATCGTGTTCTCTCTGCACCCCCCCCCCCCCACCCTCCCTGCCCTCCACCCTCCCCTTACCCGATCTGTTCCATCCTGCCCCTGTATTTCCTATTCCATGGATCTCTCCCTCTCCCAGTTCTGTGGCTACACGCCACAATTGAGATTTTGCACTGACTTGACTTGACTTGGTCCCTTAGACGTCGGTCCGTAGGGGCACCCCTGAAGCAGTGACAACCATCCTTCTCCATTCCTCTCTGTTCTCCGCCCTCCGCAATGTGTCTCTCAGCCGCAGGCCTGTCCATTCCGTGATGTTATCCTCCCATCTTTTCCTTTGTCGACCTCTTCGCCTTTGTCCTGGTACTGTGCCCTGCATGATTGTCTTGGCAAGGCCTGTTGATCGTGTGATGTGTCCATACCATTTCAGTTTGCGTCTTTTTACTGAGGTTAGGAGATCGACATATGGACCAATTTCATTCTCGATGCGCTTTTTAACTTCCACATTGCTGATGTGATCTCTGTATGAGATGCCAAGGAGTCGTCTGAAGCACCTCATTTCCATTGTTTGGATCTTTTCTCAAGGTCTGATTTCAACGTCCATGACTCACAAGCATATAAGAATATCGCCATGACTAAGGATCGCATCAGTCTAATCTTTGAGCTGATGGAGATGTTTTTATTTCTCCAAAGAGGCGTTAGCTTAGATAGCGTAGCTGTGGTCTGAGCGACTCTTGAGATGATTTCAGGTCTTGATCCTTCATCTGAGATTGTTGCCCCCAAGTACTTAAATGTGTTGACTGGTTCAAGCTTTTTGCTGTTGATGGTTATGTCTTGGGTAAAGCCGATGGGTTGTTAGTCATGAGCTTTGTCTTTTCCGCACTTATTTCCATGCCATAATCAGCAGAGGTGTTGTTGAGTCTGTTGATCAGGTGCACTAGCTCTTGTTCGTTTCCAGCTAGTCCATCTATGTCGTCGGCAAAACGGAGTTGGTGATGATTCTCCCTCCATGTTTACAGTTCCTTCATGGTCTTCTAGCGCATCGGTCATAATTCTCTCAAGGAAGACATTGAAAAGTGTGGGGGGAGTAGCAGCCCTGTCGCATCCAAGCCCTGTCGCACACCAACGGTAGTAAATCAATGGATTTTGCACTAAAACACTAAAATAATCAAAGTAAGCACTTTGAGGCCTACCATGATTTGAGCCATCTATTCATGTTAACTGATAATTGATTGTGATAATTGTGTGTGTGTAGTTGATGTGTGTGGTGTGTGTGTGTGTGTGTTGTGTGTTGTGTTGTGTGTGTGTGTGTGGTTGTGTGTGTGTGTGTGTGTGTGTGTGTGTGTGTGTGTGTGTGTGTGTGTGTGTGTGTGGTGGTGCGTGCATGTGGTGTGTTGTGTGTGTGTGTTGTGTGTGTGTGTGTGTGTGTGTGTGTGTGTGTGTGAGTGTGTGTGTGTGTGTGTGTGTGTGTGTGTGTGTGTGTGTGTGTGTGTGTGTGTGTGTGTGTGTGTTGTGCGCGCGCTTGCTTGCTTGCGAGCGAGATGTGTGCGTGTGCGCGTATGTGTATGTGTGTGTGTGTGGGGGTGGTGGGTGGGGGGGGGGGGGGGGGGGGGGGGGGGGGGGGAACTAGGCGAAAAAGAAGATAACAACTTTTAACCAGTTACCTCAAAGCCATTTGTGAAGGGCAATGAAATGTATAGAGCGTGGGGATAATTGCATCCTTGTCGATGGAATGCAACTCCATCAACTCCAACCAGAGAGAAAGGCGAGAGAAGGAGACAGATAAAGAAACAGACCAGAAAGAAAAGAACATGATGAACATGAGGATCGAGATGGAGGAAACTGCTGGTGGTGGGGGTGAAGAATAAGAATAAGAAGAAGAAGAAGAAGAAGAAGGAGAAGAAGAAGAAGAAGAAGAAGAAGAAGAAGAAGAAGAAGAAGAAGAAGAAGCGGAAGAAGGAGGAGAAGAAGAAGAAGAAGAAGAAGAAGAAGAAGAAGAAGAAGAAGAAGAAGAAGAAGAAGAAGAAACGAAGGAAGAAGAAGAAGAAAAAAGAAGAAGAAGAAGAAGAAGAAGAAGAAGAAGAAGAAGAAGAAGAAGAAGAAGAAGAAGAAAAGAAGAAGATTGAGAAGACTCGTTATATGAATTACACATTTCTTACTTACTTTTTTAAGTCACTTTTTTAAAGGGTTGTTCCTTCTTTGATTCGGGTGTTACCAGTTTTAGAGTTGACATTCCTATATTCATCTCGTTGGATATGATATGAGCTAAGTGTGTTTAATCTCTTTGTTGTCGTTTATTTTCTCAAAGGAGCTGTTCATCTGTTTAATTGCGTCGAGTTTCAAAACACAAAAGATCAGGTGTATTTTTGACTGTTTGTCTTTTCCAATGAGGGTACGGTGTACTGGAGGTGGCATCTTCTTCATTTTACGTTTAATTCTCTCCCTATCGGGATTGTAACACGCAAACTGTTACATCTATCAAACTGTTACATCTATCAAACTGTTACGCCTATCACATTGTTACACCTATCAAATTGTTACATCTATCAGACTGTTACATCTATCAAAACTGTTGCATCTATCAAACTGTTACATCTATCAAACTGTTACATCTATCAAACTGACTACACACAGTTTTTGACATGACTGCAGGGCACAGCAAAATTATCCTCTTTGGTGACAGTAGCTTCGGCGCATGCGTAATGACTTCCGGATGTGATAAACACACACACACACACACACACACACACACACACACACACACACACACACACACACACACACACACACACACACACACACACACATCCACGGCTGACCGAATGACAGAAAGGACAGAAGACAGAAAGAGGTTTATAAAAGTGCAATCAAGACCAGGGATATATCATGGTCTTGTGTCAGTCTGGTTTTGAAACATTTTGAACTCGCAAGCATTTAACATGCGAACCAAAACGTTTTCAATCATCGTACACAAAAAAATAAGGTACCGTCAAGTAAAAGAGCAACACACACACACACACACACACACACACACACACACACACACACACAACATGCACACACACACACACACACACACACACACACACACACACACACACCACACACACCACACACACGCACGCACGCACGCACGCACGCACGCACGCACGCACACACACGCACGCACACCACACACACACACACACACACACACACACACACACACACACACACACACACACACACACACACACACACGCACACACACACACACACACAACTACTCGCTGCCAGACAGACAGACAGAGCATACTAACCGACGAACAGACATAGGGACAAACAGGGTACTACTGCAGAGCATTTAGAACACGTAATGATGAAAGCTAAAAAGAGTCTGAACTTCCTAAAAATTGTCAGCAAACAACAGTGGGGACAAGAGATTTCCACTCTTATACATCTAGTAACAGCACTTATTCGTTCAAAATTAACATATGCCCAAGAGGTATTCTTCTCTGCCCCAAAATACCTTTTAAAAAAATGCAAAGTATAGACAGTAAAGCCTATAAACTTGCGATTGGAGTTCCAGTATATACATCTTCATTAAAAACATATGCTGAAATTGGTATATTACCTTTTGAAGAAAATATGAAACTTGCATCATCTAAATATGTCCTAAGGAGTACATCAGTTCCAAATTCAAATTATGATGAAGTGTGCGTAAAATCAGACACGGATTTTCCCAAAAGAGCAAAGTCGGTTGCCTCTTTAGAAACAATAGGCACTTTCATTTATGACATTTTTCAAGAGTCAGGAATCAATAAGAAAGATATATCATCTCGTGTACTGTTCACTGCAGTCCCTAAATGGGAACTACTATCAGCCTATTTCGATACTAATTATACAAATATAAAGAAGAATGATGGTCCCACTTTATCTGCTTCTGTAAAAGCTCATATTTTTTAGCACTACCCGGACCATCTAAAAATTTACACTGATGGCTCTAAGCTAGATAATGACATGGTAGGAGCTGCATTTGTAATCCCAGCTTTAAAAGCAGAAAAGGCTTACCATCTTGGAAAACATTTTTCAATATTTACAGCAGAACTTATTGCTATTTTGATGGGTTTGAATTTTCTGCTTGATCTTCCTTTTAGTCTAGTTCAGGTATTATTTTTGGTTGATTCTAAATCTGTTTTAGACGCGCTACAGTCTTATAATCTAAAAGTAAGAGGTGATATTATTGCAGAAATTTGTCATACAATCCATTATTGTCACTGCGCGGAACTAGTATCTCATTCTCTTGGGTTCCATCACATTGTAATATTTTTGGTAATGAATGGGCGGACAGAACAGCTAAAAGGGGTGCAATGAACATTAAAAATTCTGTATGTGTTAAAATTCCTTTATCTTTATCTGAAAGTTATTCCTTAATAACGAAAACTTGTTGGAATCATGTGAAGGAACTATTAGGAGGTTCTTTTGTAAATTTCACTGAAAAGAGGAATATTTTCAAAGTCAAACATATGCATTCCTGCAATGGTGAGCTCATGTGTGAAAACCGAACACTGTCATCCCTGGTCTACAGATTCAGACTGAATGCTCTCAGATGCAAATTCAACAGTCATGTTAAGTGCGTCTGCGGTGAGGAAATAACACCTGTCCATGTTATTCTACACTGTCAGCATTTCAAATCATTTTTACCCACTTCGATTTGTGATTCAACGGTTTCAGATTCATCTTTTAAGAATATTTTATTGAACGATTTGCTTATGCTGGATGTTGTTAAAGGCTTAAAACGGAGCCCAGTTGGCTCATTGATTTAATGTTTACAAATGTTTTGAGTATGTTATTGTATGTTATTGTTGTTAAGATTTCATTTTGAAGGGAAATGGTAGGGAGGTTCAGAGATAGGAAGACGGAGTTTTTTTTTTTTTTTTTTTTTCGTCTAATATCACAGCATTGTGAAAAGACGTTAAAGAGAAGAACGAACACACACACACACACACACACACACACACACACACACACACACACACACACACACACACACACACACACACCACAAGAACAAACAAGGTATAGGACAAAACACGACGCGTTTCGACCTCTTATGTTTTCTTCAGGCAATATATATATATATATAACATTCAGGACAATGCAAAAAGAAGAACGAGCAATCATTTATCTTCTCATATTCAGCGTTAGATGCTATCGTCATTATGAACTCTCCTTTGTCCCCATTCCCAACGGCCTCGTTTTCATTCAACGGCCATCTTGCGCTGAATATGAGAAGATAAGTGAGTGGTCGTTCTTCGTTTTCATTGCCCTGAGCGTTGTTTCTCTTGCCTGAAGAAGACCTAAGAGGTCGAAACGCGTCGTGTTTTGTCTTGTAAACTTGTTTGTTCTTGGAAATGAAATGAAATGAGGCAGGGAACAGTAAACAATAAACTGTTTACTGTTTATTGTTTGTTCTTGTTTTTGGCGGGCTCGCTAAGAATTATTCTTAACACCTTTGGTGAGTTTGCACGTGAAACCCGAACGTCATTAACAATCTTTCTCATCTTTATGCTTTCGTTACAAATAAGATGCCGTTCGTACTGCCCTGACCGGTCATTCACCTACACTGTACTCACAGTTACGGGGAGAGAAAAAAAAAATTAGCTACTGAATATTCATCATATACCTCTCTGCCCCCATCCGAACATCCGCCTATTTTCTTCGACGTGAACTGTGTCCTTGTCTTCTGCACACACAAAAAGAAGAAGAAGAAGAAAAAAAAAAAAGAAGAGAGAAATTAAATAAAAGAAAGAATAAAATAAATGAATAAATACACGAATGAATTACAAAACAACTGATATAACATAAAATAAGATTCAAACAAACAAACAAGAGAAAGAATTTTCGTCCAATCTCAAGGCCTATTGTATGCACGCGCGAGTTTGGTTTCGGCGCATGCGCAGTAACATCCGAACTTGAACGAACGTATTCAGGACAGGATTGAGAAAAAGGACAATGAACGGTGTGAGGATTTGTAAAAGCGCGACCCAGACTACATATTCACAATGATATTACATAAATATGGTTTGTTGGTTTGTTTGTTTGTTTTGAAGAAAATGAAAACGTATGATATGCACACAGTGAACATGCAAATCACGTTTTATTCCTTAAACTTAAAAAAAATTCCTTTCAATAAAATCACAAACATATGTACATACGTATGTGCGTACATGCTTAGTGAAAGTTTCAAAATGCACAGTCCCATCACAGTGAACAACATCGAAAAGAAAGAAAAGATTTTTTTTTAAATGAAATAAAGGTGTGCTGCCACAATAGGACAAATCGTGTTTTCAATCAAAGTATCGAATTGTGCAGTCAGATGATAATGGGCAACATCGAAAATCGAACGACCGAGAGGGAGACAAAACATACTGATAGACGAACGTCCAGATCGACAGTCAGCAGACAGATCGACAGGTAAACTCAAATACAGATACATAGTACATTATCTATTGCACACATGTGTTACGCATGTGTACAATACTATTTCCGTCAAATTTTCCATATAACCAAATTGCTTGCAAGGAAGAAAAAAAAGAAGAAGTCAGACACGTGTCAGAAAAGTGGTGGTGTGAATACAGTATGTCATGTGCATTGAAAATGATGACATACATTATTGCGCAAAGAGAATCATTCTCTCTCTCTCTCTCTCTCTCCTCCATCTCTCTCCTCTCTCTCTCTCTCTCTCTCTCTCTCTCTCTCTCTCTCTCTCTCTCTCTCTCTCTCTTTGAGAAGAGAGAGAGGGCGAGGAGGGAGGGAGGCAGGCAGAGAGAGAGAGAGAGAGAGAGAGAGAGAGAGAGAGAGAGAGAGAGAGAGAGAGAGAGAGAGAGAGAACAGACAGACAGACAGACAGACAGACAGACAGATAGAGGGACAGACAGACTGACAGACAGACGGACTGACGCACGGACGGACAGCGACAGACGGACAGACAAACAGATATACAGACAGATGATCAATTTGACACAGAGAGAACTAACAAGCATACAAAAACATGTCACCATACCTACCGTGGCCGGACTAGGCAACAATTCTTCTCAATCTAACGGACATCACCACCGAACTCGCCATCCTGGCGACCTTGGCGATCATTGGATTGCGGGTTCAAATCCCAGCCAGGCCGTTTCAGTACAGACAGATTTTCCCCTCGGAGGTAACTTTTTCTTTTCTTTTCTTTTTTCTTTCTTTCTTTTCTTCTTTCTTTCTTTTTTGTCTTTGCTGTCCCACCTTCTGTGCCAACTCAGAGGCAGTGCACCCACGCCGCTCATTCCGACCCCCCCCCCCCCCACCCCCACCCCACAGCCACAGTCGGCCAGGCCTGCCGCAGCCCCAGCACCGGCAATCCATAGGGAGCAGTCAATATCAAGTCGTCAAGAGGCAACCCACTGGAGGAGACAC
>CM031624.1:46299958-46302458 GCA_018398815.1 Conus ventricosus | reverse complement strand
AGAAAACAATACAGGACTGCAGGCGTCTCCTTGTTTCACTCCACGGGTGCAATTAATGAAATCTGTTACACTACTTCCACATTTAATTCTGGCTTTGACATTGTCATACATACTACAAATACACCTAAATATCTTTCCTTTGATGCCATTTTTCAATATGATGGGCCATAACAAGTGTCTTTCAACAGAATCAAAAGCCTTTTCAAAATCAATGAAGGCTACATACAATTTACGATTATAACAAAACTGTTTCTGTACGAATGGCAACAATGTAAACATGTGATCAACTGTGGAATAACCTTTTTTAAATCCTGCTTGATGTTCACCTGTCAAATTATGTTCTTTTATCCATTACTGCAATCTGTTATTAATAATTGTGCTGTAAATTTTACTGCTCGTATCACACAGTGAAATGCCTCTATAATTGTTTGGATCGTTAACGTCCCCTTCTTAAACAGGGGTTGAACAATGGAGTTTGTCCAGTTGTCTGGGAACACGCCTTTATCAAACAACGTATTAAAAAGCTTTACAAAAAAGTCAACAACTCGGTCCCACCATACTTAGACAACTCACCAATAATTTCATCTGGTCCAGCAGCCTTCCCGTTCTTTAACTTATTTACAGCTAGCAAAACTTCTTCTCTTGATATTTGACGGTTTATAGAACTATCCTCCTCCTCATCGATATCATTGCCATTTTCAGCTGAGTTTGGTACCAATGTTACATCTGTTGTTACTTCTAATTCAAGTAAATCTTTAAAATGTTTGAACCAGTCATCGACTGTTAAAGTGTTTTGAACATGCGAGCGAGCGAAAGAGAGAGAGAGAGGAGAGAGAGAGAGAGAGAGAGAGAGAGAGAGAGAGAGAGAGAGAGAGAGAGAGAGAGAGAGAGAGAGAAAGACAGACTGACAAAGAGTGAGACAGAGCGATAAGAGGCAGATGGGCAGACGGACAGATAGACAGACAGACAGACACACACACACACATAGAAACAGAGCTGGAATTAGATAGACAAATGGAGAGAGAGAGGAGAGAGAGAGAGAGAGAGAGAGAAGAGAGAGAGAGAGAGAGAGAGAGAGAAAGAGAGAGAGAGACAGACAGACAGACAGACAGACAGACAGACAGCAGACAGACATATATATATATAGACACAGAGAAAGTGAGATAGACAGACAGACAGACAGGCAGGCAGGCAGACAGGCAGGCAAACAGACAGACAGATGGACCGACAGTGGCTGGTGGGAGAGAAAGAGAGAGAGAGAGAGAGAAAGAGAGAGAGAGAGAGAGGAGAGAGAGAGAGAGAGAGAGAGAGTATGTCGATGGGGGAGAGGGGTGGAAAAGACAGACAGATAGATGGTGAGGCAGGGACACTTGGACAGAGAGATTTGTCCTCGCCTGATGATCCAAAGTATCATGGTATTACCATCAAGATATAACAAGGCCTACACAATACTAGTGAGCAACCATCCCCCCTCCCATTCTCCCACACCCCCTCCTCCACCAGAAAAAAACAACAACATACATACCGTTCAGGAAACATCACAACACCATGTTTATTTACTGTCATCTCCATAGCCACTGTACTAAAAAAAAATAAAAAATTAAAAAAAAACTCTCACCATTCGTCCACCCTCCTGTCCTTTGCATCATACATAATTCACCACATCCAGCAGACATCACCAGCGTGACAAAGCCACACTCGTTCATGCAAATGAGGGGTCGTGAGAGGGAAAATGGTTTAATCTGCACACAAACCAATGCAGGGTCCATACAGTGCCAGAAAAACCCGGATGTCAGGGTGCGAGGGTCATGATGAATATTCAGTGACTGTTTTTGTTTGCTGTGGCGTGATTAGGGAGCCTGACGTGTGGACGGACGTGGCTGGCCATTGAGCAATGGACAATGAGTGTTTGCTGTGTGATGAAGGCAGAAGATTCATGTCCTAATCACTGACAATAACTCGTGATGCTTCAACAGCTGTTTTGCATTTTGTGGGAAGGTCGTGTGAAGCACAGAGCAAAGCTATGATCGTGGGTCTGATTTTGCCTTTTGGACTGGGACTGGAGGGAAAGGTGATGTTTCAGTACACATAATTAGACAAAAAAGGGAGGGGAGAGCGAGTGAGTGAACGAGAGAGAGAGAGACAGAGAGGAAGAGAGAGAGAGAGAGCGAGAGCGAGAGAGAGAGAGAGAGAGAGAGAGAGAGAGAAGAGAGAGAGAGGAAGGGGGAGCGAGAAAGAAAGAAAGATAGAGAGAGAGAGAGAGAGAGAGAGAGAGAGAGGAGAGAGAGAGAGAGGAGAGAGAGAGAGAGAGAGAGAGAGAGGAGAGAGACAGACAGACAGACAGACAGACAGACAGACAGAGAGAGAGAGAGAGAGAAAGACAGACTGACAAAGAGTGAGACAGAGCGATAAGAGGCAGATGGGCAGACAGTCAGATAGACAGACAGACAAACACAGACACACACACATAGAAACAGAGCTGGAATTAGATAGACAATTG
>CM031624.1:46289958-46294958 GCA_018398815.1 Conus ventricosus | reverse complement strand
AAAGAGACAGAGAGAGGGGGAGAGAGAGAGGGAGGAAAGAGACAGAGAGAGGGGGAGAGAGAGGGGGGGAAAGAGACAGAGAGAGGGGAGAGAGAGAGGGGAAAAGAGACAGAGAGAGGGGGAGAGAGAGAGAGGGTCTGAAGAGAGAAGGGACATGACAGAAATCAACTCTGTTTGGATTTCGAATTGGTCCTGAAAAGGACCGAGGTAACAGCAGAACGGGACATGGGATAGTGCATGCTGTCAATATCTGGTTTGACGCCCTGCGTTGTTGATGACCAATCGGCAGCGGTTCGGCATGGAGACCACTAAGCGCTGCAGGAAAGCTGGTGGAATTCTGTTCCACTGTCGGACAATTTCTTGTTGGAGTTCGACGGCGTTTCCTGGTCGGCGGGGTTGTTTGTTAATGCTGCGCTTCAAGTATGCCCAGACTTGTTCCATGGGATTTAAGTCTGGACTGCAAGCTGGCCAAACCATTGTGGGAATTTGATTCCGTCGTAGAAATTGTTGCGTGGCTTGTGCAGCATGTGGCCGAGCATTGTCATGTTGAAACTCGTGAGCCTGGTTTCTTTGGAAGAACGGGACGACAACTGGCTGCAGCACCTGATTGATATAACGTGCTGCATTCACCCCTCCTCCCCGACCTCGCTGCAGCTGAAAAAAACGGGGCCTACAAGCTGTTGACCATACAAGCCACCCCACATCATGACTGATGGTCCACCCAAAAATTGTGTTCCTTGATGTGACGGGCATTAAAGCGCTGACCCCGTGGTCTCCAGACCCGATCATTGTTATCAACCTTGTCAACGCAGACTCGGCATTCGTCACTGAACAGCACTTCATTCCATTCTGCTGCCCAGTTCGCGTGTTGATTGGCCCAGTTCTGCCAATGGAGTCTGTGTTGTGCAGTCAATCTCGAACCCCGATATGGACGGCGACAAAAAAGGTGGTTTCGACGCAGCAGACGAATTATTGTCGATGGCGACGTGTTGTTGTGCCTGGCAGTGGTGGAAGCGCTTTGGTAGGGGTCATTCCTAAATGAGCGCACCACCTGTCTCTGTGTCCGTGCGGTCAACGCTTGTGGTCGGCCTGCTCGTGGAGCGTCTGCTGTGGAGCCAGTCACCAGATAGCAGTTCCTCAGTCGATAAATTGTCGAGTGGTGGACATTCAGTCTGGCTGCGATCACCTGGGCTGACGAGCCTGCGTACAACATACCAATGGCCCGTTCTCTGTCATTTTTCGTGAGACGCGGCATCTTGCTTTTTTACCTGTGTGTTGCACCTTTGATGCGCTCCTGTTTTTCAACCCATTTCAGTTTGGAGATGTGAGCAGTATTCTGAGCAGGAGCATCTTTTTCACGGGTTGTGTCTTGGCTACAGTGTAGAAGCTTGAACAACCGCAATAGCAGTTCCCACGTGCCTCACTAACCACACTGACCACAGCCGAATCTGATGAAAAACGAAAGCACATAAAGAAACCAGTCTTCAGCATGCCTGACCCACAGACCTAGACTCCACACTATAGTCTGTTTCCAGAAGCGACAGTAAAGGATTGTTTTTTCGCGTTTCTTTTGACAAAGGATATATATATATATATATATAATATATATATATATATATATATATTATATATGTAGAAAGAAACTCGTGGAGAGCGTGGCAGCAGAGAGTTCTCAGAAGAGAAGCCCCCTTCAAGCAAGTGTTTCGGCCCTTATCTCCTGACACTCTAGGGGGGTTGGGCCACACCCGGTTCATGACTCCGGATGTCCTCTGCTGCCCCTTTTCTTTCCCCATCTTGGGACGAGCCATGGCTGGGATTCGAACCCATGACCCTCTGGACATGCTCATTTTCTACTTAATGACTCGCGCTTTAACCACTGAGCCACAGGGACACCTGATATTTGTAGGGAAATTAAGCCTTATGAAGTTCACTTTTGTTCCTCCTTGACCAGATCCAGCTTGAACACCTCTCTGCCGCTTCTGCCATTGCTTTCAGGGCTCTGGTTTTTTCCTTCCCTGCAACTGAGAGCTGTTTCATGAGGCTGTATGCAGACGTTCCTACAAATCCCCTAGCTCCAATTTCTGCAGTGAGGACTTTGACCTGATAGCCTTCTCTCCTCAGGCTGTTTGCCAGATCAGCATACTTTTCAGTCTTGTAGATTTGAGCTGCCTCCATTCTGTTCTCATATGGCACCGTGAGCTCGATCATGATCAGCTGCTTGGTTGACTTAGAGTGGACTACTATGTCTGGTCTCATGCCACTCTTGCTGATGATCTCTGGGTGACTCTTCCATTCTGGGAGGTCTGCAGTGCACTCCCAGTCATCTGCCCCATCCAGCAGACTCTGCCTGCATGTTTCGAGTGGCACTGTTGTTCTTGGCCATGACTTGCTGCCTCCTGCCGTGAAGAATGTTGCGGGTGCTTTTGGAGTCCTGATTCTCCCTTTTGTGGTGTTGGTACTAGCCCAGACTACTTGTACAATCTCTTTGAGCACTTGGTTGTGCCTCCATGTGTACCTTCCTTGAGCCAGGGCTACTTTACATGAGCTTAGAACATGCTCCACTGTTTGTTTTTCATGGCAGAGGGGGCATGCAGGATCGTCTGTTTTCCCCCACTTCACCAGGTTTGCATTTGAGGGCAGAAGGTCATATGCAGCTCTGAGAATGAAGCTGATCCTGAGAGGGGCCATGTGCCAAATGTCATTCCAAGTTAGACTTCTTTGGAGTGCATTCTCCCACGTTGTCCATTGCCCTTGCTGGCTCTGCTGGACTGCTTTTTGGAGTCTTTTTTGGTCTTCTTCTTTTCTCATCTCCTGAATCATCATGTCTCTTTTGGCTTTTCCTTTGGCCTTTGACCACCATTCAGTTTTGGTCACCCCCAGTCCTTGTCTGTTGGTCTGTGTGTGTCCTGTTATTTCTCTGAAGGCTCATTTTGAGAAGCATTTATTTCATTTTTTCCCCATCCACCCACTCAAGCACATACTGTTAGTTAGGCAGAATCATCTGCCACTGCAGGTATGAATGCGTATCTCCCCCTATTTCTTCAATCTAAGACATAAGAGCAAGCTTGTTTATAATTCAATATTTCTTGTAGTCATTGCAACACCAAGCTGCTCTGTAAGTTGCTGGAACGGTGCTCGGTACTTATCCTTGGAATTTAATTAGTTTGTTGTATATATATATATATATATATATATATATATTATATATAATATATATATAAACAGTATAAAAACGTCCTTAAAAATCTGAAAAAGCTCAACCCCTTGGGGAGCAACATTTGTTAAAAATATTATTAAAATGAAGCACTTCATTTTAATAATATTTTAACATATAATATATATATAATATATATATATATATATATATATATATATATATATATATGTGTGTGTGTGTGTGTGTGTGTGTGTGTGTGTGTGTGTGTGTGTGTGTGTGTGTGTGCCCCGTTGTCTTATATGATTGTTTATTTGTTAAATAACTATGCGTTGTCCTGGCCTCATTCCCAACACACAAGCAATGTTTTGCAGCAGAAGAAGAAGAATCTGTTTTTGTTTTTCTTTTGTATTTCTTTGAGGACCCACGATCACTTTGCTGATCGTTCTGGCTTATGCTTGGACAGTCCACACAACAATCAATTTACTTCCATAATTATCTACTTTAAAACATCTCCCCAAACCCAATATTTCAGATCAAATTGGTTTTTTTTCTTCTTTTTTTGTATTTGATTTCCAAGCCAGGCACATAGTCAACAAACAGTTAAAAAAAAACCGCCAGGAACGATGTTGATGTTCAGGTTGCTCCTGCAATGTTTTTCAGCATGGAAAAATATGATTGACCATGAAGAAGGCTGTGTCACAAAGACACTCACAGAAGTGGGAGACGTCACCTAAAACACACTTTCAACGACGAAGAGAGCACATAGCGAGGTATTGGAAGAATTAACTGACCATCACTCAGATCAGTTCCAATCAGAGAGCTTGTTGGCCAGCTGACCGTGAAGGGCCCTATCAGGTCAGTGACCATGTTTGAGTCAACTCTCGAGATACATTGAACAACAATACCTACACATACACGAGTCATAAAAACAGATTTTCTAATAATAAAAAAAGCCTTTAAGTAACAAGGCTCTGTGTTCGTCCAAATGTCAAACATAGTCTGTCTTGTTGAATTCAAGTGGTTAAATGTCAAACATAGTCTGTCTTGTTGAATTGAAGTTGTTTAATGAGAGAGGGGAAGACAGATAGACAGACCAATGGAGAGAGAGAGAGAGAGAGAAAGAGAGAGAGAGAGAAAGAGAGAGAGAGAGAGAGAGAGAGAGGAGAGAGAGAGAGAGAGAGAGAGAGAGAGAGAAGAGGAGAGAGAGAGGTGAGAGGGCAGACAGGCAGGCACAGACAGACATAGAGAGTGACAGAAAGACAGGAAGGAGGGACGGAAAGAGAGTAGAGGAAGGGAAGATGGAATGAGGGAGGGAGGGAGAGAGAGGGGGGGGGGGAGAGAGAGGGAGAGAGAGACAGAAGAGGGGGATGGAGTGAGGGATGAGATAAGTGGGAGAGAGGAGAAGAAGAGGGACGGTACATGCAGCGATGCTTCATGTGTCAAGCTGTCAGACTACGGCACCTGAGTCATTGCCTCTGTCTGGCACATCCTGAACCAGCACCGGAAACACTGGGCAAGATAAGCTAATTACCGTCTTCACTTTTTCCCCCTGCCATACAAGAACGATATTCCGAACCATTCATTTCCCTATTAAGAGAGGCCATTTCATTCCTCAGGGACCCATCAAAAACTTTCCATAATTCCCCCACCCTCATCCCACACCCCACACCTCCCTTTCCTTAACGCTTTTTTAAAGCCAAAGTTCCAGCCATTTCTTCCTACCTCAGCATGCATAATCCATTGTGTTCACGCACCCACCAGCTTCTCTTCAACACGCTCATGTGCCAACGATTCGGCGACTGAAGGATGGCTTTTGTCTGAGGAAGAAACAGATAGTGCCTTA
>CM031624.1:46270806-46283306 GCA_018398815.1 Conus ventricosus | reverse complement strand
CAGATGGAAGACCGCTGAGTGTGGGTCCGCAGGTGGCTGGTGAGGCCGATCTGGGCCCGGAAGGAACGCCCACATGTGGGACACATGTGAGTGGGTGCTACAGTGGAGGTGGAGGTAGCTCTGGCCTTGCGCGCGTTCGCTTTCTCTCAGCTTCTGCTGTGCCTCTCTTCTCTGATGTACATGCACCCTTTGTGATGCTGCTTCGCCAGGCTGGGCGGTCCAGGGCAAGCGACTCCAAGGTGTTGAGGTTGATGTTCAGGCCTTTGAGGGACACTTTGAGGAAGTCCTTGAAACGTTTCTTCTGCCCCCCCCCCCCCCCCCCTCCCCCCCCAACTTTGCCCTGACTTGCCCTGACTCAGTTCTCCGTACAGCAGTTGTTTCGGCAGTCGACTCTCTGGCATTCTGACGATGTGGCCAGCCCATCTGGCTCAGGATTTCTGAAGGAGAGAGCAGATGCTGGGGATGCTGAAGACCTCAGTGTCTGGGACTTTGTCCTGCCACTTGATGTGTAGGAGTCTGCGGAGACAGCTGAGGTGAGAATGGTTGAGCTGTTTGGCGTGTCTGCTACAGACAGTCCAGGCCTCACTGGCATAGAGGAGAGTGGTTAGTACCACTGCATGGTAGACCTTCAGCTTGGTGGTAAGGATTAGTCCTCTCCGCTCCCAGACGTTTGGTTTGAAGATGGTTTGAGCGATCTGGCAGCGGTCTAGACAGGCAGGAGGTCAGCATCATAGACGTGAGAAAAAGCCAGGAGAAAGATGGTGCCATCAAACAAATTGTATTCCATTCTTTCATTCATAGAAAGCCAGTGAAAGTATCAGAGGAGGAAGTGATACCTGATCACGCTTTGGTTTGGGCAGGGAGTGGTGTTGGTGCGCGCAAGTTTGGCGTCCTGCGCTTGAATTCTTTTATTGTTTTGTTGTTGTGTTTTCATTGTGGACAAACTTCTTGTCTACCACTGATGGAATTATGCGGTATAGAATTCAGTCTGTTATGCTGGATTGGGCGTTTCCTTCTCTTTTATTGACGTACGTAACTTAGAGTGGGGCAGTACGAACAAATACTTTTTGATATTTGTCACTACCGGAAGAAAATGGAGATCAATTCATCTTTAGGGTGGGTAGGATGCGCTCTACGTGAATGTGTGTGAGGGAAGGCGGAGGTGGTTCTGTGGGTTAGGGGTGGTTGGTGGGGGTAGGAGATTCGATGTGAAGTAGGCAGACGGGCACTGTTGAGTTGTTAGCATCACTGTTGAGTTGTTAGCATCACTGTTGAGTTGTTAGCATCACTGTTGAGTTGTTAGCATCACTGTTGAGTTGTTAGCATCATGTTACTGTTGAGTTGTTAGCGTCACTGTTGAATTGTTAGCATCATTGTTGAGTTGTTAGCATCACTGTTGAGTTGTTAGCGTCACTGTTGAGTTGTTAGCTTCACTGTTGAGTTGTTAGCGTCACTGTTAAGTTGTTAGAGTCACTGTTGAGTTGGTAGCATCATTGTTGAGTTGTTAGCATCACTGTTGCGTTGTAGCATCACTGTTGCGTTGTTAGCATCACTGTTGAGTTGTTAGCATCATTGTTGAGTTGTTAGCATCACTGTTGAGCTGTTAGCATCACTGTTGAGTTGTTAGCATCACTGTTGAGTTGCTAGCATCACTGTTGAGTTGTTAGCATCATTGTTGAGTTGTTAGCATCACTGTTGCGTTGTTAGCATCACTGTTGCGTTGTTAGCATCACTGTTGAGTTGTTAGCATCACTGTTGAGTTGTTAGCATCATTGTTGAGTTGTTAGCATCACTGCCGAGGTGATAGCACCATTGTTGAGTTGTTAGCATCATTGTTGAACTGATAGCATTACTTGGCTTAATAGGGTTGTGTGTGTGACTACGTTTGTTTTTTTTTCGTTTTATTTCCCTTTTCTCCACAACCATGAAATATGAGTTTCTAGTCGTAATTTCACGAGAATGAATAAAAATGGCATAACGTTTTCCGTAGTCTAGAAGAAAAAAATGCCCACAACGGAAGCCACACACACACACACACACGCACACACACACACACACACACACACACACACACACACACACACACACACCACACACACACACAGACACACACACCACACACACACACACACACACACACACACATACACGCACACACCCACACACCCACACGCACGCACACACACACACACACACACACACACACACACACACACACACACACACACACACGGACAGAGAGAGAGAGAGAGAGAGAGAGAGAGAGAGAGAGAGAGAGAGAGAGAGAGAGAGAGAGAGAGAGAGAGCGCACACACACACACACACACACACACACACACACACACACACACCACACACACACACACACACACACACACACGCGCGCGCGCGCGCGCGCGCGGAGAGGGAGAGAGAGAGAGGGGAGTGTTAGAAATAAGAAAGAGACAAACAGACAGACAATTAAAGAAAGACATACAGACAGACAGAAAAACAAGTTTATGAATGTTCTCTTTAAATTCTAGACCGGTCTGAATGTCTTTGACCTCCCCCCCCCCCCCCCCCCCCCACTTCCTCTCCTCTCCTCTCCCAGGCTGACCCACTTTCATCGACCACCATCATCATCATCACCATCACCACTCTCCTTTCCCTACTCCTTCCGTCCGCCCCCCACCCACCCCCACGCCCATCCCACCCCCCTCCAACCCCCCCCCACCCCCCACCCCGTTCCAATCGTCTTTCTCTTTTCCTTTGTTTTGTACTCCAAGCCACTCCATTGATACAGAATCTCGGTGAGTTGAGGCTGGAATATAATCGGGCTTGTTGACGATGCTAGGCTGGAAATCTTCGGTTTCGGGTTCTTGGTACTGACCTGAGAATGGAGCCACTTGCAAGACGTGCTTCTGGATGTTGTCATCCCCTGAACCAAATGATGACAGATTCGTCTGAGTGGAGGATCAGGAGGTCAAGGAGCAGTGGAGAAAGAGGATATGGCAGGGGGGGCTGGGGGGGAGGGAGGGGGGGTCCAAGGGGTATAAATGTGGAAGGTGAGCACAATGAAAGAGGAGGGGTGAGGGTGGGGAAGGTCTTGGGAATACAGCGTTTGAAGTGGATGAATAGATACATAGAGAGGCAAGCAGACAGACAGAGACTAGACAGACAAACAAAAAGAGAGAGAGAAAAGCTGCAAACTGTCCAAAACCCAACAAACGAACTGTCAACTCAGTCACTAAGTGTCCGCACAGGACATTACGACCAAGGCTAGCTACCGCCAAAGTGAACGGGTAGGAACAAAACCATCATTTTTTTTCCTACAGCCGACAGAACAGTATACAATCCCCTAAACTACCAAACATCCACTGGCGCTTCCACTTCGCCCCCCCCCCCCCCCCCCCCCCCCCCTTTGCTGAAACAGATCGGAGTAGTAGACAGAGAGATCATGGATTCCAGTCTCCTCCAAGACTGTGGGGACCTCCAGGGACTGAAATCGGAGATGTGATGCACGTGCTCAGCACGCGACACGAGAAGCTTTACGAGTCTTCCGAGACGGTTGGAGGAGGCGGTGACGATATAAAATGTCACCTTGCTTAAAAAGGTTACGTGGTGACATTTTGTAAAAAAAAAAAAAAAAAAAAGTCACCCTGCCAGTGACTTTCAACCCCGGGTGGTATTTGGTACCGACGTTGCGGTCCACCCTCGTAGAGAAAAAAAAAAAAGGTGTCACCCTGCTGGTGAATTTCATCCCGGGTGACATTTGGTGCTGACACTGCGGTTCGACATGTTTTCGCGATACCTGGGTAACGACTTTTTCTTTCTGTGTGTGTGTGTGTGTGTGTGTGTGTGTGTGTGGTGTGTGTGGTGTGTGTGTGTGTGTGTGTGTGAGTGAGTGATGTGTGTGCGTGAGTGTGAGTGAGTGAGTGTGTGTGTGTGTGTGTGTGCGTGCGTGCGTGCGTGCGTGCGTGCGTGCTTGCTTGCGTGCGTGCGTGTGCGCGCGCGCGCGCGCGCGCGTGTGTGTGTGTGTGTGGTATGTGTGTGTACTGGCCAGTCATATTTTAGGTCCACTGTGGAACAACCTGTCGCCATAGTATAATCGTAACGCTTTGACAGCAGGTCTGACTGATCATTTTCTTTTTATGACAATAGATGTGACAAACTGGAGTGGAAGGATGCCAGAAGTAGCAGAGAGAGACTGGGAGGGGATGGACAGATGGAGATGCAGAGCAGTACATTAAGGTGAAGGTGTAGGAACAGAAATGTGAATGAAGACGACGGAGCCTGCTCAGGTTAAGAGCATATAGGCCAAGTGTTGACAGGTCATTGTGATTTCTTTCATGATAATGATAACAGTGAGGACAATTTCTATAGCGCCCATCCTAACAACGTAGGCTACAGGGCGCTTTGCAAGTTTTCACAAATTCAATATCTAAGATATACGCTGGACACACACACACACACGCACGCACGCACGCACGCGCGTACGCACGCACGCACGCACACACACACACACACACATACGCACACACGCACACACACACACA
The DNA here is from genome assembly GCA_018398815.1 of Conus ventricosus. Taxonomy (NCBI): domain Eukaryota; kingdom Metazoa; phylum Mollusca; class Gastropoda; order Neogastropoda; family Conidae; genus Conus; species Conus ventricosus. The sequence continues at coordinate 46,278,771 of CM031624.1, read as the reverse complement.
CGCACGCACGCACGCACGCACGCACACACACACACACACACACACACACACACACACACACACACTGTGTCACATACACAGACACAGACACTGTGTAACGCGGTGAACAGCTCATTCGTACGCGAGCAAGTGTGCAAGTAACATATATAAATTCATTAATATTTCAAGTGGTTTTCTACAACTGGCGTTTAAACAGATAATTTTTAAATGCAGATTTTTGAAAGTCAGCGAGGAAGAGGCATGACGTAGTTGGAAAGGTAGCCAATTCCAGAGTATTGCAGCAGAAAAAAAGAGAATGTACCACAACCATGCAATATATGGAGTCAAGGAGAAGACAGCGCGGCGTTATGACGGCGTCAAACAGCAAAGGGAAAACCACCGAACATTGTAATTGACAGGTCATGGCACGTGCTGCTGACGCGTGAGGGAGTGAATCTGCCAATCAGAGGTCAATTTTCCAACAGTCCTTTAAACTAAAAGCCAGCTACTGGACGGCAAATACAGAAGCCGAACGTGACAACTGAACTGACCTGTGTGGCGATTGGTCATCTTTGTTGGCTACCGTTTGATAAAACCTATATTTTTTGCGCGGATCACGCGACTAAACTGCCGAATGCTGCAAAAAAAAAAAAAGAGAAAAAGAAAAGAAAAGAAAAGAAAGAAAAAGAAAAACCAAAACATCTCAACGAAGGATTTTCAATAATTCTGAATGAAGTTTATGATTTAAAAAAAAACAACCATCTAGTAACATTCGGTTTGAAGTTGCTTTTTAAGGATCAGTCTAAACAGACTAATTTCAAGAAAAAAACAACCAACCAACCAACCAAACAAATAAACAAACAAATAAACTTAAACCTCTCTAAAACTGAAGAGGCCCGAACGAATTGTGATGATACTGTTTGGTAGGTAGCTGGTTTCCGGACAAACCTGTTTGATGTACGACATGAACAGTTGCGTGATCAGTAGGAATATATTTAGAAGGTTATGATCAGATGAAAAAAAAAGCAGCTTAGCTAAGGAAGTAAGACAGTCACGTTGGCCGCCAATGAACATGTGAGCAAGCAGCTCTCCGACAATGGAGAAAAAAAAAAGCTTGAAAATCACTTAATCACTTAATTTTTGTTTGTTTGTATGTTTGTTTTGTTTTGCTTATATATATATATTTAAGCTAGACCTCGTATTGTTAAGCCTACCTTCCCAACAGCCTCGTTTTTATTGAAAGCCCATCTTGCGCCGAATTTGAGAAGATAAGTGATTTGCTCGCTCTTCCGTTTTCATTATCCTGAATGTTTGTTTATCTTGCCTGATAACAAAAAAAAAAAACAAAAAAAAAAACCAAGAGATCGAAACGCGTCGTGTTTCGTCTCGTAATTTGTTTGTCCCTGTTATCTGGTGGGTTTACTTGGAATTCCTTTTAAAATTTAAACCTTAAAGAATGTAACGTAAGGGGACAAATAACAACAACAACGACGACGACGACGACGACGACAACAACAACAACAACAACAACAAAACAGTAAGAAATGGCAATCACAAAGATCAATCAAATCACGACGACGGAGTTCAGATCGAATTCCGGGCACCACAACAGTAAAAAATTAGAGATAACACTATTGAATGTTAATTTATTGACATGATTGATACACACAGGGTTATCGATTAGCCTGTATTGAGAGGTCAGAGGGCTTTTCGAGACCTTTGCGGCGACGGACTGTGTGGGTCTTTGTCACAGGTAAGTAGGCGTCCTTTGTCTCTGATTTCCTTTGTCTCAGCAGGCGTTCTTTGTCTGAGCAGGTGTCTCAGCAGGCGTCCTTTGTCTCAGATTTCCTTTGTCTCAGCAGGCGTCTCGGCAGGTGTTCTTTGTCTCAGCAGGCGTTCTTTGTCTCAGCAAGCGTCTCAGCAGGCGTTCTTTGTCTCAGCAGGCGTTCTTTGTCTCAGCAGGCGTTCTTTGTATCAGCAGGCGTTCTTTGTCTCAGATTTCCTTTGTCTCAGCAGGCGTCCTTTGTCTCAGCAGGCGTCCTTTGTCTCAGCAGGCATCCTTTGTCTCAGCAGGCGTCCTTTGTCTCAGCAGGCGTCCTTTGTCTCAGCAGGCGTCCTTTGTCTCAGCAGGCGTTCTTTGTCTCAGCAGGTGTCCTTCGTCTCAGTTGGTTTCCTTTGCCTCAGGAGTTTTCCTTTGTCTCAGCAGACGTTCTTTGTCTGAGGATAATAAGGTCACGGGGCCACGGGTCAGTCACAGGTCAGCGTGTAAGCCATGGTGTATGGCGGTGTACCTGAAGACGTTGTAACGAGCCAGGTGCGTTCGGGTAAACAGATGTACGAGATAGGCCGAAAGGTAGCGGTGGTCACTGCCGCCTAGATCTTATGGGCAAGGACGGTGCTCATTTCAACGATGGTAGTGATACATTTCATCATAGTGGTGGTGGTGGTGGTGATGGTGGTGGTGAAGTGGTAGTGGTGGTGGTGATAGTGGTGGTGGTGTGGCAGTGATGGTGGGGATGGTGGTGATGGTGGTATGGTGGTGGTGATGATGGTGGTGGTGGTGGTGGTATAGCTTGAAAACAAATCTAATGATCTATGCCTGTGTTTCTGGCCTTTGTTAAAACCATAATCACCATTCAGCTGACCCTCCTCCCCCCCCCCCCCAACGCCCTTCCTTCCCCCCCCCTCCCCCGCCCCTTATTTTTCACCATATCTACATCTGTCGGCTCTCCCCCGTCACCTTCTTCCCGTTTCTTTGTTTATTTGCTTGTTTGTTTGTTTGTTTGTTTGTTTGCTTGTTTGTTTGTTTGTTTGCTTGTTTGTTTGTTTGTTTGTTTGTTTGTTTGTTTGCTTGTTTGTTTGTTTGTTTGCTTGTTTGTTTGTTTGTTTGTTTGTTTGTTTGCTTGTTTGTTTGTTTGTTTGCTTGTTGTTGTTTTTTGTTTGTTTGCTTGTTTGTTTGTTTGTTTGTTTGCTTGTTTGATTGTTTGTTTGCTTGTTTGATTGTTTGTTTGTTTGCTTGTTTGCTTGTTTGTTTGTTTGTTTGTTTGTTTGTTTGTTTGTTTGTTTGCTTGTTTGATTGTTTGTTTGTTTGTTTGCTTGTTGTTGTTTTTGTTTGTTTGATTGTTTGTTTGTTTGCTTGTTTGTTTGTTTATTTGCTTGTTTGTTTGTTTGTTTGTTTGTTTGTTTGTTTGTTTGCTTGTTTGATTGTTTGTTTGTTTGTTTGCTTGTTGTTGTTTTTGTTTGTTTGATTGTTTGTTTGTTTGTTTGCTTGTTTGCTTGTTGTTGCTTTTGTTTGTTTGCTTGTTTGTTTGCTTGCTTGTTTCTTTGTTTGTTTCCCAACTATTGTAACTTCAGTTCAGTTTCTCTTTTTTCTATTTTTCTTTTTTTGTTGTTTTGTGTGTGTGTGTGTGTGTGTTTGAGTTTCCCTTTTAAATGAGTCTGGTCAGCCTTTGAGATGTGTGTGCGGGGAGGGAGGAGCAAGCGGGTTAATGGCAGAGAATCTGATGATGGAGGGTGTGGGGGGGGGGGGGGGTGGAGGAGGGAGGTGGGGGACTGAGGGTAGGTTTGAGAGTTGGGGGGAGGGGGGGGGGGGCAAATAAGTGCCTAGTAATTGAGCCACTTGGTGGAAGTCTGCTTGACATTTTCAGTACCTGAAGAAAATGGTGATAGATGTCGTTAACGGGGGACGGGGGGGGGGGGGGGGGGGGGGGGGGGGGGAGGGGGGGGGGGGGGGGGGGGGGGGGCTGGGGGGGGGTACAGATTGGCTACAACCCTGGGTATTGGATTCCTGGTGCTGTTTGTTTTTTTGTCTGCTGGCTGGAGTAGTAGAGGTCAGACGTCTTCTACCACTTCTCGTCTGACAAAAGCAAACTTATTATCTTCCCCCACCCCCACCCACCAAACACCACACCCCCCTCCTCCTCCCCGCACCGTACGAATTTATCTCCCTTTCTTGTCAGTGTATTGATTTTTTTCTCCCTGCGACGGGGGTGGGGGGGGGGGTGGATATTGTGAATGTGGTTGTCATTTACACTGTTTGATGATGGGAGGGACTAACTAGGCCGTTCTCTTTTCAACACAGGCTGGACGGAAGTAAACCCCGTGGCTGTTCCGTTGGCTGGACAACGTGTAAATTATGGCAATGCATACTGTTCAGAAAGAAAGAAAGAAAGAAGGAAAGAAAGACAGAAGGAAAGAAAAGGAAAGAAGGAAGAAAGAAAGAAAAGAAAAGGAAAGAAAGAAGAATAAAAAAAAAGAAAGAAAAGAAAGAAAGAAAGAAAAAAGAAAGGAAAGAAAATAAAAGAAAGAAAGAAAGAAGAAAGAAAGAAAGAAAGAAGAAGAAAGAAAGAAGAAAGAAAGAAAGAAAAAGAAAGAAAGAAAAGAAAAAGAAAGAAAGAAAGAAAGAAGACAGAAAGAAAGAAAGAAAAACGAAAGAAAGAAAAAGCAGAAAAAAAATTGTTTTCATGTTTGTTCGTGTATCTAAGATGAATCAGAGAGAAAAAAAAACATTCCATTGGAATTCAAATAATTTTAAACCTCTTGAATACCTTCAATGCCCGGGGTATGCCAATTCATCCGCATATGATTGCATTTGAAATATCATGTATCGTGCCACTCAATCTACACAGACATCAGCAGATGGGTATTCACTCAGTGAAATTGTTCCGGGACTTTTTTTTTAGCATTTACGAACGCAAAAAGACGACAAAAACAAAGCAAAGAACAAAAATGAAAAATGAAAAAAAAGCAGGAAGGTAGGAAAAAAGGAAAGAAGGAGATTTAAAAAAATGAACGAAGGAATAAAGTAATGAGGCACTGAAAGCAGTTAGGAAAGACAGAAGAAAGAAAGAAAGAAAGAAAAGAATAAGAGAAGAGAAGAAGGGAGATAGGGAGAATGGAAAGAAGGGAAAAACCGAAATAAACGAAGGGAAAACAGAGACTAATTCAGTGACACCATACGACAGTAAAATCTGTAAAACAAAAAAAAAAAAAAAAAAAAAAAAAAAAAAGTCACAGAAATATACGCGGGAAAGGTCTGATAAAAAGTCCTCTTCGACACTAAACAAAAAATACACAAAGGAAAAAGACTACGATTATAAAAAAAAAAAGCAGTGTTTTTTAAATAGGTCAACAAAAAAATAGAAGGGAAAAAAATTTTGTTGAAAAAAACCCACTTTGAAGAAAAATGACAGGACACTTTCTTTTAAGAAATACCTGCAATAGTCAAAACAAAATGATATCAAAAACTTTTGAAAAGTCACATAAATATACGTAGGAAAAGATCTATTGAAAATTTCCCCTTCAAAAGGTTAAAACAAAAACACAGCAGGGGAAAAATTCACAGAAAAAAAAAAAAGTACTGTTTTTAATCGTGCCCAAAAGAAAAAAAAAAATACGATAGGAAACATTCTTGAAAATCCCCCCTGACAGTTTTAAAAAAAATGGCGGCATTTTGAAGAAAAAAGTCCAAAAAAAAAACTTGGGCAAACGAAACGATGAAAAAAGAACTTTAGAAAAAATCCTTTTACTTTTCAGTTAAAAAATGAAGGGGAAACCTGCGAAAGAAAACTCTTTTTTAAAGGTCAATTAAAGCAGATGAGAGAACCTCGAAGGGAAAACCCCTTTTTAGGGCAATTAAGACAGATGAAGGGGAAAAATCCAGAAAAATCTTTCCTTTACAGATAATTAAAACAATAAGGGGTAATCCCGTAAAGCAAAACTTCCTTTAAGGTCAATTAAGACAGTGAGAGGAATACCTGTAAAGACAATCTTCCTTTACAGGTCAATTAAGACAGTAGAGGAAAACTGTAGAAGAAAATCTTTTCCCTTTTCAGGTCAATTAAGACGATGAGAGGGAAGAATCCGTAGAAAAAAATCTTCTTTCAGGTCAATTAAGACGATGGGGAATTTAACCCGCAGAAGAAATCTTCCCTTTTCAGATAATTAAGCAGATGAAGGAAAAATCCCGCAGAGAAATCTTCCTTTCAGTCAAATTTAAACAGAGGAAGGAAGAAACCTGTAGAAAAAAAATCTTCCCTTTTCAGGTCAATTTTAAAACAGATAGAGGGGAAAATCCTGTAGAAGACAATCTCTTTGACAGGTCAAATTTAAGACAGAGAGAGGAAGATCCGTAGAAGAAAAATCTCTGTTACAGGTCAAGAAAGGTATGCGACGGAAAAAAAATGCTGTAAAAAAATTTCCCATTTTGATGGGACAGCTAAGAAAATGCGATACGAAAAAAAACAAATCTGTAGAAAGTTAACTTTGATGGTCAAACACACAAAACACACCACACAAAACCACACACACCACACACACACACACACACACAAAACACACACACACACACAACACACACACGCAACGCACGCACGCACGCACGCACGCACGCAACGCACGCACGCACGCACGCACGCACACACACACACACACACAGACACACACACACACGTAGACAGCAGGGAGAAAGATGAACTTAATACCCACGTCCTAAGGCCACTCGCATACACTACAGTACACAAGAAACGACAATTAGAGTGTTTGAAGCCGGTATCTGATTCAAACAACCATCAATTTCTGCAGTCTTAGGTTTTACCGCTGCATGGATCCGCGTCCTTCAACCTCCCCCCCCCCCTCCCCACCTCCTCTGCCACTTCCATCACTCCACAACCTTCCCCCCCACCCCCCTCCGCCCACTTCTTCATTCCACCCCACCCCATACCCCTTTCCCCCCTCCTCCTTCCTAGTCGAACTGATCCACCCCCTAACGAGACAAAACCTTCTTAATTATTCAATCTCCTTCGCTTCATTTCCCGCTCTAGCTCCCCCAGAAACGATCCGTTTTCGGTTTGTGTCATCCCATCATAATTGTGATCCAAGTTGTTCCAACGGCCACGTGCGGTTGCATTGGTGCACAGAAGAACTCTTTGAACTCTTTGGAACTCCGTGGGAACTCTTTGGATCGCGCGGAACAAGCGAAACTCCCGCAGCCCAAACTTCCGGTTCTGTGAGTGACGTTATTGCAGAGATTGAAGCCGCTTGTTTTGATACTGTGATAAAGCGGGGTGAACTAGGCTGTGTTACAAACGTGGAATGGGGACACACACACACACACTACACACACACACACACACACACATGCGCATACACGCGCGCGCCCCGCACACACACACACACCACACACACACACATATATATATATATATATATTACACATATATATATATATATATATATATTATATATATATATATATATTATATATATTCAATTATAAACAAAGCTTGCTTGCTCTTATGTCTTAGATTGAAGAAATAGGGGAAAATAGGAGATAAGCATTCATATCTGCAGTGGTAGATATTTTGCCTAACTAACAGTATGTGCTCGAGTGGGTGGATGGGGAAAAAATAAAATAAATGCTTCTCAAAATGAGCTTCAGCAAGCTTATAGTCTCCAATGGGGAGGCAATCTCCAATAGGGATGAAACTCACTAACACTTAACTCTGGTCAGATACCGATATTTCGAAACCTGATTGTTTCTCCTCAGTGACCGCGGAAAGTGGTAATTTGACTCCTCTGCCTTTTCGGTTTTAAGAGAATGCTACCCAGAAAAGGCTGGTGTGCAATACCGTAGTATGTTTGTTGAGTTTTCAAAAAACCAACCAAAGGTGCCACCTAAGAAGCAAAAGAAAATCATGAAAGAGCAAAACAAGCTACACTTTCTTGTGAGAAAAAGATACCTCTTAAGACACAAGTGCTGAGGGCCAGTTCTTGGAATGAATCCGCAAGGGACTACATTATAACAAACTAATAAATTCCAAGGATAAGCACCGAGCACCATTCCAGCAACTTACAGAGCAGCTTGGTGTTGCAATGACTGCAAGAAATATAGAATTATAAACAAAGCTTGCTCTTATGTCTTAGATTGAAGAAATAGGGGAGATAAGCATTCATATCTGCAGTGGTAGATAATTCTGCCTAACTAAC
>CM031624.1:46240806-46263306 GCA_018398815.1 Conus ventricosus | reverse complement strand
TCAGAAAAAAAAGCACCGAGAGCTGAGAGTGCCGTAAGATTTCCTTCCCCCCCACCCTCCCCACCCTCCCCCCCCTTCCCCCACCCTCCCGCCCCCCCGCCTTCTTTTTCTCTCTCCACCTCACCTTCTCTTTTTGCTTTTTTTTTTCCCCGTTTGTTGATTTTTTCTTCTTTTTTTTTTTTTTCATTTTTGAGAATGTAGGCAGACGATGCGGGGTGGAAGAGGAGGGAGGGTGATGAGGCGAAGCGTGGAAACATGTCTGCCCTCCATCCTGCCCCACTCTCCCGCCCGATCAAAAGTGGGGGGGGGGGGGGGTAGTGCGAGTGGGGATTAGGGGTTGGGGTGGGGTGGGAGGGGTGAGACGGAGGAGAGAGAGAGAGAGAGAGAGAGAAAAGACACCCCCTCCTACCCTTCTGTTCGAACGCCTGTTGACATTAAGGGGAAAAAAACCCCAATGACATGCAGATGAGGCACAGGCTATAAGCACACTACAGAAGACACTGATTGGGAAAAAATGGGAACAATGCAAACACTATCACGCCACGTATCTCTGTTATTGATTACGGTTCTCGAAAACATCGTGATCATTCTCCATCATTTATTTTCCATGGATGTCGCTTGATGACAAACATTTACTGACGCGCTGTTAAGAAGTGCACATTGTTTTCGACTTTATAATCATTTCTTACTCCTATCAGAAAAAAAAAACCCCACTCGTTTTGCCATCGTTCATCCTACACAGATAGGTAAAATGATCGGCAACTAGACTTATCTGATCAGATACATCATTATTGTTGCCTATTGTGCAAAGAAGATATAGCTTGATGCTTCCTTTTGCAGTTCAATGTTTTGGCACTTATATTTCGTGCCTTTGTGTCTCGCCCCACCAAGAGAAAATGGTTAAACAACACATTACATACTGTTGGATTGATTTTGTTTTCGTCTTTACAAACGGCGCACATATTCATTATCGAGAACACTTTTTGAAACTAATTAAATTCAGAAAAAAAAAACAACTGAAACGGTCCCAAAACAAACTTATGTTTTGATCACATTTAATTTGATAAGATTTCCTTCCCCCACCCTCCCCCCACCCTCCCCCCTTCCCCCACCCGCCCCGCCCCCCCCCGCCTCCTTCTCTCTCCACCTCACCTTCTCTTTTTGCTTTTTTTTTCCCCGTTTGTTGATTTTTTCTTTTTTTTTTTTCATTTTGAGAATGTAGGCACTCGCACTACCCCCCCCCCCCCCCCCCCCCCCCCCCACTTTGATCGGGCGGGAGAGTGGGGGAGGATGGAGGACAGACATGTTTCCACGTTTCGCCTCATCACCCCCCCTCCTCTTCCACCCCCATCGTCTGCCTACATTCTAAAAAATGAAAAAAAAAAAGAAGAAAAAATCAACAAAGGGGAAAAAAAAAGAAAAAAGAGAAGTGAGGGGAGAGAGAAGGAGGCGGGGAGGGGGAGGGGGGGGGAAGGGGGGAGGGTGGGGAAGGAAATTTTTTAAAAATTTAAAATGTGTCAAAACAAAGTTTGTTTGGGCCCGTTTCATTTTTTTTTTTCTGACCTGTTTCGTGTGTTTTGCGTCCACAGATTTTTTTTAATGCCCGACTTTTTTGCCATTGACCAAATGTTTGAAACCTGTTTAAGTTATTTTTTTAAAATTTTTTTAAAAGGGTCTAATTGACATTAAAATTACCGTTTGGTGGATTTATAGCCTTTTTCCATCTTTTAAAAAAAACAAACTACGTTTGTTTAAAATAACTTTTTAGTGAATTTGAATCCCAAATATATTCCTGATAAAAACTTTCGGGCTAATCTTCTGAAAAGTGTAATGACTTTTAGAAAGCTTCTTCCGTGGGGACTCTTTGCTAAAAAAATTCTTTGTTTGCCCCGATCTTAAATTTCAATGTTACCTATTTCAAAAAATCGTGACTGTCAATTAGGGTTTAATATTTTTCCTGTAATTCATTGCATCCTTCGTTTTGTAAATTTCCAAAACTTGGATACACTGCCAGAATTTTTGCTTTCATTTTAAAATTTAAGCAGCGCGTCTCACACATTACCATCACGTCAGACCCATCACCCAACGGGGGTTGCCACTCAACCCCATTTTGTTCGACAACCTCTAACCCCCCCATTTCCCCCCTTGTGTCTGATACCCAATTGAAAAACTACTATCGTAAAAATTTTTTTATAAAAATTTTTTAGTAATCCTCTCTTTTTAAAATTTTTTTTAAAAAAATCAAATCTTTACCATTATTGTCCCAAAAACGCATGCATACACACACAACACACACACACACAACACACACACACACACACAAACACACCACACACACACACACACACCCACAACCCCACACATACCGCCGCACGCACGCCGAGCACCACGCACGCAACCAACACCCACACAAAACCACACACACACATTTTATTTTAAATATAACATCATCAATTATTTCAATTCGCATTGTCTCCCCCCAATTCCCTATCTTTTTTTTTTTTTTATTCAACGTCCATTTCCCGCTCAATTTGAGAAGATGAGGGTTTTCCCTTGTTCTTTGTTTTCGTTGCCCGGGATGGGGGGGCCCTTGCCTGAAAAAGACCAAAAAGGGACCCCCCACCCCCCCCCCCCCCCCCCCCCCCCAAAAAAAAAAAAAAAAAAATTGCGGGAAAATTTTTTTTTGGTCCCTTTGCCCGGCCGAATAATAAAATTTCTTTTAAAAATTGTTTAAATTTTCCGTCGCAGTCACATGATTCCCCAAAACAAACAGTAAAAGGGGAAATGTCCCCCTTTTCCATTATCAGAACATCCTTAAAGCTTTTTTTTTTTGGGTTTCCTCCACTTTTTGCATTGATTTTTTTTAATTAGTCTCGATTTCTTGTTTTCAATAGAACTTTGCCTTTTGGTTTTTCACTTTTGTCGTTGTATAGCTTTTTTTTTTTTTCCTTTTTTTGCGCTTTTGGTACTTTCCTTTTTTCCCCTTTCCCCTCCTTCCTTCCTCCCTTCCCCCCCCTTTTCCCCCCCCCCCCCCCCCCCCCCCCCCCCCTTTCTCTTCCCCCCTTTTTCCCCCCCCCCCTTCTCTTTTTTTTCCCCCCCCCCCCCCCCCCCCCCCCCCCCGGGCCCCCCCTTTTTTTTCCTTTTCCTTCCCTTTTTTTCTTTCCCCCCCCCCCCCCTTTCCCCCCCCCCCCCCTCCCCCCCCCCCCCTTTTTTTTCCTTTTCCCCCCCCCCCCCCCCCCCCCTCCCCCTCCCTCCCCCCCCTTCCCCCTTTTCCTTTTTCTTCTTTCTTTTTTCTTCTTTTCTTTTCCCCTTTTTTCTTTTTCTTTTTCTTTTTTCCCCCCCCCCTCCGCCCCTTTTCCCCCTCCCCCTCCCCCCCCCCTCCCCCCCTCCTTCCCCCTTCCCCCTTCCCCCCCTTTTCTTCTTTTTTTCTTTTTTTTCTTTTTCCTTTTCCCCTTTTCTCTTCTTCTTTTCTTTTTCCCTTTTTTTTCCCCCTCCTCCCCCCCCCCCCCTCCCCTCCTCCTCCTCTTCTTCTTCTCTTCTTCTTTTTTCTTTCCCCCTCCCCTCCTCCCCTCCTCCCCCTCCCCTCCTTTTTTTTCTTTTTTCTTCTTTTTGTCTTTTCTTTCTCTTCTCCTTCTTCTTCTTCTTCTTCTCCCCCTCCCCCCCCTCCTCCCCCTTTTCCCCCCCCCCCTCCTCCCCTTTCCCTTTTTTCTTCTTTTCTTCTTCTTCTTTTTTCTTTTTCTCCTCCCCTCCTCCTCCTCCCTCCTCCTCCCCTTCTTTCTTTTTTTTTCCCTTCTCTTTTTTCTTCCCCTTTTTTTTCTTCTTCCTTCTTTCTTCTTCTTCTTTTTTCTCCCCTCCCCCTCCCCTTTCCCCCCCCTTTCCCCTCCCCCTCCCCTTCTTCTTCCTTTTTTTTTTTTCTTTTTTTTTTTTTCTTCTTTTTCCCTTTTCTTTTCTTCTTTTTCTTCTTTTCTTTTTCTTCTCCCCCCCCCCTCCTCCTCCTCCCCCCTCCCCGCCCCCTCCCCCTCCCCTCCCCCTCCTTCTTCTTCTTTCTTCTTTCTTTTTTTCTTCTTCTTTCCCCTTTTTATCCCTTTCATCTCAATGTTTCATACACGTGATGGAAAAACCAAAACCCCACCACAACACACACACACACACACACACACACCACCACACCACCACACAACACACACACACAAAAGCACGCGCAGCACACAACACACACACAAAACACACAACGCACCCCACACACACACAACACAACACACACACCACCACACACAAAACACAACACACCACAACACACACCACACAACACCAACAAACCCCCCACACCCCACACACACACAAACAACACCAACCACACACACACAACACACCCCCACACCACACACACACCCACACCACACCCAACCCCACACACACACACACACACACCAACCACACACGCATACACCACACACAACCAACACACAACACACACACCACCAAACCCAACACACCACACACCACACACACACAACACACACACAACCACAACCCTCCCCCAAACCCCCACCACCACCACCACCACCCCACCAACACAACAACAAACAACACAAAACAAAACAATAACAGCACCACACCTACATACCAGACCCAGTGCCGTGCGCCCCATACAAAAAAATTCGTCTAAAATGACTTCATAGTACCGCATGGTGTTGGGTGTGTTGTTGTCGTGTGTTGTTGGTTGGGTCTGTGTGTTTGTGTTGATTTGGTGGTGGGGGAGGGGAAGGGAGGGGGGGCCCTCTGTGCGGAAGTGGCATTTCAAGCACTGCTCACGTGCCGTCCGAGTACGTTTCCAACGAACAGTCCATGCGTCAAAACCGCCCGATATGCGGTGGATAGAGAGAAAAAGGGAGAGAGAGGGGGGCAAGGGAAGATGCGTAAGAGAAGGTATAGGAGCAGGGAGCGGGGGGGGGGGGGGGGGGGTGGAAGCATTGGAAAGAGGGGAAGGGGCAGGGGGGGGGGGAGGGGCGTGAAGAGGGGGGGGGGGAGGAGGAGGAGGAGGGACAACAAAAAATCAGATAGACAGACAGGATGGAAAAGAAGAAGCAAGGATAGAAAAGAAGAGGCAAGCAGAGTGCAACGCAGATAGATTCTGTGACACACCCAGCACCCTGCCCCCACACAGGCCGCTTACGTTTGATTTGTGTCATGATGATGATGATGATGATGATGGTGATGATGATGATGATGATGATGATGATGATGGTGATGGTGATGTTGAGGGAGAAAGGGAGTGTAGGAAGAGGGGGGGGGATGGGGGTGGGGGGGGGAAGGGGTGGAGGGTGTTGGATGGTGGGAGTTGGAAGGATGATATATGCCCAGTTGCGGGACGAGAAGTGGGGGTAGGGTGAGGGGTGGGGTGGGGTGGGGTAGGGGGGGGGGGGAGAAAGACGTTTGAAGGAGGATGAGACGGGATGGCGGGGTGGGTGGGTGGGTGAGGTGGGGTGGGGGTGGGGGGTAGGGGTGGAGTTATGGCAAGTGTCCAAGGAGTGAAATGTTTGCTGACTGGGCGAGATTTCTTCATTTCGTTTGGAACTGAACGGGCCGATTGACGTGGGTGGAGCGGGGTGGAGGAGGAGGAGTGCGTTGGGGAGGGGGTATTTGGATAGGTGAGGGGAGAGCGTGTGTGTGTGCGTGTGTGTGTGTGTGTTGTGTGTGTGTGTGTGTGTGTGTGTGTGTGTGTGTGTGTGTGTGTGTGTGTGTGTGTGTGTGTAGAACTGAAATGGACACAGAAGATGGGGAGGGGGGGGAGCGGGGGAGGGGAGAAAAGAGAGAGAGAGAGAGAGGGGAGAGAGAGAGAGAGAGAGAGACAGACAGAGTGTGTGTGTGGGGGGGGGGGAGGGTTGTGTGTGTGCGTTCTCTCTCTCTCCTCTCTCTCTCTCTCTCTCTCTCTCTCTCTCTCTTCTCTCTCTCTCTCTCTCTCTCTCGCTCTCTCTCTCCCTCTCTCTCTCTCTGGCATGTGTGTGCGTGTGTGTGTGTGTGTGTGTGTGTGTGTGTGTGTGTGTGTGTGTGTGTGTGTGTGTGTGTGGTGTGTGTGTCTGTCTGTCTGTCTGTCTGTCTTTGTCCATGTGAAGTAATTTGATGTGGTGGCAGGAGAACGAGGGAGGTTGGGTGGCCAAGGATTTAACTTGGACAGTGGAGATAGACAATCTCTCTCTCTCTCTCTCTCTCTCTCTCTCTCTCTCTCTTCCTCTCTCTCTCTCTCTCTCTCTCTGACATTACGTGGGAGTACGTTTATCTGTGTATACCTGCAATGGTTTATGATGTGCATATCACAGTGCTTAGGCAGCAAGAGGAAGGAGATGGTGAGGGAGGAAAGAAGGGGTGTCAGTATTTGTAGAAGCATTGAATTGAAAGGAGGAGCTCAATAGTTCAGAGAGAGAGAGAGAGAGAGAGAGAAGAGAGAGAGAGAGAGAGAAAGAGAGAGAGAGAGAGAGAGAGAGAGAGAGAGAGAGAGAGAGAGAGAGAGAGAGAGAGAGAGAAATGAGAAGGATTTCCACACGCTTACCATCGTTTATAATAAATATGAGAACGTGTCTTCATCCTTTTCTGTCTGTCATTCATCAGTGAGAGTGTTTTCTTTCATGTTTGGCCTTTCTTTTTTTTTTCCTTTCCATCCTTTCTCTTTTCTTTTTTTGTCTTTTCTTCTTTTTTTTATCTGTCCTCAAAGAATCAGACGCTGATTCTTTTTTTTTTTCCCCATTTCTTTCTTTCTCTCTATTCATCTACCTTTATTTCCTCATAAACGAATTGATCATGAGCGTACCCCTTCCCTCCCTCCCTCCTCTCCCTCCCCCTTAACTGTTTTTGTTTTCTTTTCTTTCTTTCGTTGTTCAAATATGGGTCGATTATGATGACCTTTCTTTCCTCATAAAAGAATTGATCATGAGCGTACCCCCCCCCCCCCCCCCCCACCCCGTCCTCCCTCTCCCTCAACTTTTTTTTTTTTTTTTTTTTTGCTTTTCTTTCTTTCGTGGTTCAAATATGCGTCGATTATGATGACATTTCTTTTCTTTCTTTCTTTCTTTCTTTCTTTTTCTTTCATTCTTCCTTTCTTCTTCTCTGTTTCTTCCTTCTTTTGCTCATGTCTGTCTTTCTAACTTTGTTCTTTGTTTTTTTTTTCTTACTTTAGAAGAAAAAGTGTTACAGGTTGTGATCGTTCCTTCCTTTCTTTCCTCAAAGTAGAATCGAGAACGACGATACTGTTTTGTTTTCTTTCCATCTTCATTTCTTTCTTCACTCAGGGACAGTTGATCATGATGATCTTTGTCTTTCTTTCTGCTTGTCTTCTTTCTTTCTTTCCTTCTTTTCCCCCTTCTTTCCTTCTTTCTTTCTTTACACGAAATGTTCATGATGATTTTCCCTTTCTTTCTATGTTAATTCCTTTTTTCCCCTTATGCCACCTCAAGTTTGAGTCTTATTTGAATCTTCTTTCTCTCCTTCCTTCTTTCTTCCTCTGTCTCTGTCTCTGTCTGTCTGTCTGTCTGTCTGTCTGTGTCTGTCTGTCTGTCTGTCTGTCTCTCTCTCTCTCTCCTCTCTCTCTCTCTCTCTCTCTCTCCTCCTCCTCTTTTCCCTATTGCTTTTTAGTCCTCAAAGGCATGTTCATGGGATGATCTCTTTTCCATCCTTTCTTTCTTTGTTCCTTTCTTTGTTTCTTTGTTCATTTACCTCGCACCGAATTTGAGAAGATAAGTGATGGCTCGTCTTCGTGTTCATTGTCTGGATATTGTTTATCTTGCCTGAGGAGCCTAAGCGGTCGAAACGCGTCGTGTTTTGTCGTATGATTTGTTTCTCCATGCTAACCAGCGGAGTTACTAAAAAACAAATTCCTTGTAACATTTCTTTCTAAATAAGATATTGAGTCATGGACTCTGTCTGTCTGTCTGTCTGTCCTGCCTGTCCGTCTGTTTGTCTCTCTGTCTGTCTGTCTGTCTGTTTGTCTGTCTGCCTGTCTCTGTCTTGTCTGTCTGTCTGTCTCTCTCTCTCTCTCCTCTCTTCTCTCTCTCTCTCTCTTCATCTCTCTCTCCTCCTCTCTCTCTCTCTGTCTCTCTCTCTCCACGCTATATTTCTTTCCCTTCCTACTGTGTCTTTCTCTCTGGACAGTACATTTTGTTTTAATGTTCGTTTGCTTACAGGACAAAATAAAATTAAACATTTTATGTAGGGCCGAGGTCCATCACTCAAACCGATTCTATATTTGTTTGTTTTTTTTTGGCCCATCCTTGGCTTCGATTTCCTAATTTCATTCTTTGCTATGTCCCTCTTTCTTTCTCTCTTTCGTCCTTGCTGTTTCCCCTTTCTTTTCTTTTCTTTCTTCCTTCCTTTCTTTCTTGTTATATATCTTCCTTTCATTTTGTACTTCAGTCCTTATCCCTCTTTCTTTCTTTCTTTCTTTCTTTTCCTCTTTTATTTCTCCTTTTTATGTCTCTCTTTGCTTCTTTCTTGTTGTTCATTCTGTCTTTCTTCGTTTCTTCTTTCTTCCTTTCGGTTTTTTTCCATTTGCTTCTGTCTTCTCCTCCTTCGAATTCCTTTTTTCCTTCTCTCCGTCTTTCTCTCTTTAGTTCGTTCTATCTCTCTTCTTTCTTTTCCTTCCTTTCTTTCTTCCTTTCTTTCTCATTCTCACTTTCTTTCTTTTTCTCTTCATTTCTTTCATTGTCTTTTCCCTTCTTTCTTTCTTTCTTTCTTCCTTTCTGTCTTCTTTCCTCTTTCTTTTCTTTTCTTGCCTTTTTTTGCTCTTTTTTTTTTTTTTTGGTCAATGATTTTTGCCGTTGGGATTCCATAAGTTTGGCACTGGATCGGAGGCGTCAGTTACAATCATCTGGGGTCGTGTCCCTGCTGACATCTCTGGAACATGTCGTCGCTTTGGGACAGAATGAGGTCAACATGAAATCATCTAGAGATACTGACGCTTCTATAACATTCACTTTCACGTGGTTTTAGGGTTATTTGGTCAATAGAGACTAACCCTAACAGCATCTTCGTACCATCGCATCAGTTTTGCACGTGTCTAGAGACATGAACATCTCGCGAGGGTTGACTGCCAGAATCCAGTATCTCACATACATACATATATATTATAATATATAAGGGAGATACTGGGTTCTGGCAGGCAACCCTCGTATTTTTATATTGAGGTTTTTTTCCCCCGCCTGAAGTATCACCACTGTGATCTCCAAATCTGTCTGCTTTTTTTTTTCTTGTTTTCATAATTTCAACGGAAAAGCGAAAATTAAAAAAAAAAAAAAAAAAAAAAAACCCCACCCCACCACATTCCACCTTGCTTCCTACGCTGCACGCAGGATAGCTTTCTATGCCACCACCACCACAAAAAAAAAAAAAAAAAAACCTTTTTTTTTTTTTTAACCAGACAGGAAAAAATTTACGAGAAAACGCAGTGATGACGGACCTAGCTGGCTCTCTAACAGGAATTAGGCACAAAACCTCACTGGTTTCACACCATATTCTTCAGTTTATTGGCACCTCGTTTCTACTAGGAAAATGTCATATTGACTGAATGAAACGAAGAAACATTTTGAAATATCATGAGCGCACCACGCTTTCACACGCTTATTAATTATTTTATTTTTTTTTTAATGACAGATTCCCTAGTATTTTCACCCGCTTATCAGTTTTCGTCTACTGAGCTATGTCCCCCGGTTCAATGACCAAACCAAGTCAGTTATTTGCACAGGGTTTTTCAGCGAGCACTATTACATCGATTCTTCCGCCCACATTTGCCAGTGTGGCTCTATCATAATGGAAGAAAAAGAATTTGCTAAAAATAAAAAAAATAAAAAAATTTTAAAAAAAGGACAGAAGAAAAAAAAAAGCAGGAATGAAAAAGGAAAGTAGGAGAGGAAACGGAAGGAAAGAAAAAAAAGAAAAAAAAAGAAGGGGAAAAGACAAACCAGGGGGGGGGGGGGGGGGGGGGGGGGGGGGGGGGGGGGGAAGGAATGAAAGGAAAAAAAAAGGATAAGAAGGAAGGAAAGATGAGGAGAGAGAAAAAAAAAAAAGAAAGGCAGAGAGGCAGAACAAAGGGAAGAAGAAACAACCAATTGGCAAATGAAAGAAAGATGGAAAAAGAAGAGAAAAAAGAATCGGGGAGAAAGAAGAAACAGAATGAAACACTTTGCTAAAAAACGATTCTCAGAAACCACGCTCAAAGTTTTTCCCCCTGAATCCACCGTCTTTTTCCTGCCGCCCTCCCCCCGCCCCTCCCCTACCTCCATTCCTCTCCCCTTCTTTTTCCCCCAACCGCCCCATCTCCTAGCCCCCCCCCCCCCCCCCCCCCCCTCCATTTCGCTTAAGCCCCCACCTCCCCGGTTTTTCCCTCCTCTCTTCGTGATCACCTAGCAGATGAAGAGCATTCTCACCGAGGACGAATGGCTAGGAAGCTTACTGAACAGAACGAATCAGGTGGTCCGACACATGTCGTTGACGTAACTGAATGAAGGAGGCAGAGATGGGGGAAAACCCCTTCTTCTTCTTCTCTTCTTCTTCTTCTTCCTAAAATACTGGTTCACTCAAAAACGAGTAGGTCACCAGCGCGCATGTTAAAAAGTAAAATAAAATAACATAAAACAGTGCGACCCAGACTGTTGGCCCCGGAGCAAATTTAGCAACAAGGGGTCGCAAATCGATATTCAAGAAGATAAAACAATGGCCAAAATTTAGGCCCAGTAATAGTAAAATATCAGGGGAAATAAAAATAAAAAATCGTCAATATTTCAGATCTCAAAACTGTCGAATCAATTTGTTTTTTGAATGAGATTGCATTTGTGGCAATCTTGATGGCACCCCGGGAGTGAGTCCACACCGTACAAAAAGGGGATAAAAAAAATGTAAGTGGTGAAATTTGATGCAGGAGGGTTATAACACTAAACGCCACCCTGGTGCTATTTTTTATTAAATACTATTGTTCCCTTGGAATTCAATTACTTTACTCTGCCTTTAAAAAAAGGTTTGTTAAGTTTAATAAAAGTTTTTCCTCTTCTGGGTTTCCATTTTTTTTCCTCTGTTTCTTCCTAGTATTCCCCTTTTCTTGATGGGGTTCCGTTAGAACCGTGCTGCTCTCTTTAAATTTTTTTCAAGGTTATAAATGTCCTTTAATGGAAAGGACCCAAAAAATGAGAAAACCATATTCCGTAGGGTTCAAACCCGTGTTTTGTACTGCTTTAACCTTTTGGGGGCCTCATTGATATTCCCTGTGTAAGAAAGCTAAGATTTTATTGCTTTCTTACATACTAAATTTTAATGTTTTTCATTTGAACGACTATCTATAATCACGCCAAAATTTTTTTGCAGCTTATTTTTTAAAAGAATAGATTAGGATAAAAAATTTGATTAATTTGGGAGGTTTGTTATTATCGCAAAATTGGCACTTTTGAGGATGAAATTCCATTTTCCCCAAGTTCTTTCCCCCCTTTTTGTAAAGTTTTTTAGTCTTCTTGTAGAAATGCGTGTATCATTCTTGCTTCTGCTTGTTCTTATAAAAAAACTGTCATCTGCAAAAAGCCTTATAGTTTTCCGGGGAGAAGATTTCTACTTATTCATTTATTAAATTAAGAAACAAGGGCCCCAGAACAGTTCCCTGTGGTCACCCACAAGAGGGTTTAAAAGGGGGATGCGCCCCTTTCCCAACAACTTTTCTGCTTCCCCCCCAAACAGGATATTACCCCCTTTTTTGAAAAGAACCCCAAATAAATGGTTCAAATTTTAAGCAGCGGCCTCGGGTTTCCCCCTAAAAAAGGTTTTAGAAAAACTAATAAAATTAAAATTATTTGCGCTGTTGTTAAGAAGTTACAAAAATCTTTGAGATTTTTTATTTTGAGTCCACAACCCCTTGGCCCTAAACCATGCGGGGATTTTTTTAAAAAATCATATTTGTAAAAATGCCATTTGTATATTATTATATGTTCAAGTAATTTAGCGATATGGATGTAAGAGATACGGGTCTAAATTCCTGCTTTTGTTTTGCCCCCTTTTTTTTAAATGGGGAAACAATGCTCGATCTCGCCACTCATAGGTTTCTCTGGTCCAGGGGAAGCTTTTTTAAAGTAATGGTATACCTCACTAAATTCATTGGCACAAATTTTACTCCTGCAAACATCCCTGTAAGAAGGAAAGGAAAAAAAACCCCCCATCTTCCCCACACCCCCCTGATGAAGGCAAGGAAAATCCCATCTACCCAAAAAGGGAGTGGAGTTTTGTGGGTTGACCATTTTTTTTTTCCCGCCATTTAATTAAGACGCCCATTTACTCCCAACATCGGGAAAGATGGGAACCAAAAAAGAAAGGTAGGTCACCCTTTTTTTTGGGTCCTCTGGGCAAAAAAACGTTCGTTTTTTCCCAAAAAAACGGATAATTTGCCAAAAATTTTAAGATTCAAATTAATAAAACTGGAATTTTTTGGAAATGAGAAAAAAGAAAAACGGCAAAACTTTGACCAATTTTCCGTTTTCTGAAAAAAAAAAAAAATTATACATAGTAGAAAAAACATAAGAACAAACCTAACAGCTAAATCCGAAAAGTAAATTTTTAAATCCATTGATAAAGTTTCAGCATTTTTCCCCCCCTTTCCCCCCCCCCCCCCCCCCCCCCCCCCCCCCCCCCCCCCCCCCCCCCCCCCCCCCCCCCCCCCCCCCCCCCCCCCCCCCCCCACCCCCCCGGGAAAAACCTTTCCCCCCTTTTTCCCCCCTTTTTCCCCTTTTTAAATTTTTTCTTTGGGGTTTTTTTGGGGTTTTTTTTTGGTTTTTTTTTCCCCCCGTTCCCCTTTTTTGTCGTCTGCCCAACTGGCCGCCAAAACCCAAAGCCCCCAAAAGGGGCGGAACCTTTTGGGATAAACCCCCTCGTGGAACCTTTACCCTCAGCAAAAGGGCCTGTGTTTCAAGACCGCTTTCTTCTAAAACCCTTTCCCGTGGCCATTTGAAAACCCCCTAAAAACCCAAAACCCCTCATTCCGCCCCCCCCATCCATCCCCCCCCCCACCCCCTCCCCCCCAAACCCTCAGGTTGTTGTCTAAGCCTCAGCACCCAGTCTACGGGGCCGTCAACGCCAAACCCCCTCTCCCCACTCCCCCTTCCCCCCCCCCCCCCCCCCCCCCCCCCCCATTGAGGGAACCCCGGGGGACTCTGAACAACGTCGAGTCATCTCAGTGGGGTGGTCTAACATAAGCAGGGCACACCCCCCCCTTTAAACCCCCCCCTACTTTTTACTTACTTAGGCCCCCTACTCAAAGGGGGGAGCATAGGGGCCCTCGACAACACTCCGCCATCGCCTCGGGGTTTTGGGCTGCTCGTGAAAGCCTGTCATTGGGGCCCCCGCCCCTTCACCTGCCTCGGTGTCTCGCTCCAGCTGCTGCGAGGGGCGGGCCCTTTTTCCTTTTCGCCCGGGTTTCATTCAGGGCTTTGGGGTGTGGTGCTGGATGGGCTTCCTAGAGTGTGTCAATCCAGCCCCCTTTCTGACACAATGGTTTCCAGTCACAGAACCAGCGTGAGTGAGCTTTCTCTCCATAGGAAGCCACCACGTCCATTCAACGATAAACCCACCCTGAATTTGCCAACACCGATGACCCTGAGAGAACCTCAGCAAAACAATAGACAGAAAGAACGAACAAAAATTCACAACATTACGTTTTCGATCTTAGCTAAAACTGTCGTGACTATGTGTTCTTACGTTTGTTTCCATTGTTTTGTATGTTGTTTGTTGTCACGGACAAAAAAAGAAAAACCGAAATCGTGGTCGGTCGCCAGCCAGTTCAATTGGACATAAGCTCCGAACGCAAACATCCTGGCGCCAGGTAGACGACTTCATGCGTCGCCTCAGCCAATTAGGCACAGCGAGGAGGCTATTTTTAGTTCTTGCGGAGACGGCAGACAGACTGAGTGGCTGACCGACGTCTCGATAGGTCTGGCCAGACGGGTCTCGGTGCCTGGGTCAGACTGATCGGCTAGTTTGCAGGACCAGCGCCCACAAGTTAAGACGGACGTCACCGGTTGAAGTAGGAGGGGGGAAGGTATTGTGTGGTGGGGGTGAAATCAAGCTAATTAATTAAATGACCCATTGACCACACAGGAGCAAGGCCGGTAGATGTGACTTGGACGATTTGAACGTCCAATGGAATGAGAGGGGAGGTAACCTCAGTAGAAGGCGGGAAAAAGTCTGACCAATGGTACTCACCCTTTGACACGTACGAAC
Organism: Conus ventricosus; assembly: GCA_018398815.1. Lineage (NCBI taxonomy): Eukaryota > Metazoa > Mollusca > Gastropoda > Neogastropoda > Conidae > Conus > Conus ventricosus. Next base: position 46,249,068 of record CM031624.1, on the reverse strand, counting down.
AGGATAAGAAGTGAGGAGAGAGGAAAAAGAGGAGAACGAAAAAAGACACAGAGAGAGAGGAAGAGGTTCCGGGTGTAGTCTCTGCACGAGAGAAAGCAGAGAGATGAGAGGAGGAGTGAAGTTTAAGCATTAGCACCATATAGAGTCTGCAGAGGAAGGACTAAGGAGAGATGTGGAGAGAGAGAGTTGCTAACTGATGAAGAGAAAAAAAAAGAAAAAGAAAAAAAAAAGAAAGCAACCATGTCCATTTGATAGAGCAGACTAGAAGAGAGAGAGAGAGAGATCAATGCATTATGCAGGAAGAAAGAAAGGAGAACAGATCGATGTCTGGTAGTCACTGTTCAATCTGAACCGGGGTTCGACCTCTTACTGGCAGCGCCACTTTCGAGCAGTCCAACCTGACCAGTGCCGGCGGTCTAACCTGACCAGTGCCAGCAGTCCAACCTGACCAGTGCCAGCAGTCCAACCTGACCAGTGCCAGCAGTTTGTGTTGTGCTTGTGAAAGTGACAGTGAAAGAAACAAAGAAAAAAAAAAAGAAAAGAAAAGACAGTGATTCGTGAATAGTTTAAGATCAACTGGCCAGTAAAGTAGAAAATCTATTTATACCCGGGTTAGTTATGATGATTTAGATGAATGGTTTTGTGAAGTTCAAGGAAAGAGAGAATGTTTTATTTTGTTTGACTTCAAGCGCATTGATGTTTGTTTCTATGATCATGTGTAGTAAAAGTTATAGACTTTACTAGTGGTTTGATGTGACGAATGCATGATATATGAATGAGATTGTAAGCAAGCTGTGAGTGTGTTTGGGCCGTGCGCTAGTCCTTCCTCCACTGACATACCCCGAGGTTGACAATTTATTGGCGAGCCTGCCAGGATATTCTGGCCCATTTATTACAATTGTTCAACTTCAGAGAGGAAGCTGGGTGGGATTCAAGTATTGTAATCCTAAGGCAAGGTAGTGTCTTACTGTATGTTTCCAAGATAGTTAAATACTAGGCTTGGCATTGCTTCCAGATAGTTAACACTAGGCTTGGCATTTCAGCCCAGAGTACTTATTTCGCACAGATTGCCTATAATTCGCTCTCATAGTTGGGTCAGCGCTAGGCGTCTGTAGTAAAAACTAATTCCGTTGTCCCAAGCTAATATTATCATTCATAGGATTGTGCTATTACGTCACTCGTGTCGGTAACCACCAGTTTGGCTGTCGTAGTAATAAATCTTGTTCAAAAAAAAAAAAAAAAAGACATATAATGGCGGAAGAAAAGAACACCCTATTGAACAACTTGTGAGCGTTGCTCGTGATTTAGGCTACTCAGGAGAAGAGTTGCAACATTCGTTGAAACCCAACAAAGATGGAAAGAGATGAGCGAGCGGAAAGACGCCGTGTCGCAGTAGAAAAGGAAGAAACAGAAAGATTAGCGCAGGAAACAGAAAGATTAAGGATTCAGGCTAATCAGGCTAGCGAAGCGCAGGAAACAGAAAGACTAAGGGAAACGCAGGAAACAGAAAGATTAAGGATTCAATTAGAGTTAGAGAGAGTGAGAATACAGAGGGAGACCACCGATGATGGTAGTTCAGTTTCCAGTGAACCTTGTGCGCAGTTTCCAGTGACCCCGACCGAAGTTGCCAAAATCTCTGAAGGATCAGATTCGATTGATGGTACATCAGTCGTTTTGAAACGTTTGCTACTAGTCAGGGTGGCCTTCGAAGAGTGGGCAGTCATTTTGTCAGCGCTATTGACGGGTAAGGCATTACAGATTTTCACTGCGTTACCAGCAGACCAACAATCTGATTTTGGTGCTGTGAAGGAATCTTTGATGAAGGGATTTGACCTCACAGAGGAGGGGTTCAGAAAGAAATTTCGTTCAGCTAGATTACAGGCAGGTGAAACGTACACTCAGTTTGGTGCACGTTAATCACTATTTTGAGAAGTGGTTAGAGTTGAGTGGTACGAGAAAGGAGTTCGCTGAATTGAAAGAGCTGTTATGAAAGAACAGATTTTGTCAGGTTGCAGTCCAGAGTTAACTATACATTTGAAAGAGAGACAGCCAGAGACAGCAGGGGAGTTGCTGAAGTTAGCAGAGGTGTATAGGGAGGCACGTTTGGGCACTAAGGTGCAGGAGAAACAGGTGCCAGGCACAGGTGAGAAGAGGCAAGGAGACTAGGAGAGTTTCCTGCAAAGTCTGCAACCCAGTGGTGGGGCAGAAAGGAGGACAAAGGACAATAGGTGTTTCATTTGTCACAAGAAGGGACATGTGGCGAGGGAATGTCGCATGGGTTCCAGAAGGCAGCAGCCTTGCAAGAGGTGGATAAGGTCGCCAGGGGAAACGACCTGCAGTGGAACCAAAAGGGATCCAATCGGAAGAGGGTGGAGTGCGGCCTATGGCTAGCACTGGACAGCAGTCAGTGTCAGGGATGGAGGGCACTAAGGCTGAGTGGTTCATTACCAGTGAGAAGAAGGGTGGATGGCCAGCAGAGGGTGAAAGTGTTACGAGACATTGGTTGTTCATGTGGTGTAGTAAGAACAACGCTGGTCGAGGAAGGGATTTGACAGGGCAAATCCAGACCTGTCCTCTAATCGATGGCACTGTGAAGAAGTTCCCAGTTGCAAGATAGAAGTACGTACCCCTTACTTCTCAGGCGAGTTGTCTGCGCTGGTGATGGAGAAACCCCTTTATGATTTGATCATTGGAAATATTCCAGGTGCAAGGGATCCAGGGGATCCTGAGTTGTTGACTGCTACAGGGCAGCAGTTCAAACACGGAGCAAGAAGAAGGAAAAGGTTGATAAATCGTTAGTCGTTCCAGCAAGGAAGTCAGGCATAGATGTGTCGCCTGATGAGTTTAGGCAGCGCAGGAACAAGACCCTTCGCTCGTGAAGTCTTGGGAGTTGGCAAGAGGTGGAGAGAAACAGGTGGTTAGAGGAGGTGAGACAGAATTTCTGGTGAAAGGCGGGTTGTTGTACCGAGTGTTCACCAAGGGGAGACAGGTAAGGTGACAACTCAGTTAGAGGTACCAGCATGTTATCATGACACTGTCATGTCAGTGGGTCACGAGTCGCTCATGGCGGGTCATCTCGGCACCGGCAAAACAGCTGACCGAATCTTTGATGATTTTCACTGGCCAGGTGCAATGGCAGATATAAAGCGGTTCTGCATGTCATGTGACGTGTGTCAAAGGTCAGCCACAAGAGGGGTGAAGAGGAAGGCGCCTCTTAAACAGCCCCTTTAATTGACACACACCATTCAGGAGGGTGGCTACTGATCTGATTGGCCCAATCTCGCCCTGTTCCAAAGGTGGGCACAGGTATGAGACATGTAAGGTTGCAAGGGAGAGCTTGCAGGAGGCTAGGGTCGTTCAGAAGAAGCAATATGACAGGAAGGTGAGGAAGCAATCCTCAAGGTGGGAGATCAAGTCCTGTTACTGCTTCCGACGGATCACAACAAGCTGCTGATGTATTGGAAAGGACCATTCACCATCATTGAAAAGGTACATCGGATTACCGAATTGATGTGAATGGGGGAAAAAAATCTTTTCCATGCGAATTTGCTCCGCAAATATATTCAGCGTGAGACCCAGCAGAAGAAGGGGAGATTTTGTTGCTTGAGTTCCCAGGTCGACAGAATGTAGGAGCAGACTATTTAGCCGTGTAGTCTAGCAAGCTGCAACTCAGAGGAAGTCAGTCATATCTGGGGTGCATAGCTACTTGTAAATAATATGTGTTGATTACAGTGAGATTGAGTGGATATGGGTTTCATTCCCATTTGGCTATGGTTCATATTTTTTTTGTGAGACTTGTTCATGTAAATGTAGTTATGTTTGGAGCGTACAGTCGCTTGTGTAGTAATGCACTGTTTGCGATAAGTGAGGATGGAGATTCCTCAGTGAGGTGTCATGGATCGTGATCATATTAGATTGTGCTTTTCATAATAGTTGTGAAGAGAAGATGTGGCAAATCCGCAGGTAGGGGAATTGCATAGGTGCGCACAGAGGTTATCAGAAAATGAGTTGAAATAAGGCAAAAGCGCACGTCAATGATAACCCATCGGGGTGATATTCACTAATGATATATCTTATAATTTGTAAACCGTTTGTTGTAAATTATTTTGCAAAACTTTGCACGTGTAGCTGTGGTGTCAGCAAATTCGGTTGTTGTCTTTTTTGTACCGTTGTTTTGAGACAATGCTAAGCATAGTCTTTTGCAAGGGGGAAATTGTCACGGACAAAAAAGAAAAACCGAAATCGTGGTCAGTCGCCAGCCAGTTCAATTGGACATAAGCTCCGAACGCAAACATCCTGGCGCCAGGTAGACGACTTCATGCGTCGCTCAGCCAATTAGGCACAGTGAGGAGGCTATTTTAGTTCTTGCGGAGACGGCAGACAGACTGAGTGGCTGACCGACGTTCTCGATAGGTCTGGCCAGACGGGTCTCGGTGCCTGGGTCAGACTGATCCGGCTAGTTTGCAGGACCAGCGCCCACAAGTTAAGACGGACGTCACCGTTGAAGTAGGAGGGGGGAAGGTATTGTGTGGTGGGGGTGAAATCAAGCTAATTAATTAAATGACCCATTGACCACCACAGAGAGCAAGGCCGGTAGATGTGACTTGGACGATTTGAACGTCCAATGGAATGAGAGGGGAGGTAACCTCAGTAGAAGGCGGGAAAAAATCTGACCAATGGTACTCACCCTTTGACACGTACGAACAGGATAAGAAGTGAGGAGAGAGGAAAAAGAGGAGAACGAAAAAAGACACAGAGAGAGAGAAGAGGTTCCGGGTGTAGTCTCTGCACGAGAGAAAGCAGAGAGATGAGAGGAGGAGTGAAGTTTAAGCATTAGCACCATATAGAGTCTGCAGAGGAAGGACTAAGGAGAGATGTGGAGAGAGAGAGTTGCTAACTGATGAAGAGAAAAAAAAAGAAAAAGAAAAAAAAAAAAGAAAAAGCAACCATGTCCATTTGATAGAGCAGACTAGAAGAGAGAAAGAGAGAGAGAGATCAATGCATTAATGCAGGAAGAAAAGAAAGGAGAACAGATCGATGTCTGGTAGTCACTGTTCAATCTGAACCGGGGTTCGACCTCTACCTGGCAGCGCCACTTTCGAGCAGTCCAACCTGACCAGTGCCAGCGGTCTAACCTGACCAGTGCCAGCAGTCCAACCTGACCAGTGCCAGCAGTCCAACCTGACCAGTGCCAGCAGTTGTGTTGTGCTTGTGAAAGTGACAGTGAAAAGAAACAAAGAAAAAAAAAAGAAAAGAAAAGACAGTGATTCGTGAATAGTTTAAGATCAACTGGCCAGGTAAAGTAGAAAATCTATTTATACCCGGGTTAGTTATGATGATTTAGATGAATGGTTTTGTGAAGTTCAAGGAAAGAGAGAATGTTTTATTTTGTTTGACTTCAAGTGCATTGATGTTTGTTTCTATGATCATGTGTAGTAAAGTTATAGACTTTACTAGTGGTTTGATGTGACGAATGCATGATATATGAATGAGATTGTAAGCAAGCTGTGAGTGTGTTTGGGCCGTGCGCTAGTCCTTCCTCCACTGACATACCCCGAGGTTGACATTTGTTCTGCTGATGAAGAGCCAATAGGTCGAAACGCGTTGTGTCCGTTTTTGTAATGTGTTTGTTGCTTTGTTAGGTGACAGTCATTTTCTTTTTGCTTACATGTTTTATCTGTATCTATCTATAAATCTATTATCTATGATTTTCTGTATATATATATATATATATATATTATATATATATATATATATATATTTTATATATATATATATATATATATATATATATCATGCTGAACAGTCAAGTAGTGGGGGAAAACAAGTGCAGGCTAACAATTCTTCAGTCGTTACAGTATATATATATATATATATATATATATATATATATATATATATATATATATATATATATATATATATATATATAAAGTTATATATAATATATATAAATTATCTGTCTGTCTCTGCCCCCCCCCCCTCTCTCTCTCTCTCTCTCTCTTTGTCTCTCTCTGTCCACACACACACACACACATACACACACACACACACACATACACACACACACACACACACACACACACACACACACACACACACACACACACATCTGTATCTATATCTATATAATGCTGAAGAATGAAGTAGTGGGGGAAACAAATGCAGGCTAGCGATTCTTCAGTGATTATAGTAATGACTTGGCAAAGATTTGAACTTTTAGAAACGAAAAAAAAAATTGAAGATGAAGAAAATGGGGGAATATATTATAAATATGAGAAACCCTTCACTAGCTGCCTGATGGAACCATTGTAATACCTCCTGAAGCAGATCTATTTGTATTGCCTGCTCCTAGGCCTGTGTGTGTGTGTGTGTGTGAGAGAGAGAGAGAGAGAGAGAGAGAGAGAGAGAGAGAGAGAGAGAGAGAGAGAGAGAGAGAGAGAGAGAGAGAGAGAGAGAGAGAGAGAGAGAGATTTGCACAATAGAAACGAACCCCTCTTCGCTTTCCTGACCTACAAATACCGTATTCTGTATGACTGCGCATGTGTCAATGTCTCCCCGGTGTATGCTGGGAAGTGGCCTCGTCGAACGAGTTGTTTGTTCTGCTGACGGAAGGCGAAGATTTCCTGCAGACCTCACTGTCCGGTTTGTCATGGTGAGAGGGAGAGAGAGAGAAAAGAGAGAGAGATTGATTGATTGATTGATTGATTGATCTTTAATACCCAAGGATGAAGATTTTAGGCCAAAGCCTAGTCTTACAATCTGTCCTTGTCATGCATACATTATTTCAACACATATCATTCATACAGACAATTCAACATAGCAACATGATAATCTAATTCTACAATGATAAGCAAACTACTCATAAAAGCACTAATGAGATGGGGGATGGTAAAACAAAAGGAAACTTACAAGCAAACAAACAAACAAAAACTACAGAGAGAGAGAGGTCAGAGGGTGGGGAAGAGAGATGGTAGGTAGGGGGAGGAGAAAAGGGATGGTAGACAGAGTGGGAGTGGGGATGAGCGATTTTTAACGGAGTAGGTTTTATGTTTAGACGATTTATTCAAAGTATGGTTCACAGAAGACTTAGCGAGTGGATGCTAATCATTGTAATCGAGTAATTTAACTACTGAGACATAAAATGTTTATGCAAATGTTCCTTGAAAAGTGTTAAAGTATTCATGTTTTGTAGATTCGGTGGAAGTGAGTTCCAGACATATGGTCCAGAGTAAGCTAGGCTTGTTTTGTATAGATCAATGCGTGGGTAGGGAAGAAGGAATTTCGTCGAGCCAGAAAAGCTGTTCGATCTTGTAAAAAGGGCATTCATATAACATGGCATAGTATCTGTCAAGATTGTTAAACATAAATGATGCCTTGTTGAATTCCAATTGCCTATTCAGAGGAAGTATGTTCAGCGCTTTTAGTTTTTCGTCTGTTGTTAGAGATACAGCTGGATGGAGTAGCTTTGCTGCACGTCTATGGAGAGAATTCAGCCTTTTTTTGTGGACGTCACTACTGCCGTCCCACACTGTTGAGGCGTAATTGATACGTGACATTATGTGTGCATTGAAGAAAAGTTTAAGCACATTACTGTTGACGTAGCGCTTTAATTGAGATAACAGAAAAGGTGTTTTGAGACTACTTTGCATACGTTATTTAGATGAGATTGCCATTTCAATTTTTTATCTATCGTTAACCCTAAAACACGATGCTCGTCTACCTGCTCGATAAAAGTGCCATTCAACTGAAGTTTTAGGGAAAGAGGAGTCAACTGGTGTTTTTGGCGGGTAGCTATAATCATAGATTTGGTTTTGGCTGGGTGTATGACCATTGAGTTTGAATGACACCAGTCTGACACGTCGTTTAGACTTTCCTGGAGAGAAATTTCTATTGTCTGTAGATCACTACCATTCGTTTGGAGCGACGAGTCATCAGCAAATAAATCTGTTGTGACCTTTTCATCTGATACGGACAATGGTAAATCATTGATGAAGATGCAAAATAGTAGGGGCCTAGTAAAAGAACCTGTGGGACTCCATGTCTGACAAAGTCTGAAGTGGAGGTTTTGCCATTAAGCGCCACATACTGAGTCCTATCGTTCAAGTATGATTGGAATAATGAGATTGTCGGGGTATGGTTCAAGTAGAGAGATAGTTTCTTTAGAAGAATGGAATGATCAACAAGATCAAACGCCTTTTTGAAGTCAAGAAGACAACCCCTGTTATTTGTGATTGGTTCATATTTGAAAGCCATGAGTCA
>CM031624.1:46210806-46215806 GCA_018398815.1 Conus ventricosus | reverse complement strand
GAGAGAGAGAGGAGAGTTACATTCCCTTTGTAAAATATAAACATACAGCAAGCTGCTAAGGATGATAATTAGACAACTACAATGCATCAATAATATCAACATTTTTTTCTTTCTTTAAAGTTTTACGTTTACATGATGTGGTTACAAGGCAAGACGAGAACGAACAGTACTACAATCAGTTATCAGTAAGCGACAATGAATTCCTTGCATCAATAATCATAACACTGAGTGATCATGATGTGTGTGCGTGTGCGTGTGCATGTGTGCGCGCGCGCGCGCGCGCGCGCGCGCGTGTGTGTGTGTGTGTGTGTGTGTGTGTGCATGTGTGTGTAGTGTGTGTGTGTGTGTGTGTGTGTTTATGTGTGTGTGTGTGTGTGTGTGTGTGTGTGTGTGAGAGAGAGAGAGAGAGAGAGAGAGAGAGAGAGAGAGAGAGAGAGAGAGAGAGAGAGAGAGAGAGATGCCATTACAATCTACCTTCCCTCTTCCCTTTTTTTTTCTTGACCATTCATATACTACCCAAGACTATGATCATTAATTAAGTGACAATCCATCGATTTGCAGCCGTAATTAACGAAGAGAGAGAGAGAGAGAGAGGAGAGAGAGAGAGAGAGAGAGAGAGAGAGAGAGAGAGAGAGAGAGAGAGAGAGATTATAATTCCATTTTTCTATCCAAAATATCACATAGTAAACATTACTATGAAATTTGAATAAAAAGCAATTCATCAATATAATCAACAGTAATCAGGACACACATTTATCACCATGTAGTTACAGTGCTCCAAGAAATCAAACGTATTCAGACATCAGTCAATAATTAGTGACAATGCACCAATAAAGACAGATGAAGACAGTGCCACTCCAGACACAGCCAAGCTTTCGCCATACGGTCTTATGTGCCCTCAAGAGAGAATCCAAAGTTGTAGTCTTTCCCACTGTCAACAGGACTTTCCCTGTGGTCTGCTTGGCTGTGTCTAGAGTGGCACTGTCTTCATCTGTCCGTGGGCAGGGGTGGTTGGGTATGTGGGGTGTGCTCGACAGCTGGAGGGTGGTGTTTTTCGCCGGTGGGCTCTGCAGTCATGAAATACGGGCTGGTACACCCATGGGGATGCTACTTTAAGGCTGTTATGAGTTGCATCCTGTAGTCTGATTTACCTCTGTTCAGGAGCAGTTATGTCCCTTGATATCTTAATGGAGTGTCCTGCGCGTGCCTGTACCCATCGTCAACACAGCGCAGGCCTCCAAGGGTGGTACAGGACTGCTCTAAAGGCAGGTGAAGACAGTGCTTCTCTGGGTCCTCCCCAGCACCTTCGGGTGTTTCTTTTCTGCTATGACCTAAGAACTCTGCCAAAGGAGAAAAAAAAAAGGTTTGTCTAAACGAAGATCTAGTTGCAAAGTGAGACGACTACAGGTGGAAATCTAAACAAATCTTAAATAAATGTTAGCGAACCGCCAAGAGAAACGTGGACAAACGAGTCACAAGACAAAATATGACGCGTTTTGTTTTGTGACTCGTTTGTCTACGTTTCTCTGGGCGGTTCGCTAACATTTATTTAAGATTTGTTTAAACGAAGATTGCTGTAACCTTTGCAACCAGAATACGCACAGAAGGTTTATCCCCTTTCTGGGATGGTGGCATTGTTTCCTCTGTGTGTGGTGTGTGGGGGGGGGGGGGGGGTGAGCTTTGGCAGCTTTTGCACAGAAAATGTACACAGCGTGAACTGTTCGCTTTTTTGAAGAACGACTGATGGTATTTGGCAATCAGACCATTCATCCGGAATGATCATCCTCAAGATCATGGGCATCAAAGGAGAGAAGAAGAAAAGAAGGATTTGTTGATTTTGCTTGCTGAGTTTTCTATGTATGTATGTATGTATGTATGTATGTATGTATGTATGTATGTATGTATGTATGTATGTATGTATGTATGTATGAATGTCATAATCTCACCTGAAACCATCTCAGCTGTAGGTCCATTGTAATTCTAAAACAGAGAGAGACTATTTTACTCCAGTTCGTGTAATCATTATTACACTCTGAACCCTGTTCCAAATCGCAGTGGGGTGTGCTTCTTCAGATGCCATCTTCAGTTCCTAATTTTGTTTGTTCACGTTTACATCTAATTCAGCCTGACAGTGCTTAATTGCATTTTTTTTTCATGCCGTGGTATGTGAAGAAGTCACATTCCTGCTTATTGATAGAAATGGACTGTCGAATTCTCTAAAGTTGATACATCCTCATTATCACCAAGTATAGACTGACTTTGCCGTTTGCTTTTATTTTATTTATTTATTTATTTATCTTTTAGGATAGGTTCACATTCATCAACACTGACATCACTTAAAATACCTTGCGTGGATGGCCGGCCCCCAAAATCAAAGGAGTATTAGCAGAAAGTATGACTTATTGACCAACCGTCGTGGCGTAGCGGTTCGTTGTCGCAGGTTTGCAGACTGGGAGGTCGAGGGTCGAATCCCACAAGAGGCATGTCTTTGTGGGATGTTTCGGCCCTGACCGGCTCCAACCCAGAATGGAGACTGCTGTAGACTCAGGTGGAAATGCCTGGCACCACGCCATAACTCTTTGTTCACTTGAATGGAAGCGTCTCTGGCAATGTTGCTGAAAATGTCCTGTTTGATACTGTAGGTGTCTGTATATCTCGGGCCTGATTGACGGCTGGGATGTATTTGAAAGTAAGAGGGTTGAAGATATACATGATCAATGGAAAAAAGAATGGGGTACAGGGGAATTTCTATGTAACACTTTCACAGCACATAGTTGTGGACAGGTAATCTTGTTCCGTAAAAACGTAGTTGACAGTTACGTAATGCTACACAGCTGAAGAAGAATTTTGGCCGTTGAAGTGGAAATATCACAGAGAAAGACAGTAGTTTTAAATATTTATGCTCCTAATACTGCTCAAGAGAAAACGTTATTTTTTGAAGAATTATAAAACGTAATGTCAAATATATGAAGTATGTGGTGATTTTAATTGTGTGTTAGATAATGATTTAGATATTGTTTCCGGGGAAAAACATACAGATAACGCAGTACAGAGATTCTGTGACTGGGTAGCAAACCATAACTTGTTTGATGGTTGGCGATTATTCCATCCGAAGGAAAAAGAATTTACCTGGTGCAAAAAGTCATCATTTATTGCAAGAAGACTCGATTATATCTTTATGAGTTCCGAACTTTTCGACAAAACGTTGGAATGTAACATTCACTCTATGCCTTCCACTGACCACAGAGCATGCTCTATTACCGTGAAATTTTCTAGTATAGAAAGAGGCCCTGGATTGTGGAAGTTTAATAATTCATTACTAAACGATCTAGAGTTTGTAAATGAAATGAATGCTTTAATAGATGATCACATTTCATACGTAAATGAACATTCTGATTATCAAATGGAATGGGAAGTTCTGAAAATAAAGATTAAAACTTTTTCTATGAACTATAGTAAACACAAAAGTATGGAAAGAAAAAATACGTTGATAGATTTATATAATAAATTAAACGAGGTAGATGTTCAGCTTTCATCTGAGCCAGACTGTATTCAGGCTCAGAGTGAACGCACACACTTGGCACAGAAAATTGAAATACTGGAAAATTATAAGGCACGTGCTGCACATGTCAGAGCAAGAGTAAAATGGGTAGAAGAAGGGGAGAAAAATACTAAATATTTTCTCAGTCTTGAAAAATCAAGAGCTAATTCTAAAATAATGGAAGGTGTTTTAGATAAAAATAATGTATTAAGAACTAATCAGACCGAGATATTAAAAGTTCAGAAAGATTTCTTTGCTGATCTGTACACAAGAAACTGTCATATGCTACCATGTCTGAGCAAGTAGATAACTTTTTGGCAGACGCAAGTGTTCCTCATATTTCTGAGATTCAGAAAATTAGTAGTGAAGGTACGGTGACAGAAGACGAACTCCTTGACGCACTAAAAAATTTAAATAATGGAACATCACCAGGTTGTGACGGTTATTACGGTCGAGTTTTTTTAAAGTCTTCTGGCAACACATAAAAACATTGCTCACTCTGACTTTTAACGCTGCTTTTGATCAAGGATCACTTTCACCTACACAAAGAAAAGCAGTTATTACTTTATTACATAAAGGTAAGGATCTACCGAGGAATGAGTTTAAAAAAACTGGAGACCTATATCTCTGACAAATACTGATTATAAACTCTTGGCCAAATGCTTAGCTAACCGTTTGGGGCAGGTAATACAGATGTCGTTGACGAAGATCAAGTGGGGTATATTAAAGGGCGGCGCGTGGGGACATTAGTTAGGCAAATTGATGATGTAATTGAGCAACTGAATGCAATATATAAACCTGGTGTGTTACTCAGTATTGACTACACTCAAGCATTTGATCGTATTTCAAAAGACTTCATGATAACCGCATTTAAAAAATTTGGTTTCGGGATGGATTTTATTAAATGGGTTGAAGTAATAATGAAAAATACTACGAGTTGTGTGAATTACTGTGGCTGGATATCCGACTATTTTCGGTAGAAACAGGAATTCGTCAAGGTTGTCCATTTTCACCGTTGGCCTTTGTAACTGCTATAGAAATTTTAGCAATAAAAATAAGAAACTGTCGCAATATTAAAGGGCTTGATTTATGGAGATCTGGTAACAATATTTTTGGCTACTTTAATTAAACTTGCACTTTATGCGGATGATAAAACTTTATTTCTGAAGGATGAGCATGACATGCTGCATGCACTAAACATATTATTTGACTTTTCGTTGTTTTCAGGATTGGAGATCAATCGTCACAAGACAGTGGCAATGTGGTTAGGAAGTAAAAAACATTGTGAAGATGCATGGTATGGAATTTCTTGGAAAAACAGATTTAAAATTCTTGGAGTTTATTTTGTCAGTGATAGATCTTTGGTAATGGAAAACTGGCTGCAAAGAATCGATAACATAAAAGAATTATTCATTCTTGGGAAAAACGAAATTTAAGTGGAAAGTACATATTATAAAGA
>CM031624.1:46203306-46205806 GCA_018398815.1 Conus ventricosus | reverse complement strand
GTGTGTGTGTGTGTGTGTGTGTGTGTGTGTGTGTGCGTGCGCGCGCGCGCGCGTGTGTGTAAATGGAATGTTGGCAGCAAGTTAGTTTGTTCCATTTCCTTAACACTCTCTCTTCCTCTTCGACTTCCTGTGTTTCCTGACTGTCGCTGTTGTCACCGGTATGAGCGTCATCATCATGACCATTCAATTCTTCTCCCGCTTCTTCTGCGTCTCCTTCGTTCCTGGCCTGAATCAGAACTATATTCCACGTCACACACACAAAAAAAAAGCTTTACAAGTACAACATGTACCTAGAGACATCGATGGAGATCCAATTATCACACATTTTAAAATTAATCCAAAGGAACTCCGCCAGCTGACATAGACAAACAAATGACAAGACACGATACGACGCGTTTCGACCCCTTAGGTATTCTTCAGACAAGATCACATTCAGGACAATGAAAACCAAACAAACAAACAAAAAAGAGCAATCATCGTCTCAAGTCATTGCTTTCATTGTCCTGAATGTCGTTTATCTTGCCTGAAGAAGACCTAAGAGGTCGAAACGCGTCGTGTTGTGTCTTGTTATTTGCTTCGTCCATATTAAGCGGAGGAGGTATTTTTTAAACTCCTTTGAAAATGTGCTTCCATGTCCACCTCCAGTCACCTCACTTCCAAACCAAATTATCACAATAATATATTATCATCGAATCGTAGAAGAAGTGTCTTTCATCTACGTCAACGTTTAGCGGGCGTAAGAAAGAAAAAGTTGGAGGAGGGCCGGAGGGAGGGGGAGAGGAGGGGGCGGGGTAGAAACGGGGGTGGAGGAGGGAAGAGAAGAAGGGGGGGGGGGGTACGAAAATGGTGGTGGTGGGGGGGGGGGGGGGGGGAGGTTGTTGTTGTTTTATGCGGAAATGGCGCCCACCATACTTGCTCCACAGCAGGGTGCTCTGTTACTTCAGAAACGAATTTTCCCCAAGTAGGAGATTGAGCAGAGACTATAGTTGTCTCCCTTGGCGGCGCAGGGTTGTTTATCTGTTTCTTTCTGTACAACGTTATTCAGAAACCACCGACAGCAGAGAGCGCTGTGCAATTTCCTCCCTCACCCCCCCCCCCCCTCCCCATTCTTCCTCCACCTCCTTCTCTCCCCTCCCCACCACCACCACCCCTTCCCCCGTTCCCTTTCAGTCACTCACCCTTCCTTTGTTTTCTTTTGATTTTTTGTTTGTTTATGTTTTTTCTGTAAGTATGGAGAATTTAGGGCGTGGGGGTGGGGGGGGGGGGGAGGGGAGGGTTGAGAGTAGGGTTGAAGAGAGGAGGGAAGGGGAGGGGAGGGGATGGAACGGAAAGGCAAGCCCTGAGCCAAAGCCGCGGGGGGGGGGGGGGGGGGGGGGGGGGAGGGGGGAGGTGGAAGATGGAGGGAGCAGCGGGTGGGAGAGGGGAGAGGGGGGGACGTTACCTCCTCCGACCCTCCTACCCCTACATTGCCGACATTGATAAGGGGAAAAAATCAGTCAAAGGTGTTTTAAAAGGAATTTGAAGTAAGTCCACCAGTTAACACAGACAAACAAGTTACAAGACAAACACGACGCGTTTCGACCTCTTAGGTCTTCTTCAGACAAGATAAACAACATTCAGGACAATGAAACGAAAAAACAGCCAATCATTGAACTTTTCGAACTGGGCACAAGATGAGCGCTTCAATCTAATGTAGATGAGGCACATGCGCCACAGAAGACATTGACTAGGGAACAATGTGAACAATGCAAAAAAGTAAAGCTGTTATTGATCGCTGTTCTCTGACTTAATTGGTAATATTTTCACATATCATAATCAGTCTCCATTATTCGTTTTAATGGATATCACTTTTCTGGAAAATACAAACAACACATTATTAAGGAGTGCCATACTTCAAATCTTTATCATTATTTCGCATCCCATGTTAAGGAATGTACATGCTTTGTATCTTTATAATCATTTCTTATCCCAATGAAGAGAGCTCCTTTGTTGTCGTTCTGCTCTACACTTAGAGGTAAAATATTTAGCAACTAGAATGGCCCGATTAAACATTTCGTCTATCTTTATTGTCCTTATTGCGGAAACAGGACAAACTCTGTGTTTGATTTTTACAGTTAAACAGTTTTTCGTTTTTGTCTTCTTTCCTGATTTTTATATTGTCCACCAGAAGAAGACCGCTAAAATATACAGTACCATGAATAATGTTGGAGTGATTTTTTCAACGTTACAAATATTAGGTACATCTAATATCAAGCCAGAAGAAGACAGCTAAACAATACAGTACCATGAATAATGTTGGAGTGATTATTTTTAATGTTACAAACGGTAGGTACATCTAATATCAAGAATGCTTTTTGCATCCTTTCAAATGTTGTCATGACACAATCTAACTTGAAACCATTTCAATTTCATTTCTTTGATTTTCCATATCTGTTTTTTTAGTGTGATTTCGCAATTTGCCGAGGTGTTTGAATTCTCTGCCCACTTACCAAAGGACCCT
>CM031624.1:46183306-46193306 GCA_018398815.1 Conus ventricosus | reverse complement strand
ATATTTATATTTATATATTGTGGGTGTGTGTTGTGTGTGTGTGTGTGTGTGTGTGTGTGTGTGTCTGTGTCTGTTGTATGTGTATGTGTCTGTCGTGTGCGTAGTGCGTCTGTGCGCGTGTGCGTGTGCGTGTGTGTGTGTCGTGTGTGTGTGTCTGTGGCTGTGCCTGCGTCTGTGTCTGTCTGTGTGTTGTGGGGGGGTGTGAGCGTGCTGCGCTGATCGCGCGCGCGAGCGCGCGATGTGTGTGTGTGTGTGTGGTGGTGTGTGTGTGTGTGTGTGTGTAGTGTGTGTGTCTGGTCTGTGTGTGTGTTGCGTGTGTCTGTGTGTGTGTGTGCCTCCGCTTCGGTCTGTAAGTATGTATGGGCTGCATGTTTTCTGACTTCCCCACTAAAAAACGCGGCGAAAATTGTAAGGTATTTTTTCGGGTTGAAAAGGGGTTGAACTATACAAATATTGAACATGTGGTAGTTGTTTTTGGTCAAGACTCACGTGCAGTAGAAAATTTGTTCGTGTGCAACACTTATCCGGCATCGGAGGGTCAACAAAAATGGCAAACTGGTTGCTGATGTGAGGGCACGTGCAACCCACTCTATTGGCAGTAGCAAAATTAACCAGATACAAGTCACAGTAATGCAGCCTTATAAAGCCGCGTTACAAGTTAGGTAACGACTTGCCGTCCTGAGCGCTACAGAGATGCCAAGCTACGAGCAGAGGAACGAATCGTGCCTAGGCCAGGTGGAGGCTGCAATGTGTGGATGCCAGGAGGTCGCCCAACATCTTTAAAGTCCACATCTAACACATCTATCGCCCTATACCCCCCACCCTTTCCTATGCAGCACTACGCCCCCGCCAGGCCGTCCTCGGGTACCTCACCAAGAGAGGATCGCCCATCTTCGTTCAAAAAAGCCTTCTGCGGGACAGGGCGGGCAATCAGCCGCTAACATGCTCGACAGGTGCCTGGAATCTTCCAGCAACGATCAGCACTCAACACTGTGTGGCGGCGTCTTCAGGGAACGGGCTCGAATGTAGGCGTCCTCGCAGAGGTCCGGTAATGGACACAAGACACCGGCAGGACAGGGCCTGCCAGTGGCACAAGCCCGAATCAAACTGGGCAGGCAGCAGTGGGGACGCTTACTGTTCTCAGTTGACCGTGACGTTTTTTTGTATTGCATGGCGATGACGTCGTGCCAGAGACCTATGGACCGTCGACCTGGTGATACGCTATGCTGACTCCCATTTGGTAGAGCGGAAACCCCTGGGGCTGGACCCGAACGCTTGTGTTATGGGGTGCAATTGGCATTAACCACGCCATAGGACCAGTCTCTGTTTCAGATCTTTGGGCCTGTCGCAGACAGGGTGTCAATGCTACAGCGCTACATCAACCAGCGTGCTCAGACCCCTTCGTCGTTCCTTTTTTTGCGCAACACACAAAACTGGACATTCCAACAGGACATGCAAGATCACCAACCGCCTGCGGCCCTACCAGCAATTTCTTCAGCATAACAAACGGCAATGTCCTGACCTGGCCAGCCCTCGTCCCGTTTCTAAACCCAATTTTAGAAAAAATTTTTGGCCCATACGTATATTGGCTGGCACGGTTGGAGCGCTGCGTACCGACCAGCATCTGACGGCTCAACTTCACCAGGCCATCGTACAGTGTGGGTGGTGGGCCTGGGGGACGCATCTACCACTCCTGGTCCAATCAATGAGCCGCAGGTGTCAAGCAGCTGGGCTATACGACCAAATGGTGGACTACACTAGGTATTTAGTCTTCAAGAGGGTGTGGCTAGTGCACACTTGGATTGTACCACATCTTATATATTGACCAGTGGATGGTGGAATTGTCATAACTTGACCAGTGGTTAGTATGTTTTTAAAGGGGATTTCAGCGTGGTGCACTCGCGGGTCAATGGTGAGCATGTTTTGGCTCACACAATAAAGGCAGCTGGGGTTGGGTTTGCGCGGGTGTGTGGGTTGCGGACTTGGGATTGTTTAATTACCTTTTTTTCTGTTGGGGGGGGTTTTGGGGTTCCAAACTCCCAAGCGGTACGTGTGAGGATATATATATAGTGCTGTGTTGTGTGTGTGTGTGTGTTATTTCTTGCTATTGCTGGTGCTCCTGTTTTATTTGATGTATCGGTTAGTTAACCTATTTATTACATTAATCTATTTATTTGTTCTTTGTTATATATTTGTCCTTCTTATATTTAGCTGCTTGTTTGTTTTTTCGTTGGTTGCCTGGTCTTTTTAGAGCAGTAGACGTCGGTGGCGGCAGTCAGTCGTAGTAGTAGTAGTAGTAGTAGTAGTAGTAGAGTAGTTAGGAGCTAGTAGTAGTAGTAGTAGTGGTAGGTGGTGGTGGTTGATGGGCGGTGTACGATTGTCGTCGTCGTCGTCGTCGTTATTGTTAGTTGTTGTTGTTGTATTTATTTTAGTTAACATGTAACGTATTAATAATTGTTTGTTCATTTTCTTTCTTTCATTGTACTTTCTTTCTTTTTTTATTTTTTTACAAGTTGTTGATTATTTGTCTACAAAAGGATATACAGCGATTTTTATTAAAAAAAATCTTTTTGGGGGTCCCATCTTCTGTGC
This sequence comes from Conus ventricosus, assembly GCA_018398815.1. NCBI lineage: Eukaryota > Metazoa > Mollusca > Gastropoda > Neogastropoda > Conidae > Conus > Conus ventricosus. The sequence goes on along the minus strand of CM031624.1, from coordinate 46,190,714 downwards.
CAAACTCCTGTGGCATTGCAAGCACGCCACTCATTCCGACCCCGGTTCCCGCCCCCCTTCCCTCCCCCGTTCACGCACAGCCAGGCCCGTTCCGCCACACGCCCCCGACAAGCAATCACGGTGAGCAGTCAATGTCAAGTCGTGTGAGGCAACCCACCGGAGGAGACACCGCACTACTGCCGAGTCACTTCGGTGGTGTTTCAGTGGCGCCCTGTTCTGATCACATACGAGAGAAGGGTCACCACCGACTCAGCCCCCTACTGACGACAATTAATTGGCTTAGGAGCGGAGCCGGCCGTGAGGTGAGTTCTCCTCCGGACCCGGGCGCCACAAAGTCCCGTTCAGCGACCGTCCCCAATCCCCATGAAGTTGCCAATACCGATCACCTCGACAGAGTCAAAACCAAACTAATAACGCTGGAAGCAATTGAATCAGACAGTCACCATGAAAGCAGGGCACAACATCTTGAGTCTTTTGTTGATGACGAAGCGTGGATGATGAAGATGGACGTTACGGATTTTTCCTTTACTGTGGTCTGAGCGGATGGAAAGGTCTGTACAACAACGTGCACTTTCTCATGATTTATCTCGGCGTCTACCAGCGGAGTGATTCACACACCTGCAGTTTTTGGTTCAGGAAAGTTGAACACTCATTCTCAGAGGCTGCATCGTCACTGTTTGGTTCGATTGCTTAGTCTAACGCCCATGACAGGACTCAGCTCTGGGTAGGAGTCAGGTGAGAGACAAACAACACCTTCCCGCCCCCCCACAAATAAAAGAGCTCTTTAATGGGAATCGAAACCACGACCAACCAGCCGAGTCCGCGATTGTCACTTCACCACAGTGGCTGGTTTCTCAGAAGAACTTTTTTGTTTCAATTTAAGTGATTTGCTCATTTATAAAATCTTACAAAAACCGTTTTCCACAAAAGTGTTTGCTTTAATGAAGAAAAGTGAACGTAAATGTATTTCTTTTTGGTGTTAATGCTTCTGGCTTTGATAAATTGTAATTTTATTGACGTAGCTGTTATCGTGTGTGTGTGTGTGTGTGTGTGTTGTCTAAAGTCAAAGTCAAAGTCAAAGTCAAAGAATTTTTTTCCAGATGGAACATTGAATAAGCAGAGGAAACTGCTTTTTTACATCAAGCCATCATAAACAAAACAAAGAAACTTCAATTATAACATAAATGGAAAACGAACGAAATACAAAGAGTGAAACTGCGGAAAAGGGCGAGGAGGTGTTGGGTTTAAATTATGAGGGGGATGAGGAGAGGGGAGAGGAAATAGGTGGAGGGAGGGGGTAGGATGGAGGCGTGGGGGTGGGAGGGAGAAGGAGTACAATTAAGAATTCATGCCTGTTATAATTATCAATATCAAGGAAATACAGAGAGAGAGAGAGAGAGATGAGTCGACGAGAGCCGAGTGAGAGAGGAGACGAGAAGTGACGTGAGAGAGACGAGAGAAAGAGAGAGAGAGAGAGTTAGGTTAGGTCAATATCAATAATTGTCTACAAAGCATACTCAAGCTTAAAAGACATGTACATAGGCATAAAACATATACAAAAGGATACATCATTGTAAAAATCACTGAAAAGTTATTTCAAAGGGAATTTGAGAAAAATATTGATATTGCTAACCATCCTTGAGATGCTTTTTCAGATTTTAGATTGATATTAAATACTGAGTTTTGTTCTTTATGTTTTTCAAAGTGATTGGTAGCTTGTTCCATACTTTTCCCACGGAGTACAAAAGACTAGGTTTATAAGGATTATTTCTTGGTCTAGGAAAGGATAATAAATGACTATGTCTAATATGTGTAGTTGTACAAATGAATCTCTTATCTTTTTAGGAGCATAATCCGTTTGTAACATTATGCATTGCATACTGCTTGTTGAACAAAGTATGTTGTAGCATGGTTAACATATTAAGTTGTTTATAGTCTTCTGTTCGTTAGGGTGCTTGTTTTTTGTAATACTAATTTTAATGTCCTTTTATACATTCGAGAAATATTTTTCAAGTTGGGTTCACTGCAGTTATCATAGGGTTGATGCATATTCAATGATTGAATAGAATATGATGCACCAGAAAAAGGCTTTCGAGAATGGGTGTCCAGGATGTTCTTAATCTTGGCTAATTGAGTAATTTTTTTGAGAGACGTTTCCCCATTGGACGTTTATGTGGTCAGGTCCATGTTAAATCTTTATATTTTATTACTCCTAGTATTTTATGTATGGAGTCGACTTCTTCTATTTTTTGGTCAGATATAAACAATGTTGGAAATTTTTGACTTCATTCTTTTGTCTTTTTTGTCGGGCAAATTACAAAACATGCACTTGGTTTTACTTGCTTGTTATAGGACAGTTGGTTCAACTGAGTCCATTCGATATGTTTTTTATACATCATTTTGGCGGTTTCTAGCTAATCTATATGGTCTGAATACACTGGAATGAAGAGATGTGTCATCAGCCAAACATTCGCATTTACTTTTCAAGAAATTAAGGTTAATCTTTGACGTAGAAAGTTAAACGTTGAGGGCCCAGTACCAGAGCTTGTGGTACTCCAATATTTGATAGACATTAAAATTTGACGTTTTATTGTGATGATACTGATTGTTTACGATCTTACATTGGAAGGAGGACATGGATTTATTGAATTCTGGAGTTAATTTGTAGAGTTCAGTTTACGCGGACAGGATAGAATGATTTATTACATCAAATGCTTTTTCAAAGTAACATTATTTTTCATTTATACTGCTAATAGGCTATCTCTATAAGCTGTACAAGGGTTGTATGGCAGGTTTGATTTTACGGAAACCAGATTGATCGTCGATGGGAGTAAGAATTGTTTTTAGTAAGGTAAGAATTAGTAAATTTTGCAAGTGTTTTTCAATAGGTTTAGATAAAGCAGATAAAATTGAAATTGGTCTATAGTTTGATGGAATTGACTTTATCGCCAGATTTATAAGTGGAAGTACTTTCGCTGCCGTAAATTTCATCGGGAAAGGTTGTTTCTCGATGCATAAAGTGTACATAATTTAGTTAGCTGTTATCAGTAATTATTGGACACACGAAATCTTTAGTATTTTGCATCTAAACCATCTAAATCGAGTTGTACCCGATTGTTTTAAGATGAATACTTTTGCTAACGTCTCCATAACAGTCAGTGTTGGGGGTAAGAAAAGCTAATCATATTTTAAATCAGGTAGTGTTTTAAATGCTAAAGGTATTTTTCATGAGGACTATCCATGTGATTATATTTTTTTCTTTGATATAGCAAATGGTTGTTTAATTGATCTGCAATTTACTTGTGTGATAATTCCTGGATGTATTGAGACTTGTTTATTATTCAACTTGTTAATGGCCTTCAAAATCTGACGTGAATCCTTTGTAGATAATTAACATCTTTTGAAAGTAATTACGCTAGATTTACGTTTCATTGAGATTGTACCTTATTTATTTGTTTACGGAATTCTTTATTTGTTTCACAGTATTGATTAACTGAATTCTTATGTTAATTTTCGATATCTATTTTCTTTTATTATCCACGGTGGTTTTGCTTCTTGTCTGACTCTATTTTTTGAGAATGGTGCATGTTTGTTATACACCGAAATAATTGTGTTACAAATTTCAGTTGCTTCATCAGGATCTCTAATTTGGTATATATATTCCAATTGTGAGGTGGCAAGGTATGAAAGGAAATACTTCTTCCTTAAATTTCTAAACTTCCTATACTATATGATCTTGTGCCTACTTTTGGTATTTTTATACGTTTTTGAACCCGTCAGACAAAAACGGGATTTTGATCGCTACATCCACATGGTGGATGAGCAAACTACAATGAGGAACTGTTTTGTGTTTGTATAAATGTGATCTATTAAAGGTATTTGAATGCTCTGTTATACGGTGTGGTATGTCAAAGTGTTGTTCAAAGACCGTGTTAGGTGTAGTTTTGATGCCACTTGGGTTTTAGGTTTCATTAATTCTATATTAAAGTCTCCACTAATAATAGGGTTTCATAAGCTTAGCTTGTTACTTCATCCATTGAGATACATGAATTTTTCTTGCCAAGTCCAGAGTGTCCAGATGATTTCGGTTTTAAATATCCTATAATAAGTGGTTTATTGTTTTGCATATGAATTTCAATCCTTACAGATTCAATCCCATAGTTTTCATGGCTGTTTAGTTTTTTACAGTTTAATGAAGATGGTACGTATACACAAGTGGCGGTACTTTTAGGTTTACACGGATCAAGTCTAATTATTTCATATCCCGGTTTGTCATATCAGCATCTGTTATTTCTGAGGACAAACGGGATTCCGCAAAACAAAATAAATGAAAGCTGTTACCAATGTTATGGAGGAATAGTTGCGACATCGTCTTTTTTATTTTCTTGAGATTGTGATATTCAAATAGCCTATTCGGAGTCCCTTTTAGAAGGCCATTGTCCTGACCCCCCGTGTCCAAGGTTTAAGGACAGTTGCAGTATGTTTGGACTTAGGAAGTAAAATCAGTTTCTTAAAATTATAATTATATAGACAAAATGTGATGGAATTTTTATGATTTCTATATATATATATTAACATACATATATAACACACTTATAGATATCTCAATACACTCATTCGCTTCGTGCCTGAGCAAGATACGAGGCCTCGAGCATGTCTATAGTCAGTCCTACAACAAAAATAAAAACAATATAAAAAGAAATAAGACTAATTATAATTTTATTAATCACAATCGAAAAGCGAAAAATAAGACGAAATCACAATCAAAGTGCGAATAGGAAATTATTTTCGTCTATATCGTTTGAACACGGAAACGTGTTTCGTTCAAGAAAGCAAGAAAAATATAATGTTTGTGAATTCTCAAGCACTACAACAAATACTCATATGACTCCTTTCGCTGCAGCAGTGGCCTAAAGCAAACTGTCTACAACAAAAATCAAATTATGCTGCTTTAGTGAGTGACTTACACCACATCACGAGATGACAACACTCACCAAGACCCAACTCCATACTGTCTTTTCCTTTTCTCACAATTTCATATATACAATACACTGCTCACCATTACGCCATGTATATATACACACAAACATTTCATACACTTACACACACCATTTATATACATACACATATAATTATATATATACATTATACACACACATATATTATATATTTATATATCTATATATACATTTATACATATACATACACATATATTATACACACATACATACACACCACATACACATAATATAAATATATATACATATATATATACATTATATATATAGATTTATATATATATTCTATAATATATATATCTATATATTTATATTATCTATACACATACCTAACATACAACATATACTATACATATATATACACACATTTACTTTACATATATATACATACACACACACACAACACATATATAATCATGAGCGAACATAAAAACACATGCACACGCGCGTGCTGCACACAACACACACACACACAACACACACACACACACCACACCACTCACACAACACACAACACACACAACACATACACACACACCATTGTGTTTTCAACGAGCAGATTGGACGCTGTTGCTTTTGAGTGTTGACGTAGGATGTCATAAGTTGATCAAAACTGGTCGTATGGATAGCTGGGGGGGTGGCGTTTGTGTCATGGTCACGGTTATTGTTAGCGATTTATTGCCATGGTCAAAAAAGCTTCAGTGTGACAGGAGCACACGGTTCGTTAGCGGATAAGGGGGGGATAATAATGCGTAAGACTTGGTTTGACTGGATTCCCAGTTCGTCTGATCGCAGTCTATACAGAGGGAGGGGGGGTGGGAGAGGAGGGCCACGACATGTAAGATCAGAGCGCACCTGTAGTTTGTGTCGGGGCAGTGTGTTGTCTCGGTGATAAAGGGGAGGGTAGTGGGGAGAGTGCTGAGAGGCGGTTGGAAGAAGAGGCCATGAACGTGAACGATCAGAGGCGCCTGAGTTTGTGTCAGCCATTGAGGTGTGTCTGTGAGAAGGGGAGGGTGTGATCCAGGATTCCAAGGGTGGCTACTCATGAAGTGGGGCACTGTTTTGCTGGTCTGTGGTCGTATGGGAACTTATTATGTTGGTTCTGGATAGGATGCCAGTTATTTACATTATGAACTGTGGGACGGTTTAATACTAAAATGAGTAAGATACTGGTCAATTACCGTCTGGAGTTAAACATCATGAGATTTGGATGGAAACAGAAGAAACTGCTTAAAATGATTTGCCAGTTTGGAAGTGCATGTTTTGCTGCCCGGGTTGAATCAGGTGCCGGTAACATGCTAAATTCTAGGGTTTCCGTTTGAGGTTGTGTATGTATTGTAGTTTCAACGAATGTCTACATTCAGATTTCGCAAGCTTTCTGCCCTATGAGATGGTGGGCGGAAAAAAAAGGTATTATGGTGGTGTTTTCTCTTGCAGGTATTATAGAGCTAAGGATTATTTTGATTTGGTAAAGTGTGAGAAGCCCAGTTGAATAAGGTCCGCAACAATGTCTGTTTGGTGACTTCTCTGTCGTTCATCTCATTCATTCACAACCACTTGCATAATCATCACCTTGACATCAGAACATCTACTATGGTCTCTTTAACCTGTCTCAAACACGTCCCAGTTACCACATGCCCGAGAACTGATTTGGAAATTAAAGTCATGTCTTGGCCACTATTCGGCGTGGGTCAGTGTCTCTGTTGAGCGACATCACCAATCAGTGCGACAGAAGCTCTGTCAGACACTGATCGTTTCGACAGCGTGTCCCGTACACTGATTTTGTTGTTCAGTCTGCTGGGACGAGGCAGGCAGATTCAGAAGCTTTCTTGCATAATTCGAGAGGAGCTGCCGAAGGGGGCTGTGGGCTGCTGGTGAGCTGCTGCAGGGGGCGGCGGTGCTGTTGAGCTGCTGTAGAGGCCGGCGGCTGCTGGTGAGCTTGCTGCAGAGGGGCGGCGGGTGCTGGTGAGCTGCTGCAGGGGGCGGCGTCTGCTGCGTGAGCTGATGTAGAGGTCGGCGGCTGGGTTGAGCTTCTGTAGTGGGCGGCGGCTGCTGTGTGCAGCTGCTGCAGGGGGGGGCGGCGGCTGCTGGTGAGCTTCTGGCTGGGCGCTCGGTCGGCTGTGGTGAGCTGCTGTAGAGGGTGGCAGGCCTGCTGATGAGCTGCTGTTGAGGCGGAGGCTGCTGCGTGAGCTGCTGCAGGGGTTGCGGTGGCTGCTGTTGAGCTGCTGTAGAGGTGGCGGCTATGCATGTTGAGCTGCTGCTGCTAGAGGGCGGAGGATCTGCTGTTGAGCTGCTGCAGGGGGCGCGGCTTGATGGCTGTTGAGCTGCTGCAGTTGTGCGGCGGCTGCTGGCTGAGCTGATGCAGGGGGCGGTGGCTGCTGTGAGGCTGC
>CM031624.1:46170806-46173306 GCA_018398815.1 Conus ventricosus | reverse complement strand
ACTCACTCCAGCTTTATAGACACTGCACCCATGCCTCTCACTCCAGCTATATAGACATTGCACCCACGTCACTCACTCCAGCTCTATAGACACTGCAAACACGTTACTCACTCCAGCTATATAGACATTGCACCCACGTCACTCACTCCAGCTCTATAGACACTGCACCCACGTCACTCACTCCAGCTATATAGACACTGCACCCATGCCACTCACTCCAGCTCTATAGACACTGCACCCACGTCACTCACTCCAGCTCTATAGACACTGCACCCACGTCACTCACTCCAGCTCTATAGACACTACACCCACGTCACTCACTCCAGCTCTATAGACACTGCACCCACGTCACTCACTCCAGCTCTATAGACACTGCACCCACGTCACTCACTCCAGCTCTATAGACACTGCACCCACGTCACTCACTCCAGCTCTATAGACACTGCACCCACGTCACTCACTCCAGCTCTATAGACATTGCACCCACGTCACTCACTCCAGCTCTATAGACATTGCACCCACGCCACTCACTCCATCTATATAGACATTGCACCCACGTCACTCACTCCAGCTATATAGACACTGCACCCACGTCACTCACTCCAGCTATATAGACATTGCACCCACGCCACTCACTCCAGCTATATAGACACTGCACCCACGTCACTCACTCCAGCTATATAGACACTGCACCCACGTCACTCACTCCAGCTATATAGACATTGCACCCACGTCACTCACTCCAGCTATATAGACATTGCACCCACGCCACTCACTCCAGCTATATAGACATTGCACCCACGTCACTCACTCCAGCTATATAGACACTGCACCCACGTCACTCACTCCAGCTATATAGCCCACTGCACCCACGCCACTTACTCCAGCTCTATAGACACTGCACCCACGCCACTCACTCCAGCTCTATAGACTTTGCACCCACGCCACTCACTCCAGCTATATAGACACTGCACCCACGCCACTCACTCCAGCTATATAGACACTGCACCCACGCCACTCACTCCAGCTCCCCATCCACAGCCACACCCTGGATTGTCTCACCACGCTCATCCAACCGATTCTCGTCCGCTTCGGCTCCCCTCTGCTCGCCTGAAAACATCAGGCCAACGATCTTTTTGTACTCCCAGTTCTTAAAGAACAGGGAGTACTTTAGAATGGAACGAAGAAATGCTGTGTGTGTGTGTGTGTGTGTGTGTGTGTGTGTGTGTGTGGGGTGTGTGTGTGTGTGTGTGTGTGTGTTTTGTGTGTGTGTGTGTGTGTGTGTGTGTGTTGTGTGTGTGTGTGTGTGTGTGTGTGTGTGTGTGTGTGTGTCCGTGGTCAAAAATGTGTTCCACTCGCTCCAGACAAAACTACTGGGCCGATCTTTCTGAAAATATGTAGGTGTGTTCATTATGGATCAGGGATGATGCCCGACGTTTTAGTTTACCGTTACAGCCGTTACTAACGGCAGTAACGGCCTGTAACGCTTTTTCTTCTTTATGGAATATCTCAGAAAGTACTTGGCCGATCTTTCTGAAAATTTGTAGGTATGTTCATTATGGGTCACAAATAATGCCCAGTGTTTTAGTTTACCGTTAAAACCGTTACTAACGGCTGTAACGGCATGTAACGGTTTTTCTTCTTTATGGAATATCTCAGAAAGTACTTGGCCGACCTTTATGAAAATTAGCAGGTATGTTCATTATCGGTCACGGATGATGCCTGATGTTTTAGTTTGCCCTGTTATAGCCGTTACTAACGGTTGTAACGGATTGTAACGGTTTTTCTTCTTTATGGAATATCTCAGAAAGTACTTGGCCAATTCATAAGCGGTATGGATGATCTTGTGACAAATCGGATCCTCTGTCCATATGTAAGTGATGTAATGCTGAAAATGGATTAAACAACCGTTAAAAACCGTTATTCTGCCGTTATTTCTTATATATTGGTCGATTTTAATGACATTTGGTATATAGAAAGGTTATCACACACAAATGGCACTTCTATATAGTGTTCCAAAATTTGACCGTTTGACATATTGTCCAATTTGGATGAAATTTAATATCTACACAGGCTTTAGCCCAGTGAGGACTAAAATACCGGTTTCAAAAGTGCATATCGGTCATATAACCGTTAAACCGTTATTTTGCCGTTATTTTTTATATATTGGTGGGTTTTAATGCAATTTTGTATATAGAAAGGTTATCACACACAAATGGCACTTCCATGCAGCGTTTCAAAATCTGACCGTTAAAAACCGTTATTCTTGACATATTGTCCGATTTGGATGAAATTTGATATCTACACAGGCTTTAGCCCAGTGAGGACTAAAATACCAGTTTCAAAAGTGTACATCGGTTAAATAACCGTTAAAACCGTTATTTCGCCTTTATTTCTTATCTCATAAAGCACTTGGCTGATTTATAAGCGGTTTGGAAAACTGGGGGTACGTTTATATGCTTCGCATCTTGTTTTTTCTTGCCTGGCACCTGCTCTGTGG
>CM031624.1:46145806-46165806 GCA_018398815.1 Conus ventricosus | reverse complement strand
GTGGGGGAGAGAGAGAGAGACAGGCAGAGGGACAGACAGACAGACAAACAAACACAGACACAGACACAGACAGAGATAAAGAGAGAGACAGAGACAGACAGGGAGACGAAACAAACAAACAAGATTTTTAAAAAAGTTTTAAAAAATACTAGAAAGGAAAGGTGATTAAAAAAAAACAAAAAACAGACAAGAGCGAAAACAACTTTGTCACTTCCTGGAAACATTCTACTAGTTCTAGAACTTTTCTCTGTCCATCCCAAGGGGATGAGGACGGGTAAGGGAAAAAAAGGGGGGAAAGGGGAATGGGTGGGGATTTCAAACGCGACGGGAAATTTTTTTGGTTTTTCCAATGTAAAGCGCCCCCCTGGAGAGAGGGGAGGAAGAGAGAGAGAGAAAAGAGAGAGAGGAGAGAAGAAAAGAGAGAGAGAGAGAGAAGAGAAACAGACAGCCAGACAGACAACAAAGCCCAACAGAGCGAAAAGAGAGAGAAAAGAGAGAGGAGGGGAGAGAGGAGAAGAGAGACGAAAAAGAAGAGAAGAAAACAAGAGTACTGGAGGGCAAGGCAGAGATATTTTTTTGCAAAATCCCCTGTTTGGCTGACCAGGGAAAATCCACTGACAGGGTAAATTGGAACATCATAAGAAAAGGGAAAAATTAAAGCGCGCGCACACAAAACCCCACACCACACACACAACCCACACCACACAAAACACACACCCCACACACACACACACACAACACGGGGCTCTTGCGGGGTTAAAACGCCTATAAAAAAACCTTTTACATTACAAAAACATTACACCCACACACACACACACACACACACATACACACACGGGACCCCCACACGGGGCCACACACAACACACACACACCACACCCCACAACACACAACACACACACCACCACACACACAAAACACACACCACACACAAAACACACACACAACAACACACACACACACACACACACACACACACACACAAGCCCCGCACGCAACGAAAGGGCCACGAAACCACCACCCCACACAACACACACACACCACACACACAAAAGGGCACACACAACACACAAAACCCCACACACCCCACACACTCCACACACAAAACACCACACAGAGCAGACAGAGAGGGGAAGGAGAGAAAAAAACAACAGAGACAGAACAGACAAAAAGGGAGATTTCACCAGCGACAGACAGACAACAGATAACAAACAGACATACAGACGGCCAGACGACAAGGAAATCACACACAAAAACACACACACACCCACCCCACACACACACACACACAAACACACAGAGACTGAGAGAGAGGAAAGGGAAAAAGGGAAGGCCCCAAAGAGGGGAGGAGGGGGGGAGGGGGGGAGGAGAAGAGGAGGAGGAGGAGGAGGAAGGGGAGGAGGAAGGAGGGGGGAGGAGGAGGAGGAGAAATAAGAAAGGACAGAGGAAGAAGAAAAAAGGGAAAAAAAGAACGAAACAGAGAGGGGGAATTTTTGGCAAGGGGGCCGAATATCGATGTGTAGGAGGTCAACCGCGTCACATCATCACACCGCCCAGCCAAAGAAACCGGGAATTTCCCCCCAGCCCTTCCCCCCCCCCCCCCCCCGGTTTCCCCCCCCCCCCCATCCCGCCCCATCCCACCCCCATCCCCCTTTCCCCCTTTCCCCCCCCCCTCTTTTTCCTGCTAAACAGTTTGAGCCCGACCCCAGAGTATTTCCGTGCAAGGCGGGGGGGGGGGGGGGGGGGGGGGGGGGGGGGGGGGGGGGGGGGGGGGGGGGGGGGGGGGGGGGGGGGGGGGGGGGAAGGGGGGAAGGGGGGGAGGAGGGGGGTTGGGGGGGGCGTTTTTGGGACTCGGGGGGGGTTTGAAAGAGAGGGAGGGTGGGGGTTACGGGGGGCCCGATGGAGGGGCTAAAAAAATTGTGTGTGTGTTTTTGTTGTGGGGTTTTGGTGGTGTTTGTGTGTGTTTGTGTGTGGTGTTTGTGTGGTTGGTTGTTGTGTTTTGTGTGCGAAACGCGCGCGCGCGTGTTACATAAAACAAATAAAGCATAATGAATTGAAAGGACAAACTATGAAAAATTAGATAAAATAATTTAAAAAACTAATTTAAAACGAAAAGGGATTATAAAATTTTCCCTTTAAATTGGACTTCCCAAAAGGTTACTCGAAATTTTTAAACCCAAGAGAAACAAACGGGCAACAAATCAAAAAGTCAAAAACATTAACTTTCCCTTTTTCAGCACGGGTAAAAACCCCCATTAAAAAAGGGTTTCGTTAGTTCACAAAAAAAAAACACATTTTTAACTAAAAAGACCCCCCCCACGACAAAACCACTTAACAGCCCTGGCAATATTTGGTTTCGTGGGGAATTAAAAAAAATTCAAAAATTCACCCCTAAAAAAACCGGGTCGGCAAATTGCCCCCAAAGTTTTGACAGAGTTTGCTGACGAGGTTTTTAAATGAGGAACTTTTAATTGCCCTCCAAAAATCCCTCCCCAAATAAATTTTAAAAACCCTTGTATAAAAAAGGAAAACCCCAACCTTAATACAACCAAAAAAAATTTTATTTGCTCCCCTTTTGCTGCTCTAATCGCTTATAAATTAAAAACAAAGGGGGTGTGCGAGGGAAACCCCCAAGAAAATACAAAAATTAGTCCCTTTCCCCAAGTAAAAAAACAGTGCAACTTTGACTTAATCCCCAAAAAATTTAATTCCCTCTTTGGGTTTTTTCAAAACAAACAAACTTTTTAATACTAAAACTGGGGAACCAACACAAAACGGATATTAAATATTGAGACGGCCCAAGGAAATTAAAAAAATTAATGCCACCCAGGACACCCAATTTAGTTCGGGCTGTAAAAAGGGAATGACCCAAAACCAAAAATATATTTTCAGTTTTGGAAAAGGGGGAATTTAAACAAAGCCAAAACCCCACACCATCATCAAAAACTGATCCGTCAGTGTATATTTTTCAAATATTTATAACCTTTTTTTTCCTTTGTAAATTTTGGGACAGTGTGCTAACCCCAGCGGCGAAATCGCTTTTTTAGACCCGAAAAAAAAATTTTTAACTGAAAACCTTCCGTTGGGTTCCCAAGGGGAAACCGGGCCCAAAAAACCAGACGCAGGCGCAACCCGTATGGGCAACCCTATAATAAAAAACGTAAAACATATGAACGAAGCGTCAAAAAATTTAAAATTTTCTGGGCTTTTTTCCAAAAAATCAATGTGGGATCTTTTAAATTAAACCCCTTCAAGGTCGTCCCCCCGAAACCCCGTCCCCCAAAACATATTTTAAACAGAACTTATTTTTTTTTCTTCATCAAGTGGAAAAAGGCCTCTATTTTAATAAGCCCAAAGGACTTATGTGCACAGGTACACCCCGGGCCAATTTTAAAGCAGTTTTACTTTTAAATTTCTTGAAGTTTTTTTAAATGCGACGCGAAGCAAAAAGAATACTTCCGTCCGTAAGTCAACCCTTGATCGAAACAAACTGGTTGCAAAATGCAACAAAACTTTAGGATCCCTGCCCCCGGGAAAGACTGACAATTTTTAAAAAATTCAAATTTTAAAAACTGCTTTAGTAAAAATTTGAGCCCAAAAAATTTTTTTTTTCGGGTTTAGTTTTTGGTGAAAGTAGGACACCTAAAAATTTTATTTCCCAATTTATAAAAAATTTCCCCTTTTCCCCCCAGAAAGAAAATAGGCGGGTTACGGGGTTATATCCTTTGAAAAAGAAAACCCAAATTTTCTTTTCCGGGAGGGGGGAAAACCCAAATTCAAATGCATAAAACCCTTTTTAAAATTTCCCCCCGCCCTTTGCTGAAAGAGCTTTTAATAAAATTTTTTACGTAAATTTTTTCTTTTTTTTAAAAGAAAACATTAATCCATAAAAAAAAACAATCACAAAAAGGAGCTCCCTTTGGTATTTTATAAAAAAAAGTAATAATTAAAAATTACAAAAACTTTAAAATTTAACAAATTTTTAAAAAAGAACCTTGTGGAACCCCCAATATTTAAATTTTCTTGAGGATGAAAAAGTCACCCCAAACTTTTTTTCATTAGGGTTCCCCCTCCCATTTAAAAATAAATTCACATAATTGAAACTGACCAAAAAACCAATTTGTTTTAAATTTAATATGTTTGTTTGTGTGTGTGTGGGGGGTGTGGGGGTGGGTGTGTTGTGTGTGTGGGTGTTTTTGGTGGTCGGGTCTTCTTCCTTGTGGGCTTGGGGTTTTGATGGGTGGCCTTGGCAGGGAAAGGGTAGGTTGTGGGGGAGAGAAGACAAAAGACAAAAGGGAACGGGCAAAGGGCCCGACAGGGGAGCCCAAAACTAAAGGGGCCCCAAACCCGCCTTTTTTTTGGCCCATTTGGGGGCGGGGGGGGAAAAAAGGAAGAAAGGGGAAAAAAAGGGGGGGGGCCCAGCCTTCGCCGAAGCCCCCCCCCCGCCCAAGGGGGGGGTCCCTCGGGCCCCAAAAGGTAAAGAAACCTTCCCCCCCCCCCCCATCCCCTTTCCCCCCCCCCCCCCCAACCCACCCCCCGGGCCGACTTGAATCCCCCCGGGTTGGGTCCCTTTGCCCTTTACGAAAACTCGTTTCCCCTGAATCCTGAAAAGCTCCTTTAATTCCGGCCCAGGGTTGTTGTTTTTTTTTGGGGGGGGGGGGGGGGGTTAGGGCAAAGACCCCTTAAAGAGATTTCCCCAAAACCGGGGGTTCGCAGTTCCCAAAAGCGAGCGGCTTCTAAATTTGGGTTTCTCCTCACAAAAACCCAGGAACCGGGAAAAAGGGGAAAGTGGGGCGAGCGGTGGGGAGGGAGGGAGGGGAGGGACGGAAAAAGGGCGGGCGCACAGACGCGTTTTCCTTGCCAGGCTGAAACACAAAAAAAAAAAATTTGGATGCGCCAAAGTTTTTGTTTAAAAGGGGAGTGGAGTATTCATAGATTTGGCCCAGAAAGCGTGGTTTCAGAATTAAAAATTGGGTTTTCTGAAATTTTGATTCTCCTCTTTTTCTTTCATAGGGCCTTAAGGAACAACCCAAAGGGGGCCCCCGAGAAAATTTAAAAAAAAACAAATAAGGGGAAAAAAATCCCCCACCCCCCCCCCTCACCCCCCAAAAAAAAAAGGGGGGGGGGGAAAAATTGGGGGGGATTTGGGTTTTTTTGATCGATTATCATTTTTAAACTTTGCCCTATTTTGGGCCCCAAACTTATGACACCCCCCCAAAACGCTGCCCGGAGTTAAAAATGGGGGGTTTTATGCAAAATCCAACTTTTGGCGTGGGGGCCATATCAGACCGTGACTCTTTTGTCGTGCTCTGGGGCGCATTTCCCCCAGTTAAAGACACAAGGGTTTTTTAAGGGCAACTTGAAGATAGTAGAAGTGTTTTAAAATGCCGGCCCCTTTGACTGAAAGGGGAAAGAAGAAGCTGAGTCCCAAAATTTCGTTCTTTTTCCCGTTGTAAAACTTGTTTGGGCCCTTGCCTGAAGAAACCAAAAAGGGCGAAACGCGTTGTTTTTTGGCCCTTTGGCTCGTTTGCCACTATTCTTTTGGGGGTTCGCAAACCATTTATTTAAGTTTTTGTTTAGTGTTTTCCCAATTTGGGTTTGGGGAAATTTTTTTTTTTTTTTTCCTCTCTCTCCTCCCCCCCCTTTTCCCCCCCCCCCCCCCCCCCCCCCCCCCGGCTTTCTTTCTTCTTTTGTTTTTTTCTTTTTTCTTTTTTTCCCTTTTTTTCTTTTTTTTTCCTTTTTTTTTCCCTTTTCCCTTCCTTTTCCTTTTTTTTCCCTTCTATTTTTTGTTCTGTCTTTCTTTCTGTTTTTCTTTCTTTTTTTCCCTTATTTTTTTTTTTTTTTTGGTTTTTCCTTCCTTTTTTTTTCCCTTCCGTCTTCGTTCCTTCCTTCTCTCCTTTTTTTTCTTCCTTTCTTTTTTCCTTCTTTTCTTTGGCCCCTTTCCCTTTCTTTTTTTCCTTTGGGTTCCTACTTTCTTTTTTTCCCTTTTTTTAAAATTTCCCCCAAAATTTGGGGCGCCCTCCTACAGACCCAAAAAATTTTAATCTCTTTGGGGGGCTTTTTTTTTTTTTAAATTTCTTTTTTTTTTTTTTTGGTATTTCCAACCCCCTTCCCCCCCCTTCCCTTGCCCCTACTCATTTCCCCCCTCCCCCCCCCCCCCAAACCCTCCTCCCCCCCCCCCTTTTCCGAAACCCATCCCCTTTTCCCTCTCGCACATCCCCCCCCCCCCCCCCCCCCCCCCCAATGGTTGAGTTTACGCCCTCACAGCGAAAGTTTTCGGGACATGTTTTTCATTCAGGGTAGTCTTTGGCCCCCCCCCCCCCCCTTTCCCCCCCTTTTTTTACTTCTCATTCCGGGGCTTTCCCAAAAACAGCCACCCCCATGGGCCCTCCCTTGGCACCCCCAGCGACCCGATCCACAGGGAAGCCGCCGTGAGGCCACCCACAAGGGGAAACACTGCCGCGCCCGGTCAAAAACCCAACCTACGACAATCCTGGAAAAGTGGGGTTTTTGTTGTTTTTTTTTTAATGAAATTCCGGGCCCCAATTTATATGAATTAATTTACTTAAAAGAAAGCAACAAATGTTATTCAAATTTTTAAAACAACTGGGGGAGGGGGTTTTCGATCATATGTTCACTCTTACACCAACCGTTTTTAAATTTCAATTTCCCCCGTCAAAACAAATGCATAGACATAAAAAACACAGGGTTTTTTTAAAAATAGCTGTGCCCCGAACGTCTTCAATAGACCTTTCATAAAATTTTTTTTAAACATAAAACAAGCCCGGTTTCAAAAAGTAGGTTTTGGGGGTCCCCATTACCATTTACGGCTATTACAGCAGTGAGAATACCCAACGCAACACACACACACACACCCCAACACCCCACACACACACACAAAACACCCCACACCCTCTCCCTCCTCCTCTCCCCCCACTCTCCTTTCCTCTCCTCTCCTCTCTCCCACACACACACACACACACACACACAACACCCTCCAAAACACCCACACACCCACAAACCCCCCACACCCACACACAAACCCCCCAACACACAAATTTGCTCCCCAACAAAACACACACCCACCCAAACATACACACACACACACACACACAACACACACACCACACACACAACACACAACACACACCCCCACATGCAAAAGGGAGAATACCCAAAAGCAACCCCACACACAAAACACACACCCCCCACACACCCCCCACACACACACACCACACCTCTCTCCTCCCACTCTCCCCTCCCTCACACACACACACACAACACACACACAACACAAACACAACACACCCCACCTACACAACACACACCCCACACACACACACGAAAACACCCCAACACAAAACATATGGGCTCCAAAAAACACACACACACACAACCCCACAACACCCAAACACACACAAAAAAACACACACACCCCACACACACACACACACACACACGCCAAAACACCCACACACACCCACACACCCACACACACACAAACACACCGCACACGTGTTGGGGTGGTGTATAATAAAGCATGGCAAAGATCGGCCCTTTAAAAGAAAATTACATAAATTTTCTAAGCCAAAACAACGGTTCAAAAATGTAGGTGGGGGGCGGCATTACCATTTTTCTTTTCTTTACGGGAGTGAGAAAACCCAACGCAACACACACACACACACACCCAAAAACACCCCACACACACACACAACACACAAAACACAAAACACCTCCTCACCTCTCTCCCTTCCCCCCCCCCCCCTCCCTTCCCCTCTCCCTCCCATCACTCACACACACACAAAACCCAACCCACACACAACACAAACAAAAAACACACACACACACACACCACACACACACACACAAACACACACACAAAACACACCCACACCCACACACACACACCACATATTGGGTCACACACCCACACACAAAACACCCCACACACACACACACCGCACACACACACACGCACACGCACACCACCCCAAAACCCCCACAACGCACACAACACCCAACCACACACACAACACAACACACACACACACCCCCACACACACACACACACACAAACACGAACACACACACACCACACAAAACACACAACACCCCCACCACAAAACACACCCGCCCCCCCCCACGCCGCACGCACGCACGCACGCACCACGCCCCGCCCCCGCACCACAAAACACACACACACAAAACACACACAAACCCGTTAGTCACAAAAGTCAATGCTACCGCATCCGTTGGCCTTAGGGTAAACGTATTGGAAAAGTCCGGGTTTCGGGGCTTTTGTCACGGAAAAACCCGTCCCCCTCCCCCTTTTGGGGGGCGTTACCCCTAAGCCCCTGCCGTGACGGGTGGGGGCAGCGGGGGGAAGTTTTGGGCCATGTCCCCCCTCTGGCGGCACAACCCTTTCGGGAAATTTTTCGCATTTGCATTAATTTTTTTTTTTTTTTTTTTTTTAGGATCCACTTTCTCTCCCAGTTCTGTCTGGTTGCCTGCTATCACGCTTCACTATACTGTAAACATGCTATCACGCTTCACTATACTGTAAACATGCTATCACGCTTCACTATACTGTAAACATGCTATCACGCTTCACTATACTGTAAACATGCTATCACGCTTCACTATACTGTAAACATAAATATGAAGAAAAACAAATAAATAAGTAATTATTAAACTCAGAGGACAACTCAGAGGACACCAACACCCACCAAAACTACCAGTCCGTCGGGGCTGATGAAGACCAGCAGTAGCTGGCCGAAAAATTTCTCTAAGGTAAATTTTTGATTAGACTCTGAGTGAGAAACACACAGAAACAAATGAATAAACGTATAAGTAAGTAAGTAAATGAATGAATGAATGAATGAATGAATGAATGAATAGGTACATAAGTAAATAAAAACATATCTTAGACAATAAGAGTGTCAACCTACTTTTGCACCACCCTGTACATATTCATGACGTTGAAAATTTACCAGTATTCTTTGCTCTTTCAGTGCTGCTGCTGTTATAAGACAAGGAAAGGCGTTTTGTGTGTTTGTGAATAGGGCAGGGGGGAGGAGGTGGAGGAGGAGGAGGAGGAGGAGGAGAGGAAGGCGATTGCGAGTGGTGGGTGAAGGGGAAGGGGGAGAGCGTGAGAGTTAGACTACAGACATTTTACTAGTAGGACTGTTGAAACAGGTGGACTTACATGACGTGAGACAAACATTTTACAGCAGACTCCATGAAAACCTTGATCACAGACACCCCCCCCCCCCCCCCCCCCCCCCACCACTCAATGCGATCTTTGCATTTCTGAAAGAGATTAACATTTTTCATCTGATCTAAGATTTTACGCAGGAAAGATTTTTTTTTTTTTAACGAAATGTCCGCTGTGTTTTTAGAAGGTGTGTTATAAAGGGTTGTGTGAATGAGGTTTTTTTTATATATATTTTTAAGACTTGGGAGTTGACTTCAACGTGATGACAGCCCTGATATGTCTCTCTGCGGTCGGCTGGGCTATAAGCAACATGATCTTACCTTACTAAAATTCAGACGTGCAGGAACGGACGAAGGAAAGGTGCCTAAAAGATGACAACCAAGGGAGAGGACTCCGCGGTGGAGGAGAAGGAGCGGAAATCGCTGATTCATCAGCGATCTGGGCTGGTTCAGATGAGGCCCAATTCCACTATGGATTCTCAAAGCTGCTGGTGGCTTCCATGGGAGGAGGAACCCTTATCAAAGCCAATTCATCTGGCAGTCCATCCATTCTCTGTGGGTCTGAGTCGGCAGCTCTGGCAGTGTGGGAGGGTTTCTGTTATTCTTTGTTTCTTTCTTCTCCTTTTTTCCCTCTTTTTTTTTTGTTTTGTTTGTTTGTTTGTTTTGCTTTGTTTCGTTTTCGTTTGGATGTGCGCGCACAATCTATATGAATCCAATCTTCAAGGAATTTAAAGTGAAAAATCCGCCATTATTTTCAGGAGATCAGATGAAACGTTTTCATTAATACCAGATTTTTTTATACAACCGATTTAGTAACAAAAACAACAACAACAACAACAAAACGACAAACAAACCCAAAAAAACCGAAAGGCTTAATTAAGCAAGAAAAAAAATGCTTCAGTATATCAGTACAACATGCTTTTGGTGTTTGCTGACATTAATATATCCAACGTTATTTTCTATATAACCTTATACTTATTAATTTTTGTATATACGTCGTATACAAAATACACATTATCGAAACTCTTGAAGAAAACTCAACATTGCAGCAGAAGTCAACAAACAAAAATCCGACAGCTAGCATGGACAAACAAAGTTACAAGACAAAACACGACGCGTTTCGATCTCTGAAGTCTTCTTTGTTCAGGATGAACAACCTTCAGGACAATGAAAACGAAGAACGAGCACTCACTTACTTTCGCAAATTCGGCGCAAGATGAGTGTTGAATAAAAACGAGATCTGTTGGGAAGAAGACAATGTGAGTTGAAACAGTAAAGATGATAATAACAATAATGAAAGAAATAATGATGCTAATAATCATGATAGAAATATTGAAACAATATGAAAGAAATAATAAAGAAAGTACTGCCACCTTTGGTGATAGTATGTCGATGGTCGTTGTAGTATTAATACAGTGGCTGTACACACATTCCCTACTAACTACATTAACCCAATTTTCTTTGTGCCCCCACCAATGGCGTAGGAATACAAGAGTCCACCAGGTGCGGGTTATCTTCACTGTCTTTGTTGCCATGACACTGATTCCTTTCGTTCACCCCCAGGCCACACGCCACAACTAGGATTCTGTACTAAATCACTCTATGGTCCGTGTAAGCGTTTTGAGGTGTAGCCTAGAAATTGATATAAAACTGATAACAGATCAAATGAATACACACACACACTCTCTCTCTCTCTCTCTCTCTCTCTCTCTCTCTCTCTCTCTCTCTCTCTCTCTCTCACACACACACACACACACACACACACACACACACACACACAAACACACTGCTTATTTCACTCGTCTTAAAGGATTTCTCCGGATGAAATCATTCACAGACTGGAAACACATGAGCTACCCCTTACCTGACGTGTCACACGCCAGGCCTTCGCACTCACCGGTGACCATACATTTGCGCCGGGGGCGGGGGGGGGGGGGGGGGGGGGAGGGGGGGGGGGGGGGGGAGGAGGGGTGTCCCCCCAGAGGGATCCCCCAAATAGTCCCATTCCTTTCAAGTTATTCTCTCTGCTCGCAGCCACCTGCCATGTACCTGGATGGCATAGGAACGAAAAGAAGGTTAACCAAGCTTCAGACAATTTACAACGAAAACCAAAAAAAATTCAATACGATCCAAGTGTGCCTGTCTATAAATACTCGACTTGTTAATAAACAAGGCCTTTTAGCGCATTGATATGTGGTGTGTAGCCATATCCGAAGACAAAAACCTTTCAGGGCGCCAGGATGGCTCAGTGGTTAAAAAGCACTCATGCAGCATTACTGCTGTGAGTTCAATATGGCCAGTTGTGTGTTTTAGGTAGTTGTAAAGAGTACACATACCTATCTCTCTTATCTATTATCAATCTCCTTTTTCCCATTTGGTATGTTTCCATTTTAAAGAATGAAGATCATATAACGATCATTAATCATCGTGTAACAGGATGTCTATAGAAGTCATCGTCGTCAGTCAGTGTGTGTTGTTGTTGTCATGTAGTAGTTGTATGTAGTAGTAGTAAGTAGTAGTAGTAGTAGTAGTAGTGTAGTAGTCGTAGTCGTAGTAGTAGTAGTCATAGTAGTAATAGCAGTCGTAGTAGTAGCAGTCGTAGTAGTAGCAGTAGTAGTAGTAGTAGTAGTAGTAGTAGCAGTAGTAGAAGTAGTAGTAGTATGTCAACCTCAGGGTATGTCAGTGGAGGAAGGACTAGCGCACAGCCCAAACACACTCACAGCTTGCTTACAATCTCATTCATATATCATGCATTCGTCACATCAAACCACTAGTAAAGTCTATAACTTTACTACACATGATCATAGAAAGAAATATCAATGCATATGGAATCAAACAAAATAAAACATTCTCTCTTTCCTTGAACTTCACAAAACCATTTATCTAAATCATCATTAACTAACCCGGGTATAAATAGATTTCTACTTTACCTGGCCAGGTGATCTTAACTATTCACGAATCACTGTCTTTTCTTTTCTTTTTTTTTCTTTTCACTGTCACTTTCACAAGCACGACACAACTGCTGGCACTGGTCAGGTTGGACCGCCGGCACTGGTCAGGTTGGACTGCTGGCACTGGTCAGGTTAGACTGCTGGCGTTGGTCAGGTTGGGCTGCCGATGAAAGTGGCGCGGCCAAGTATGAGGTCGAACCCCGGTTCAGATTGAACAGTGACTATCAGACATCGATCTGTTCTCCTTTCTTTCTTCCTGCATTAACGCATTGCACTCTCTCTCTCTCTTCTAGTCTGCTCTATCAAATGGACATGGTTGCTTTTCTTTCTTTTTCTTTTTCTTTTTTTTTCTCTTCATCAGTTAGCAACTCTCTCTCTCCACATCTCTCCTTAGTCCTTCCTCTGCAGACTCTATCTGGTGCTAATGCTACAGCTCGGTTCTCTTCACTCCTCCACTCATCTCTCTGCTTCCTCTCGTGCAGAGACTACACCCAGAACCTCTTCCTCTCTCTCTCTGTTTTTTCCTTCTTCCTCCCCTCTGCTCTCTGCTAGCTTTCTTTATCCTCCTCCCATCTGTCCAAGGGTGAGTCCCATTGGTCAGTATTTTCCCGCCTTATACTGAAGTTGCCTCCCCTGCAATTTCATTGGACCTTCAAATTGTCAAAGTCACATCTACCCGCCTTGCTCTCTGTGGTGGTCAATTGGTCATTTAATTAATTAGCGTGATTCACCCCCACCACACACTACCTTCCCCCTCCTACTTTAACCGGCGACGTCCGACTCAATTGTGAACGCTGGTCGCAAATTGGCTGGATGAGTCTGACCCAGGCGCCGAGACTCGTCTGAGCAGACCTATAGAGACGACTGCCAAACGACTTAGTCCGTCTGCTGTCTCCTCGCTGTGCTTAATTGGCTGAGGCGATGCATGGAGCCGTCTGCTTGGCGCCAAGATGTTTGCGTTTGGACTTATGTCCAGTTGAACTGGCCGGCGACTGACCACGAATTCGGTTTTTTATTTTTGTCCGTGACAATTTCCCCCTTGCAAAAGACTATGCTCCGCATTGTCTCAAAACAACGGTACAAAAAAAAAACCAACCGAATTTGCTGACACACAGCTACACGTGCAAAGTTTGGAAAATACTTTACAACAAATGGTTTATAATTTATAAAATATATCATTAGTGAATACCACTCCAATGAGTTATCATTGACGTGCGCTCTTGCGTTATTTCAACTCATTTTATAACAACCTCTGTGCGCACCTATGCAATTCCCCTACCTGCGGATTTGCCACATCTTCTCTTCACAATTACTATGAAAAGCACAATCTAATATGACAACGATCCATGACACCTCACTGAGGAATCCCCATCCTCACTTATCGCAAACAGTGCATTACTACACAAGCGACTGTATGCTCCAACATAACTACATTTACATGAACAAATCTCACACAAAAAATATGAACCATAGCCAAATGGGAATAAACCCATATCCACTCAACATAACTGTAATCAACACATATTATCAACAAAGTACTATGCACCCCGGATATGACTGACTTCCTCTGAGTTTGCAGCTTGCTAGACTACATGGCTTAAATAGTCAGCTCCGACATTCTGTCGACCTGGAATGTACTGCACTCGATCCCTGTGGGGCTGCAGTGCCATTGCCCAACGCAGCACCCTGCTGTGTTTTCAGCTGCGCCTCCTGAAAGGAATTTGAGTGGTTGGTGATCTGTCTCTATCACGAACTCTTTCCCATACAAGTATTTGTGAAATTTCTGCACGGCCCACACGACAGCTAAACACTCCTTCTCTACCGTTGTGTACCCTTCTTCACACTTCGTCAGCTTCCTGCTGGCATACTTCACGGGAAAAACTCGACCCCTTCGTGCTCCTGCAACAATACTGCACCTACTCCACCGCCTGATGCATCTGTACGCAACAAAATGGTTTTGACATATCCGGTAGCTTCAAGATGGGACGGGAACCTAGTCTTTCCAGCATTGTCTGCAGCGCTTGCTCTGCAGCGTCTGACCCTTCGACCCCTGCCTTGACCAAATCACTGAGAGGACTCGTGATCGCAGCGAAATTTGGAACAAACTCCCTATAGAAACCAATAAAACCTAGCAGGCTCCTGACTTCTGTTTTGGTCTTTGGTCTCTCTGAATTCATCATCTTCTCCACCTTTCCCTTTTCTGGCTGCTTTGTGTCGCCTCCAACAACAAAACCTAGGAACTCCTACTGTCTAGCCCTTCATACAGTGACACATCCCTGTATGACTCTTCTCCTGGAAACTCAGGCAACAAAATCTCCCCTTCTCCTGCTGGTCTCCTTCACCTCATCAATGATTGCTGCTGCGCCTATGTGCTGAGTCTCACGCTGAATATATTCTGGAGCAAATTCGCATGGAAAAGTTTTGGTTTTCCATTCACATCAATTCGTAGTCCTGATCTACCTTTTCAACGATGGTGAATGGTCCTTTCCAATGCATCAGCAGCTTGTTGTGATCCGTGGGAAGCAGTAACAGGACTTGATCTCCCACCTTGAGGAATTGCTTCCTCACCTTCCTGTCATATTGCTTCTTCTGAACGACCCTAGCCTCCTGCAAGCTCTCCCTTGCAACCTTACAGGTCTCCTCTAGCCTATTGCGTAGGTCCACCACGTACTGATAAGTGGTTTTAACCTCTTCTGACTCCTGTTCTCCGGACCATAGCTCTTTGAGAATGCACACTGGTCCCCTGACTGTCCACCCATACAGCAGCTCAAATGGTGAAAAGCCTGTGCTCTCCTGAGGGGCTTCCCTGTAGGCGAACAGTGCCGCTGGAATGTAGCGGTCCCAATCTGCTGGCCTTTCCTCACAGAGCTTCTTTAAGATGCCCTTCAGCACACCATTGAATCTTTCCACCAAGCCATTGCATTGTGGGTGGTATGGGGTAGTGAGAAGCTGTGTGATCCCTAGCAGCCTGTTGACCTCCTTCATCACGCCTGAGGTGAACTGTGACCCCTGTCACTGAGAATTTGTGACGGCACACACCACGCGAGAAAAGATGTCTACCAGCCCTTCAGCGACCTGTTGCGTATCTACCCTTTCAATGCGACTGCTTCTGGGTATCTGGTCGCGTAGTCCACGAGCGTCAACACATACCTGTGCCCACCTTTGGAACAGGCGCGATTGGGCCAATCAGATCAACAGCCACTCTCCTGAACGGTGTGTCAATTAAAGGGGATGTTTAAGAGCGCCTTCCTCTTCACCCTCTTGTGCTGACCTTTGACACACGTCACATGACATGCAGAAACGCTTTATGTCTGCCATTGCCCTGGCCAATGAAAATCATCAAAGATTCGGTCAGCTGTTTTGCTGTGCCGAGATGACCCCCATGAGCGACTCGTGACCCACTGACATGACAGTGTCACGATAAACATGCTGGTACCTCTAACTGAGTTGTCACCTTGCCTGTCTTCCCCTTTGTGAACACTCGTACAACAACCCGCCTTTCACCAGAAATTCTGTCTCACCTCCTCTAACCACCTGTTTTCTCTCCACCTCTTGCCAACTCCCAAGACTTTACGAGTGAAGGGTCTTGTTTTCCTGCGCTGCCCTAAACTCATCAGGCGACACATCTATGCCTGACTTCCTTGCTGGAACGACTAACGGTTTATCAACCTTTTCTCCTTCTTGCTCGTGTGTGAACTGCTGCCCTGTAGCAGTCAACAACTCAGGATCCCCTGGATCCCTTGCACCTGGAATATTTCCAATGATCAAATCATAAAGGGGTTTCTCCATCACCAGCGCACACAACTCGCCTGAGAAGTAAGGGTACGTAACTTCTATCTTGGCAACTGGGAACTCCCTCACAGTGCCATCGATTAGATGTACAGGTCTGGATTTGCCCTGTCAAATCCCCTTCATCGACCAGCGTTGTTCTTACTACACCACATGAACAACCAGTGTCCCGTAACACTTTCACCCTCTGCTGGCCAATCCACCCTTCTTCCACTGGTAATGAACCACTCAGCCTAGTGCCCTCCATCCCTGACACTGACTGCTGTCCAGTGCTAGCCATCGGCCGCACTCTACCCTCTTCAGATTGGATCCCTTTGGTTCCACTGCAGGTCGTTTCCCTTGGCGACCCTTATCCACCTCTTGCAAGGCTGCTGCCTTCTGGAATCTCATGCGAAAATCCCTCGCCACATGTCCCTTCTGTGACAAATGAAACACCTATTGTCCCTTTGTCCTCTTTCTGCTCCACCACTGGGTTTGCAGACTGTGCAGAAAACTCCCCTAGTCTCCTTGCACTCTTCTCACCTGTGCCTGGCACCTGTTTCTCCTGCACCTTAGTGCCCAAACGTGCCTCTCTATACACCTCTGCTAACTTCAGCAACTCCCCTGCTGTCTCTGGCTGTCTCTCTTTCAAATGTATGGTTAACTCAGGGCCGCACCTGACAAATTTGTTCCTTCATAACCAGCTCTTTCAATTCAGCGAACTCCTTTCTCGTACCACTCAACTCTAACCATTTCTCAAAATAGTGATCTAAACGTGCCCCAAACTGAGTGTACGTTTCCCCTGCTTGCAATCTAGCTGATCGAAATTTCTTTCTGAATCCCTCCTCTGTGAGGTCAAATCCCTTCATCAATGATTCCTTCACAGCACCAAAATCAGATTGTTGGTCTGCTGGTAACGCAGTGAAAATCTGTAATGCCTTACCCGTCAATAGCGCTGACAAAATGACCGCCCACTCTTCTGAAGGCCAACCCTGACTGGTGGCAAACGTTTCAAAACGACTGATGTATGCATCAATCGAATCTGTTCCTTCAGAGAATTTTGGCAACTTTGGTCGGGGAGCATAACTGCGCACAGAGTCATTGGAACTGAACTACCATCACCGGTGGTCTCCCCCTGTATTCTCACTCTCTCTAACTCTAATTGAATCCTTAATCTTTCTGTTTCCTGCGTTAATCTTTCTGTTTCCTGCGCTGCGTTAGCCTGATTACTGTTAGCCTGAATCCTTAATCTTTCTGTTTCCTGCGTTTCCTTAGTCTTTCTGTTTCCTGCATTTCTTTAGCCTTTTCCTGCTCTGCTATTTCTAATGCGACACGGCGTCTTTCCGCTCGCTCATCCCTTCCATCTTTTGCTGGTTTTCAACGAATGCTCGCAACTCTTCTCCCGAGTAGCCTAAATCACGAGCGACGCTCACAAGTTGTTTCAATAGGGTGTTCTTTTCTTCCGCCATTATATCTCTTTTTTTTTTTAACAAGATTTACTACTACGACAGCCAAACTGGTGGTTACCGACACGAGTGACGTAATAGCACAATCCTATGAATGATAATATTAGCTTGGGCAACGTAATTAGTTTTTATAAGACGCCTAGCGCCTGACCCAACTATGAGAGCGAATTATAGGCAATCTGTGCGAAATAAGTACTCTGGGGCTGAAATGCCAAGCCTAGTGTTAACTATCTTGGAAGCAATGCCAAGCCTAGTATTAACTATCTTGGGAACATACAGTAAGACACTACCTTGCCTTAGAATTACAATACTTGAATCCCACCCAGCTTCCTCTCTGAGAAGTTGAACAATTATAATAAATGGGCCAGAATATCCTGGCAGGCTCGCCAATAAATTGTCAACCTCGGGTATGTCAGTGGAGGAAGGACTAGCGCACAGCCCAAACACACTCACAGCTTGCTTACAATCTCATTCATATATCATGCATTCGTCACATCAAACCACTAGTAAAGTCTATAACTTTACTACACATGATCTATAGAAAGAAACATCAATGCATATGGAATCAAACAAATAAAACATCTCTCTTTCCTTGAACTTCACAAAACCATTTATCTAAATCATCATTAACTAACCCGGTATAAATATGATTTCTACTTTACCTGGCAGGTGATCTTAACTATTCACGAATCACTGTTCTTTTCTTTTCCTTTTTTTTTTCTTTTCCACTGTCACTTTCACAAGCACGACACAACTGCTGGCACTGGTCAGGTTGGACCGCCGGCACTGGTCAGGTGGACTGCTGGCACTGGTCTGGTTAGACTGCTGGCGTTGGTCATGTTGGGCTGGCCGATGAAAGTGGCGCGGCCAAGTATGAGGTCGAACCCCGGTTCAGATTCAACAGTGACTATCAGACATCGATCTGTTCTCCTTTCTTTCTTCCTGCATTAACGCATTGCACTCTCTCTCTCTCTTCTAGTCTGCTCTATCAAATGGACATGGTTGCTTTTCTTTTCTTTTTCTTTTCTTTTTTTTTCTCTTCATCAGTTAGCAACTCTCTCTCTCCACATCTCTCCTTAGTCCTTCCTCTGCAGACTCTATCTGGTGCTAATGCTACAGCTCGATTCTCTTCACTCCTCCACTCATCTCTCTGCTTCCTCTCGTGCAGAGGACTACCACCAGAACCTCTTCCTCTCTCTCTCTGTTTTTTTCCTTCTTCCTCCCCCTCTGCTCTCTGCTAGCTTTCTTTATCCTCCTCCCATCTGTCCAAGGGTGAGTACCATTGGTCAGTATTTTCCCGCCTTATACTGAAGTTGCCTCCCCTGCAATTTCATTGGACCTTCAAATTGTCAAAGTCACATCTACCCCGCCTTGCTCTCTGTGGTGGTCAATTGGTCATTTAATTAATTAGCGTGATTTCACCCCCACCACACACTACCTTCCCCCCTCCTACTTTAACCGGCGACGTCCGACTCAATTGTGAACGCTGGTCGCAAATTGGCTGGATGAGTCTGACCCAGGCGCCGAGACTCGTCGAGCAGACCTATCGAGACGTCTGCCAAACGACTAGTCCGTCTGCTGTCTCCTCGCTGTGCTTAATTGGCTGAGGCGACGCATGGAGCCGTCTGCTTGGCGCCAAGATTTTGCGTTTGGACTTATGTCCAGTTGAACTGGCCGGCGACTGACCACGAATTCGGTTTTTTATTTTTGTCCATGACATAGTAGCAGCAGTAGTAGTAGTAGCAGTAGTAGTAGTAAGTAGTAGTAGTAGTAGTAGTAGTCGTAGTAGTAGTAGTAGTAATAGTAACAGTTACTTACATAGTGCCTATCTTCGGTAGAAACCAAGCTGTAAGCGTGTTACAGTCCATGTTTCCCTCTGCACAACAGACTGCCTATCTGGGTACACCTGTTTGCTGGGGCTAACGTTCAGTCGTTTTCCTCATGTCATTCAGCCTGTCAGACAATCAGTTTTCATTCATATTTTCATTCTTTCAGTGCATGCTAAGTCTATAAAAGCATGCATACCAACAGTCAAACTGACCTTCTACTCTGAAAATTGGTGATGGGATTTTCCCTAGTGTGCAAATAGTTATGCCTTCGTTAGACACACATGGTAGGTACCTCGGTTTATAGTCTCATTCGAAGGGTTTTTTGGGGAAGTGGAGTCAGAACTCATGTTAACTTTGAGGGACTCTCCTCTCTCTCTCTCTCTCTCTCTCTCTCTCTCTTCTCTCTCTCTCCTCTTCTCTCTCTCTCTCTCGCTCTCTATCTCTCTCTCCTCTCTCTCTCTCTCCCTCTCTCTTTTCTCTCTCTCCTCTCTCTCTCTCTCTCTCGCTCTCTCTCTCTCTCTCTGTGCCAAAAGGCTCAAGTGGAGATTCGAACTCGCAACCCCTGATGACCTCCAGGATCACGAGTCTACCAACTGAGCTAGCTAGTCTGGCACCAAATATCCATCTCGTCCGACGATACTACCTGACGATACTACCTGACGATACTACCTGACGATACTACCTGACCTCTGCGTGATCTCGAAGTCTGCCACCATGCAACGCAGACAGACAAACTGTGAATCAATGCATTGACATAGACAGACTTGTAAATA
>CM031624.1:46135806-46138306 GCA_018398815.1 Conus ventricosus | reverse complement strand
GGATTGTTTTGAGAATTTTTATTGTCCTGAAAGGTGATTCTCTTGATTTTCTTTCATATGGCCATCAAGGTACCAGCCGGACTGGTGGTTCCAAGCAGACAGATTTAAATCAAAGGAATGGGACTGTTTGGGAGAACCCCCCCCCCCCCCCCCCCCCCCCCCCCCCCCCCCCCCCCACCCCCCCCCCCTTGGCGCAAAGATTGAGTCACGGGTGAGTGCAAAGGCCTGAAATGTGTTGTCACCTGAGGGGAAGGTCATGTATTTGAAGATTTGATTCATCGGTGAAAATCCCCCCAAACAGAGGAATGATTGGGCGTGCGCGGGGGGGGGGGGGGGGGGGGTTGTTCTTTTGATCAGCTATGAGTTTAACATTAAATGCTGACTCAAATGTATGGTAGGCCAAAACAAGAGAAATATTGATGGGGAGTTGTTCTTTTGGATCTGTTATGAGTTTAACATTAAACGCTGGCTCAAATGTATGGTTGGCCTCAAAATCGTGATGTGGATTAAAGAGAGTTTTATAGTGCAAAATCCTGACTGTGGTGTGTAGCCTGCAGTTCAGGCTGTTATTCCCTACTAAGCTGTTTTGGAACGATGACGTCATTCTGTCTTCTGCCATTAACTGTTCGTTGCGTTCTCTTCTATTGCGATTCTGCCCTTTGAAATAATACTCCATGTGGTTTTCTGCCTTGCCAAATATATTGTGCCTTGTCTTTTCGCGTCCTGTTCTTCGTAAATTCAACCCCGTGTGGTTCTGTCTATGTGTATTCATCTCTTGTATAAATCCGTCTTTTGGCATCCTGTCCATCATAATTATGCCCCCACAATTATGTTTCCACATCGAGAGGGGTCCTAACTACCTTGGCAGCCAACTATCACGTGACAGTTAGTCACCTTACCACTTCAACCTCCTTGACACAGTTCGACCATATGAGCTGGGTGAAGGCGTTACTGCTAATCGGCCGATGACCTAGTTCTCCACTGCGCGTGGCAGTCTTGTCGTCTAAAGTGCTGAAGGCCCTTTGTGAGAGGTTTCCTCCCCTTGACACCATTCCATATTTCGTATGACATTCTGCCTTTTGTTATGTTGTTCCCAGTTCAGAGTCCTCTGCGTTCTTGTTCTTCAAAATCTATGTCCTTTGGTATTCTACTCTTTGTGATCCTGTACTTTCTAATTGAGCCCTTTGTATTCATACCACTCGTAATTATTTGCAAATGATATTAATAATCAAAGCAATAACAAGAACAACAACAATAACAATAATAAGAGATGATCATATTTGTTGTTGTTGTTGCTGTTGATGATGATGATGAGGAGGAGGAGGAGGAGGAGGAGGATAATGGTGATGATGATGATATGATGATGAGGGGAGGAGGAGGAGGAGGAGGAGGATTTCTATAGCGCTCATCCTAAAACGCAGGCAACTAGATGTTTTACAAATTGTAACAATTGAATAAAACTTAACGCAAGATACATGCGCGCGTGCAACCCCTCCACCCTCACCCACACACCACCATCACCCCCCCCACACACACACACACACACACACACACACACACACACATATACACACACACACACACACACACACGCGCGCGCGCGCGCGCGCGCGCGTGCCCTTGTGTTCATGAGGCACATACATGCACGCTCTCGGCTGTGCATTGGCGCCCCCTCCCCCTCCCTCCCCTCCTCCCCCCCCCCCTCATCCCCAAACACACCACACACACACACACACACACACACACACACACACACACTGGCACAAAGTGTCCCAACGCTCGGGTGCGCGAGCGCGCGCGCAGACAACAGCATAACTTCACAGCTGAACAACTCGTTCGCACACGAGCGAAGGCGTGCAAGTATCAAACACCAACTTAACAATAACTCAGATTGTATTCTGTAATTGGTGTTTATTAAACAAATAGGTCTCATTTAAAGTGTCGACTCGAAAATTATGAAGGGAAAGGCGTGACGTATAGTTAGAAAGACGGTGAGTTCCAGAAAACTGCTGCAGAAAATGAGATTGCACTAGAGCCGTGCTGCTTTCGGTTATAGGAGGGAGTTCGAAATATTCGGTGACCAGGGGAAGAAGAGGAGGAACGAGCAGGAATGTATAGTGGGTAGAGATCTTCTAGATAGGCGATTCGCGTGCAAAATCTTAAAACATAGACAGGAAGATTTATACCGAAGTTTGCGCTCGATTTTCAACCCGCGTTATTTCTTCCAGAGATAAATTATGATGGATGTTGTTTTGGCGCCTTGTAGATAGGGCGGACTGGCTAGATTTCGAACACGTTGAAGTGGCTTAGAGTAAGGCTGCAATTAAAATCAAGGAGAACAGCATTGCAATGATACAAACTATCTTTGAGGATGTTCAGAAGATCTACAATAGGAACACAACACAACACACACACACACACACGCCCCACCCCCCCCCCCCCCCCCCCACCACACACACACACAGAGCAGAAAGTATCAACGTTTTCGGTCGTAGACCGA
>CM031624.1:46123306-46125806 GCA_018398815.1 Conus ventricosus | reverse complement strand
AGCTGACATATATAATGGTACTCTGCTACTTGAGGCACTTCTACTAGAATTAATTAGAGATTATGGAGATATGCCAATTATCTTTTGTGGTGATTTTAATTCTAGAACTGGTTCCATGAACACTAGCGTTGCTGACCCGGTCGATGAAATCTACGAAATGGGTATTGACCACGATGACTATCAATTTGACAATGAAACCAACAGATATTCCAATGACCAAGCTTTTAATGATTTTGGGAAACTGCTTATAAATGTGTGCCAAGAATTTCAATTAATAATACTGAATGGTATGGAATCATTACATTTTCCAGGGGTTATACATACATATCACAAACAGGTTGCAGTGTTGTTGACTATTTTATTGTTTCCCGTTGTTTACTGTCAAAATGCAAAAAATGAATATTTTGCCAATGACTGAATCAAAACAGTTGCCTGTAGACCTCTACATGAATACTTCTTGTGGTGTTGCTTCCAGTAAAACTGAATCAAAGTCCTTTTCAATAAGAAAATATAAATGGGATGAAGAGAAAAAGATAGAGTTTATAAATAGAATGAAATCAAATTATGTTAATGATTTATTAGATACAGCAGCATCATTGATTGATGTTGACATTAATGGAGCACTCAGTAAGTTTAATGAATGTTTCAATTATGCGGGTGAGTGTATAGAAAGATTAATCGTAATTAGAGGTGAAAAGCAGCAAGCATGGTTCGATCAGGAATGTCGACAACAAAGGAAATCGCTTAGACAAGATTTAAGGAAGATTTGTAACGCACGTTTGAGTAAAGATGATAATAGTATGTGCACGCAGCCAAGAAAAGATCTTGACAACGACAGGACTAAGTATTCACAAAAAAGAAGAGAATACAAGGAACTCCTAAGACACAAGAAAAAAGCACACAAAGAACAAAATTAATCATTGCTAATCTGCAAAACAATATAAAAGACCCAAGAGATTTTGGGATACTATCAGATCTGTTCGACCAAGGTCTAATGGTCAAAACTCAATTAGTACAGAAGAATGGTACAACCACTTCAAAGGAGTTTTTAATGATCCTGTCATTCTGTCGATGACAACGAATTTGATGATGTATATGTAACCCATTGATAGAAATTGTGATGAGCAAAATAGACACATCTGTACAGAAGAGGTCAAGGTCGCAATCAAAGCTTTAAAGAGTAACAAGGCAGCAGGGCCTGATGGTATAATGGGTGAAATTTTTAAGAACAGTTCAGAACAAATAATTCCATTTTTTGTTAAATTATTTAATTTTCTTTTTGATAATAGTCTCTTTCCTGATGAATGGGTTTGTCGATCATACAGCCATTGCATAAAAAGAGAGATTTGAGTAACACTGATAACTATAGAGGCATATCACTGTTAATATTGCTAGTAAACTCTATAGTTTTATTTTAAATAAACGAATTACAAAATGGATTGAGGATAATGATATCATTGGGGAAGAACAAGCAGGATTCAGGGAAAATCATAGCACATTCGATCACATATTTACACTTTATTCTTTGATTAAAAAACAGTTAATAAGGCACAGAAAATTGTATGTTGCTTTTATTGATTTTCGCAAGGCGCCTTCGATTCGGTCAGTAGGGACAAACTGTGGACTATATTGTATAAGAACGGTTTCCATGGGAAGATTCTTTATGCTGTAAAAAAGTATGTACAATGTCGTTAAAGCCAAAGTTCGTGCTGGGGGAGATATGACGGACACTTTCCTGTGTCCTAGAGGCTTAAAGCAAGGGGAGGTCTGCTCCCCTGTTCTTTTCTCACTCTTTATTAATGAGTTGACAAAGGACATTCTGAGATGTGGTAGGCATGGCGTTCAGTTATCTCCTGATCTTATTGAGTTGTTCATACTTTTATTTGCTGATGATGTCGTTTTGTTTTCTGATAGTGTTATAGGTCTTCAGAATCAGTTGAACGTTTTATTAAAAACAGCGAACCGACGGATCTTATTGTCAACCTGGATAAATCAATGTAGTTGTCTTTAGAAATGATAACCCTGGATAAATCAAATGTAGTTGTCTTTAGAAATGATGGTTATCTGTCTTCATCTGAAAAGTGGTCTTTTGGAAAACAAGAACTACAAATTGTCAATATGTATAAATACCTTGGAATTTACCTTTCTACTAGACTTTCTTTTTCACATACTCTCAAAGACCTAGCAGTTAGAGCAAGAAAGGGTGTAGCAGGTATTATTAGAGTATTATGGTCTGTAGGTGAACATTCACCTGAAATATTTCATAAACTGTTTGACTCCCAAATACAGCCAATACTTACATATGGATCTAAAATTTGGGGATTAACTACTGATCAAGAACACATTGAAAAGGTTCATCTGTCAGCATTAAAACGTTTTGTTGGTTTTAGTCCTAAATCACCTAGACAATTAATTTATGGGAAAACAGGTAGATATCCTATATTTGTAAATACGTATATTAGATGCATAAAATTTGGGCTTAGATGAGTTAACTTGGATC